>CM031235.1:724906221-725506221 GCA_018340775.1 Taxus wallichiana var. yunnanensis
TATGGCACTTAGCAAAATTAGTTGGAGTGATTTTTTTGGCACTTAACATTATTAACCTTGGAGTGAATAATCAAAATGGCGAGTCTAGTGGTTTGCATAACAAAAACCAAAGCAATGCATTAAACCTTTTAAATGCACCACCTTTTTCCATCCACCATGTCGTCCTTTCTCTTGTCTTGGATGGCGAGTCAATTAGGTTGTGACCATGGCTACTAGGTCGTGTTGGGTCAATGCCACCTTTGCAAACTGTGTCACACACATGGTGGAACCATATGATAATACAAACGTCCATGTATGTGAGACTTTTACATATACATTTGTATATGTATACTCATGCATACATGTACATATATGTGTGTGTGTGTGTGTGTGTGTATACATATACACACACACATATATACATATATATATGTATATGTATGTATAAGTAGGTGTCACAACACATTCATTAACTAGCCAGCCAAGACAAGAGTATCGACAATTTTATCTCTCTTATGTGGTATACAAAATGTGTATATGACAAACAACACTACCATATGATAATACAAATGTCCAGGTATGTGAGACTAGTACATATACATATGTATATGTATACTTGTACATACATGTACATATATATGTATATGTATATGCATGTATAAACATGCATATATAAATACATACATACATACATACATACATACATACATAAATACATAAATACATACATACATACATATACATGTATGTATGTATAAATATGGATATGTATGTGTATGTATAAGTAGGTGACAACACATTCATAGATTAGCTAGATGATGCAAGAGCATCATCTTATTTATAGTCAATTTCTTTAAGCATGAAATGTTGACATTTCTTTGATGATTCTATGAATGGAATGAATGATTGAAAATGCTAGGTTTACTTGACATGAAATGTTGATTGAATGATGAGTTACAGGGAATGAGTCTTTGAATGAATGAGGAAGGAATTTGCAGGTATGCTTACATAGTGAGGTTACAAGAATCCAAGACTAGAGGTAAGAAGAACTTAAGAAGGTTGAAGTAAGACCTTGTCATTCAAATTTAAGAAATGCATGATACCTATTCTTGAAGGTTTGGTAGTGTTATTCATGGGTAAAATTCCTCAATTTTGATGGTTAACATTTAAGAAAAATAAGCTCTAAAAGGTGACTAGTAAAGAGACTATGTTTTAATCCTTTAAGGACTGTGAAACTCAAAAATGGAAGGTGTAAGGTGAATTCATACTATGTGGATGGTCTAAAAGCTTTGGAACTATGTAATAGGTCTAGGGAAGGTATTTTGAGTCTTGACAAGCCATGAAAACATAGAAGTCTAATATCTTCTTCAAATTAAGTGCTCTCGGGTTTTATTTTGGCTAGGGTTTCAAGGAATATAAAATTGTGTGTAACTTAAAAATTAACCGATGAAAAGGACTGAAACTTGGTACATAGGTTCATGGGCATGGGGCAGAGATATGGAACAAATTTCATAGTGAATGTTTCAATGGAACTAACCCAATTCCCTGACAGGACAATCATTTATGAGCATACTTTGTTTTTGAGAAGGTTATGAGAATCTAACCTAACAAAATTCAATAAAACCTTACCCTACTTACTAGTATAAGTGTTATGGGAGTGAAAAGAATGAAGAGGAATGTTGGCCAAGTTTGGAGAAGTGGACAAGTAGTAAGGAGATAAAAATAGTACATGCACAGTCCTAAGGACTCTGTGATAGTCTACAATGAGAGAGGAGTAAGGATCTTAGTCATCTATAAAAGACTTAACCCATGATTTGGAAATCTTGAGGAGACTTAACAAAGATAGCGAGACTTTAAAAGATGTGTCATTGTTTACTAAAAAGGCTTAGAAGATATAAAAGGTGTTAAACTCAGGAAAAGAGCATCTACAGACTTAGACCCCCAACCTGTGCACAATTTTATGAGCCTAGAAGAAGTATTTAGTTAAGAAGATATCATTATTAGAGATGGAAGGAATGAGGAGTCTATGACAAGGTGGTGGAAGAACCTAATATCAAATAACTATAGCTTGAATGAGAAGGTTCGGTGATTGAGGAAAGGAACACAGTCAAATCTCACTTGAACAATTTTGGACACTTGTATCAGTCAAACTTCAATTAGTGGACAGTGGGTTGAAAAAGTAACTCATAAGGAAGGATGACCTACAAGATAATTGGTAATAAGAATATGTTTTTAGATCCTAAGTGGTAAGGAAGGAAGTCTATAAATGGTCCTATTCAAGCAACCTTAAAAATTATCTTGCTACAATAGATAACAACTTGAGGGAGCAAATCAAAGTAGAATTCAAGGGACTTAACCATAAAGCAAGAAGGAGATTGATGGAGTAAGGAGAGGTATAAGGTCAGAGAGAAAGGAGTAAAGGAAGGGTGAGTGTCTAAAACCAAAAGCTAAGTCTCAAGAAGAGGTAAAAATAGAGTTAGGAGTTAAGAGGTTGTGGGAAAACAATAAGACCAAGTAGTCGAAAATGATTTCAAGTAATTGTTCTAACTATGTGAATGGTTGTTGATTGACATTAGCCTCTGCATCACCAACCAAGACAAGAGTATAGACAATTTATCTCTCTTTTGTGGTATACACACAATGTGTATATGAAAACAACACTACCATATGATAATACAAACATCCAGGTATGTGATACCAGTACATATACATATGTATATGTATACTGCATACATACATATGTACATATATATATATATATATATATATATATATATATATATATATATATATATATATGTATATGCATATGTGCATGTATAAACATACATATACAAATACACACACATATGTACATGTATATATGTACATGTATGTATGTGTATATGTATACGTATGTATATGTATGTGTATGTATAAGTAGGTGTCACAACACATTCATTGACTAGCCAACCAAGACAAGAGTATAGACAATTTTATCTCTTTTGTGGTATACACACAATGTGTGTATGAAAAACAACAATACCATATGATAATACAAATGTCTAGGTATGTGAGACTAGTACATATACATATGTACATGTATACTCATACATACATGTACATATATATGTATATGTATATGCATATGCATCTACACACACACATATATTCATGTATATATATGTATATATATGTATGTATGTATGTACATGTATGTATATGTATATGTATGCATATGGTGGATATGTATGTGTATGTATAAGTAGTTGTCACGACACATTCATTGACTAGCCAGCCAAGACAAGAGTATAGACAATTTTATCTCTTTTATGTGGTATACACATAATGTGTATATGACAAACAATACTACCATATGATAATACAAACGTCTAGGTATGTGAGACCAATACATATACATATGTATACTCGTACATACATGTACACATATATGTATATTTGTATGTATATACATGTATAAACATGCATATACAAATACACACACACATATATACACATACATACATATATACATATATATGTATACGTGTATATATATATGTATACACACACACACACACACACATATATATACACATATATATATACACACATATACATATATATACATATATGTACATGTATGTATGTGTATATGTATACGTATGGATATGTATGTGATGTATAAGTATGTGTCACATCACATTCAAAGTCGTCTATCCTGTGACAGGATCACATGACCCCCATAAGATAGACCATAATATGCCATATACATGCACACCAATGTGCAAACCCTAGTTCTGCACAGACATGGCATCGACCCAACACATCCCATCCACAACCCAAAAAGGGAGAGAATAATTAATCTTTGAGGGGGATTTAGATGGTGAATGATTTCTTGTATGGAGGACTTAAAAAAAAGACCCTATGATAGATTTATACAACATGTTCATGAAGAAAAGATGAGGTTCTCAACCATTACTGCCAGTTCCTTTGTATGAAGGGTATCATAAACATGGTATGCTCTATGTTTTTGTGTGAAAAAAAGGACCACATTTGATGTTGTAGTAAGTGGAATGATGAGATCTAACTGTAGGTGACTGTGTAAGTAAAAAAAGCCCTATATTTTACACTGGTGGTCGATGATGAATATAAAAAACAGGTGGCAAAGATCTGTGTTATGTTTCCAAGGGCTCCTAACACTTATAATCTTCTATGTAAATAAATTGTTTGTTTTGTTTTATTTTAGTTTGTTTTTTTGGGTGGAATTTCAGGATGGGGTTTGGTGCAAGAGAAGGGCAATGTTTGGAGGCCGGTGAAAATGGCAGAAATTTTTGCACTGAAAATAATAATTTTTGTGGGCAAAAATTGTAGTTTGAGGGACGCGTCTATTAATAAAAAATGGCATAATTTTTTTTGGCCTTGCCTAGAACAAACAAAAATGTTCCACCGGTTTTTACAATGACAGAGGACTCGTCGGATTTTATAAAATACGGGGTTGAAAATGGTAAATAATTTCCGAGGTTGAATACTTTTCGAAAATGAAGTATGGATTTGGTATAGCAAAAGTGAAAATGGTGGAGAAACGATAACATAATTCTTCAGGGTTTGAGAAAAAAATGTTTGTAGGTAGAGAAATAAAATAAGGAGCACAAAATAGACTTGATTCAAATACTAATTTGAGATGCAATGGACAAATAACAAGGACGAAAAGTACCCGAAACTTAATCGTGGTTCGGATAGCGAGCTTTTGCAAACTTATGCGTTTTGGGAGCTTCTACGACAATGGACGATGATTGGGGACTGAAATGACGAGTTGGCATCCTCTTAGGTTGGCGAGCCATTTGGCCAAGCCCAACGTGCCAGCTCACACAAAACATCGACACTTTTCTGGTGGGGATTTTTGGTCGCAACTTTTTGGTCCTTGATTGTTTGGTGCCACAGGGTACGCGACAGTTTGACATATGAGCGTTGGATGTATGACATAAAATGGTCTATCTTATGGGGGTCATGTGATCGTGTCGCCAAGATAGCCTCTCGCGAATAGGTTTACCTACATACATTCATAATACCTAAATATACGTGAGTATGATGTGTTCAATTACCTCTAAAAATACATGGCTTACGACCCATATTGGATATGCCTCTCCATTAAACGTTTACCGAAGTATTAAATGTTCATTGCGCGGGTTTACTGAAGTATTGAAACAGTCTTTAAATTTACCGAATTGAAACGTTCAGTTTCAGAAGAAGAGAAACACCGTTTTTTCATGGCATACTGAGGAATAATCCTGATCATAATCCTGCCGCCAAATGGAGGGCAACAGGAAGCTTCGCCTGACTGGTTGCGAGAGTTTCAGGTAAAGTTCTCCTCAAATATACAGTGAAAATGCAGGCCTAGGTTTACAATTTTGGCCTTTATTTCCCCAGGGTTTACGCGTTTACAAGCTCGATAACTTTAAATTTCTTTTCTTTCCTTTTTTACGTTATCCAAAATTTATAATTTATGGGCTAGATTCTGCATCGCGTCCAGAGTTTGTTTTTCTCGACATCGTTTTTTTGTTAAATTCCTTTATTTCTGGGTTTACCTTTGCCATATGCTGTATTTTATCGAATTTTAACACTTAATTATGTCTCCTGGAGTTTAAACCCGAGGCTCCGCTTAGGAAGACAACCATTTGCTTTTACCAATTGTGCTGATGACACCACATTTCATTATGGTGTTTTTAATTCTATTTTAATCGTTTATCATTTAAATAGTTTGTCAAGAGATTACTAACTCTGCTCAGAGATGCCGTTATAATACTGAAGCCCAAGATCAGAAATGCTCCGTGTATAACGTTAGATGGTTAGTGGGAAAATTAGATAAGCATTTATAGAAAACGGGAGGAAACAGCATAAAATAAAGCAAAATAAATATAAGAAGGGTTTGGTAAGCAAAAGAAATATAAGAAATAGACCAGCTTGTAAACTTTAGATCATAGTTCACTGGTGAAGTCACCTGGCTGATGGTAGCCAATGAGAATTCTGTTCTCGCTGCATGTGTTGAGCCCGTGTTGACATGCTATGTAGCGAAAGCTTCTAGAAAAGTCAGATCATCAATTTCTTTTCCTTCCTTCATTGTTTGTTTTTTTTCTCCGGGGTAACTGGCTTGAACGGCCACAAACTGGATACATCTTATCGCTGGTGGTAGATTGGCGGGGCTGTCACCGGCCAGGTTCGAGTCTCAGGGTTTGCATGCAGGCTGTGACTCCTTAAAAGCAAGCTATAACCTAAGGACCTTGGGCAGCGAAATCCATTTAACTTAGTTTTAGTCCCCATAAATATTAACTTTAACAGATTCATTGATCTGTTTTTTTGCCATCTAGAGGTGGATTACATCCAACTAGAAGCCATTAAACTGCAATGAATCAATGATGTTGTCTATGTTTTTGCAGTAAGTTAAAGACTTTTCCATGTCAATATCATCTACCCAAGCTTGCCATGCTTTGACAGGAGCACGGGATTAAATGGGCTGCCTATCTTTCCTTACTGTCGTGTCTGTGAAGCATCAAATATTTTGAATATATGAGATAAGCATTAGGGACGTGCATCAAACTATGCTGGGACAATACACTACTGGTTTCCTCTTTTCTAATTCGTCCCCTTTCATAAAATGCTTGTCTACGCCCACTTAACATATTTGAACCTCTAAGCAGTAGGCAGTATAGTTTTAAGATAACATCATCTAGCTACATTCTGGCTGTGAAATATAAAATATGCAATTAGAAGAATTCCTTGTGCATGGTTGAGAATTTGGTTGGGACAAAATGCCTTTTGAATCAGGCATCCAAGTGTAAGGTGTTATACTCTTCATGTGTCGTAATGATAAAGTGTAACTTGGAGATCAAAAAGGCAAATGATTGACAAGTATTGATAAGGTCATTACATATATTGGCGAGGCCTTTTCTTTTTGTCAATTGAAGGCTGGTACCATCAACTTTGCATAACAGAAAAGTATTGATAAGGTCATTACATATATTGGCAAGGCCCTTTCTTTTTGTCAATTAGAGGCTAGGTACCATCAACTTTGCATAACAGAAAATTAGTATCACATTGAAAGGGAAATATCATTATCCGTCATTTTATTAGAACATTGAAGTACTTATAACCATTATATACAATGAGTCATTGAAATCGATTAGAAATAGATCAAGAAAGGCAACAAATAGCCATCGGATTGTTCACCATCCAACCTAGTGTAACATCCTTATCCAATGGTGTCATGTGTTGATGTTATGGATGGCCATGTTGACACTAAACCCAGCTGCAAATATGACGATTAAGCTCCCAATCAAAGTGTTACAATTGGAAGTCCTGGTAGTTTTAGCCCGGGATAACCTCTTGATCAGGTTAGCTCCTCAATCCTAGCACTATTTACAAATGCTTGTGATGAAAAGATTGAGGGAAAAACACAGCAGATGCGAAAATAAAAGGGCGACACACCAAAATAGTGATGTCTCTTGCTCCACCAAAGGGAATGAAAACACATAACCATTACTCAGTTCAATCTAATGTTAGCCATCATACATAACTAGATGCAAGAGATAAGAAATTTAACATTGTAAATAGATCAAATTGTCCACACATGAGTCCAAACCAAGGGTAGAGAAATAGCCACAAAATCTTTATCAAGTGCTTCAGATATACACAGCTGCACAGAACTTCTGAGATAAACTAACATCAAACAAAGAAGGTAAAAGCCAAGGATCCATGATGAAAACTCTCAAAGAGTGTTGGAAAGTTCCAAGGGCAAAAGACCTGCCATATAGAGAAATTTACAGTATTTATACTAAAGAGAGGTGTGATGTTTTTAGTCAGAGTTAACACAATAAAATGTTAAGCTCAATTGATTAATTTATTCAATAATCACACAATACATATATAATCCCGATCAATGCCTACAATAGTGGAGTTTTAGCTTATCACAACTAATGCAATCCCTAAAATCACTCTCGCACCTATCTCTATTGCAAGTTGTCTCACAATTCATTACAACAACTCACATACAATGTACTTACACTAAGAATGCCGATTTTCTAACTAACAAATTTATCTAAAGTGAGTATTAGCATTATATTCTCAACATTCCCCCTTAGTACAAACATTAGAACATGTGGCTATAGGACTAAATGAAGGCAGAGAGGAAACCGATTGGCCTCTCATCAACCACTCAACGGATGGGGACACATATCAACCTAGTCCATGGTTAGAAACTACAAAACTGAACAACACTGACACATCTGTTTAACCTCCACTCCATGTAGGCATACACTAGTTCACAATTATGTACATCACCTAGGGAAACAAGAATTGTTACACCCACATACATTTTATTCACTTTCGGTGAGTGCTTTGGGCTTCTCACTAATAGTAGGATTACATACATATACCACACACAAACAAAAACAAAGAGTTTGACGACTATATCATAATTGTCATCGTTTTTAGCCTCTATTGTTGATCGTTGCCACATGATCATGAACAACAAAGGGAATCTCCACCGCCACCGGAAGCTTCCTCTTTGTTAGTCGATTTGGTGCAGATTTTAGTGCCACTTTGTTGTGATGTGTGGCCTTTTTGTTAGCGGTCGATTTGAGGTCACTAAAACACCTCCTACTTCAATTGCCTTCATCCTCCAATGGATTGTTGCTCACTCAGCCAAATGGAGCTTGAAGCTCAAATGCATGTTGTTTTGAGAACAAACCCCCCCACAAGACTGACACACACATTGGACATTGGGTTTACCCAATAATGCATCCACTTACAAGGTTTTTTTTTTGACTTTTGACATTGACTACACACATTGACAAAAGACGATACTAAACTAGACTTGACACAATGACATAACTTTGACTATTAAACATATCTAACAAACACTTTATTCAAATAATGACTATTAACTATAGTCGTATCTATTAAAAAGACTTTATTTATGTCACGATCCTCATGTGCGGATTTCACTAACGCCTCAAGGTTTTGGTGTAACGGTTCGTTACATTTGCTATCAAAGCAACCACTCGGGTTCGAGTCGTGGAGTGGATGATAAGGAGGTATGTCGTCCTAGAGTCCAAGGTCCGGTTCCCGGAGGGGTTTCCCAAAGCGGAGTGGGTGACAAACGAGGTTTACTAGCCCAAAGTCTGAGCTACGGAGCGTGGTGGGATATTATGACCCTGGTGTGTGGATTTCATTACAATTAAACTAAATATACTTGACTTAATAAAACTCTTTACAACACATTTTATTATTTTAATTTAAAACCTATAACACTCGAATATAAAACCCACCTTTTATAATTAAGCAACTATCATGTATTAAATAATGTTCAGTTATAAACACCTCAACCATTTGTAACTATCTCTTGCCTGATAAAATGACAGACAAACAATCTACGAGGTGTGCATTCTGGTTTTCTCTTCATTCTTTCTCCTTTCACATCTTCTAACATTGGTATTAGAGCCATTGGCTCTCAAGATCTGATGGCAAGAATTGAGGATGGATAGAAGTTAATGAAGAAGACGTCTAGGGCACGTTAAAAATATGAAGCTCGTGAGGCTTTAGGGGATACAAATTTGTCACAGACCGAAAGGGATAAATATATTAAAAAAAAAAGACCGAGTTCACGATCTTTAGAGAAAATCGTGAGGTAAACGAGTGTAAAATGAGTCTGAAGCAAAGTAGTGGGTGGCATAGGGATTTGACGGATAAAACAACCGTGTTTTTATAGTTGCAAGAAACACAGTCCCGATTCAGCAAAAAATCCTCTCAGGCCGGGTTAGAAAGGGCAGATTTTATTTACTATTTGCAGACTTGGGCAGGTTTTTTGGGTATCAAAAGTTTCGGGTGAGAATTCAGCAGGTGGAAACCATAATATAAACTATATATTTCTGCTGTGCAATTTCCGAATAAAAATTTGGTTACAGTACTGTATTGTTGCATTTATTTCCATGCCTGAAGTGAGAAATTCAGAATATAGACTGTAACTTTCATTTTTACTACATTAATTTATGGATCTATAATCAAATAGTGTGTAAAATGGATGACGAAGTCACTGTGTAGCCACATAAACAATCTGAGGTCTCTCATCAGACAACTAGTAGAAGTCAATGCTACGGTAGATGACAAAGATATCAAAGCTATTTTGTTAAACAGTCTGCCTTCTAAATATAGCAAGGAAAGCTCAAAGACAAACCAAATGGGTGAAAATTTTGATGATGGAGAATACATATTTTAAAGAAGCCCCACACTTTGAAGACAAGAAGGGATCGAGTGTAGATGAAGCTCAACATGGATGGTTGCCTAGTTAGTTTGAGAGTTTGTGGATCTTGGGAATTATACCCTTACGAGGGTCATGAGACAACTTGACGAGCACTATGGATGTTGCTTAATATGGATGGTTGTCCAATAATTTGGGAGGTTCGTAATTCGGGAGTTTGGGGAGGTGGAATCCAGAAGTTGGGAATCTAGCTCGGAAACTACACCTTTACGAGGCAACTTGATGGAGTTCTACCTGGTCAAAGAATTGTTTTCAAAGAGAGCTTTTGAAGAATGCGTGGCTCTGTTAATTTAATTTTTCTGCCAGTATGTTTTTGCTTTTTGTAGTGTAAGCCTTAAGAGGGTATTAGAATATAAGGCTTACCTTTTATAATTAAGTCACTATTAGTTATGTATTAACTAATGTTCAGTTGTAACCACCTCAACCATTTTGTAACTATCTCTTGCATAATAAAATGACGGACACACAATCTATGAGGTGTGCATTCCGGTTTTCTCTTCATTCTTTCTCTATTCACATCTTTTAAAGTTTTAACATCAACTACTTTAAACATTAAAGACAAATGAATTTGATTCTGACCATCTAAAATTTAAAGACTTCAATAACATAACTTTACACTCTAAGAATTGAAAATTTTAAGTCTAAAATAGCAAACTACAAACTAAAAGGCTTGACCCTTTTTTGTTTTTTTTTTTCATTTTTAACTAAATCCAATATCATATCCTTATGATCATCAAGCCGCTTTAAATGGTTGAATGTGAAAGATGCATGTTCGAACGGCAAAGAATTGGACACGTGCGGAATGCACTGTAGAAAGGAATTCCTAGAAGTTACACATTAGAATACAAAGGATCAATGATCACGGAAGGTTCACCAATGGAAGTTCCTCTTTATCCTGCAAACACTTACGGGCTTCCCATATGGCCGAAGATTGATGCATGAGCTTTCAAGAGTGTGGATGTGGCACAATGATTGCAGGCTTGATGAATGTGGATCAAGCAATGTATTTATGATTTTCTGCTGAGCTTGCAAAGTTATTGCGAGCAGCTTATTGCAACATGGATCCTTGGTTACTTGAAATACTTTCCAAATCTTTGGAATCTCTGTACTTTGTGTGACTCTTTCCACGACTGACTGTTTTTTTGGAATATGGTAAGTTGGCGACCAGAGCCTATGTAGATCTGTTTTAAGTGCTGGTGAGTTCTATAAAAGATCTTTCACACCCAAATCTGATTTTGGTATGTATATCAAGAAAATAGACTTATCAACTACATAACAACAAAGGCCTTGAACATATCCACATTAAAGCACTGCCATAGGTTGTGTATTCTATCAGAGGCCCACTGAATTCTTAGATGCCAAGACACCAAAGCAGAAGCTGTGCTTCTATGTGCTTGTTTCTTGAATCCTTCACACTTTTATCGTCGCTAAACTTACCAATATCAGATCTTCCCATGCTGAAATCAACAGCGCAGCCACGTTGAAGTAAATGGCAAGAATGTGGAATCTGAGGAGAGATGTTTATGAACTGCTGAGATCACGACTCACAAGAATACATGCTGAAATCACAAATAGCTTAAAAATTTGCTCCTCTCCCTGGACTTATCTATTCACCTTAAAGTAACTCTTAAAAAAATTCTTACATTAACAAATCTCATCCATGAGGGCCAACTAAAAAAATGTAGTGAAGCTGCCCCATACGATATTTAAGACCTCATACTTGTTCTGATACCAAATGATGGTTATGGTCAGAGTTAACACAATAAAATCTTCAGTCAATTGATTAATCTATTCAATAATCTGTAATCACACATTACATATATAAGCCTGATTGACTCCTATAATAGTGGAGTTTTAGCTCATCACAACATCTAATTCAATCCCTGAAACCACTCTCACTCTTCTCTATGGCGAGTTGTCTCACAACTCATTACAACAACTTGTACAATGTACTCACACTAATAACACCAATTATTCTAATCAATTTTTTTCTTTGATTGGTGAATAAGGGTTGTTGAGGACCCTTTCCGATAAAGAAACCAAAAAGCAAGAAGACTAAGAATGATTACAATAGGTATTACCACCTGGATCAGAAAAGGCAAAGAGACTTGGAGGAACAGAGTTTGGATTAAACACTAAAATTCTATGTAAATCTCTAAACGATCACATACTGCAGCTTCCATGAATGCGCAACCCTATGAAGTAAACTCTCACCTTCTCCTGTGGGAAAGAAAGGCCTCCATAGTCCATTGCGAACCCCCATTAATAGCATTCATCGTGTCAAGTTGCAGGCATTCGGCTTCTGTTTTTGACCTCTGTGCTTTGACTTCCCACAAATAGGTTTAAACAGAGCAAGGACCCAGATTGTGAGATTCCAAAGGATTTAGTGAGGATTTCAAGAAGAGGCTCAGCAAGAGTCCCAGTCAACCAAGTGATTCGAGAAGGCACACTTGAAACCTGTAATTTGGAGGGAAAGCTGGAGTCTTCAAATCCACATCCAATGAAACCTGCTCACTGATTGGAGACCATTTCAGGCCATTGAGAATCACAGACTCCAACGATTTAGGTGAGGGGCTGTCGGCAATTTCCTATGTCCAATTTTGCTGCAACGGAAATACCAGAAGGGTAAGCCTTCAAAGTCCACCTATTGAATCCAGGAACCACGCTTAGAGGAGATATGTCCAGATAGACGCAGACTTGCACACAGCAAGCATAGGAGCCAACAGTTTCAGAGTCAATTTTCACGAACTCGGCTATCTTCATTGCCAGTAGTTTGATCAGCATCACATAACTCTGTAGAACCAAAGCGAGATGGTAAAAGCAAATCCAAGTAGGATATCCGCAGCCACCGGGTTGAAAAAGGGATCCCCAAGGGCAAAGGAACAACTTGACCCTACCATGGAATGAGGGGTCGCTGTTCCAAACAAAATTCCGATTCGAAGAAGAGAGAAAGTGAAATGTGAAAAAACCATTAGCCATCTGGGACACTGAGGGGCATTCAAGGCCTTTCCAAGTGGATGCCATCCAACTTCTAATCTTTGAAAATAAGGACCGCTTCCCGAGGAATTCGTTGATAAGGGAAATGCCCAACATTTCCTGGCGACCTCTTCCACACCGTCTTCAGGTAGACACAGTTCTACAACATTTGCTCCAAGATGAATAGGCACATCCCCAAAGCGAATGAGAGAGGGGACCCAACTTCGTGTTGGGAGCCACCTAGATCCACTAGGTCATCTACCGTGCCAATTGTTTACTGGACAGAGGCGACAAATAAAATCTTGTTAGACAGGTGGGACTTGACTGAGCAAGGTAGGGATTTTGGCAGATAGGTTTCAGCATCAACCAGGACTGAAGAGAAACTGCCCATGTCTTTCAAGATAAGAGTCTTGCAGAATTCACTGCAGGTGTGGAAGGGATTAGCTGCATTTTGGCACTCCTTGAATATCAATAGGGCCACAAATCTATCCCCAACCTTTTGGACATGTCCAAAAACCAGAGATTAAGCTGCCTTTGCTGCTCGCTACACTTTCCATGTTTTTCTTTCCCATTCTTTGCTTTCCTGCTTTGTGTTGCCGCCGCCGCTTCCACTCTCACTCCCGCTCCCGCTCCAATCTTGCCGATCGCCATCCTTCCCCTAACCCGAATCTCACTCTACTTCTCTCCTTTTACCATTCTGACTAATATATTTACCTGAAGTGAGTACTAACATTATATTTCCAACAAAGTGGTGGAAAATGAGTGCCATATGCACAAATCCAAGTTACGCAAAAATAGAGAAGAAATCCTAAATGACATGCTGCAGCCTCATAATAATCCCAGGCAGATTATCCTCCATATTTGATCAACGAACATCATCATTCCTCCAAGCTTAAGATTATCCAATAAAATATCTCCCATAGGTGATTTCTCCTTCAAAAATATTGCTGTTGAAATATTAGCTGCAGGCCTCAAAAGAAAAAAATATGTTGTGACCATAATATCTACACTCTAGTATTTTATTTCATTCCATATCTCTGAGGAATTTTCTTACCACTTTATTTGTTTAAGAAGTTGGGCCTCTTTATGCCATTTCACTTTTCGACATGAAGACACTCTCATCTTCTAAATCAATGGCTTGTGGGCAATAAAACCATCCGAATCCAACAATAGGGGAGATTTAGGCTGACAACATGACTGACACCTGCTTTAATGACTGATACCCTCCTTAACTTCCAATCCACCTCCACATGGAATCATCAATGGTTCTGCTCACCTTTTGTTTATGCCCTTTATGTACTCGTAGGAGATATCTCCCGCCTTTATTTGAATGAGGACACCCTACAATATTTGCTTCTCCTTTTACATAAGAGGTACTATCTTCTTTTTATTTTTGTGTGGGAACAATATTACAATAAGGGGCGCACCCCATAATTTGAACATTAGGCATTAGCCTTGAATTTAAATACAATCAAAGGCATTAGCCTTGAAATTCTATAATCTGCTAGAAAGGGAAAATTCAATGATGGAAACTTGTTAGGTTGTGGAGCTGTTTTCATGTGTGAAAGTGTTGAAGACCTGTCATGAATAAGAGTATTGTACACTTTTCATGTATCCTCGCCGGGAGTTCGGGGCGCAACGCCCAAAAAAATTTTTTTAGGCATAAATTTTTTTGCCTTGAAAAAATGCACCCAACATATCGGGAAACGTGCTCTTCTCATATGGGCGAGATTTTTGATTCATAGGTTTATGGGACGGGTTTTGCCCATGGTTTTGATACCCACGGTTTTGTAAAACTCGCTTAAGCATTGTTTATTTATATGGTTTTATGCATATGATAGAGAGATGAAGAACATTGCATATGTGTACTTTGAATTGGTCATGAATTCTCAGAGAGTTTGTTGAGCATAGCTCCAAATGGATCTGGGTATTGTATTAAGAGAGCGGTGGCTTGTAATAAAATCTGAGCAAGTGATTCTTGGTGGACGTAGCCCAAATTGGGTGAACCACGTTAAATACTGTCTTTGTGTTGTGTTATTTTATTCTCGCAATTTTATTTGAGATCCGTAATAATTTCGCATATTAGTTTCTACTGTAGCGATTCCGTGAGGGATTATTCTGCATATTTTATCCCTTATTTCCTAACAATTGGTATCAGAGCCTGGTTTGGTTTGCTGAAGTGTTGAATCGCAAGGAAAGTTTTTAGCTTGAGTGGGAGCTATAAAGAGATGATGGAAGATCTAGGGTTGATAAATTCAACGGCGTAAATTTCAGTCTTTGGAAGATGCAGATGGAAGATTACCTTTATCAGAAGGATCTTTATACTCCATTGTCTGAGAAGGTGAACAAACCCTCGAGTATGACAGATGTGGAATGGGATTTGTTGGATCGGAAGGCACTTGGAACGATCCGGCTGTGTCTTGCATCTTCGATATTATTTAATGTTTCAAAGGAAAAGACTACAAAAGATCTAATGGATGCATTAGGGAAGTTGTATGAAAAACCCTCTGCCTCTAACAAGATATTTTTAATGAAAAAGTTGTTTAATATGAAGATGTCTGAGAATAGTTCAGTAGCAGATCATTTAAATGATTTCAATACAGTTGTGAATATGCTAGCTTCTTACATAGAATTTGATGAAGAAGTTAAGGTTTTATTAATTCTGTGCTCTTTACCCGAGAGAGTTGGAATACCCAGTAATGGCGGTAAGTAACTCGGTTCCACCTAACTCAAGTTGAAGTTTGAGGATGTCAGTAGGGGTGATTCTAAGTGAGGAAATGCGAAGAAAAGCTCTGGGAATCTTCTACTTGGGAATGCTTGACAAAGGGAAACTAGAGGGAGACAGAAAAATAGAGGAAACGGTGGAAAATCAAAAGATCGGGCAAGGTCAAAATCCAAGAACAAGATTGTATCTTTGGAATTGTGGAAAGCCCGGGCATGCAAAGAAGGATTGTTGGGAGCTTCTGGATAAGAAAAGACAACAACAGAAGAAAATAAGGAGACAAATGTGGCAACGGTAATGTATGTCGGATGCTTTGATTCTTTCTTTGCACAATATTATCAATCTTGGGTTTTAGATTCGGGGCTTCTTTCCATGCTTCTCCACATAGGCATTATTTTGTTGATTATGTTCAAGGAGATTTTGGGCATGTTTTTCTTGGTGATGATGAGCCTTGCAACATAGTTGGAAAAGGTTTTGTTCATGTTAAGATGCAGAATGAGAATACTTGGCTATTGAAGGATGTCAGACATGTGCCTACATTAAGACAAAATTTGATATCGGCAGGGCAGTTGGGAAGTGATGGTTGTACTGTGATATTTATAGCGGACTCTTGGAAGGTTACCAAGGGTGCTCTTGTGGTGGCAAGAGGTAAGAAGGTTGGAACCTTGTATTTAACCACTTATAACACTAATGTTTGTAATCTTGTGGCTTTAGAAGTAGATACAACATTGTGGCACTATAGGCTCGGTCATATGAGCCATAAGGGCACGGAGATCATAAAGAAGGATTTTGCCTGGATATACAAAAACATGTTTGGAGTTCTGTGAGGACTGCATATATGGGAAACAAAAGCGAGTAAGGTTTCTCAAGGTTGGACCTACAAAGAAAGAGAGTAAGTTAGAGCTGGTGCATTCTGATGTGTGGGGCCACTCAGGTATCATCTCTTGGGGGTTCAAGTTATTATGTTACTTTTATCGATGATGCAACAAGGAAAGTTTGGGTTTATCAGATTAGAAACAAATCTGATATATTTGATACTTTTGTTAAATGGAAAGCCTTGGTAGAGAATGAAACAGGGGCTAAGTTAAAATGTCTTAGGTCGATAATGGAGGGGAGTATCAAGTAGCAATGAATTTGATGATTATTGTTCTAAGAATGGAATCCGCAGCAAAAGACGGTTCCGGGAACTCCGCAGCAGAATGGGGTATCGTAAAGGACGAATGTAAACAATAATGGAACGTAGAGGAGCATGAGGATACATGCAGGATCGCTATTTCTTTTTGGGCGTAGTGGTGAGCACAAATTTGTGTACTTGATAAACAAAGGACCCTCAAGTGCCTTGGATGGAGGCATACCCGAGGAGGCTTGGTATGGTAAGAAAGTTGATTATTCATTTCTTAGAGTCTTTGGATGTGAGGTGTTTGTCCATATAGACAAGGATGATAGGACCAAGCTAGAGGCTAAATCCGAAAAAATGTACTTTCATTGGTTATGGTGGTGATGACTTTGGATATAAATGTTGGAGTATTAAGGACAAGAAAATCATTCAATCTAGGGATGTGGTCTTTAATGAGAAAGTCATGTATAAGCAATAAGCAAGAAAACAGGAAGAATCCAAGAAAGAATATGCAGCTGCAGGTAGAGGATCTTCCTGATGGGAAAGTGACACATGAATCGGCCTCAAGAACCCCTCAACAGAACCCCAAACTCCTATATTAAGGTCTTCTAGGGTAAGAAGAGAACCCGAACGTTTTTCTCCTTCTCGTTATTATTTATTACTCACCGATAGTGGAGAACCACAGAGCTTTGATGAAGCAATGCAGTAGATGCCAGAAGAAGTGGGAGCAAGCCATGGATGAGGAGCATCGTGCTCTCATGGAGAACCGCACATGGATTTGGTAAAGCTACCCAAGGAAAAGAGCATTACGTAACAAGTGGGTGTTCGAGTCAAAGAGGAAGGAGGCAAGAAAAGATACAAGGCCCTATTGGTGGTCAAGGGGTTTCGTATAGAAAAAATGTATAGATTTTGATGAGATTTTTTCTCTTGTAGTAAAAATGACTTCTATTAGAACTCGTTTCTAGGAATAGTTAAAGCAGAAGACTCGCACTTAGAACAACTTGATGTAAAGACCGCATTTCTCCATGGTGATTTGGAGGAGGAACTATATATGCAAAGAAACCAAAGGGCTATGAGGTCAAAGGTAAAGAGGAGATGGTGTGCAAACCAAGAAGAGCTTGATGACTTGAAACAAGCTCCATGTCAATGGTATAAGAAATTTGATAGTTTCATGATGAGCAAGGTTATATTAGATGTCATTCGACTATCATGCGTATATCAAAGAAATTTGAGGATGACAGTTATATTATCCTTTGTTTGTATGTGGATGACATGTTGGTTGCACGTAAAAACATGCAAGAAATAAAAGTACTCAAGAAGCAGCTTAAGTGAATCTTTTCTTTATGAAGGATTTGGGGGCAGCCAAACAAATCCTTGGTATGAGGATATCTCGGGATAGGAAGGAACGAGCTGTTTCGACTTTATCTCGGAAGAGTACATTAAGAAAGTCTTGAGAGGTTTAATATGCAGGATGCTAAACCGATTGGGACTCTTTGGCGTGCCATTTCAAGTTATCAAAGGAGCAAAGTGTCCCAAGACAAAAGAGCAGAGAGAAACCAAATGTCCAAGGTACCTTATTCATCAACAAATGCTTGCGCAGTTTGATGTATGCCATGGTGTGCACTAGCCCGATATTGCCCATGTAGTGGGAGCGGTGAGTAGATTTATGAGTGATCCAGTAGAGATCACCGAGGCAAAAGAAAGTGGATACTTCGGATTTACGAGGGACCATGGGGACAGTGTTGTGCTACAGTGGATCAAACACTATTTTGTGTGGTTATGTAGATTCAGATATGGCTGGAGATGTAGACAACCGGAGGAGCACAACATGTTATGTTTACACTATAGGTGGAATAGCGATGAGTGGATTTCACGACTACAGAAGTTGGTGGCTTTGTCAACCACGGAGGCTGAGTATGTTGCTGCCACAGAGGCAAGCAAGGAAATGATTTGGTTACAACAATTACTTGAGGAGTTGGGGCATAAGCAAGAGGAAGGAAAGTTGCATAGTGATAGTCAAAGTGCTATACACCTAGCTAAGAACTCTGTTTTCCACTCTAGGACAAAGCATATACAGTTAAGGTACCATTTCATCAGACAACTTTGGAGGAAGAGAAGTTGAAGTTGGAGAGATTCATACCAATCGAAATCTGAGATATGATGACCAAGGTGGTCACAAGGAAAAAGCGAAGTTGTGTTCAACTTTGGTTGGTCGTCACGAAACTAGTGAAGGGTTGAGAAGCTTGCTCGAGAGGAAAACTAGTCTCAAATTGGGAGATTGTTAGGTTGTGGAGCTTGTTTTCATGTGTGAAAGTGTTGAAGACAGTACTCAAAATTTTTGTAGGCGTAAATTTTTTGGCCTCGAAAAAAATGCACCCGACATATCGAAACGTGCTCTTCTCATATGGGCGAGATTTTTGACCCATAGGTTTATGGGACGGGTTTTGCCCATGGTTTTGATACCCACGGTTTTGTAAAACTGCTTAAGCAATTGTCTATTTATATGGTTTTATGCATATGATAGAGAGATGAAGAACATTGCAGATGTGCTTTGAATTCGGCTGTGAATTCTGTAGAGTTTGTTGAGCATAGCTCCAAACGGATCTGGGTATTGTATTAAGAGAGCGGTGGCTTGTAATAAAATCTGAGCAAGTGATTCTTGGTGGACGTAGCCCAAATTGGGTGAACCACGTTAAATACTGTCTCTTTGTGTTGTGTTATTTTATTCTGCAATTTTATTTGAGATCTGTAATAATTTCTGCATATTAGTTTCTCTGTTGCGATTCTGTGAGGGATTATTCCGCATATTTTATCCCTTATTTCCTAACAAAACTCTGACAGAGAAATTGATACATTTGATATTAAGGTGTGAAAATTATACTACAGCACTGTGGGCAAGCAAAAAAATTTGTGGTGCATACAATAAGGCCATCATTATTAGCTCAACTTTTGCTACTGCAGGACTATTACTTACCTGTCAATATTTTTAGCTATCGTTATATGTGTCTTTAGAAAGAATCCCCAAATATAATGGGTCGATACTAATGCAAGGACATGGACTATGAACTAATTGGGCCACCTTGTTCGTAACAGTCAAGTATTTTGCAAAAGGCAGATATTTTATTAGTCTCAGCAACTATCTATTATCGTTCTCTTAGAATTAGATCTTGGACTCCACATCCCCAATCTGATTGAGTACACAACAAGTCACTTGTGCAGGATGGAAGGATGTATCTTATTGCACTGAAGATCATAAGAGTTACATCAGTTGAACATCAAATGGAATCCAAAGCCTCATCTTATGAATTTATTAAAGCGTTATATCTAAAGCCTTTATCCCTTTTCAAAAATATTAAAGTTTGCTGTGGAGTGCAGAGAATTATCCTCACTTAAATTTGTCTTACTCCATGCATTCATACTGTATACCCTAATTCTCTGCACCTGACTCTGATCTTCCAGGTGTCCCCAAAAAGAGTACATAGATAGGAGATAGGAGCAGTAAACATGTAGCTGAGTTCTGCCTACAGCCGGTACCCAAAAGGTCTTAGCAGCTGAACATGTCCAGAAAGGAAGGTATTCTTTCTCCCACATAAAATACATAATGAATCAGATATGCCAGGCTTACTGAGCCTTGTTTTGACCATAAGACCTTGCTGAGATATCATTCCAAAATTTCGAGTCTAAAAGGTTTTCTTGATTTCTAAAGAGCCTGCCAACATTCTTTTCACCTTACAGTCACGAATATCCCATCTTTGGTTCAACCATGGTGCAGCAGAGAATTCATGTCTTGCTCTATTATAAATCTATGTAGACCTTTGGTGTCATACTTCTATAAAACTTCACCTTACTAGAAATTTAATCTTTTCAGGAAGGGTCTGAATTTTGAATTTGAAGTGTGAAAAGGCAGCTTCAGGAATCATTTTACAAAGCTTCTGGAAGACAAGTTTGTCTGTATAGATAATTTTTGAGTGGGATTTATAAAAGATCCAGTTTATGCTATTGTGGGTGTTTGAGAAAAATTAAAAATTATATATAAAGAGGATAGTACAAGCAAGGACTCTAATTCAATCTAACAACAGAGTGTACTGTGAGTTTCATACTGGATACAAATAAACTTAGTCCTTAGTTTTGTTGTCCGCTTTAAATATTAATATAGACACTTCTCAAGAAACCAGGAAAGTATATGGTGAATATCTTATCTTGTTGCTCTTAGAATTCAAAATATCTTTAGTGCTAAGTTTTTTTTTTTATTGATTTCTTCCTCCTTGCGCAAAAATTACAAGAATAGTAATACTAAGATTTTTCAATAAGATTTCATTTTTCAATGTATGCAAATATCGATGCATAAATGTACCATATAGACATACTATAATTTACGTTGTAAAGCAAATAGTTGTTTTCAGGAACTATGGCATGTTCTTCGTAAGGGTGGAAGTTGCATTTATTGCGCTCAGCCAGCAGGGTTATTTTTAATGTCTAATGCCAATTACTACTTGATTTACTGTGTTATAACCCTCTGTTGCTGTCAACTTTTATTCGGTGGGAAACAGTCTTGCTAGTAATAGTATCACCAAAATCATTTATCCACCATAACCCAGAAGTGAGTCACGTCTCTGCAGATCTTAATCTGTGGCTGTTTTTTTAAAATCCACCTGACCAAGTGTCTAACTTTAATTTCACACGGAAAGACCTATCACTTCAATGTTCATTCTAAAATGCAATCTCTGTTGAATTGATTTCGTATAATTTTTATTTATTTTTCTCGTGCCTTTGATCTATATTGATCTAAATTGCTGTAACTTAACTTGCTAGCAATTCTTGCATATCTGAATCTCAGCTTCTGATAAAAACTCTGAACTTGCTAAGTTAAATGAAAGATCTGTTAAGAGAAAAGTCATTTGACAGGGAAACCATCTAGCGGGAATGAATAATAAAGGAAATAAGTTGAGAAGGCTGTTTGCCCAAACTGCGAGTTACTGGTAGTCATCTTGCTGTCTTGAAAAGGTTCTTATATATATGTGCTTTAGAGAAATTGAAAATTCCATTGAGGAATGTAGTTTATTATCCATTTTGGGGGGTATTTCACCGACTGTCGTTCATCATCTCAGCAGTGCCTGATTTAAAATATCAGGCTCTTCCATGGAACTGGCATTTGTTCGGAACTCATGTGCCTCACTGACATATTCCATGAATACATGCATCAAACGTTCAATAGTGCTTGTGAAATCTTTGTATACCATGTATATGATACCTGCCTTGTCATTCTGCATGTTCTTTTGTTATATTACTTCCATGAGATATCAAGCAGCATCTTTCTTAGCACTGGCACCCATAGATTTCAATATTTTTGCAAAAGGGATGAGCTAATTTTATTAAAAGATATGGAAGGCCAAGTAGTTTTGGATTTAGAGCCATTAGGGAGAAGCATTGTCAAAACGTTGTTACACATTATTATTTATTTGATGAGTATACACATTATCTTGATGTGGTTTAGGAATCTGTTGTTTGCTTTGTTTGTTCATCATCTAGTGACTAATAACTACCTGCCCAATACACCCACACACCATACCACCAATATTCTGCAGCCGATTAATCTTTTAGCTCCTTTCAGATTAGGGATGCTGGTGGGGAATCTGGTCTGCGAGATGTCCAAAATAATGGAATCAAGGATAGCATCTGCTGTTGGTGGATTTTTTGTTTGAGTGATTGTTGATAACTAGCTGAAGGGGAGGCACATATATCTCGACTGCCGTGCTTTTAATATTAGATTGTGCAGTGAAAATGTCATAAAAGATCTACTTTACAAGGATTAACATCAACAACATAGCAGAAGGCTAGCTAATTAATTAACATCGTAGGTGCTTTGACAGGAATAACATAGTTGGAAGTGCTCATCCAATCATACACATCTATTTAACCTATAGAATATATTATATATTGCCAGCAAACAAGATTACAATTTGCTAATTACTGGTTATTTTAGTTTTCTTTAGGGCAATATGTTGCAAGTATATCTTTATTTAAGCCCTGATTTCTGATCATTTTTTCTCACTAGTTAATGCTATATTTCTTGATTTAATCTATAAGATCAGTTCTGGTTTGTCTTTCTTGCAGTTATTTTTGTTTGATTAATGACTGTATTTCTGCCACATGGATCAAAGCCTATTTAGGCTTTGTCCTTGTCATAGTTTTCCGATTAATATTATTTCAATCACTGATGCCATGAATATGTTATGTGCACAGGCCCCGTTGCAGACATTTACAACACTTTCGTCCTCCCCTTCAATTTCTCCTTCACGTGAGCCACCTTTCCTTGAAGAAGGGGAGCAACAGTTGAAATTGGGCGCTCGAGGAAAACGAAGGGAGACAGTTCTTCCGAGTGACAGTGAAGAGGAAACTCCAAGAAAGTCTTTGCAAAATCAAAAGCTTCTAAGGTGAGAAAAAGTGACAAGGAACCTAGAAGAGAAAAATACCCTGTAGTCATCTCTTCATGTAGGAGATGACATAGACCTAGAGAATGATGTTGATGAATGGAATGCATTTTGCTTCTAGTTTTAGTTACTTTATTTTTGGTGGATTTGCTTTGAGTACTCTCTGATTATCTATTATAACTTTCTGTATTATTTGAACTACTTTGGGTCATCCTTGCACATTAATATGATTTATTTCTTTCTTTCAAAGTCTCCTGTAGGTACAAAGAAAGGTTTAGGTAGGAAAAATGAAAACAAGGATTCTGTAACTGTTCGTAAAGTAAAGGCTGGGTCTGATATTAGAGAGGACAAGAAGAAAGCCAATGGAATGGATTCGTCCATGCTGAAAGTTGAAGGTGAAGGTCAGTATTTAGTAGAGAAGTAAACTGCTATGAAACTTTATGATTGCTGTATCTGCTAGAATATCGGCATTTACCTTAGAAAATTGCTTTTAAAGTTATGTTTTTGCAGGTGATGGTAGTAAGATGGAAGTGGACATTGATGATGCTTTGGTGGCTGATGAAGACATTCCTGAGAAACGGATGGAGCCACGGGTAAGCTGGAAGCTGCTTTAACTGTTTTTTTGTTTCATTTGGTAATTTGAATTGTGTCCTGTTTACACATCCTTTGTGTTGTGTACATTCTTTGTTGCTAGTTGTTGTGGTAATTAATCATCCATCTGGATGATGGCCTTGTACATTAGCATTTTGAATTTTAAACTAGAGAATCTGAAAGGCCAGCAGTTATGTAGGGTTAAGAGAAGTAGGAAATTGAAGTTGAAGAGACATTTGTAATTTATCATCATCTCTTAGTTGAAATTTAAAGAAGTCAATGCAAATCTTTCATTTGTCTTGTGCTTGTTGGTCTGCACCACAAGCCCAGAATGGCAGGGCGGAGGACAGCCCAATAACTTGGTAAATCACCGAGTTATAGAAAATGCAATTGTAAACAGAAATAACAGTAAACCATTACACTTTACGATGCATGTCATTTGCAGAATAATGCAACTTCTATTCAAGAGAGAATAGAATATTGGACATACGTGTACAATGTGCAATAAGGATGCTCATGAATACTCTCAGGATTAGAAAGGGGTAAAACTTCCTAACTGATTTGTATAGACTGAATGTGATCAATGACCATTCGATGTTTGTCGCCCCCTTAGGAGTTGAATAGCTTACCATACATCATTACAAAAAAGCAGTTACCAAAAGAAACGGTTACATAATGGTTTTACTTTGCAATGGATGATAGTTTTCCTTCTTGTAGGTGTTACGGTCCGACTATCAGATTTGTGGTATGCTGACAGATGTGCAAACATCATTTTCCAAGCTCTGAAAGGGGCACGTGGCACGGCACAGTGTGGTGCGAAGTCCCCACATTGCTGTTGTGTTATGTGCAGAGTTTGAGTGTTGCATGATATGTTTCTTGACCCAGCGCAAGTGTGTAAGGGTTCATGGGGGCACAAGTTGGCGTAGTGGTCCACAAGATGCGGAGTGCACAAGGTCCTTAGAAAGGTAACATTGACTGGTGCAGCTGCGCTTATATCATTCATCCTTTCTTGAGGAGCAATGGCCCCTACTAGCGTGGAACCTGAACCTGAAGTTCTTGAAGGCTGTACCACTCAGCCTTAGCAACGCATTGTCCTATCTAGGCCAGTCTTAGCATTTGATATGTACCATGGCAGTGTTAGATTAAGTAGCTAATATGCTTTGTAACATTGTAAGTTACATGAGAAAGTTACCTAGGCTTGTTAGTTTGTTATGATTACCATTTGACTATGTAGTCATTCTTGGCTATTAGTTAGGAGGTTCTCATGTAGGTTTCTCTTATGCTTTGTTAAGCTATTTTGTTAGGAGTTTGTTGCTCCACGGTTGTAGCATCTTGAGCTATTTATATGGCTCCTTGTAATACAAAATATGGCTTGTGGCTTCTCAATTAATTTAATATGGCATCAGAGCTTAAGGTTTAGAATCCTGGAGAAAACCCTGTGAGAGAGAGAGCCAAGCTCTTGCGTGGAGGAAATTGAGTTATTTTATTTCTTGGAAAACCGGTATATGGTGAGAGAAAGAATAGTAAACTCATTCAAGAAAGGAGAGAGGGACACAGCAGTGACCAGGGTGTTCCAACATATTGGAGAAGGACGTGGTGAAGCGTCTTGAGGAGGACATAACATTTTTGTTTTATTTGCTATTTTCCTATTTGCTAGAGAGAGGCATGGGTGGAACGCCATTGGAGGAGTTGGCATTACAATTGTTTTGTTAAATCTTGATCTGTGGCGTGTTGGGAGAAGTGTGGGAAGAAGAAGAGCTATTATGGCTAATAAAGACACTTTGTTGGTCATATAAACAATTATTTCCCTGAATAGAGGTGTGGCAGCTGTGTGAGGAGCTGTATTTTCTTCATTTGCTGCTGTTGGGACGCATTCAAGTTTGATAAATGCGTGACAAAAGTTAAAGAAGCGCTGAAATACAAATTTGAAGTACTGAACCAGTTATATGAAAAATACAAATCCATAGCAGGCTTGAGGAGGTGCCCTGGAGGAGGCGAAAGGCGCAGCTTGGATGCCATTGTTGAGAGGAAACAAAAATTCACAGGTCAAAATGGCTAGTCTACAACACCTTTTGTTGCTAGATTCACAAAAATTGACAGGTAAAAACTTTAGTTTGTGGAGTCACAAGATACTATCTGTGAGTATTAGAATTTAGATCAAATTGTACTTGGCAAAGAAACAAGACCAGATGATGACGAACTTTCAGTTGATGAACTTGATAACTATGATAAGTATCATAGAGAAGCTGTTAGCATGTGCAAAGAGAAGAAAAAATAGAGAGAGCAAACTGCACTGTGCAAGGTTTATTTATTGAGAGGAGGAGCAGTTACATTTAGTTACAACTATCTGTTGGTTATCAACAACTGCTTGGAACTGTACATCTTTATTCTATATAAAGTGCTATATTTTAACACCCCCTCTTAATGACTAAACCGGAAACAAGACAAAGTTTGTCCCGAAATTTTACAAATTTCCTAAAGCCCATATGTTTAGTCATTACATTTATAGACTGTGCCATAAGTTGTACTTTAAAATCAACAGTCCATGACTGTGTTGTGGTTGTTGAATGAAGAACCGCAAAACAAAAATCTGGCCCCATGAACAAAGGATATGGCAAGTGGTC
Organism: Taxus wallichiana var. yunnanensis; assembly: GCA_018340775.1. NCBI lineage: Eukaryota > Viridiplantae > Streptophyta > Pinopsida > Cupressales > Taxaceae > Taxus > Taxus wallichiana. The sequence goes on from CM031235.1 coordinate 724,932,956, forward strand.
CACTGGTTCTTTGTTACGTGATTCATTTACCAGTGATGAATCACCAATGGTTGAGAGTGTCAGCCCCATCTCCAGAGTGCTGAAATCAGAATCTTGAAGATGTGGATTGAAAAATCTATTCCAGGCTTGTGTAGCCTGCTTTGGAGTCTGTACAAAGACTCAATTATCCTGCAATCGAAGTCACCTCGATCACGTCCTTGCAACACCATGTAGTGCTCATCCAACTTTCTCAATAAGAGAAATGTGACCATCTGTGCAGTAGGAGTTAGAACCAACTCCACAATAGTAGGAGAAATAACCATCTCCATCTCAGCAGTGGTCTCCGTCTTAGTAGTGGTAGGAGTGAGAATCAACTCATCTATTTGCTCATCTATCCCCCTCTGTTGGGAAAGATCCTTCACAACACAATGAGCAAATTGTTCATGCTCTACTATCCTTCGAGCAAGGACCTCTGAGTGAGTGGCTGGGCATGCCATCTCACCATGCATCGTCAGTGCATTTGGAATAGTGGAATTTCCGTCCACAACAAAATTGTTCTTCGTGAATGAGGAAATCCATCCTCCCAAGGCATGTCCGCCTCCCGTACACTTGGTATGGTGGATACTCCCTCCACAATAGGTGCATGTAGGTTGACTGTATTCAAGTCAACAAATGCATGAGGAATGACTTCTTCCCAAGGCAGCATTGCAGACCTCCCGCACATCCCGAATGGTGGAACTGTCCACATGTGCATTCATGTCAATCGCACTGGATCAACAAGCCGATACTAACCACCTTCCCCAATACCAAGGGCAATTATCCGTCTCTATTTCACATCAGAGACAACACACTTCTTTCCACATAAATCCACAAAAATATTGGGATTTTCAGTCAATTGACAAATAGATAGAAGATTCTTTTGTAAAGAAGGTACATATCTAACATTCCGTACCAACAATTTATGAGCATTATTCAATACAATGCATATATCTCCTATCCCTTCTACTATAAGTGATTCTTCATCAGCTAGTACTACTGATTCAAAATAGATATTTGCAGTAAATGAAACATACCAGTCCCTACGACATGAAAAGTGTGCAGACGCACCAGAGTCAATGACCCAACAACTGATACCACTGTCATTCGAACATGATGTTGTAAGACAGTAAAGAGCATGCCTGTCATCTAAATCCCGTTTTTCTGCAACTGCTACCACATGTTCCTCATTACATGGCTTTTGTTCACGCGAAAGATCATACTTCCGCTTCCGACAATCCTTCTTGAGGTGCCCAACCTTGTGACAATAATAATGTGTGACCTGATACCGAGTGGAAGACTCACCAGATTGACGTTTCCACTTTCCCTTTGGCTGAGTGACAAGAGCACTCTCTGAATGGTCACAATTAGATTCTCGCACTGAAGATGTCTCCGCTCCTTTTGCAATAGTAGAACTCACCTTGTCAAACGTGAGTGTTTGACTTTCACCATTAAATGGAGGGCCTCCACAAATGACTCATATGAAGAAGGTAAGCTGTTCAAAACCAAAGCCACCATATTATCGTCGTCCACCTTTTTGTTGATGGAAGATAACTGGTCTCGGAGGTCTTTCATCCGAAGTAGGTGCTCGAGACAAATGACCCACCTTCTTGTAACTTTACGAAAAAGAGCATATTTTTAGGTATAAAACCCGACTCTTCTTTGACGTCTGATATTTACCCTTCAGATTGGCCCACAATGTGCTTGCCACAGTGGCATTTCGCACTTCCGTATCATATCTTCCGACATCGACAACTTGAGAAGCAATAACACTTCCTTATGACGTTTGTCATAATCCTTGAAGTTCGTCGCTGGTCGAATTTCATCACCCTTGATTATTTTATCACAATCACAAAACTCCGTGACTGTTAAAATCTTATGGCTCCATACATTAAAATTAGTGCCCGTTAATTTTGTGTCTCCGGTAAAGTTAAGTGTGAAATATTTGCCATGTTATTATTCCAAAAGAACGAAAATAATAAAATAATAGTTTTTCCCACACTCAATAAAATAATACTTATTCCACCAAGTATTACTTATTCCAACAAGTAATATTAAATTATGCAAATCACCCAACTATAGTTGCTTGTATTAAAATATTATTACTTATTCCTCCAAATTTGATTATTCAAAAACAAGGTACCTTTGTTGGAAAAATGAATATTAATTCATCGACTTTTCAGAAGGAAGAATAAAAACGACTCGCCTTTGCCATCTTTGCCTGCAACAGATTTGCGACTAGGGTTTCAATGTTCCACGATTTGCTTCTGCCCTTTGACGATTTACGATGAAACTTCTGCCTGCCACGATTTTCAAAGCACTCACGTTTTCGACTACTCTCCGTGTTCACGACCTGGCCCAGCAACGATGCTCAATGTATTCCTTCAAAACTGGATTTGTGACTTTGCCTCTGTTTGCCCACGAACCACGATTTTTGACTTTCCGACTGGGTATTGCTACAGTCAGATTTCGTGTTTCCTTTCTCCCTCCAAGAACCCACGATTTTGTGCAAAACCGATTGTATTGTTTCACGTTTTTCGCAAAACCGACTGTCTTCACGACTTTAGGCCCTCGTACCACGTTTTCTTGGCCTCGAATGGAGGAATTTCTTCCTTCTTTGCCCTAGCGTATGGTATTTTTCTCCAAATACCCCACGTTTTATCAAATTTGTGCCTTGTTAGGGCTTCCTCGAATTTATGGTTCGTACCTCTTGGAGGCTTCCTCGAACTGCAACTTTGGACGCTCTGATACCAATGTTAGCATGTGCAAAGAGAAGAAAGAAATAGAGAGAGCAAACTGCACTGTTCAAATGACACAGGCAGAGGTTTATTTATTGAGAGGAGGAGCAGTTACATTTAGTTACAACTATCTGTTGGTTATCAACAACTGCTTGGAACCGTACATCTTTATTCTATATAAAGTGCTATATTTTAACAAAAAGCATTGATGTTAGAACTTTTAGTGTTTGATAATTTGATTCTAGAAGTTAGAAATACACTAGTGCTTCGAATTTGTGGAAAAATCTAACATCCAAGTACTAGGCTTCAGAAGCCGGTAGGGTACTGTACTTGAAAATTTTGTTATTTTCCACTAAAATGCAAGAGGGTGGTTCAATCTCTGAATTCTTGTTGCAGTTGAAGGACATTTGTGATCAGCTGAAAGCAGTGGAAAAGCTTGTAGATGAGCAAGACTTGATTGCTCTGGTACTGCAGAACCTGCCAACATCATTTGACTCATTTGTTGAGTCATTGCATATGATTGCAAAGACATAGGAGATTGATTTTGAGAAGCTGTCTACACTTCTCATGTAGAAGGAGAGAAGGCAAACTCATGTAGCTTCCTCGACATCAGTGGCTATAGAAAGTGCATTCATGGCACAGTCAAAGGGAAAGACAAAATAGTGGAATGCTAGTGGTTCTTCAAAAGAATCCTCTAATAGCAATGTAAATACTTCTAAGTAGTCTAAATGGAAGTGTTTTTATTGCAAGGAACCCGGTCATTTGAAGAAAGATTGTCGTAAGCAACAATATGATTTGGCAAATAATAGAAAGAAGTCACAATTTGCAAATGTGGCTAAAGAAGATGAACAAAGTTCAGCGGGTGAGTTTGCATTTGTGGCGGCACAAAATCAGTCAGTGGAGTCAAGAATGTGGTATTTTGACTTAGGTGCATCAAGACACTACACATATCACAAAGATTGGTATGTAAAATTTGTAGAAGATGATAGTTGCAATGAATCTAATTCCTTAGGTGTTGGTTGGGTTCACTATGTGAAAGGATATGGTGATGTTCATATTATATTGAACAATTTTGGTACACTTTCAAGAATGTTCGGTTTGTACCTGATATGAACAAAAATCTTCTTTCCATAAGTGAAATAACTGCAAATCCTAATCTTTGTGTGGAGTTTAAAGAAAACAAATGCATGGTTAGTGATATTCAGGACAAAAAGTTCTTTGTTATTGGTCTTGGTAACAGAGGACTGTATAAGTTGGTTGATCCAAAAACTGCAAATGAGCATGCACTAGCAACGGTGGAAAACACTAGTGAATTGTGGCATAAGAGGTATGGTCACCTCGGTTATAAGCATTTGCATACATTAAGTCAGACTAACATGGTGAATGGAATGTTTTCTATTCAAAAGAGTCTGAATGTATGTTTAGGATGTCAAATAGATAAGCAATTTTTGATTCATTTGACATTGGTAAGGAACAAAGAGCTAAGAATGCATTGGATTTGGTACATGTGGGTTTGCATGGTCTAATGCGGACACCTTCCATATTTGGAGCATTGTATTATTTGTTGCTTATAGATGACTTTTCTAGGAAAATGTGGGTGTGTTTTCTACATAGAAAGTCAGAATGTTTTCTAACTTCGTTGCTTGGGAAGCTATGGTAGACAAATAGGGAGGGAAAAATGTAAAAGCTCTCGATTAGGGAATGAAGAAGAGTTTTCTATGAAAAATTCAAGGAATTTTGCAAGAAAGAAGGTATAACATATTCTACATAGTAGAATGATTTCATGGTAACGCAGAACTAGAGAATGATAGAGATGGCACATTGTATGGTGGATAGCTAGAATGTACTGTATTAGTATTGGGCAAAAGCGGTGAATACAATTGTGTACATTCTTGATTGAAGTCCCACTAAGCTTTTGCCGAATATGATACTTGGAAGGAGCATGGTCTAGTAAAACACCTGATGTAAGTTACTTTCATGTTTTTGGATCCACTGCTTCTTTATTGGGAAAGTTGTACATGTTTGTTGGCTATTGTGAGCAGAGGAATGTATACAGGTTAATAGATGTCTCCACATACAGGATTGTTGTGAGTAAAGAGGTTTTTGTAGATGAGAAAGTACCATTCTTTTCTAGTAATGGTAAATCTACTGAGAGTACTTGTAGTGGTTTCTGTTGACAATATTTCTGGAACAAGTTCTGGTAGTAGTGTTGAACAAAGTTCAAAGAAAGTACTAGAGGAAGAATCTAGTGGTGAAGAGAGTGTTTCTCACTCTTCACAAGCAAATCAAGAAAACCAACACAAAGGCCTAAGTGGTACCATACCACTATGAAAGATGTAAGGAAAGATGAATTGCCTTACTTGTTAGAAGGGAAATCTACAAGGTTAGGAAAACAAAAGTGCAAGGTGAAGAGTAGGTAAATTTTGCTCTTACTATTGTTTCACAGGTATTGAAACCAAGCACAAGTTCAAAGACCAAAGTCAAACCAAAATGGATGTTTTCCATGAAGGTTGGTGATAGAGGAAGGGGCATACAGAAAAAGCACAAGAGTGTTGTGAACAATAAATGTCCCAAAATTATTCAACAATGGAAAGTAGTAGGTGTTGGGTTTTCAACAACTCAACACAAGAATATCCCTTAGAGGATATGCTATGTTGTTTAGTCTTGATGTATAATCTAAACTTTTTGTCGAATTGATCACTCTAACAAATAGGTAAAGCATGACGCATTCAAGACATGACAACACTTCAAAGGAACAACATGAATCCAATGAACTCAATATTCAACACCATTTCCTAGTTTACACGCAATTGCAAAGGTTCACTACCCATGTACTCCGGTAAGATGGATTGGCGACAATAGAGACATTTGGATTCATTGTTGGAGTTGCAATATGACCGCATCTTAGGTTATGTTCATATATGGACTTAATCATTTCTTTTGTAATAATGACTAAAACATTTGATTTAGTCATTAAGGGAGTGTTAGATTAATTAGCTAATATGCTTTGTAACATTATAAGTTACATGAGAAATTTACCTAGGCTTGTTAGTTTGTTATGATTACCATTTGACTATGTAGTCATTCTTGGCTATTAGTTGGAGGTTCTCACATAGGTTTCTCTTATGTTTTGTTAAGCTATTTTGTTAGGAGTTTGTTGCGCCACGGTTGTAACATCTTGAGCTATTTATATGGCTCCTTGTAATACAAAATATGGCTTGTGGCTTCTTAATTAATTTAATAGGCAAGTGCGTGTTGTAATTTTTAACAATCTTATCATTTGGCATTTTCTACAAGTGTTTAACATCGAAGTCCAAAGGATGCTGCATTGTGGTCAGCTTAAGCAAATGTGGAAAGTCTGGCTTAAGGAGTTCCACATTGAATATTGGATGAAGCGCCAGGTATTGTGGCAAATAAGGACAAATCCTTTCTTTCTAGTCATGCGGAATATGGTGTATTAATCATAGTGCAAAGGCTTGATCTTTCTATGAGGAACCTCGATGCGTTTACCCACCTTGATTTTATGAGGCTTGCCTTGTGTATGCAGAAATTGAAGTGACCTGTGATTTAAATGAGTGATTGTATGCTTACTCAATACGTATTGGTGCCATTCTTTGATTGTTTGAGCAATGGTGTATGTTGCTTTTCTCATAGGTGGAGTAATGCTGAACCTTGTCGCTTTATGTCTCTCGGTGATAGGTGATCGAATGTATATCTTGGGTGCATACTTTGATGCATCTGTCATGATCTCAAAGAGGTGGACAATGTTAGGGATTGCCTAGATGTGCGAGGCACATAGTGTTGCTCGAGCTCCTTGGATGCACATCATTACACAAATGTCCATTGGAATGCAACTTTTGTGAACATCATCTTATCGGATGACCAAGATATGCACAAAAATCCAAAGATGAACCTATGCTAGAAGTTAGTAGGTCCAAGAAAACTCTCGAGCTTAGTGACATTTCATGGAGTTGGCCAATCTTGGATCACTTTAATCTTCTCGGGGTTTATGTGGATGTCTGCATTGTTAGTGATGTAGTCTAGATATTGAATTTGCATTGTGTCGAATGTACACTTCCTTAAGTTGGTTTGTAACTTGTGTTTGCGTAGTGTGTCGAGGATGCATGCTACGCGCTTCGTATGCTCCTCCCAAATCCCGATGAAGATGAGTATGTCATCCAAGTAGATGATAACAAAAGAGTTGGTGAAGGGCCTAAGTCTGTTATTCATTCGGCACACGACTGTTGTTGGTACATTGGTCAAGCTGAAGGAATAACCAACCATTTGTACAATCCCTCCTTTGATTCTTGTCTTTTTCTCCATGAAGATGGGTATTCTTATTGTACTTGAAACATCGGAATTTTTTCTTTACACACGATGAATCTAGAAAACAATCATTGAAATCCCTCCTTTGTTTTGAATGTCATCTTCTAAAAATCTTCAAGATGAATTGGAACCTGATGGTAACCCAAATTCAGCTTGATCTTTTCAAGTCTTGTGCTCCTTGGAGCTGGTCCAAAAGTTTGTTATTGTGTTGGAGTGGACAATTCAATTCTTTGGCGTTGTCTTGTTGAGCACATGATGGTCGGCGCATAAGTGCCATGAGCCATCTTGGAGCAAGGCCTATTGGGCTGCCACAGGAGAAGAGCTTGGATTGATCTTATTTAAATCAGTAAGCTCTTGGATTTGGCACTAAGTTTCATCATTCTCCCAAATAGATTCGTGGTATTGTAGTTTGCTTGGAAGAGGGGATCTAGGATCCAAATTGGTTTGATGCTTTATGACGGTGTGTGGGAAGGCATTTTGATTCCTTGAATATGTCTCCGTATTGCTGTAGTAAGTTGTTGAGTTGTTGCTGCAATGTTGCATGACACGGCATGTTGCGAATCGGTGTTTGTTTGGTTGTTCAAAGTGGTCTCTAGACAAATTGTGAGTAACATGAACTTTTGTGTGCGAGATGTGATCTTGCGGCATTTCTTGGCAAATACCAATGTGATTTTGGTCGTCGAAGGGGATTCTAGGATGTTGAAGACACAATCGTTAACTAGTCGTCGACTTGGAAGGTCCATCTCAATGACTTAATTTGATAGGTACCCTCACTGTCATACACATATGTCTTACCATGAAGGATGTCGCTTACTTCCAATGGCGTGATGTCACGAATGATTGTGGCTTGCATGGGTGTGACTCCACACTCAAAACTGCATTGGTGTTGATATGGAATATCTTTCCCTTGCTATAACCATCACAAGGAATATGGCCAAGGATTTGCTTCATTTGTAAGACCTAAGCGGTGAACTGCAACTTGTGCAGTGATGTTCTCTTAGCTTCCCTTGTCATTAATGACATGTAGTTGGTGATATTTCTCCCATGTAATTAGTATGTAAGAGGCATTCTCGCTCCCTTGAAGTGTTGATGGTAGAGGTTTTTGCTCAAACAAGTAGCATGTGGATCATTGTCTTTTGCTTGTGTGGAACCTGATGTAGATTGCATAATCAAGGATTGTCGTGTGCAACATTTAGAATGATTGTGTGAGCTTGTGTAGTGTTGGGGGCACCACTTGTCACCTTGCTTCTTCTTGCCTTTATATGCTAACCTTATGAGGTTGCACACATGATTTTTGCTGCTATCCTTGGCATGTTTTGTTTATGTTAAAAAGAGTTAGCTATTGTGCTGGACACGGGCTTGCTCATGCGCACAATGTCGGATGAAGAGGAAAACATTTGCTTTGCCTTGGTTTGGCTTTGGCTTTGATCTTGGAAGCCTTGTGGTATGCTTGCCCAATGTGTTGAAGGTCAAGAATGTCATCTTGGCATTTATATAAGATGAGAGCTTGCTGATGTACTTCAGCACCTTATATTGTTATGTTGTGTTTTCGTGAAGGCATGCAATTTAGTGATTGAATCCATCATTCCAGTCTTGAATTCACTGCTCCTTACCTTGGCACAACCGCTGAAACTTCATGTACTCATCCTCATAGTATTAAGGGGGTGGTATTCCTTTTGTGTTGCGTTAACAAACTTGCTCCAAGTGTTGATGGGCTGAAAGTCTTTCTTGTGCTGCGTGTTGTAGGTTTCCCTCAGGTGAAATCTTCAATGCCACGAAGGTGATCTTCTTTGCATTATGGAAGCGGTTGATCGAGAAGCAGGCCTCCAATTGCTGAGCCCAGCTCGTCAATGTTGTGGTGTCAATTTTACATTGAACATGGGAATATCTACATCGACTCGAATTTGATGCTGAAATGATGGATCGACAGGTTACGCAAAATAATGAGATGGTGTTGAACCAAGTTGCAACATGATTTTGCAGAATAGGCCAAATAGTGAAGTGTGTCGTTCCTTGAGAGTGTCTCAAATGAGTTGCCAGACGTTTGTGGATCTATCAAAAGGCTGCTTCTGGGAATCAACCATTTTACTCTTCTTGTGACATTATTCTGAATATTTTGATATAGAACCAAGTGGTTGTCCTTCTTTCTACTGTTGTACTCGCATGTTTATAGGTATGTGTAAGTTCTTGCTCTCATACCAATGGTCTGAAGCACAGGGGCATAAAATGGGAGCACAAAGGACAACCCAATAACTTAGCTAGTAAATCACGAAGTTACAGAATATATAGAAGTAAACAAAAGCAACGGTAAACGAATACACATTAAAATCCATGCGATTAGCAGATCAACGCTACTTTTTTCAAGAGAGAAATAATAGGATATGTATATATGTGTACAATGTGCAACAAGGCTGAGAATGAAGATTCCCGCGATCAGAAAGGGGGAACATTTTCTTAATGGTTTTCCTAGTTTGGAACTTGAACAAATAACCATTTGATGCTTGTTGTCCCCTTGGGGTTGAATGACTAACCATATATCATTATAAGAAAATAGTTAGAAAAGAGATAGTTTCAAAATTGGTTCAACTTTTGCAATAGATGTTGGTTTTCCTTCCTGTAGGTGTGACGATTTGACTTCTAGATGTGCAGGAATGGCACGAACTCTAAATATGTCACCCAGCTTTGTGCAGCGTGGCATGAAATCTCCATGTGGCTGCTGTGTTTTGCATAGATTTTGAGTGTGCATGGTATGTTTCTTGGCGTTGCACAAGCATGCAAAGGTGTGGGGAGGCTCTACAAATGGTACAAGCTAGCATAGTGGTGTGGAGATTGCATGGAGTGCACAAGGTTCTTAGGAGAAGAGCACAGACTGACAGCTGTGCTCAAATCACATGTCATGCTTATTTTTCACATATGTTCATGAAACTCTTCTCTTAGATGTTAATGAAATCCCTACTTTTATCGTTTCTAAGGCACTTCCTTGAGGAGGAATGGTTGTGGTTTTAGCTAGAAGAAATTTTCCTTCTATTGGAGTGAAGTTGTAGGAAATAAGATAAATTATTGAAACATCTATCTAGCCATGAAAGAAAACATAGAAGTTAAGTCTTGGATGATGGTAAAGCAAGTACAAAATGTGCAGGACAAAGAAGTGTATTGTATGAGGATTGGAGTACATGCTCAAAGCCTTTGGAATGTCCAAAATAAGATACAAAAACATGATGTGTGATTCTTAGAAGTTTCCTTTTCACTCATAGTGATAATAATTGGTTTGGGACATGATAATATTGACAGACTACATTCTATGAAGAGAGACAATATGGTGTTGAATCGTGTGAATCTGATGCATCCAAAATTATAGCAATTCAAAAAAACACAGCAATGAACTATATAAAGATTATTGAGCAAGAAAGAAGCAATTCTATTCTTCTCCATCCCATAATCAATATGTAAGTCTTTAAATAAAATCCACTCGAAAGCTAACTAAAGAAAAAAACAACCCTAAAGCTAATTAAAGCAAAAATGCTAACTGAAGCTAATCAAACTTGCTATTTTTAGTAGCTCCTATTTATGGTAACTCTTGCATACAAAGCTCGGATGGGCCTGATAAGTGCCCGTTCTCCTCTGCATGTCTAAATAAAGCATCTGGTCAAATTTCAACTAAAGTTCAGGATTGGATACAAAAATATTAAATCTTTAAAATACCAATAAAATATTAAAATGCAAATTTTCGGTTCTTAGATGAATAATTTTGGCCTTGAAAAGTTGTTGGTAACCGGAAAGTGCTAGTTCGACAACCTAGAACTTTTTGGAGATCTTGGTTTTAAAAAAGGAGCTCAACCAGCTTCCCGGATCAAAATTTATAGCCTCCACAATATAGGTTTCCGCATCATTCTTCTCTGGTTGTAAAGAGCTTTGGTCTTGCGAGCTGTTCTGAATAAACTTCTGCCATTTGTCTTTATCAAGCTTCTTTCAAGCTTCTTCAATTCTCATTCTGAAATCCAAGTGTTAGCTTCTTGTTGTAATTCTTCCCACTATATCAAATGCTTGTTGTAATTTTCTTGCCTAGTATTCATTGTCTTCTTGTCCAAAACTTTTCATCTTCTCTTTCTTCTTCCTTGGAACCTGCTTCTTTCAATCCACTTCTTCTTCTTCCCCTTCATTATCCTTTCCATGAAATGCATATAAATATGAAACATTAAATACTAGAGAAATATCAAAATTATGTGGCAAATTTACCTCATAAGCATTGTCATTAATCTTCTTCACAATCCTGCATGGACCAATCTTCTTGTACTTCAACTTGTTGCACGTTCCTTGTAGAAATCTCTCTTCTCAGATATAATATCACTAAATCTCCTTCCTTAAAAACCTTTGGCCTTCTTGTTAGATCTGCCTTATACTTGTCATTACTTTCTTGTAGCTTCCTCCTTATGTCATCTTTCACCTGTACTATGTGCTTTGCAAATGCCTCTACATCATCACTAACCTGCTTTGTAAGTGATAACTGCATGAAATCTAAAACACCCTTGGGTTGCTTGACATAAACAATTTGGATTGGTGATGTTCTTGTTGACTTGTTCACTGAACTATTATATGCAAACTTAGCCTGTGGGAATGCCAAGTCCCATTTATTTGGCCTCTCTGCAACAATGCATCTCAATAGGTTTCCCAAAGTCCTATCCACGACCTCCATCTGGCCATCAGTCTATGGATGATATGCACTACTATAGTTTAGTGCCAACTTCTTCCATAGAGTTCTCCAAAAATTACTCACAAATTTTGTATCCCTATCTAAAGTAGTGGTGTTCAGAACAACATGCAATCTAACAAGTTCTTGAAAAACAGATCTGTTACTCTAGTGGCATTATTGGTCTTCTCTCATGCAATCAAATGAACCATATTGGAAAACCTGTCTACAACAACAAAAATTAAATCATTACCTCGTTGTGTGTTCGTCAACCACAATACAAAATCCATACTCAAATCTGTCCATAGTGCGTTGGGATTGACAATGGCATGTACAATCGTGTATTTTGTGCATGGCCTTTAGGCACTTGACATATCTTGCATCTTGATTCATATCTTGCTACATCCCTCTTCATCTTCGGCCAAAAATACTCGTTTTCACCAAAGCTATTGTCTTATTCTTAACAACATGTCCACCAAAACCACAACCATGAAGTTCTCTCACAATGTTGTCTCTCATAGAACCAACTGGAATAAGTAGTTGTTTTACTTTAAAGAGATAACCATCGTGCATGAGATAATCATCATGTATAGCACACGTCTCTCGTATTAATGGATTCTTGCATCACACTTTAATACTACCAAAATCTGGATAAGAATCATACAAGTTCTTAATAGCCTCAAATCCAACTTCTTCGCTCAGCATAGTATCTAACAATGCCACATGCCTACTCAAAACATCAACTACTTGGTTCTGCTTTCTTGACTTATGCTTCAAAACAAAAGCATACCCTTGCAAGAAAGACACCCACTTTGCATGCTTGCTATTTAATTTTTCTGAGTGTTAACTTACCGTAAGGCATCATGGTCTGTAAACAGAATAAAATCCTTAGGCACCAAGTAATGCTTCCAATGCCTTAGTGCTTGTATAATGGCATAAGATTCAATATAATATGTAGAAGAAATATTCCTGACCTCATTCAACTTCTTGCTGTAATATGCTACGGACTTTCCTTTTTGACTCAATTCTGCGCAAACACCCATATATGAAGCATCACAACCCACCTCAAATACTTTGCTAAAATCCAGTAATGTTAAAACAGGGGCCTCTACCACCTTATTCTTCAACAATTGGAAATTATTTTCCCCTTATACAGTTTGTTATTGGTGCCACAAGACTACTGAATTTCTTAATGATTTTTTTGTAAAAGGTTGCTAAGCCACGGAAACTTCTTACTTTTGATACACTTCTTGGAATAGGTCACTTAACAATTGCCTTTATCTTTTCTTACCATCTTCTGAAATGAAAAATCCAAAAATACCAAACTCTTTTGCATAAGATTGCATTTCTTCAAATTTGCACAGAGCATTTCCTTTTTCAGCAGTTATAGTACTATTCTTAAGTGCCTTAAGTGTTCTTTTCTTTTAATGAATATAAAAATATCATCAAAATAGACTACGGGTATCATTGGTTATCATTGGTACTTTGCTTGTAGAGAAGAGACAAGGAGTTACGGGGTGTCGGGGGTTCGGGAGGCGTGGCTTGTTTGTATAAGGATGTAATGTCCCCATTTCCGAGCAGTTGGCCTAGGAGGTTTTTCATTCGTCTTAGCCTTGGTCATACCCGAGGGGCTAACGACACTTTGGAGGCTATTGGGTATGAATGACTATTACCACCTTGCTTATTTGTTATAATTTTGCGTTGACATGAGTATTAAGTGGCTTGGTGGGACTAGATGTTATGTTTTGTCGTTAAGGGGGCCTCATAACACTTTAATGTTATAATTCTTCATTGGGGTCACTTATGTCCCTATGGCGACTAGAAGGGGAAAAGTAACTTAAGTTAATGATTTTTGATTATCTCTAGAGGGGGTCAATTGGGGCCTTTTTGGGTCACTTGTTGCTTGGGAGAATGATATAAGAAGAGTTTGGGAAGAAAGAGAGCTCATTTTTGAATACACACATAATTTTCTCTTTGAGCAATTGCTGCTTGCAAATTTCTAACTTGTGGAGTAAGATCCTACAAGGACCCTAACTTCGTTTGTAAGAGATACATCCCTAGCTAGCAGGGAATTCTTCGGTGGTGAAAGATCCACCCTAGCTTGTCATTTTGGAGTTGATTCAGGGCTGTTTTTCAGAGACAAATTTCAGAGTTTTCAGAGAAGGGTTTCTTGAAGATTTTTTGTGAAGAAAAATCAAGTGTTTCCAGATCAGATTTGTTGCAACGCTAATAGCAGGTTTTGGTGCCATTTCTAGGGATATTTTGGAGGGTTTTTGGCCTCTTTTCAAGGGGAGCGACCCACTTTGGGATTTTGCAGCGATTTTTGGAGGGTTTCCCAAGTGTCATTCCCAGATCTGGAGGTTACGATTTCATTTGCATTGTTAATAGATGTTATTTCCAAATTTTCAGAATTTTTGCACTTGTATTTGGAAAGATATAAATTTTTGAAGATTTCCAGCGGTCTAGGGCATTCTGTAATTTTTGGCAGTTATATATTATTCGAAAAATTCAAAAATATATTTTTGTGTTAGTTATCATTTTAGCAAGCTCTCTGTAAATTTTCAAGTGATTTGAACAAGTACTTTGTGAGTTATCGATTTAAACCAGTTCGCTGCCCTAGCTGGTTATTTTCTGCTAAAAATCAGAAATTTTGTTTGCTGCAATTTATCTATATTTTGTGTATTTTTGAGTGGTATCCCACAAGGGATATTTCAGTGGTATCAGAGCAGTTATTTCTCTAGCCTGTGGGGTTGAAAGATGGGAGACAAAGACAATGATGAGATGGGTGTGGACTTGATGAAACAACTGTTCACTAATATGGTGAAGCAACAAGAGACTACTAATCTCTATTTGAGTCATCTCAATGAGAGATTAGCACAGGCAAGATTGAGATATAGGCAGATAGAGGGGAAAACAATAATAGGGGACACACGGTTCAGAGAGGTGATAGTGTCAACACAGGGCAACGATCTCCCCACTCTTCTACAGGGCCTTTGGGAGTTCACGAGCTTTCTTTTGAAGGATCCTAGAAGTTTCACAGGTACGGCAACCAGTAGATGTTTTGGATGAGGAGTCTTGTTGGGAGAGATACCAAACTTTGAGCGAGGGATTTCGTGATAACATGCCATTCCAGGAGTACTGCAAAATGAAGATTGGTAGCAGACCCAAGACAGGATCATCAAACGCAAGTGCCTAAGTTATAACGGAGATTGGGACAAATCTCCATTCCACACTTTGATGGGTCTAAAAAGTGTACCGCATGATCCTGGATTCAGAAGTTGAAGACATACTTTGACTTAAATCCCATGCGCGAAGAGGATGCAATTAAATTTGCAATCCTACATCTTGAGGGAGATGCCCATGATTGGTGGCATCATGGATTGATTACCCAGGGACACATGCACATTGATACTTATGCAGAGTTCACACAGAGGCTGATGAGCAGATTTGACAGTAGGGACCCTGACAAACATTTTAGGGAGTTGACTCATTTGAGACAGACATGTTCTTTGGATCAATATACATTGCAAATTTTCAAAGATTATCAGTCATGGTTCCTAATGTTTCGAGAGATGAGGTTGACCTCACTTTTCATAGCAAGTTTGACGGATGCTCTAGCTGGATTTGTGAAGGCATTTGAGCCTTCTTCTTTGCATGAGGCTATTAGGAGAGCACGTGATTTGGAGTTATCCACTCCAAAGTCGAGGTTTCCACCTCGAGTTCAGCAAAAGGAACCTCCATCTGGATCAGACAAACTTCAACAGAAGGAGCCTCCACCGAGGCAGGAGGTGGCTAAGAAGCCAGTCATTTCCGAGAGCTTAGGGATGAGTTGAGGCAAAAGAAACTATGTTTCGATTGTCGTACACCTTGGGCTCCAGGCATGATTGCACAGGAAAAGGGAGGGCCCAATTCATTGAGGTTTTCGAGGAGAGTGAGGGTGACAAAGGTGAGGAGTTAGAGACCCACGAGATGGATGATGGAGATGGAGTTGCATTGGATAGTGTTGATGTGGAGCAGGAGGAGACTTTTCCTCGGGAGATTATAGCCACATTGTCTAGTACTCCAATGTACAAGGCATTCAGGATTAGAGGAGTTATGCAGGGTCAATGAGTTGTGGTGCTCATTGATAGTGGGGCTACCCACAACTTTATTGATGCATCGTTGGTTTAGAGACGAGGTTTGCAGATGAAGGACTTTGAGGGCTTCAACATTGTTGTAGCCAATGGGGAGCATATGAGATGCACACGGAGAGTTCCACAGTTGAGCATCACCATGGGTAACTACACAGTTACCGATGATTTCCACATTGTTGGTATGGGAGTGCAGTGGCTTCACTCTCTTGGTGAGTTTTGGACTAACTTTTAGACGATGGAGCTGAAGTTTAAGTTCGAGGGCAGGAATGTGATCTTGAGGGGATTATCTACAGGAGCACCTAGAGTGGTTGCAGTTGAGGGGATGGAGAGGACTTTTCGGCATGATGAGGGGTTTTATTACTGCGGGCCGATGTGGAGTCTGATGGATGTGGGTGTGACTAGTAGTAGTGCATGTGAGACAGTTACAAAGATTGGGGTCACGGGTTCAGATCATCTAAGTTTATCATTATGTTGGTTATCTGAGGTTTTGGTAGACTGGAGATCTCATTTGCTTGTTGAGTACTCCAAGAACCGACACACTTGTGAGATTTTGGATGGTCGTATACAGGATGACAGCTACAAATTAGAGGATGAGATGATCTTCTATCAGGGCAGATTGTACCTTGTGTTAGATTCATGGTTGAGGATGGAGATATTGTGACATGTGCATTGTTCTTCCGTGACTAGACACTTGAGCTTCGATGAGACCTACAGGTTCATATCGGAGAGGTTCAAATGGCATGGGTTGAGGGAGGATATCCTCAACTTTATACAGGGATGTACGGTTTGTCGTTATGACAAATCAGAGTTTACAGGTTCATCATTTTATGAGTTGACATGGGATAACACTCCTATGTATTTTATTGCTTCTATGCACGGTGGGCACTTCACCCATTTGCTAGTCAGTGGAGGGACGAAGTTGACTCAGTTACTTGGTTATTCAGTAGGTTCACACTCATCACAGGAGGTGAACTATGTAGAGTTGACATTGCCGGTTGACCATTTACTGGAGTCCTGGGATTTTTCCCCACGGGACATATTGAGATACATTATGAGGAGCCTTACTCTCACACGAGTGTGGGTCATGTGGGAGAGTTAACACACTTTGTGCGTATACAGGTTATTTCACAGGTTGATCTAGGGGATTCTACAGATTCAGAGTGGACTTTTGTACCCAGGAGTTGATTGGAGAGGTAGTGAGTGATCACATGATGATGGTATTAGATTGGCAGGGATTGGACAGATTGGCAGTCCCGATGTGGGTACCAGTGGAGAGTCGGTTTGGGCATCATTCTACTTCACGGACAACATTGTTCTCTATATGACATGGAGGTCATGATGACTACATGGGGTTTCTTGGTTACTTCGGATCACACCGATCTTTGGTTGATTGCAGGGTGAGGTGGAGAAACTTACTTTGTGGTATTCAACTTCTGCAGCATGACAAGATAATGTTTAGGGTCAAGCATTTCTTCGGTAGGGAGGATTGTAATGTCCTCATTTTCGAGCAGTTGGCCTAGGAGGTTTTTCATTCGTCTTAGGCTTGGTCATACTCGAGGGGCTAATGACATCGGAGCTCTGGGCATGGATGACTATTACCACCTTGCTTATTTGTTATAATTTTGCGTTGACATGAGTATTAAGTGGCTTGGTGGGACTAGATGTTATGTTTTGTCGTTAAGGGGGACCTCATAACACTTTAATGTTATAATTCTTCATTGGGGGTCACTTATGTCCCTATGGCGACTAGAAGGGGGAAAAGTAACTTAAGTTACTTTATGATTTTTGATTATCTCTAGAGGGGGTCGATTGGGGCCTTTTTGGGTCACTTGTTGCTTGGGAGAATGATATAAGAAGAGTTTGGGAAGAAAGAGAGCTCATTCTTGCATACACATAATTTTCTCTTTGAGCAACTGCTGCTTGCAAATTTCTAGCTTGTGGAGTAAGATCCCACAGGGACCCTAGCTTCAGTGGTGAGAGATCCATCCCTAGCTAGCAGGGCATTCTTCGGTGGTGAAAGATCCACCCTAGCTTGTCATTTTGGAGTTGATTCGGGCTGTTTTTCGAGACAAATTTTAGAGTTTTCAGAGAAGGGTTTTTGAGGATTTTTTGGGCTTTTTGTGAAGAAAAATCAAGGGTTTCCAGATCAGATTTGTTGCAGCGCTAAGAACAGGTTTTGGCGCCATTTCTAGGGATATTTTGGAGGGTTTTGGCCTCTTTCCAAGGGGAGCGACCCACTTTGGGATTTTGCAGCGATTTTTGGAGGGTTTCCCAAGTGCCATTCCCAAATCTGGAGGTTGGGCTTTCATTTGCATTGTTAGTAGATGTTATTTCCAAATTTTTAGAATTTTTGCACTTGTATTTGGAAAGATATAAATTTTTGAAGATTTCCAGCTGTCTAGGGCATTCTGTAATTTTTTGGCAGTTATATATTATTCGAAAAATTCAAAAATATATTTTTGTGTTAGTTATCATTTTAGCAAGCTCTCCGTAAATTTTCAAGTGATTTGAACAAGTACTTTGTGAGTTATTGATTTAAACCAGTTATTGCCCTAGCTGGTTATTTTTTGCTAAAAATTAGAAATTTTGTTTGCTGCAATTTATATATATTTTGTGTATTTTTGAGTGGTATCCCATAAGGGATATTTTAAGGATTCCTTCGGAGTAGAATATCTTTGGTTGCCACAGATGAGTTTGCCATGTTCATGTGGGTTCGTATCCACGTTGTTGCCCTCCATCTCAGTGACATCTATATTGCAGTTTGTTACTTTCCTCTTGCTTCCTCGTATGCTATCAAAAATGGTCATGATAAAGTGATTCTTTTATCGATTTTTACACCGGCACTACTTGTATTCAGTGGTTGGTGAAGTCATCCTTCTAGGTGACTTTAATGCCCGTACTAGAGCTCTCCAGGTTTCTCTCCACGACCGCTCAGAGGATGTATTATGCACCCAGCGCTAGATCCAGAGTCAGTGGGGCTTCACAGGACATCAGATGATGATTCAGGACCCCTCACAACTTATGGTGACACCTTTTGTAGTTAGGTGAATCTCATGAGTTGGTCCTCAATGGACTCGCATGTTTCCTTGACTCTCACCTCTTTACTTGCCGACCTCATGGTGGAGGTGCGAGTGTGGTGGATTATGTACTTTCTAGCCAGAACCTCTTGTTGCTTGTCCGTCATTTCTCTATCTCCCCCATCCCCTGTGCGGATCATGCTCTCCTTTCTTTTTCTCTCCAAGTTGACATTCCCCCTCCAGCCACTGTCCCCCTTCATGGCCTTCCTCGTACCACTTTCCGGTTCGACAAGGGGGACCCTGATACCTTTTCCTCCCACATCTGTCAACTTCTTCCATTTGAGTCCCGGTTCTTCTCCTTGGATTGTGTTATAACCAAGTACACCTGTCTCTCCTCCATCATCTGGGAGGTTTCCCTCAAGTCTTTTCCTAACATCACCAAATCCAGATCTGTATCCCATCAACTCTCTCTTCTTAGGTCTTTCCCCATGAACAAATGGTACGATGACGAATGCAAGTCCTTTCACCCCAGCTTCATCACGCCTTCATCCATGCTCATCCTTCCTATCCCACCTTGAAAGCCTCCTACCGCTGTCTCCTCCGTCGTAAGAAACACCTCTTTATTTCTCGGAGGAGACAGATCTTATGTGCTTCCCTCCAGCACTCTCCCAAGCATTTTTGGTGCACCATCCTCCCTCGCCATTCTCCCCTTCTGTAGAGCTTAACCCCGATTCCATGTTCTCCCACACTTCCTCTATGATATTTCGGGCAGCCACATATCTGGGTTGTATGTCCGTCCTCGTCTTGCCACTTATTCACATTTAAGAACATCAGAGAGGCGGTTAGAGTGATAATAGCAGCAGGGCAACTGATGAGGAAGGATTTCTTCATGTATGGTTTGGGTGTGTTGGTTAGCTACTTGGTTGATATCTTCAACCACATGGTGTGTTCGGGTTTTCCGTTGGCTTGGTCACACCATACTATTCACCCGATACATAAATCGGGCCTCAGTTCAGATCCCAACAACTACAGGACGATCATGGTGGGCCACACTTTCTCGAAGCTATATGCTACAGATTCTTCATATGTTGCTTTTCGAGGACTTGGAGCATAGGCACCTCAGAGCTAGAGGACAGGCGGGTTTCCGTCCTGCTTATCAGACCATTGATCATATCTTTACTCTTCGAGCCATCATTGAGGAGGCTCGTCATCGCTCATCGAAAGTCTACTGT
Organism: Taxus wallichiana var. yunnanensis; assembly: GCA_018340775.1. Lineage (NCBI taxonomy): Eukaryota > Viridiplantae > Streptophyta > Pinopsida > Cupressales > Taxaceae > Taxus > Taxus wallichiana. The sequence goes on from CM031235.1 coordinate 724,953,104, forward strand.
TGCTTTGTAGACTTTCGGAAAGTGTTTGAGTTGGTTTTGTGGAATGCCTTGTTCTGAGGCACGAGACATTGGTATATCCGAGACCCTTCTCACTACCATCATGAGGTTATATGAGACAGTTCTCGGTCATCTCCGCATGGCTCATAGGGTAACAAATTTCATCAGGAGCACCATTGGGGTCAAACAGGGCTGCCCCCTGACCCCTACTTTATTTGGGATCTACATAGATGAGCTCAAGATCTTTCTTTGTGAGCATATACAAGACAATGATTGATGTGTCCTCCACCAAGTTCTGATCACTACTCTCTTTTTGTTGATGATATTGCCCTCTTGGCCTCTTCTCCTGAGGGACTTCAGAGACAATTGGATTCCTTAGCTCTGCTATGTGATCTTCATAGTTGACAGTCAACACCTTGGTAAAACCAAAGTGATGGTCTTCAATGCGTTGAAGACCTCACACCTCCATTTCTTTGTAATATCCCCTTTTAGGACAAGTTAGGAATTAACACAAATCTGATCACACACAGCTGTAAATAATTAATTTCCAAACCCCAACTGCTGCAAACTTCAAAAATTAATTCCCGCTTAACCGTTCATGCAAAAATCTTCAAACTTTGGATTTTGGGTCACAAAAATATGAAGAACAATATGCAAAAATCAGATTTCGCACAGCCAACCCGAAACCCTAATTTTGACCTAAAAAGTAGGTCGCCCAACACTTTTAGGGCACAAAAACTCCTCCAAAAATTATGAAATCAATTTATCCTTATTCCTCCTAATTTATATAATCAAATGCAATATTAAATCAACCCCAAACTGTAGATCTGAAATAAATATTAATTTACCGTACCCAAAAAAGCTTGCAGACAACTGAAATATTCTAAAATTGATATCTCACTCAAAACTCAATATTTCTTCACCAAATAAAATGCAGATTGTTCTATAAATTAAGATCTTTCCAAAGAACTAAAGATCTGAATTTTGTGACAGCCGAAAACCCTCCAAAACAGCCCCAAAATCCTCAACCCAGTCGCTAGGGTTAGAATAAGTTTACTGCATTAAAAATCAGATCATAAAACACCCAACAATCATCAATAACATCCAAATATCCTCCTCAAATAAATGTGCCACTTATCCAAACAAGTCGCCAATGCTTGCAAGCATAAATCATACAAAGAACATACTTCAACACAAGATAACTCAACAAATGGAACAAGAGAGAATACTTCAATTGATCAAACCAGCTTACTAACTTCCCACGCAAGAGAGAGAGAGAGAAAGCTTTAATGGGCATGCATCCCAACTCCAAGCATGGAGCATAAAATAAATATCATCATAACATGAGTTTAACAATGATCTTAGCACACTTTTTATAAGGAGGCACAAAATTCGAAATCCCTAGGAGAGGGAAATTATTAAATAAAAGTAGTTTATTATCCCTAGGTGTGGCGTCCTCTTTTAAAAAGGGTGATTTTAATATTTAAAAGCCACCTAAATATTATTTAATTAATTCCCCTTTTTAATTTGCATTTTGGGAATTTAATTAAATAATCACTTGCTCCATAAATATTAAATAATTAAATAAATATTGCTTTATAATGTCAAATGATTAAAATCACTCTCATGACAATATTATAAAATTATTTAATATAATTTTCCCCTTGTAACATCCCTAAAGCCCACAGAGAATGATAGGCTAAGGGTCTTCAGAAATGGGGACATTACATTGTTCTTTAGGGGAAGAGATCGAGATCACCAACACCTATACTTGGGAGTACATACTCCACGGTTCAGTTTGAGACATGCCCTACAACCATGAGTCAATAAGGGCTATGGTTCTTTAGCCCTCCTCGAGAGACAATGCTTTCGAAACCACTTTCAGGACATCTCTTCCAAGATGTCTCTCATGGACTCCCTTATCAGACCCACTTTGTTCTTTATGGCTTGGTGATGTGGGGGCCTTCTTTACTTGAGTCTGATTGGGCTTTAGTTGAGAGAGTGCAAACACTTCTTCTTTGCCACTTCATCAGGTGCAAGCAAACGGTCCCCCAACACATCATTCTGGCTGAATTTGGGGCTGTCCTTTCAGGCTAGAGACCATTTTTGGTCTGATCTCTTTCTGCACCGCATCATCGAGGTTTCGCTTACTCGGTTGAGGGGCGGAGAGAAACTCATGTACTGCATATCGCTCATCGTAGACTGTTGCCCATTTTGATTCTCCAAGTCGTGAGTGGTCTTTGGTATCTTTGGGGTGTTTGGTTTCTTGGAGTTCGTGGGTATATAGATGGATCGTCTCCCTCCTTTTAGGTATTCCTTGGACGCACCTGATCACCTTCTACCTACCAGACAGGAGCTAAACAGATCATCAGGGATGATATTTATAGGCAATTTATCCACACCACTTGGGTGAACCCTCATGGTGGGTTATGCCCAAAGATGGCCTTTTATGTGGAGCACTTTTTGGAGCTCAGTGATGGTCTTATTGTCCGCCCTCAGTATACGCTTCGCCATTGGATGCACGCTCTTCGCAGCCCATTCGGCCAATTCGAGTAGGATCTCACAGGAGCTTCGTGCGGACGGATCACCAGATTGATCACCGGACGAGGATATGCTAGCTTTGCAGGTCTTTAGGAGGTCGAGATGGAAACACACTTTGTCTTTTGCTGCTCCCTTTACTACGAGATTAGGGGAAGTTTCACTACCTCTTCTGGAGGACCCAAGTTCTTTCTGACTTCTTCAGGTATGAAGACCAGAATTGCCTGGCTCTTCACATGCAAGAGGCCCTGAGGCTTTGTGAGCACACTCTTCAGACCCCTTCCAGACCATATTCTATCCAGCAGATCACTTCTTTTTCACGGATCTTGTCGTTGGTGAGAGGCACAAAGCTCCAGTTGATACTAGTTCTGCATCATCCTCCAGATCAATACGGTCTAGAGAGACCATACATAGCTCCCCGAGATCTCATCGACACGACCATACTAGTTCCAACACCAAGAGACAAACTAGATCCACTAGGTCCTTGTGGTGTACCACATTGTCTAGACAACAACACGTCAAGCGGCCTCGACATCTCACCGCCTCTTCTTTTGATTGTCATTCTATCCAGAGTTTCTTTCAGTCACCTCGGATGTTAGGAGAGTTGGGGTTACCACTCCTTGATAGGCATTCCTCATTGCCTCTCTTGGGGCCTTCTTTCTTTTCTTCTTGGGCATTTCACCCCCCCCATTTTGGGTTCGTGGCGTGTCCGTTCCTTCTTTCTAGTTCTGCCTTCTCCCGCTTTTCTTCCTTTGTATCGCTCCTCCTTTGCATTGTACTTCTTTTGGGAACCATTTGGTTCCCCGCTTTGTATTGACACATGTGTACTCTGCAGTCCCGTTGACCTACTTTTGTGGTCATTTGTCGGACATTAATATATTTATCTTATCTTATCTACTAATACAAATCTACCAAGTATGATTTTCTTACATAGTGTTCACCTCTCTCATAAATTTCTTTGGGTGCATAGGGCAATTCGAATGACATCACCGCCACTCATATAAACCATCCCCGGTTTTGAACCCTGTCTTCTGTTCTTCTTCTCGAATCCAGAATCGATAGTAGTCACTCCGTAGATCAATCTTATTGAAGCACTTGAATCTCGCAAGAACATCCATCATGCCATGTAGATGGGGTATAGTAATTTTCTTTTTAATGATTATCTTGTCAATTGCATTTGCTATCTACACACATTCTTCATGTCACATAGGGACTCATGCTCTCTCTTACTACACTATATCTCTCCAATTCAACCACCTAGCTATTCAACTATTCATGTTCTGTTGGGCTCATGCTATCAGCTGCTTCATTAGGTGTAGATGAGCTTCGACCCAAATCAATAGGTTGTTGAATATCTTTCTTTGTTGGTAACCCATTTGGCATCTCATCACGTATAACATCAACATACTCTTCCAAATCTTTTGTGGCCTATGTTGGTATTTGCACAACTCCCTTTTCTTCTTTCTTTGCCATTAATGCATAACAAAGTCTTGTCTTCTTCATCTCCTTGATAAATTCTTTTGTGGATAACATGCTTTTTGTTTCCCCTTCTTCCCTAAGAGGTAAGGGAATTGCCTCTAAACCATCTTTCCAAAAACTATATCTATACTTCTCTCCATCTTTGAGTGCTTTCCTATTGTATTATCATGGTCTTCCCAATAACACATGACATGCAATCACACCATATTTCATCTTTATAAGTCTTTCTTATGGAAAACTTGATTAAACACCTCTTCTCAACAATACCTTCATTCCCCTTTTGAAACCATGAAATATGGTAAGTATATGGTGCTTTTCAGATTGCAGACCTAGTTTCTCTACCATATCTTTAGAAACCATATTTTCATAGCTTCCACCACCAATATTAACCTTGCATGACTTGCCTCCTAAAGTGCACCTTGTTCGAAAATATTTGCACGCAGCCATGACTCACTATTATCTTTATCCTGCACAAGCTATTTTCTCGGAACATTTATTGTTCTCATCATAAGATTCTCTCGTACATTTCTTGCAACTTCTGGATTTTGTTCTTCAGTTTCAACCAAATTTAATCTTGGCTGATCCCCATGCCTTCTTTACATGCATAATAATGTGGACATTCAAACACTCTATGCTCTTCTTCACCACATCTGTACCAAATATAAGGTCTTCGTGTAGTTTTCCATCCTCTATCATGACCATATTCTCTACCTCTCATATATCCTCTTCCTCTTTGCTGATTCTGAAACCCTTGTCTTGTGTCTTCTTGTTTCTCCATCCCATGCGACGACTCTCCTCTTGTGGGATTAAATCCACCTTGTCCCCTTAATGGAGATGATGGTCCTCTCTTCAATCCAAATAATCTCTTAAATGCATGCCTACTTTACTTTTCTTTTGCCTTAGTTGATATGTATATTCCATATTATGGATTCGATGCATGCTTAATTCATTTTGAATAAAAACTTCACAAACCATTTACATACCTTGCAGCCATATGTTCCTTTGTTTCATCATGCTCCACTCGAATGGACAAATTGTTAGAAGCACGGGAATACTGAGGAGGGGGTGAATCAGTATTCGACAATAAAAACTTTTTCTCCAACTTATTAATTTTCTTTTTCACACTTAACAAGATATTCAAATCTGAAAGTAAAATGAGAGCACACACAAAAATCAAATGCACATAACACCAGATATACCGTGGTTCACCCAGTGTGGGCTACATCCACCAAAAGAGACTGCTTGGATCTACTGTCCAAATCCAGCCGAAAAAATAGTGTTTACAAAGTGTGAGCACCCACTCACAGAAGACACCAATCTCCAAGCCGAACACCAATTCAACCCTTGAATGCAAACACCACTGACTGTGCAATCTCGATTCGAAGCACCAACTTCTGGAGACACCAATCCCCAATCCGAAGCACCCACTCCAGAAAATCTGCAATACAAATCAATGATAATTTCTCCTTCTATATTCTCTCTCTCACATACTCATACTCACTTAAGAGATTTATAATATCAGCTCACATACATATCACACTCATGCAAAATGCTCTCTTTCTCGCTCACATAAAAATGTGCACACAACACTTGCTTATATAGAAAGAAGGAGAGGAAAAACCACTTGTGGTTTCCCTAAAACCATGTGCCCATACCATGGGCCAATTTTGGCGCCTATATTGAAATTTAAATCTCCTACATGAAAAAATGTGCCATAAGGAAGCCACATCACTTGGTGGTTACAACAATATTAAATATTTGCTCCAAATAGAAATATTCTCTTACACATGTAAGAGTAACTCCTCTTACACGTCATAAACCTTCTTACACTTCCTTACACCTCTTTAAGTAACTCCTCTTACGCATCATAGAATCTCTTACACGTCATAAACTGTCATAAAATATTTTATGCGTCATAAGCTGTCATAGAATCTCTTACACATCCCGCCATGTGTCGTAAGATTCCTTGGTGATGTTGAATATTAAAATATTCAAATTTTGACATCACACTAATTTTGACATGGATAAATATTTTACAAACACTAATGTTGTAATGTTGAATATTGAACAAATATTCAAACCTCAATATTTCCATCAACACTAATGTTGTACCTTTGACGTCAATGACAAAATACTCAACACAACTTGTAAAATTCATCTATTTAGTATTGTACACTATACTTTTTCTACCTTAGGTTTATAAATCCTCTATAAAGGGTTTGTGTATGAATCACGAGAGAGAAATTTCTCCCGCCTTTCATCTCTATCTTACTTCAGGTCTTGATCTTTTCTTTACCCTTCCTTTGTGTTTCTTTATGTAAATGATCCCACTTTGTATCATGTAATGTCCCCTTCTTTGAGCTAGTTCATTTTGAAGACCTTGGGCCCATGCCACTTCCCATGGGCTTAAAGGGAAAGAGCAAGGAAAGTATTTAATGTCATTACTATCAGTTGCTTTTGTAGCTTTATATTATTTTCAAGCAACTATCTAATTATGACATAGAAAAGTCAAATTGGTTTGAAAAAGTGCAAATACCAGCTTGAAAAATAAAAATAAACTTATAGTTCTATAAGGAGGTTATTCCTCTTTGGGGGGATCATCCTTTTGATTTTGGCACAACCTTTATAAAGGGTCTGCTTGGCTTGGAAAAGGGGACACTTACTTTAGAATTCATTTTTCTTTGAGTTGGAGCATGAAATTGCTTTCTCTCTCTTGCAATTGAGGACGAAAATCCTCTTTGCACTTTACGTGAGGACGAAACCCATCATTTCTTCATTGGTTATCGCATGCGGAGGTCATTCTTGAGCTACACTCGAATTTTCTTTGGAAACTCACCATTTCCAGCTTATTGTAAACCCTCTCCTAGAGTAGTGACTTGTATAGTGGATGATTTTGGTGATATCTAGTGCACGACACTTCATTCTTTGTTGATATTTGGATTGTTCCTAATTTCTGAGGCTGGTTGCATTTAATGGATTGAATTTTGGGCCTTGGAATCTCAACTTCTGGCCATTTTTTTAAGTGGATTCGCTACTATTGCAAATTTAATTAAATATACTTCAGCTGGTGTTTTAAAACTCATATCTTGGCTTGTACTTGTTCTAAAATATTTATAAAAGTTCCTTACATGCTTTGCATGGTGTGAAAGTGGTATTGGTGGTGAATTATTGCAATTTTCTTCTTGCTGTCATAAGATTACTGATTGTTGTACCTTGCTGTACAAAAATTCAGTTGGGCTTTGATTTGAGTTTGTGCCGTTTCCCTTCTTTTTAGTTTTAATTCAACAAAGGGACATTACAGTGGTATTAGAGCAAAGATCTTGCCAGCCTAAAGGGTATTCATGCAAGAAGGTGACAAAGAATACATTTGCTATCAAAGGAAAGGAAAGAAGAATTTAGATCAGCCACTTGAAGGGCCTAACATGGCCAACAAAGGTTTTGAAGAGGCCAAGTTTGATAGACTTATCAAAGGGCAAGAGAGGTTGGCGGATACTATGGATTTGCTAGCCCTAACCTTGCAAAATCTTCATGGGCCAAGACATACAATGGTGAGGGCAGTTTGCTAGGGGTTCACAATATGAGGCAGCCCCAAGGGTCAAATTTTGGATCTGCTGCTAGGCCTTTTCAACCTACCTTCCTCCCAAGAGAAGAAGTCATTTCGGAGGTTAAAACATGCATTCAATGGTGTTGTAGGAGCATCTAGGAACATCTAGGAGTTTTGGTGTGTCTAGGCCAAATTTAGGTTTGCATAGGTTAGGAATGGATTTCAACCCATTCTCCTCCTCCATGGATTGTAAATTTCTCAAATTGGATTTTCCCTCCAAAATGTCAAATTTGAAAATTTGAAAGTCTTGAGAAGGTTTAAGTGTCTAGAGCTTAGGAAAGGGGCATGAAAACTTTGTAAAATGGCTTATAAAGTTATAATGAAGGAAAAATCACCCCCATGATGTTTTCACATGTCAAGTTACTTGTCACCCTAGTTAGGGTATCCTTAATTAGTTGTTTGTAGAATCACAAAGAATTACAAGAAAAGGGAGGAGTTATTCGAATCAAAGAGGAGAGGAATGCATTTGGAGGAGAGAGGAGAAGTGTAGAGAAAGAGAAGAAAGAGAGGAAGAACTTGTTGTGGAGAAAGAAAGCTGAGAAAGCTTAGAAGAGCGAGAGAATTTGAAACAAGTTCTTAGAGGGTTAATTCGAGAAGGCTTTCTTACGAAAGGGGAGGATGATTAGAAAGGAAGATTGAAGATGATATAACATAGCATTAAAGGTAGAAAAGGATATATTTTGGAGACAAAGAAAAGGACAAGTCTTTCTCAAAATAGTATGCATAGTCTCAAAAACACAAAGAAATAAAGTATAGAATAATTCTTGGTATGTAAGCGGTGATGAATATAACAAATCTTGTGAAAGGTTGTTTGAAGTGAAGTTTAACTTCTGTATTAAAACTTACTCTCGATCTTATAATACTCTTGTGAAATTGCTTGAATTTTCGTAGTTTCGTGAATGTAAGTTTGTGTAAGGATCATCCTATGTTTTTGATCTCGAAAGATCCCCAAAGGGGTCTCCCTGACACTCCGATGAATTTTAAACAGCAATTACAGATTTATGGATGTTATGGCAATTACCCTAATGCAGATCTGAATTTAATTAAGAAAATGTGACTAGGGTTTGAGCTGGATCTCAATGCAAATAACACTAAAAAATTATACTGTCAATCCCAAATGATTACTGGTATTTTTAGACATCAAATCATGCAAAAACCAGAATTTATTGCAGCCAAAACAACCCAGAAATCAGATCTGAAATCTGATTATTAATCTGCCTGAAACCCTCAAAATAACACTTCAGATAAATGTAAAATTACAGCGATCTGGTTTACAATAATATGGAGAATATTTGACAAATATTTTTGAAGGAAATACCTCTTGAAATGTTGCCAAAACCATCCACAATAAGTCGACCCAACTGCTGTCATAAACCACTGAAAAACACCTTCACAAACACTGCTGAAATTAACCTGGAAATCTGAATAAGAACGCTGGAAATTTCTGAGTGAAATCCCCTCTCAATCCCTTGGGGTTTTCGTCCACAAGAGGTTTAATTCACAAGGGTTTTCGTCCTTGGAATTTCTGATAAAAGCAAGAGCTCTTAACAATGCAAAATCTGATAATAAAAATTTGGATGTCTCTAAGCAAGTCGACTTGCCCATATAAAGGAAAAACAACCCAACCACCACCTCTAAACCAGCCAATCACATTCTTTCTTTTCCCTATGCTGGTCGCATTTTTCCCTATGGGCTTAATAACACATTTCTCTATTTATGACTCCCATAGGCAAGTCACACTTTTCCTCCTCTAATACAATTAATTTTAATTGTATTTTGATATTGACATTTTTAATTTATTAATAAGCTTTATTATTTATTATATGTGTAACTTATAATGTTATTTTGAATACATGAGCACAATATAATAAAATAATAAAAACGTAGTCACCCTAGAAACCTCCGTTGGCCGTCGGGTAGACAAAAAGGCCAAAGGTCTTCGTCCCAAGCTCATTCGGAAAGAGGGGACATTACATGATCTATAGAGGGTTTAAAGTATGTTGGAGGGTTCACAAATGTGTAGAGGTTAATATATTTGTAAGAAACCATTTTACATGTCTAGAAAATAAACCGTTGGTCACTATCCTGTTGATCAAAAATAGACCTGCGATATCAAGCACGAAAATTGTAAAGTTGTTTACAAGTCTTCATGACAGAAAGAGCACCGAGCATGATGAAGGAACTTAATTACACCTAATGTTGCTAAAGGAACGTGTATGGAAGATGGTCTAGATATAGAAGATCAAATACCACTTGAAATCAAAACAACTACCTTGTATAGTTTGTCACGGTCTTGATAAGGTCATGTGTGATATCTCCTATTGTTTTCTTGTTACATGTGTCACCTGAGCGAGAATGGGAGGAATTTTATAAATCCATATGTAGGAGATTGAATGGCCTTTGGTTCTTAAGTATATGCTTGTTACCCTAGTTTTAACAAGAACACACATTTCTACGGCCTATGATTTGTAGGAAACCCTTAGTTAGAGTAGAAAAGGTATATTCCCAAGCTATGGAGTTTATTTCATTATTTATCCCGAGTCTATCATCTAATTCATCGTTGAAACTCGACCATGAATTGTGAGAGGGATTAGAGAGAGAATTAGAAGTCTCGAGTCTTCATGGTTCGATCTTGTTGTAGTAAGATCTGATTGTTCTCTTACCTAGTTCCCTGTTCCTAGACACGAAAGATTGGCTAGAGCATTGCCCTTATAATGAACTTGGAGGAGCACGTTGTAAACTTGAAGAATATGATACGAGTTGGAAGTTCTTGGAAAACCATTATTACCTAGTGCATGTGTGCAATGTAAAAGGAGAGAACAATAGTGCGATGGTATGAAAATCTAGTGTTTTAGAACTCCTACTACTCTACCTCTGTGCCATTGAAGTAACAATCTACATATATCATTGTTGGCTAATTTGAAAACCTAAATGGTTAGGAAATGCTTATATTCTGTCCTGTGACAGTAACTCCTAAAAGCTTGTTAAGCATAGCCTTGTCATAAGCTATTATTGGATTGGAAATTCAGCTGAGAGCTACTTGCATGGTTGGAGAGGTTTGTGTTTTACCTTGCAATAGTCGATGTTACTAAATCCTGTCTTGTAAGTATTTCATGTTTTGACCTTGAAGGTGGATGGAAGAAATCAAAGAGCAGAGAGACAAAGTTTCCATCAAGTGGGTCACAACATTGTGGTCGGCTATGAGGAGTATAGGGCTCTTCCAAATGAGATTCGTGATGCCATATCACTTGTTGAGTTCATAGGAGTGAGCAAGGGTAGATTAAGGCCCAGGCCTAGATCTCAAGCATCATTGAAGGATCTTGATATACTTTGGGGAAAGTGACAGTCCACATTTGATGGTTCCAATAAGGGGACAGCTCATGCATGGATACAAAAGTTGGATACTTATCTATCGTTGAGGCCTATGATGGAAGAAGCGATCAAGTTTGCAACCCTTCATCTTGAAGGAATTGCACATGAGTGGTGGTACCATGGATTGATCACACAAGGGCACAATATCATCCACTCATATGATGAGTTTTGTAGGAGGATCATTGAGATATTTGATAGGATTGATCTAGAGGTTCACTTTCGGGAGCTAGCACAATTGAGACAACACAACATGGTAGAAGATTATGTCGCTGAATTTCAGAGACTTTTTGTGATGATTTCGGATGTGACAGAGAGGAGACTCATTGTCTTGTTCATTGAGGGGTTGGCTGAACCACTCAAGGGTTTGGTAAGAGCATTTGATCTTTTGTCTTTTCAAGAGGCAATAAAAAAATCTTTGAACTTAGAAGGTGCTGCCCCAAGGACAACATTGATCAGCAGGCAGCCAAGGACATCTTTGAATAGTGGACAGCCAAAAGGACCTTTGGGGCAGCCCAAAACAACATCTTTGGACCAGCCAAAGAGGCCTTTTCAGCGAGCACCAATCAGACAAAAGGAACACCAATCATACAAAAGGTGCTGTCCAAAACAAGCAAAGAAGAGAAGTCACAGACTGAACTAAGAAGGAAAAACTGGTGCTTCTCTTGCAAGGATCTGTGGGCTTTTGGTCATCGTTGCCTAGGTAAGGGTCATGTGCATTATATTGAGGTATTTTCAGATTGTGAAGAAGAAGAGGAAGTGGAAGTTAAAGAGGCAACACAAAATCATGATCCGAAAAGGACCCGAAAAACTTGGACAACACTCTTGCCACTTTGTCCTGCTCCTAGATATCATCCATTTCGGGTGAGAGGAGACCTACAAGGGAAAAGAGTCACAATATTGATTGATAGTGGAGCTACTCATAATTTCATTGATGAGAGCTTGGTTGCAAGGATGGGATTGAAGGTGGAAGACTTCAAAGGCTTCAAGGTTATTGTAGTGGATGGCTATTCCATGCCATGCACAAGGAGAAGTCCACAACTCATTATCACATTGGGAGGGCATGAGGTATGTGATGATTTTTATATAATTGGCATAGCTGATACGAATCTTGTGCTTGGGGTCCAATGGTTACACTCTTTGGGAGAATTCACTCTCAACTACCAAAGTATGGAGCTAAGGTTAAAAAATGGAGGTAATAAGGCTGTACTGCAAGGTATGATCACGGAGCCCCTCAAATAAACTGTTTGGTAGAAGATGTCTTGTCAAAAGAGTCACATTTTTGCTCCTTATCTAAGATAACAACGGATTGGAAGGCCTTAATTATGGCTGAGTATGCCAAGAATAAGTTCGCTAATGCTGTTTTTGAAGGAGAAATTGTGGATGAGAGGTATAAGATAATGGATGGGCTCATCCTCTACAAGAATAGGGTCTATTTGGTTCCGAATCAAAGGTGAAAAATAAGATATTGAGGGTTGTTCATGATGCCCCATTGGCTGGCCATCCGGGATACTTTAAAACATACAAACAAGTTAGAGAGAGGTTCTTTTGGAAAGGACTCAAAGGGGAGGTTCTTCAATACATCCAGGAATGTTTGGTTTGCCAACAAAACAAGGCGGAGCATGAATTTCCAGCTGGACTCTTGCAGCCCCTTCCTATTCCCACTCAAAAATGGGAAAGTATCTCCATGGATTTCATCACGGGGCTGCCCCTGGTTCAAGGTAAGAATTGTTTGTATGTTGTGGTTGATAGAATCACGAAATATGCTCACTTTTATCCACTTCCAGCCAAGTATAATGCACCTATAGTGGCTGATACCTTTTTTAAGGAGGTGTATAAATTTCATGGATTTGCAAAGAAATCGTAAGTGATCGGGACAATAGATTATGAGTATGTTTTGGCAAGAACTTTTTTATTTGACAAGCACTGAGCTTACTCCTAGCACTAGCTATCATCCCCAAACTGATGGACAAAAATAGTGAATAAATGGGTAGAAGGCTACCTAAGGAATTATATTGGAGGGCAGCAATCAGCTTGGGTAAAATGGTTACACATATGGCTGAGTTTTGCTATAATACGTCATTCCATATGTCCATTGGTATGTCACCTTTCAAAGCTCTATATGGTTATGATGCTCTTTCTTTTTTTGATTTGGTTATGATGGATAGTAGAGTGCCGGGGCCAAAGATTTGGTGCAACAAAGTCATGACATCTTGAAGGTGCTCAAAGAGAACCTCCAAGGCGCACAAAACCAACAAAAATTGTATGCGGACCAGCACCTTGTGTAGAAAGAACATTTGAGGTAGGATACATTGTATTTTGACACAACAGAGTCATGACATCTTGAAGGTGCTCAAAGAGAACCTCCAACATGCACAAAACCAACAAAAATTGTGTGTAGACCCACACCGGGTAGAAAGAACATTTGAGGTAGGAGACATTGTATTTTTGAGATTGCAGTCCTATAGGAATCCTCCCTCAAACAAAGTGGTGCGGAAAAGCTTAAACCACGTTTCTATGGACCTTACAGAGTGAAGGGAAGAGTTGGAGAGGTTGCATATGAGCTAGAGCTACCAAAGCATAGCCGGATACACAATGTCTTCCATGTTTCGTGCCTAAAAAGGCACTAGGATGACACTTACTCCTATTCAGCTGCCACTCTTGGCCGAAGAAGGCAAATTATTTTTGGTTCCGGAATCTATAGTGGATGTTCGAGAAAAGAAGTTAAGGAATTGGAGCATTAAGGAGTATTTGATCCATTGGAAGGATCTACAAATTGAAGATGCTACATGGGAAGGTGCCACTATATTAGAGCATCCAAATTTGCAATTGCTTGAGGGCAAGCAATTTTGAGAGGGGAGGACTGTAATGTCCCCTTCTCCGGGCTAGTTCATTTTGAAGACCTTGGGCCCATTCCATTTCCCGTGGGCTTAAAGGGAAAGAGCAAGGGAAGTATTTAATGTCATGATTGTCAGTTGCTTTTGTAGCTTTATATTATTTTCAAGCAACTTTCTAATTATGACTTAGAAAAGTCAAGTTGGTTCGAAAAAGTGTAAATACCAACTTGAAAAATAAAAAGAAACTTATATTTCTACAAGGAGGTCAGTCCTCTTTAGGGGGTGGGTCGCTTGGCTTGGAAAAGGGGACACTTACTTTAGAATTCAATTTATTTGATCGAGAGCATGAAATTACTTTCTCTCTCTTGCAATTGAGGGCGAAAACCCTCTTTGTACTTGATGTGAGGATGAAACCCTTCATTTTTTCATTAATGATCTCATACGGAGGTCATTCTTGAGCTACACTCAGATTTTCTTTGGAACTCGCCATTTCCATCTTATTGTAAACCCTCTCCCAGAGTAGTTACTCGCATGGTGGATGATTTTGGTGATATCTAGTGTACGACACTTCATTCTTTGTTGATATTTGGATTGTTCATAATTTCTGAGGGTGGCTGCATTTGACGGATTGAATTTTGGGCCTCGGAATCTCATGTTATGGCCATTTTTGTAAGTGGATTTGCTACTGTTGTAAATTTAATAAAATGTACTCCAACTGGGGTTTTAAAACTCATTTCTTGGCTTGTACTTGTTCTAAAATATTTATTAAGTTCCCTACATGCTTTGGATGGTGTAAAAGTGGTATTGGTGGTGAATTATTGCAATTTTCCTCTTGCTGTCATAAGATTATAGACTGCTGTACCTTGCTGTCCAAAAATTCAGTTGGCTGTTATAAATTTCAGTTTGCTTTGATTTGGGTTTGTGCCATTTCCCTTCTTTTTCAGTTTCAGCCCAAAAAGGGACATTACATATCAAACATGACCATTCAATTTGGTGCATGCAGATTTCACCTTCTCCTCCACAATATTCTTCTTTGCAAAAACCTTCTTCATGCTATTTTAGCAATCTATCAACTCTTTTGGTTTTTTATTGTCCCCATATTATGAAACTTCAACCTTTTTTCCTTCATTCTTTCTTCTAATGCTCTAATCAGCCTTTCTTCAATTGTCCGGGCTTCTCTAGTTCTTCATCTGCTTGCTTAATTTCTTCTTCCTGCTTTCTCTCCATCTGTGATTTGCCTTTCTTCTTGCTCTCTTTCCTTATTTGTGTTATCTTCTGGATGTCTTTGTCTCAGGCGTGTAATAACTCCCATAAGCTGCTCCACTCTTCTCTACTACTCTTGCATATTCCTTTTCATCTGAGCCTATCCTCCTCTTCCTTTTGGCATCTTGCTCAAACGTGTTCTTCAAAACAAAATTTTCTCCCTAAATAAAATTTGAAATGTATGAAATATTCACAAACAAAATTACCTGATCTAAACTTGCTCTGTTATCAGATGATGGATCCAAAATTGCAGCAATTAAAAAAAAACCGACTATGAACCATACAAAGATTTTTGAGCAAGAAAGAAGCAACTCTATTCTTTGTGAATTATAGATATCTTTTGCAGACTTGTTTCTCTAAGGATTCTGATGTGAGTGTAGATAAATCATAGCCTTTCACAGCGCTTCGTGAGAGATTGTTGTAGGTGAAGTTGAGATGGATAGGTGCGGCCCTAAGTATACCAAAGTTGGGGACTCCAATGATTAGGTAAACCTCATTGGTATAACGCCTATTCTTTATCTTCCTTGGTGTAAGCTCTTCTAAGCCCTAAGTCCTCTTCTTCTTCCTAAGGTGGATTTGTGAGCACAAGCATAGCTGATTTGATGTTCTATATTTGAGAAATGACAATTAAGAACCCTATAAATATGAGTCTAAACCCTACGGGTTAAAACTCAAATTTGGACGATGTCATCAACCCAACCATTGATGTCGGCTATGTGTTGGCAAAATGGAAGGAGAGGTTCAAAAGTGGAGAGCATGAACCTAGGAGGACAAATATAGTTGATGTGAAGATAATACGAAGGTAGTAGTATGAAGGGATGCATGACATATCTCTTGCGAGTGCTATGAGTTGCCCAACCCGACACCAGTTTACTTCTTAATACATACATTCATGGAGATTATGTGCCAATGAGTCCTGCAAAAAAAAGTGTAGTAAGCCAAAATAAGGTGTCCCACATCACTATAGTGCAATGCAAGATGTTGCTTCAATGACATAATTGAAAAGCTGGACATATAATGAAATAATTGAGAAGTTGGACATGGAATGAAATATAGATATGTTGACTTACCTAATTTTTGAAATGGATACGTGTATATTCATTAGTCTTGACCATGGCAGGTTCAAAAGCTACTTATGTTAAACCAAATGACACAAGACTACATGGACTAATGCAATCCAAGCATGCATAGATAAGTCTAAAATGTAAGTACATAAAATATGAAAGCTCTCAAGGAGGATGGTACTAGGACAAATTGAGATAGCTATAAAGTAAAGGCTACATTAGGTCCGAATGACCCAAAGATGTATAATGTGTTAGGACTGGTTTGGATAGCCATAGAGTAAAGATTAAATTATGGGTGGATGACCCAAAGAAGATAAATAAGGTGCTAGGGCAGGTCTAAATAGCCAAAATGTAAAAGCTAAATTAGGTTTGAATGACTGAGGGGAAAAGTAAGGTAGCACAACGGGTTTGGATAGCCATAAAGGAAAGTCTAAACTAAGTCATGACCCAAAGGAAAGCTTGTGATCCCAAACATAACTAAGAAGAATCCGAGAAAGGTAAAGGAATGGTCAAGAGAGCATCTTGAAAACCCAAAGATGTAGTTGATACTCAAGTAGGGAGGGTTCAAAGGGAAAGCTTGGTTGATTCCCCATGGTTTACAATCTTAAAACCTTGAACCCGAATGTTGTCATGATGCTAGTATGTCTGAAAGAGGTGAAGCATAGGATGCAAGGAAGAGGGGGAGACTCGGAATTAAGTTTGTCCATTTAGGGTAGAAAATGATGGGGCGAAAGGGTGCCACAAAGGCGAAAACATGTTCTTTATTGGAGATGAGACACTCTAATCGATTTTGCAAAACTATTAAGTTTTTGACGTCGAAAGATTTTAGGAGCCTTGATTTGTAAGGCTGTGGTTTGGGAAAACTAGCAAAGTATGATATATAGCCCATGAATGTTGTGGTACGCACTAAAATCTAAAGGTTTCATGCATGGAAATCTAAAGGTGTCATGCACGGAAATCTGAAGGTGTCTACCTTCCCATACGTTCCTTATCCCATAGGGCTGCACGGAAATCTAAAGGTGGCATGCACGAAAATCTGAAGGTGTCTACCTTCCCATACGTTCCTCATCCCATAGGGCCCCACAGAAATCTAAAGGTTTCATGCATGGAAATCTGAAGGTGTCTACCTTCCCATACGTTCCTCATCCCATAGGGCCCCATCGAAGCCATCGACCGACTACGAGGATTAGATACTTGTGAAATGACAGATAAAACAAATAATATAGATGAGGCCTCCTATCCCAGTTTGCGCCTAGTGCACTCCAAAGGACCTCTTACTCTATCGTGAAGCCAACTATGGAGTTTGAGATTTCAACTAGGATTGGGGTGTGCCATTGATCATGTCTTTTTTATTTGTGATTGACTTCTGAAATTTTTCCTTTTGACTTTTGAATTTGGATGTTAATGTTTTGGCTTTTTTTTTTATGTTCCTCCATACGGTTTTGAAAGGTCAACTGTGGGCATGCAAAATAATGACACTAGACCGCTCATACGCAGTCACTACAGAGGAGAACCTATAATCCAAAATGCTTAGATACTCTTAGACTTGTGCTTTAAAAAAGAATGGTGTGTCCATAAGGGAGTGGAAAATAAGGGTAAAAGAAGATATGTCTGGGTTTCCACAATCAATATGTATAAAAGGGATGATACAAACTAGAGACTTTGGTCACAAGGGAGGTCAAATGTGAATGAGAGACATGTAGATAGACTGCAGGTGTTTCACTACAAGTAATATAATTAATCGTTGGAGACAAGATGATGCTCTCGAGCATTGCTTTATCTTTCTAGGCACTTACCTATGGTTGGCAGGATAAGCTGAAATTTAGGTGTCATATGAGGCTGGTGCTTGGGGAAAGCCTAGTTGAATCCCTTAGGTCTTACAATCTTAAACTCCCAACCTGGGAGACTAGAGATGTGCTACAGAAATGATAAAAATAGGAGCCAAGAGGCATGCTAATGAGAGGTAAGAAGCCGAATTAGGGTACTGTAATGATTGTGTAAATAGTTCTAATATGAAATGCAAACTATGCTACATGCCTAACTAAATGCAGTAACTGAAAAACTGTAATACATGATAAACCGAAAGAAACCGTCAAGCATAGTACTTTTTCGTGCTTCTTTGAAAATATGTCCTTTGTTTGTGTTGATAAATACTTAGTCCAAGGATGTCTTTGAATAGGTTTTGACCCCACCACTTCTGGGTGTATTTTCTCTCCTAATCATGGGCGTAATCCAATTTTAGTACTAGATCTTCAATATCGAATTTTCAAAGTTTTAACTTTTTTCTTGTGTTGTTTGGAGATGCGGTTTTTATACCAGTGATTGTGTTGGGGAGTGCTTAAGCTTCTCTGTAATGCCCCTTTTCCAAGTTGAAACTGAAAACCAAAGAACTAGCGCAATCCAAATAGTAAACTGAAGCAAACTGAAATTTAATTCCATACCCTAGCAACGGGCTGTAAATATATTTATTTTATGATAGATCTCAGCCACAAACTTGTTGGAAATAATTTAGAAACCCTTCAAAATAATATTCTTCAAATTTGGAAATGATTGCAAGAGAAAAACATTGGAAAATATATCTTTTTAACGGTTTAATATCAACTGGAAATTAATTAATCAACAACAGTGAATACCCTTACAAATATGGCTGGAAAGGAAGAATTTAAAGTCCAAACTCAAGTACAGACCAAGAGTCCAACTACTAAAAATAGGAGAATCGCAATGATGGCTGAATTTGAAGTTGCCATGCCCTAGAAGACCCCAAAATCCACCTTAGGGCAAGTTGGGAAGGGTTGGAAATGCCTTCAAAACTGAATACAAACTCCTTATGTGATCACCCTTTTGCAAGCTTGAGGGGTTTCATCCTCAAACCAGCCCACTATTGAGAGGTTTTGTTCTCAATAGGTCTTCCAAGAGGGTTTTCGTCCTCAATGGATGAGAGAGAAAGCAAACATGCTCCCAACTCCAAGAGAATAAATTCCAAAAGCAAGCATAACCTCTTCCAAGCCAAGTGACCCCTTTAAATAGCTAGAGGTGGCGCCAAAAACCAATTAGAACCTTCTAAAGAAGACCGACCTCCTTGGGGACATAATAGTTCTTTTTTCTTCTATTTTTCATTTGGCTTTTCTCCTTTACCCAACCGACCTGACTATACTTAGAAAATTACTAAAAAGAATGCAAAGCTCACAAAAACAACTGAAAAACATGACATTAGCTTCCCTTGCTCATTCCCTTTTTGCCCATGGGAAGTGGAATGGGCTCAAGGTCTTCAAAGAGGACTAGCGTTGAGAAGGGGACATTACATTATCTTGTCAAGCAAGTCTAAGGTGTGAAGGCAAGATTCACAAATCGTGTCATTGAAGATAATTGTGTGAAGAGACATGCTTAATGAAGGTAACTCCATTTCCAGTGGTAGAGCGGTTTCGGAGCCGTAGACTAGAGAGAATTGAGTTGACCTGATGGCGTTACGAATGCTAGTGCGGTACGCTCATAGGGTGGGGTAAAATTTGGGACAACAATTGGTGTGGGAGTTTCTAATGGTCTTTTGTAGTTTTGTTGAGGATTTTGTTGGTTGATTCTGCTTAACCATGCATTGGGGATGATGGGGGTATTTTGTTCGTGATTTTGAATTTGGCACATAGTTGTTTCTTGTCGGGATGCATGTTTTTGTAGGGTGCAATAGTGCACACATGAAGTAATTGTTCATCATTTTTATTATATAGATTATATTTGGATTTATTTCCCTGATACATTGCTTTGTGTACTGGCAGATGTTTTATGATTTTCTTCTCCATTTCTATAAGTGGTATTAGCTTTCAATATGTTGGAAACAAAAGTGGAGATTAATAAGCATTAATGTGAAAGCTTTTAATCTATGAACAATGCTATACTAAGAGCTCATGGTTCTGACGAGTTCATTTATTGACGCTTTTTCATGTTTTTTCAAGATTACGTTTATTTTGTCACGCTTTTAACCTACCAAAGTTGTATCTAGAGCTTGCAGATTTTATTTTATTCATTGATGCTTTTGCAGGTTGCCTCAAGATTACCTTTGGTATTTGCAGATAAAGTTCATCGTTCAAAGGTAAATTTTCATCGGTTTCTGCAGGTCTCCATTTACATAAGAAATTGAATTGATATTGTAACAACAAAAGGATGTAGAAAACTGCTATGCTGCCTAAAATCTTTGTGAAAAGGGGATTCTTCTTCAACATGATTGAAATGAGTTAGTTACACCTCTGTTCCATATATATTATATCGTTTGTACTATGACTACAAGTCCCAAAGAAACGAATGTTCCAGGCAATTCATGCAAGAAGATATTCCACAAACAAAAATTACAAGGGCAGAAACTTTAAGGTTATCACATGGTTAGCTCCCTTGTTTGATTCTCATTTGCCTATTGTCTTAACAGGCCACCCTTCTTACAAGAAGTGCAATTTGGGTTGATCTTAAATATCTTCTATTTGGCAAAATAGACTTCATACCTTATCTTTAAAGGGAGAGCCTAATAACATGAATTTGCATGGATGTATGCCTGCTCAAAAGCTGGGCCAACTCAAAAGATTTAAAATTTGCGCAGCATTGCTGAACAGGGAACTACAACTCCAAAATATGCTATATGCCCACCTCAGCCTCCTGTAGAATCCCTTATCCAATGCTGAATGCCATGTGATATTAGTACTATCGTGTTCTTCGCATTGGATGTGAAAATGACTTGCACATAATTTATCCCCTTCTCCACATGGCACCAAGTCTAAGATCTGTTTACTCCAGAGTTCTTTATGCTACTATGGTTTCTGTGATGACCAATTAGGTACTAGACTGTTTTGGTATGGAGTGCAGTGCAGTACGCTGAAACGGCAAATTTTTTAAAAACCTCGAGTAGAGTACACTGTGGGTACGTTAAGTACAATATTTTTTAAAAAGTAAAAAAATATAAATATATATAAAAATTTAAAGAAAACAACAAGCTTTTAGGGTCAGCAACCTGTAAAATATTAGAAGCCAACAACAAGCTTATTATGAATCAGAAGCCATCTAAAGCAAGATTTCTTTGACTGAATACAAGAAGACCACTAAACATTAAATCTATGAGTCCATCCACTAATGGGCTCACAAACATTCCGCTTATTGTTAAGGCCCAGGGAAAGGTTTGGGGAGAAGGCAATCTTTTCACAGAGTTGTTTGGAGCTAGCCTCTTGGAGAGGGGGCCCCTTGAGCTGCCTCATAATATCCCAAAAGTCATTCTCATCCTCCATAATTAGTCCAATAGAGGGAGCTGTGAAAGTATTTCTGAGCATTGTATACATTCTGAACTGAGATTGAGGAAGCTTATAGAAAGCTTTAAACTCTGTCCATTCCATCCACTTCGCAAATCTATAGAAGTCATGAAATATTTTAATTCCTTTCTCAAACCAAAGGAGGGCAGAGCAGCCTCTTGTCAAGGCAAGGATCTTGTCATTATATTTCAGATTCGATAAAATCGATTTGTAGGCTTGGCACCTAGTGTCAAAGGAAGAGAAGATAGGCTGCCCAACCACCAAGTGCTTCACTTGTTCCCATGCCTTCCAAATTGACTGAAGAATAAAGGACCCATGAGGAGCAACAAGAAAGCACCCAAATAGTAAGTCAACCAAATGAAGTCCTTTTCATCTCTCTTGACCCTTCGGAGCCTATTGGCAATATTGAATCTCACACAAACTTTCCAAGGTTCAATTCCAGTCAAAGCCCTCAAGTTTTATTTATTTTTTTGCACTTAAAAAAAAACCATGTGGGTACGCTGTGGGTATGTACCCACAGTGTACCCGTACGGTACGTATCAGGCCTGGTACGGGGGTACTTGGCGTTTCCGGGCAGTCTAGATTAGGTATGTAGTGATATCATTAACTCCTTAGAGGTCATACACTATCATCAGAGCATTTGTGTATGTTAGATTTAGGCCTATTTCAGTTTAGCATTCTTGTGACATGTGGGACACTGATATTTAACCATTGGAGAAACACCTATTACAGTTCATAATCTGCAAGAATAATAGGGCCCATGGCAATTAGTTAGACACCTTGCCAGGGAATTCATAGATCATCACTCTCTCAATTTTGACACTCCACTCTAGGTATTTCCTCTATGGCTTAGGACGTCGATTGAGTATGCATGTATAAGTACAGATAGACTGCCACCCCACAATTTGGTTTGGTTGTTTCCTTTTGTCTTATAAATTTTTTCATTTAGTATCATTTTTATGATTGGCATTGTAATTGTAATTGTAACTTAAGCACATATACTTTGTGATCACAATTATTGGGTTGTCAGATGTCTGCTATTATTGTGTACGAGGAAGCTCTAAAGATGAGAAATAGCCTCCCTCATTTGAAACAATAGGGTCATCATGGTGTCAGACATTATCATCATGTTTCTCACACTGGTAACCAATCATAGATTCTTACATATTTAATGTACTCCTTGAATAAAAATGTGATTTTAAGTACTCTCCTAATGATTCTTGTCACACTCTCTGCTGTTGAACTTGTTTCCTTGTTGTAAACATGTGTGCTCACTCCCTGTCTTTCTAAATTTGTAACATGGTAGAACCCACACTCAACATTTTCCACTGTCGCAAGTCTAGCACGAGATTAGAATATCCAGTTTTTGTTCGTGGAACTAGTGAAAAGTTAAAACGGAGGCAGATGTGATGAAAACATGCACCTGGTAAATTCAATATATGTCTAGCCACATGAGTGACCTAAACTACTTGGAACACTAGGAGATTTAATCACATCAAATGAGGTTCATTCCGTAAAGCAATGCTATAACTTTGAAATGGAAGATTTCTTGAGTGCATAGGATTTATTGAGAAATGTGCAGCTGATATTGGGGCACTCCGACTTGTCTAACCAATCTTATGCTAGAAATAATTTCAGAATGGTAGATATTTTAAACTAATGTAAGAGTTAGAACCTCAAAAATGGAGGGGGAAAATTGGTAGTCAAGACAGTTGACAAGACTTTGTTCTCGACATTCATAGATCCTTCTTATTGAGGAAGATAGAATTGAAGGTGAAGAGGAACTTGCAGGTGTGCCTTTAAAGTTTGGGGATAAGCGAGTTACCCAAGAATCTTAAATTATTGAAGGCATTGTTTGTGATGTTCTTGGTTTCTGGACATTAAAAGATGGCAAACATTGGTATCTAAACTGATTTATAGATTGGAATTTTGCCCATGATTAAAGGAGAGTGACAATGCAGTTACCTTGGGATATAACACTTTGTTATGGTGGATCTAAGATAATGAGCAACTCGATTTGAGGTCTACAAGTGGAAAAAACTTGTTGCTTGTACACACCAAGAGGGTGATGGGAAAAGCAGATACAAAAGGATCAGGAGAGATTCTCAATATGGACGTAAAAATTGCTTTTATCCTTAATGGATAAGCAAAGGCTGCCTACATTCAATGATATCGCTGCAGTGGAAATAAAGAGCCTCCAAGACACTTTAATGTCTGCAAATTGATTTGTTGTAAATTGTTTGCATGTTGAGGCTCATTAGGTGAAGAATTTTACAAAAATAGATTGGTATACCATATAAGGAATTCTCCTTGGATCACTTTGAGATTGAGAAGAATTAAGAAAAGTGAAATAGATTCCAAACTATTCAAGTGATGATAGTGAGGTTGGTAATGAAAAGTAGCACATAAACAAATACAAGTATAATGTTAGCTTTTGTTGTTTTGAAGTTGGAAATCCCTACGAAAGGATGCATACCAAAGTCATCTATTTGAAGAGAAATAGACTGATAAACATATGTGGGCGAACCAATGTTAACTGAATCTTAAACTAAATCGAAAAGAAAAATGGCACCCACACACAAATACTATGCACAAGATTCTCACTTGGGGAAATTCTTTTGGGAAAAAACCAGTCACCTAAGATGATAGGCCATAGGGACGGGGTTTGCAGGATGGCAAAAATTTCCCTGGATTTTGGGGACAGCAAGGGATGGCTATTAAAAAGAATATATAAAACATGCACACAAATAAATTTAAAAAATAACTTAAACTAACTAAAATAAACTGAAAGCTAGAAGCCGGAAACCTATAATCCAATAATCTATCACATAAGCCAAAATCCAATATTTATTATTGATAGAGTGAAATATCCCTTGAGGGATATGACTTACAATAGATAAAAATTGCAGGAAATAAAAATTACGATTTTTCTGGAACTAAGCCAACTAGGGCAAGGAACTGAATTTTATTGATAACTCACAAAATACTTATCCAAATCCCATGAAAATTTATATAGAGCTTGCTACAATGATAACAAAGACTAGGAAAATGTTTTTGGATTTTTCTGAATAGTATACGAATGCCAATAATTTTTAGAATGCCTAATCTGCTTGAAGTCTTCAAAAATTCGTAACTTTGTGAATACAACTGATAAAAATCTGATTTTCTGGAAATAACATCTGCAAAATATATAGAAATGATCCCAATCTCCATATCTGAAAATGAACAGTGAAACCCTAAAAATACTGCTGTAAATCTGAACCGAGTAGATAAAACCCTAGAAAATAGTTGTTCCAAATTTCATCTCAAACCCTTGATGAAGAAGGGTTGTCCTCTTACTCTGAAACTGAATTTCTTATTACTCTCTAGATCTGATCCAAAAATATGAATAAAACTCCAAAATAGCAAACTAGGGAGGATCTTTCACCACCGAAGAGTGCTCTGCTAGCTAGGTGTGGATCTTTCACCACCGAAGCTAGGGTTCTTATGGGATCTTACTCCACAAGCAAAGAAAGTGCAAACAACAGTTGCTCCAATATCAAAATAGGTGAGTGTATGAATGAATGAATAACTCTCCCCAAGCACTCCTTTTATAACTTCACCATGCAACAAGAGGCCCAAAAAAACCCCAATCGACCCCCTTGGGAAAACCACATAAATATAATATGATTTTAAGTTACCTTTTCCCCCCATGCGCCAAAAGTAACTTAGGTGACCCCCAACGAAGAAATAGAATAATAAAGTGCCATATAGTCACCCAACGACAAAATATAACAATTATTACCACCAAGTCGCTCAACTTAATGTCAACGACAAAATATAACATAAAGCAAGGTGGTAATCATGTATCCATACCCAATAGCCTGCAACGTCGTTAGCCCCTCGGGTATGACCAAGGCTAAGACTGAAAAATGGTTGTTAGGCCCTCGGTGAAGGAATGGGGACATTATAGTCCTCCCTTCCCGAAATTTGCTTGTCCCCAAGCAAATGCAAACCCATCTGCCTTAGTGCCATGTGCAATAGAGAGAACATGATGTAGTGCTCCCAAAGTCTTGATCCGGTGCCAGTCAAATGATGAAGCCTTTGGGAGAATATGTCAACCTTACTTGCTTCCATCAAGTCAATGCAAGTATGAGTGTAATCAACTATGAAAAACATGCTCCAATCTGTTATACCTTCCTAGTGTATGAGGAATCCATAGCAAGACAAGCCTCTCTAAGCTCCAAGGCTGCCCACTCAAGAATACCATCATGTAGTATATAGGACAACAATCCCTCTTCACCTTCCCTGCTTATCTTCAACCCTGCACATGAAGCAAACATATTAGAAGAAACAAGAGCTCTCATTAGCCCTTCTTCTAGCCTGATGATTAGTTGATATGTGTTCACCCATTTGATGAGTGTCCCAAACTTTTGCGGTACTATCCTGATATCATAGTATCCCTGTAATTTCCCCTTAAAAATCAGATTGGGAAATGTCTCATCAAACTGAAAATTAGTTCCCTTCATGACATAAATCAGCTGAAAATGACAAGAGTGGATCATAAGAGTAATGAATCTATAATGTGGGCAGATCTGAAGTGACTGAAATTGAAGGATTAGACCCTCAAAGAGTGCCCAATTGCATTCTACCAGAAGAGTTGCCTCAACAACTGTCAAACACCTTACCAAACTCATATTTCCAGCAGATAATAAAGCAATAAAGAGGTTGGAAAAGGATAATCAACTGATAAACAAATAAAATCAAAACCTTCTCCGAATTCAATTGTGATTTCTCCTTCCCAATCAGCTGATGAACTGCAAAAATGCAACCTCCTTTGTATACCATGAAGTTTGATTTCTTTGTTTTCCTCAAAAATTTCAGTTTATCCATATGAGGAATGAATGCAAGTTTCCCAAAAGATGGCAGCCAATGTGTCCAATGAATGATTCCAACTTTAAGTAACCCAAATGTACAAACACATTCAAGTACTTCACACCTCTTAATGACAATAAAGAAATGAGTTATCTTCTTTGTGCAAGACATGTCTTTCCATGGACATAACTCACCAATTCCTTCTATGTTGGGAATATACATGGCTGCTCCCTCATCATAATTTATTCTCTTTTTCCATATTTTCATTTTATCGTAAATGCAAGAGAAAGGAAAATCAACTTTAGAACTCATGGATCCATAAATTTTATCATGAGAAACTTCATACCTTTTGTTGTACCCATTGATTCCCGTCATGAGAGAAGACAACTCATCTGAAATAGCATAATTGGGGCTGCTCATCATACCCTTGCAACTCAGAATTTCTGATATAGGATCAACACCTTCATTCTCCTTCAATTTTTCAACCCATGCATCATCTTCTTCCTTAAAATCATGCAACCATTGCATCCCAAAAACAGTCTTATTTCTAACAAACTCAACCACAATAATATACCACATACATCATATCCTTTCATTATCATGGGCTGCTGCATTATTTTCTTTTTGCCAACATATGCTCATTAGCTGAATCAAGAACAATGTGAAAGGAGGGTGTGTTTATCCCATCTAGCATACCCTGAGATTTGATTACGAAACAAACTTCCCCAATCATCCAAACATGTACATGTTGTCCCAAATGATAGAAACATGGCAACAACATAGGAGAACTCAACAAACTAGAAAAATGGTAACCATTCTCATACCTTAGGATGCTAAAGTCATGAATGCCCCTTGAATTCAACTCCTCTTTTTAACAGCAGATTGCACCTTGATTCTTTGAGCACTTTGAGGACCAAATGCCCCCACTAACCCTTCCAAGGGTTCCACCATGTAGCTGATATAAAAATCAGTCATGGGTTCTATTAACAAAGTTTTTTCTCCTCTCTTTATGACTGCTGTTATACACAGTCCAACAAGCTGAAGATGATTAAAAATATTCTCTTACCCTTTTTAGCAATCAGAAAATCAGCGCTAGTACCTTGAGAGGTACTCTCCCTTCTTGCACCGGAGTCTCCAATGAAGAAACCATGCTTGCCAACACTTGTAATCCCAAAAGACACATTTGAATTCCTTCTTTTCCTTATGAAATCAGTCACAAGGTTTTCAAAATCAGAATTGATAGTTTTGGACAATTGCAACATATTACCGGATCCCATTCCTTATAATGCCCATGAACCCTTGTATCATGCAAAGTCTTCCATCTTTGCTTCTCTTGTATTTCCTCATAAAGAAGATCATCACTCTTTGTCTTCATGATGACTTGACTTTGATGTACCAAATCCTTAGCATTCTTATCCACAACAGGCCGAATACCATCATGATAAAAATGTTGTAATGATGTAGGATGAAGATGATGAAATAAATCCATGCTACTACTATCCTCATAAAGAATATCATCAAAAGGTTCACCTTCTATTGCTAATTTAGAAACCTCCAAAACAACACCATCCCTATTGTGATTCATGATTTTAGATGGAGAATAAGTGGAACAAGAATCAACACCTTTCACAAATTTATGCTCATTACTGCTTGGTAAATCCATCCCATATGATAATGACTTATTCTTTGGAGGATTGATAGGTACCTTTTGGACTGAAATATCTTTTTCAATTTTGCAACCAACCAACCATGTTTGTTCCTTCTTGCCACAAATATTTTGCTCATTAAAAGTCATACCTTTTTCTCTAGAAGCTTCTTCTTCTTTCACTTGGTCTTCAATCATCTTTGGATCAGCATTATCTCCATCATCTGAAATTACCTCATGTGGTGTTGTTATTGGTTGTTCAAATGAGTTCTTTTGTAATTCAGAACTGACATATGATGATCTCGCTTGGGCTTGCTACCAATCTTCATCATGCAATAATCTAGAAATGACATATTATCTCTGAAACCCTTACTCAAAGATTGGTATTTCCTCCAACAAGAATCCTCATCAATCACCTCTATTGGCTGCCCTTTATCACTGTTCTCACCTTTTTCCTTATTGTCCCCAGATCTGCTTTGATTCAAATTTTGAGTGAGCTGGCTCAAGTAAAGGTTAGTGGTTTCTTGTTGTTTCACCATGTTGATGAACATTTTCTTCATAAAACCCACATTGAGATCTTTCCGATCTGCCATATTCTGACCTTTTCACTACCCAACAAGTTGGAGGAAAGCCGACTTTGATACCACTGAAATATCCCTTGAGGGATATGACTTACAATCCACAAAATATATAAAAATTGCAGCAAATAAAAATTCTGATTTTTCTGGAACTAAGCCAACTAGGGCAGCGAACTGAATTTTATTGATAACTCACAAAATACTTATCCAAATCCCACGAAAATTTATATAGAGTTTGCTACAATGATAATAAAGACTAGGAAAATGTTTTTGGTTTTTCTGAATAGAATATGAATTCTAGTAATTTTTAGAATGCCCTAAACTGTTGGAAATTTTCAAAAATCATAACTTTGTGAATACAACTGATAAAAATCTGATTTTCTGGAAATAACATCTACTAAATATATAGAAATGATCCCAACCTCCAGATCTGAAAATGAACACCTGGAAACTCAAAAAAACACTGCTGCAAATATGAAACTAAGTAGATAAAACCTTAGAAAATAGTTCTAAATCTGAACTGAAACCTTTGATGAAGAAGGGTTGTCCTCTTACTCTAAAGCTGAATTTCTTATTACTTTCCAGATCTGATCCAAAAATATGAATAAAGCTCCAAAATAGCAAACTAGGGAGGATCTTTCACCACCGAAGCTAGGGTTCCTGTGGGATCTTACTCCACAAGCAAAGAAAGTGCAAGCAACAGTTGTTCTAATATCAAAATAGGTGAGTGTATTAATGAATCAATAACTCTCCTGAAGGACTCTTATAATTTCACCATGCAAAAAGAGGCCCAAAAAATTCCCAAATCGACCCCCTTGGGAAAACCACATAAATATAATATGATTTTAAGTTACTTTTTCCCCCATGCGCCAAAAGTAACTTAGGTGACCCCCAACGAAGAAATAGAATAATAAAGTGCCATATAGTCACCCAACGACAAAATATAACAATTATTACCACCAAGTCACTCAACTTAATGTCAATGACAAAATATAACATAAAACAAGGTGGTAATCATGTATCCATACCCAATAGCCTGCAACGTTGTTAGCCCCTTAGGTATGACCAAGGCTAAGACTGAAAAATGGTCGTTAGGCCCTCGGTGAAGGAATGGGAACATTACATAGAGAATGTAATTTCCTTTTCTAGGGCTGAATCTGAAAATAAGGGATTGGCCTCAAACCCTAAATGCAAGAAATCAGATTTTTGGAAAAACAATTATCAAACCCAATCGGCTAACTGAAATCACACCCTTAGGGCATCAAAAACCAACTTGAAACTAGTAAATAAACTCTCTAGAGCAGCGAACTATAACATCACTTAAGGGCAGCAATTCTTATGCAACAAGTTGAACATGACAAAATGATTCCAAATATTTGAACCAATCATAAAAATATTATTCCAGCCAATATACTTCATCAATAAAGGAGAAACAAGTGATAGACTGCAGCTGAAATTAATTAAATAACCAGTAGTACAACTCACAATAAGGGCTGAAAATGATGTTTCTAAACCCCAACAAATACCAATGAATTGGAAAATTAGCCTTATAAATTAGGAGGGATATGAATATCAAAGCAAAAGATCAATATGTGCCCTAGAAGGCACTCACACCCTTCTCCACCCAAGTCGCCACCCTAGGAGAAGGTGCCAAATTGATGTAGAAGACGCAAATATTTCTTTCTTGTTCAAGCCCTAGCTGCCAACCAACAAGATAACCTTCTTTGAAGCCCTTGGAACCACCAATTTGAGAGTTTTCGTTCTCCAACCTAGAAGAAGGAAGGGTTTCGTCTTCCTTGCTTGCCACACCAAGG
Organism: Taxus wallichiana var. yunnanensis; assembly: GCA_018340775.1. NCBI lineage: Eukaryota > Viridiplantae > Streptophyta > Pinopsida > Cupressales > Taxaceae > Taxus > Taxus wallichiana. The sequence goes on from CM031235.1 coordinate 724,983,428, forward strand.
ATTTTCACCCTTTAGTGGAATGGAAGAGAGCAATCAGCCCCAAAATCAAGTAGAATAAAATTATAATAGGGAAGGATGTCCAAAATGAGCCTAAGTTACCCCTTTTATATGCGCCAAAACCCTATGAGAGAGTTTCCCCAAGGACCGACCTCAATAAGAAGCTTGCTTTATTTTTTAATTTGTCTTTTAGTTACTCTAACCCAACCGACCTGCCTTATAAAGAAAAACACTAAAAGAAAATATAAATGCTCACAAAAAAGGACTAAAAAACATCAACAAATACTTCCCTTGTTCACCTTCTTCTATCCTGCAGGAAGTGGAATGAGCTAGAAGTCTTCTAAATGGATTAATTTGAAAAATGGGACATTACAGAGAATCGAGATACATCAACAATAAATATGCAACCTCAAAGTCAACAATTGAGACAATGAAAAATAAAAGACTCAACAATAAATGATGATACATATTACATTATAATCAATATAAAAAGAGTACATATATCTAATTAGAAAAACCAAAATGGGAAATCCGAAAAACATTGTGTGCAATTCAATAAATGGAGTCATCATTTGTCTAAATTCTCGTGAACCGCTCCTCAATGAAACTATCGGTCTCATCTTCATTCTATAAGGGGATCCCTACCAATCCCCATAACTCTTGATTGTTTGCAATTTGCCCACTCCTCAAAATCTACACCCACCGTAATGTTGGGCTCTCCTTGTATTGATGTCTTGTAGTCCATGAGACATAATGCATTGTGTACAACAAGTTCTTCGCTCTCTTAGAGGTAAGTCTATTCCTCTTAAGAGAGTGGATCCACCCTTATGTCGATCAATTCCTCTTAGAAGCTAAGGAACTTGAAACCTAAGAAAGGAGGCAAATGACAAGTGTTCACAACAATCTTGGATGCCCATACGATTGCCACCACTTAATGACTTGTCTTGTGCCAATGTGTGCCTATCTATCCTATCCGAAGACTAGTAACTGTCAAACTTAGTAAACTTAAGCCATTTAGTTCTAACACGTGAAGCATCCTCTGCATTAGACATGTTTTTTAGGGCTTTCAAGAAACCCTTCTTCACCTCATTGTCATCTAAGGGGACAACCTGTCAAGCTTCACCATATACCATTTAAGATTTAGTGCATATGCAAACAGTATAAAGGAGTGTTCAACTTCTCCCACCTCCACTCAATAATGGGCTGAATATATTGATGCCACAACTCCACGGTGGGGTCCCTCTTCCAAATAACAACCTTCATCTAGCCAAGCATACTATCAATACACTTATATACCTTGCCGATGTTGGGGCTATCAGAATCCCCATATTTGATTACACTGAAAATTGGAGATACAATCGATGTGACGTATCAAATATTTGCCCAAAATGTATAGCGCTCCACTATTATGTAATGTCTTTTTGGGGACTCAGGAAATGGCTCAAAGCTCACAAACCAGATTTATAGAGCTGTTATAAACATGTAAACTTGCAAATTTAACCCTTTTTTAGGGCAGTGACTTGTTTCGGGGTTTCAACCCCATCTTTGTGCCTTCAAAACCCTTCAATCAGCTCCACTTAAGTTTCTAAAATTGATATATCATCAACAATCATGTAATACAAGAAAATGGGTTTTTAATACCCTAGATTTGGAGATATGAATTTCAACAAACCTTGTCAATCAGCTCCACTTAAGTTTCTAAAATTATGATATATCATCAACAATCATGTAATGCAAGAAAACTGATTTTTAATACCCTAGATTTGGAGATATTACTTTAAAAATTCACAACTCAACATTGGAAGCTCCAAAATTCATGAAACTTAAGATATTGGCCTTATAAATTATGAAGAACAAGCTAGTAATTCCAGATTTGCCAAATGCACATCACACATACCACATTTCCACTCCAAGGTAGGTTGCTCCACTCTAAACAAATATAATATTGCACCAAAAACACCACACATGCAAGAGAAAGATACTTTATTGCTTTTCAAATCAGCTTGCACACCAAAAACCTCATGAAGGGTTTTTGTCCTTCACAAGTTTCCCAACCAAGAGTTTTCGTCCTCGGATGAGGTCCTCAACCCAAGGGGTTTTGTTTTTGAGAGAGAGAGATTAAAAGGGCTACACTAGCCAACTTTCACCAAGATAAGAATAAACACGAAAAACATGTTTTAAACTAATGCCAACAACCACTATTTATAATTAAAGGGTGGCCCCAAGTCTTGGGGCTCTCAAATGAGACCGACCACAATTAGGCTTTTTAGTATTATTTTCTTTTTACTATTTGGAGCCTACATGCTTACCAATCTCTTTTTATTTTTAATATATTGTTGGGTGCTAGGCTCACCAACAAAAACAATGCCAATTAAAGAAATAAACATGAAATTAAGCACACGCTGACATTGTTGGCTTCCTCTAGCTTGATTGCTTGGACCCATGAGGAAGAAAAATGGGTCAAGGTCTTCAAATGGAATTATCTCGAAAAAGGGACATGACAGTCCTCCCCTCTCGAAATTGCTTATCCCCAAGCAATTGCAAGTACCCAAATCCCAAATAAATCTCAACTGCTCTTTCTTCTTTGTACCTACACAAGAAACAAACTTATTCAAGAAAAATGATCTTTTGTCCATCCTCCTTCATGCCTTGTAGGCATGATGATCAACTTCCTCTCGTGCCTATCAAACCTCCTGTCCTCTCTGTTTGGTTGATATGCATCCATACTATCATTGACACAATTGTAACTCATCAATTTCCCTTTAGGAAGGGAATATACGATGACTGAAATAAAATATATGAGAGTTGGTAAAGAAAAATCAGTCATGCATCTTTTGACTTCCTCTCCATATGTTCCCATGATGTTGCTTGCCAAACTTGAGTTTGCAAACTCAGCCATGAACCGCCTTTCCTAGACTGCTGGTAAGGGGTAGAGTTCAATTCCCCTTTGCTTAACCTTGTCAACTTTCACCATCATGATCACCATCTTGGAGCTGTTTAAGATGACGTGTTATTTGGTAGGGCAGAGAGTAGTGGATATGTAAAGAAATTTGTGGATGAGCATGCTGGACCGACATTTTGGTAGGGAGCTGGCTCTTTGCGTGGAAAGGCAGTTGCAGATAGAGCAAATGGTACCCGTGAAGGAGGTGGGGTGAAGCACCCCATAGATGCATATGGCTTTGTTTGAGTCTTGGGTTATGTTTGTGTGGATTAGCTTCATTTTGTCTTTGGAAGTTGTAAAGAAAAATCAAGGCTAGTATGATCTGATTTACTTGTTGGGTGGTACTCCAGCTTAAGTAGCTTTATGCTTTTGTTTTGTGTTTAGCACTTAGGTGGTCATGCAGAAGGTGATTGATTTAGCAACAACTAATATTTCAAGGCCAATGTGTCTGTTTTCCATTCGATTTTTTGCCCTTGTAGCTAAAGCGTTATTGATGGAACTTATTGAAATCTCAAATTTAATATATCCTGTGCATTGGCCATTTTTTTTTTTGTGTGGCTGTGTTACCTTTTTTATGGGAGAGGGACCCGTTTGAGCCTTTACTGATCAACAAAATAAAAAAGTGATGATTTAACTTATACATACATACATACATTCATACATACATATATCATATTAATGAATAATAATGGTAATACTGAATTTGTTTTGATGTTCAGTAACGTTTCCTTGTATTATAGTAACAGTAATTTTTATTTATTAAATAATAATATAATAATCTTTTTCTTACAAAAAAATTGACATGATTGGTGGAAAGTGTTAAGTGAACAAAGGAAATGGAGTTGTCCGAGTTCTGTAAGGTTACCTCTTGCTAATGACGCAAGTAAATGGAAGTACAGGTTAGTTTATGCATTTACAAAATATTTAACTATGGACAAACTTGAAGGACCTATTTTAAGAAATATGATCCATGGAAGAAAGTTTAGAGTAAGAAATTATATCATTGAAAGCAAATCTTCAAAGAACAAGATGATGAAATCTCTTGCCTATGTAATGACAATCAAACTCTTCTTAATCAATTTGTGCATCTCATGAAAGAAAATAAGAGTTTGTGGAGTGAATTGAGTTGATTTGAAAGTGTCTCTGATTTTGTGGCCCCGTTGTACTTTTGATCATGCAATACTGAATTGTTTTAATGGTTGCACACTTATCTGTCTGTTCTAGTCATTGTTTATCTGATGCACTGGGAATATCATAAGATATAATGACAAGCGCCTTTCTACCATCATTGCTGCAAGCATATTGCTATTTGTGCTTGGGATTGGCCTTCCAGACCGAGCTTAGGGAAAGCTCTAATTGTCATTATAAGATGGGCATTCTTTTCTTGAGAATGCCATTTTTTAAATTTTATAAATATCAAACTTTTTCGTAATTTTTGTTTATTCATTTTTATGTATTTTTTGTGGTATATGCTTTTACTTAGTCTTAGCGATCTACCATACAATATTTGTAGTGCATACATGGGATCTGCATCATGGAGAAGTTTCATGTTCCCAAAGTTTGGATCATACCGTTCTCTAGACATCATTTTCCACTTGTAAGTGATTCATGGGATCAAAGCTAAAGGAAACCATAAAGACTCTTTGGGATGTCTCTGCATGTAAACAGACTTCAGAATGTTACATCAGTAGGAAATTGTGAGAAGGGATGGTTTAGTTCTCCTTCAGCAGATCAGGACATTTGGATTGGCTGTTGATGTAATAAGACCATCAATATTTAGGCACTTTAAATGAGTGGAATCCCTCAGATGATCATTTTCTTGAAATATGAGGTGCAGTAGATCTATCTCCACAGTAACAGTCTAGGACGATCTTTGAGATTTGAATGAGCTGGGTTTTTGTAGCTATTTTTTCCATAAACATATTAAAAGGCAGAGCGTCTCCTATCTCGTAATCACTACTAGCTGTTGGCACGTGAAATATGAAAAGTAGACTGGGGAAAGACTAGGACAGAATCTAGTACTGTAAACACTTTTATCTTCTCCTGGCCATGTTCGTGGGGTTCTTAAGCTTTCTAGTAATATTTTACATACTTTGTATCACTTTACATTTACTTCTATGGTTAAGATCTCTTCTGCATTATTTTATGCACTTTTAATTGTAATATCAGCTGAAGCTGGTTCATGTACAGGCACTTATTGAATGTGAAGGGGAGGCTTTAGATTTCAGTGGAGATGTTGGTGCTGTGGGTCGTTTGGTTGTGTCTAAAACATCTACCGAAGATGATGAAATTTTGTTGGACCTCAAAGGTGAGAAGATCTGGAGCCCCGACATCTATTCTTGGAGAGAGTGATACTGGTATAAGTTTATTCATTTTGTCTAAAAGTATGGTTTTAGCTGCTGGACATTACCTAGTGAAGTGCCAGATCAACTGAAGCTTCATTCTCTATCTTTACAATTGTCAGCAGGCTATAAAGAGGGATTCAAAAGACTCTAGATAATATACAGGCCATCTGCTTTGATCTCCGTAATACTTCTAGTGTCAGTCCAAGCATGAAGCTTCGTTGTGTATGCTAGGCATTTATGAACGTGGCATAAGAGGGATCCGAAAGACATTTTTAATATATATTATTTCCTGATACATTATAATTTATATATTTTCCTGGTCACATACATCAATGTTTGTTGTACTGGAAGTTTGATAGATTTTTGAATGTTGCTTTTTTCAAACCATTGCTTTTACAGAGTTGGAAAAGCAACTCCTCCATGAGGATAGAGTAATAGTGAAGATATTTCCAAAAGCTAGTGCAATGACACTCACATATTGGGTAAAATTTGGTTGAGGTCTCCACATACAACTTAGTGAGTTTTAACTTTTAAGCACTTGAGTCCTTGGTATTTTCTGAGCAATTCTTGCCTCTGACATGGAGTTTAACAAATCCAATCGTAATTTTGGATTGTTCTTTACATTTTGATACATCAATTGAGCATATGCAAGGGATTACTTGAGTATGCCTTATGCCACGACATATGCTCACATCAATTACCACCAATTGATCGATTGGACCTTGAAACAAGAGCAAAGCTTGTTGTTTAAACCATCCGGATCTCATCTGACTGGGCATCATAACTGAAGAATGTGTTAGCAATTTCACATCTACCATTTCTTTCCAGTACATTGCCTCTTATACTATGAAATGGAAAGGAATAGAATTGCTTCGATACGACGACACACCCTAACCAGTTCTCCATCTGATTTACAATTACCCAGCATCTGTGTGATCTGCAATTACGCTGATTGTAGCATTCTCTAGTTCATAAACACAGATTTTAAACATAATGTGACTGAATTTAATAAATATATTGCTGCATCCAACTGCTTTGCTTAAGAAAACAGCATTGGACATATAATTGAAGTGTTTTCTATAGTACTGGAAATGAAAACAGCATGTAGAAATGGACAAATTACAAAGAAAAGAGAGATACCAATCCACACATAATCATAAGATTTGTGCAAATTGCAAAGAAAAGAGAGATACCAGTCCACACATTATCATAAGATTTACCCTTCAGAAACCCATTTGGGGTAAAAACTCCAGCAAAGTTGGGGCTGTGCCTCCATTTCAATAACCGACTTTACGAGAATACGGACCAAACTCTACTCTGAAGCATTCAAAGACCACTATGGGACATCAACAACACCTCTACAATGATCAACTTGCCTGCTCTGCACAACACCATCAATAAAACACATAGCTAGCAAATCCGGCCGGATCTGCACAAAATCCGGCCAGATCTGGATTTTTCAGCCGACCCAGATAAATTCGGTCTGGGTCGGCCCTAATTTAGGGAAAAAAATATTTTTATTTTTTAAAAATTTCTGTAGTTTTCTGGAAAAAACAGTCAACTATCAACCTTATATATTAAAAATATAACATTTTACATTACATTATTAAAATATTTCATTGTATTTGTCAAATTTTCATATTTGTAAAATTCAACTCATATATTTCAGATTGGATTTTTTCGAACCTTTTCAAGAATTCCAGATTTCGGGTTTTTTGCCTTCCCAAACGGATCCGGATTCGGACCTGGTAACTATGCTAAAACAACAATTCAACACTTTTACACACACCTGCAAATGCTACAAACTTAAAATGCCAAACCATGACCTCAACATGACACTTTTGCACATAGCTGCAAATGCTACAACTTTAGATGCCAAACCATGGCCTCAACAGGCATATATATTGTATATGCTACAAATGGTTTTCAAACAGTAGGTAGTCTTTTAAACGACGTTTAATCTCGACAGTCGGGCACTGGACTGTCACCTTTCCATTCTGTGCCTTGGTCTTCTCCATATTGTCGTATTGGGCACATTCAGCAGCTTCTGAATGCGCTTCTTCAGAAACAGTTTGAATTTTGGCAGAGTCAGCAGCTGCCTAATCTGCCTGATATAACCGGTCTATCAAGCATGGGATGCTTGGTTTGGCCTTGGCTGCTTAAGGCCCCTTTCCATCTGAAGTGTGGCATTTGGAAGCTGCCAAAATGTGCTTATTTTGACAGACTTCAGGTTGGCACATCTGGCAGCTGCCGAGTGTACCTGCTTTTCTTGAATGGGTTTCTGAGGGTCTAAGACATTCTCAGGACCTGATGAGCGGCGTACTTCCGACTCTGCATCTGACTGATACTTCTCCACCACTTCTATGACTTCTTACTTGTCTTCGACTCTCTGATTGTTAGTGTTAGTGTCTTGTTTGGGTGCTTTATTCTTCAACATGTCATATAGACTGAAACTGATCCACTTCAGATCACATCTTCCCCATTTGGGAGGCCTCTGGTCTCCAGAAGCTCGAGGGTTCAAGAGATGAGGGTACAATTCCCTCACCTTCTCCTTGGAATACCATCTACTGTTGCTTGAACTGCACCTTGGAGCCAATCTGTTTATACTCCTGCTCTCCACTTCTTGTTGTCCTCACCTTCTTCTACAAACAGGAATTCTTGTGATTTTTCTTGTGCATTTGGTGCAATGTCCTTGCTGGAAGGCAATGATTGACGTTCTTCCTTCCCATCTAACATAGAAGGTTCAAAGAGACGTAAGTTGGCAACATCAGTTACTGATTATATATAGATAGGCACTCCGCTCTAGAACGGTCCTTAGACGTCGTTGTGCATTCTTTCCGATATATATATTCATGATGGAGGCAGGTCTAACTTGAAAGCATAAGTACCCATCTGAGGCCCAAAACCTAGATATTTGAAACTTCCTTTTTGTTCAGATGTCCAGTGCGAACACATTTCCTGTTTGATGATTTTGTTACAAATATCTCATTGATTTTAATTTTTACTTCTTAAAGTGCTTTAGTTTGTATAGAACTCTGTGGGGAATATGCATATTATTCTGACCATAAGCTTGCCATCTCGATGCAATTTTATAAATGCATTTTATTAAACTGATGCAGGTACAATTTATAAAACAACAATTGTTCCATCATATACATTTTGTGTGGTAAGTAAAGATGGCATTTCTTTTTCTCTGTTTGTTTATTAAGTAATATCTTGAATTTTGTATAAACCGGGTATTTACTACTCATACACAATTTGTTGTGGCAGGTCAATTTTGGGCAATCAGAGGCAAAGGTTGGTATGCTAACCAGAAATTTTGTTTTTATTACATGTTTTTGAAAGATAAACCTTTTGGCAAGAAATACTAAATTTTTAGAGTCACAATAATCACTTATATACACTTCAGCTCTGTTAGATTGAAATGGTTAGTTTTTAGAGAGGGGTAGTATATTAAGAATGCATGAGCTAGGGAATTCAGCAGGCAGGGGAATATTAATAATTAATGGACTGTGCTTTGTAACAAATTCGTGGTATGCAAATTGGGACCTCCAGAGGAGAACTTTGCTTGAGTTTCCAATCTTTCTTTCAAAAATAAGACCAGCAAGCTTTCAACTTCTCCATTTCAGAAACATAGCACAATTGGAAAGAAATTATTCAATGGAGGAAGGTTCCTTTTGGGTTTATTTCAAGTTTTTCATTTATCTGCTGCAGGTGTTGTGCAAGTAAAAAAGCTTTGATTAGCTGTCAATTTTTGTTTCCTTGTAGTGGGATGTAACAAGCGAACCTGTCCTTTTCAGTTGATGAGTACACTAATAAGCCAGTTAAAGCTAGTCAGCATTACTATTACTTGTTGGTGTTTTTCTTATACAAAATGAAACTATTCTTATACAAAATGTAGCAAACAATAATATTGCTCATGAAGAAAACATTGGAAGGTCAAGAATGCTTATAAATATGATGACTTCCAGGAGGATCACACTTCTTCCCCTTTGATTGGAAACAACTATAGCTGCACTCCTTATGATGTTAAGAGTAGCTGTAGATCAGTATTTACTATTTATTTCTTGTTTCGCCAGGGAAAATGGCATGCTTTTTCAGGGTGTTATCAATCAAATTACATTCCTTTTTATCTAGTCATATTAATCTACAAATATTATTGTTGCTGAATATGGAATCAGCTTAAGGTTCTTATTTTTGGAAGGGTAAAGATTTATATTAATAGTGTATAAAGAGATTACAAAATTGGAGGCCTTCCTAAATAATATGGCAATGCACTTCTAAAATCCATTTATACAATTAATGACAACAAGACTTCTCAATTGCATTTAATCAGCCGTTTGGGAGTTTTAAGGATTTACTTATGGAATAGTTATTGTTGTCCAAAATCACACCCTATGTAATTTTGAACAACCCATCTAAAGGACTTAACCATTTTCATGCTCTGAAAAGCCGTGGAAGACTAGTTTAGTCTACCTTGAAATGCAAGAATTTAGTGTTCCGCTGGTTCTCCTAACCTGTGGAACAAAGGAGAAGTAGGTTAGGGACGTAGGCTGAAATTGATGAAGTTTTAGTGGTGCGCGACACTTTCTATACTCTTACGTAACAAGGGAGTAAGTCCTTGGCATGCAAGGACAAATAAGGTACCGTATATTGTAGAGTTGTCTATCCGTTCAAAGAATCAGCTAAGTTCAAAGCTGAGGAGCACTAATTTGATGTTCCGTGGGGTTACTAGATTTCAATGTACCACGGGTTGTAGCAAACCTGCAAAACGAAAGGAAAAAGCTGCGAATTGAGAAGTTAGGCCCTCACGAGTGGCATTGAGGATTTTCGCTCTTCAAAACATGGAGAATTGTGAGGGTCCACGGAACATAAAAAATGTAACAGCCGCGAAACATAGTAGGTGGTAAAGCCGTGCCAAACCGGGACCAGAGAGCCAACCGCCTCGACTACCGAATTTAATAGAGTATGGCACCGTTCGATTAATCGGCGACATCCGATAGACTCAAATGGGGCCATACTTTGGTTGTTGATTGCATCTAGAGGCAACAATGTCTATACTTGGTGTCCCAGCATTTCACTCTGAAATCTGAGACTACCCCATGTAAAAAATTTCGCACTTTTAAAATAACGGGTCGTTTTGTGTTTTTATTGCCAGAAGATGCTTGTATTGCGTCAAGATATTCCTAGTGAATCATAGGAGCCAATTTCGACAAATACCCAGATGCCAAAATCATTTTATCCCTTCGTCAAGTTTTGTCTGCGGGAAAATTTTATTTAATTATTTAGAGCCCCGTTTGAAGTAAATTGTGCTCCGGTTTAGCCCTGTTGAAGTTTTGCATGTCAATATTCACATATACCAGTAGGGTTTTCACCAGGAATGGATCCTGGGCTTTATCTGTGACTTCTGGCAATGTTTTTCGTTTTTTTTTATTTTTCTCGTATTTTTCTCTGTGAAATTCCCTAGGTCAATTCCTTCGCTAGTACAATCTATTTTCTTGCCTGGAGTATCTGGAGATCATCTACGGCCGCCATGCCAGAAGGAATCAACTTCAGGAAGTCACTTCTCTTTAAAAAGACGAAGTCATGCACAAAAAAGCCTCTTCTGGACAAGTCGCATTTTTGGGAATGGATGGATTTAAGCTGCAGTGGGATTTTTGGTCGCAACAGGCAGGTGGGATTTTTGTACCTACCTTGCAGGGTACTTTTTCCCATGAAGGCAAAGTCACTTAAGTTACGATGGAAAAATTAGAGGCAACATTAATAAATATATAAAAGCCCCTTGGTCACATTCAAAGGTAATCCCCCATGGGAATCCCTAACAAATAAAAACAACACATACACACAAAACATGTTGCCATGGTGACCTTGTTGAATTCATCTAGAATTCCAATGTGGTTTCTTTTATTAATGTTTGCATGTGTTTATTTTGTGGTGCTTTTACCCTTTTCATTAGTTATTAAATGTTGTGTAATGTTGTGAATAATCATGTTGTTAAAGTAAACAAATCATTATGTCATAAGAAAGTAATTAGTGAAGTGGTTGACTTTTGTATTAAATGTTGTATGTGTAAGTGACCTTGTAAGTGATGTGTAAGTTTACTTCTGAGTGTGAAACACTCCACCTTCTTGGAAATTCGAATTTGTTCTTGGATGCTAATTTTAGAGGCTTGTGGGACAAGTAAAATTTGTCCCATTCCTCTTAATTTTATTTACCAACCATACCTATGGTTGAAGGGTTGAATTTAGACCTTATTTATGCATTTTGATATGAATAATTGTAAGTTTTAATTGCACTCTTCTTACATTTTATTAAATTCAGTCCTTATGGGGTGTGGGTTTTTGGAGTGTGTAAGTTTATTGTCATATTATTCACCCACCTTTTTATTGTGCATTGGAGAATGAATTTGATTTTTGTGTTGGAGTTGAGGATGTGTGATGTGGCATCTTACATGGATACACCTCATCCTCTTATCTTCCCTCTTCTATAAAATTAGAACTCCTTGCTTTGTTTTGGGTTGTTGAACATTTTGCATACTTCCTTTTGGGCGAAATTTTGCTTTGTGTGGAGCTCTTGCTTTTGGAAGGAGATTGGAGACCTTTGCATGCTTGTTGGTTGTTGATTTTGGACCTTGTGACCTCTAATAATTGTTAATAAAATAAAAATATGTTCTAATGGATTGGAATTGCTCTGAACTTGTTAGTGGTAGCTATTACCTTGTAACCTAGTTGTAGACTCTTTAAACAAAAAAATTATTCCATAATTTTTCCTAACTAATCTTTAGGTTGTTCTTGGATCTCAAGTGGGTTGTTTTAACGGCGTTACAAACAGTGGAGACAAGGATTTCTTACGCATTGCGGGGTGAAAATTCCCATTATAAAAAAAAATCACATAAGACATTGATGGGAATTTCTTACTTGCCTTGCACAGGTAAAAATTTCTATTATGGAAGTCAAACAACTTAAGTGGATGAAGGGATTTTTGGAGCTGCCATGCAGGGTGAATAATCCCATCAAAGATGACTTTTAAATATAGAAATCAGCCTTATTCAAAAAGTGCGACCCCTTTTGGAATTAAAGAATAACTTTAATTGCATTTATTAATAGTCTTCCTTCCTAATTTTGGCGCCCAGGGATGATGGAAAGTCAATGCATGATAAGAGGTCAAAGAAGACTGAAGGAAGAAGGCTAAAAATAAATTAAATTAATTTAGTTATTGCAGCCTTGAAGCATGCTAAAAAGTGCGACCCATTTGGTGAATAAATTAATAGTCTTCCTTCCTAATTTTGGCGCCCAGGGATGATGGAAAGTCAATGCATGATAAGAGGTCAAAGAAGACTGAAGGAAGAAGGCTAAAAATAAATTAAATTAATTTATTTAATGCAGCCTTGAAGCATGCTAAAAAGTGCGACCCATTTGGTGAATAAATAATGCTTTTTGAAGCATTTATTAATAGTTTTTATTCCTAACTTTGGCGCCATGGAGAAATAGAAGGTCCATGCATGATGTGAAGTGAAAGAAGAGGGCTAAAAATAAATTAAATTAATTTATTTAATGACAGCCATGAGCATGCAAATTTAGGCGCCCAAATTGAAGGAATAAGCATGTTTTTTATTTAATTAATTGCCAGGAATAAGAGAGGCAATTATTAAATATAGAATGCTAAGAGTTATATAAGCATGGGCTGCCATAGTAAAGAAGTAATTAATTCTTTTAGCAAAGGAGTGCACCTTGGACAGTTTTGGCGCCCGAAAGGAAGATTTTTGCATAAAAAGTGTTTTTCATTGCCGGAAAGCTTCAAAGTTTGGCGCCTAGGATTGGAGGAGCTTGATTTAAGCTTGGTTAATTATCTACATATTGGTACAGTGCCCAGGTGAAGTTAAAAATATTTATGCTTGCTTTGCATGCAAGCAAAGCCTCAAATTTTAGTGCAGTGGACTTTACATGCAGATTTTTATGATAAAAATCAAGTGTTCATGTTCCGCCGTCTTTGTCTGAATTAATTGCAGGTATTCATTACAGGTGCTTATATAATTGAAAGGGAGCTTAAATCAATGTCAGATACATTGAATATATCCTCCGAATCTGAAGAAATTCCCAGATCTGCACCAATTGTAAAGAATTCTAGCCGAATAAAAAGAAAAAGAATTGCTCAGACAAAGATTGCTCCAACTATGGCAAAGCGGGATGAACGAGAAGGCTCAGCGGAATCATGCATTACTTCTAGATTTGCCGATATCGGTGATACGATCTAGGCCCAGAACCTCTTTCCGAGTTGATTGACAGATCCAGAGCTGGAAAGACATCTCTCATGCGGGCAGTCAAGAGCAGCGAGAATCATTCGAGCTTCAGCATTCCCATTCACAGCTCAGTTGCCAGAATTCGTCATGGAGTGTGCAAGGTCGTACCATCCACTATCTAGATCAATCCGGGATGTTGCGGGGAAGACAATAATCTGGCTGGACACACAGTTTATCAATTATTGTCTGAAGATTCCAACACGACAGGTGGTGACTACCATCAACATGCTTGGACGCTGGCAACAGATGGGAGAAGCATAAAGTCGACTGTGTGGGCATAATGAACAATAGGTATATGAAGAAGCCTAGATCTCCATCAAAGTTCTCGAGGACTCTTCCACGATCCAATCTGGTGCAGGAGGTGGATGACATTACCAAATTGCTATGCAGGATAAATGGCGAAGCTAATGCTCACAACTTTCGCTCATGGATGTATGCCTTCATCAGGACCATTGAGATCAACAAAGCAAATTCTATAATCAATTGGTCGAGATCATCAATGACAACATCGGTGAGCAGCTCCGAGTGTGAGGCGGACCTACAACTTCAAGATGACTTCATATTTGGTATATGCTTTAATGACCTTATAGGTATTTTCTCCAAGTTGGATGACGGGGCGTACTCTTGAAGGATCCTATTTTTGAGTGCTATCTGCAGCTTACTGTGCTTGAATGCAATAAAGATTACAAGGTGGTCAATGATGGATTCTTCTACGGATTCATTTGCAGGCTGAACGGTGATCTGAAGACCAACAAGGTAAGCAAGGAAGCTTGGGAAGTTGTATCCCAAAGATGGTGTATCTTCATCCAATTCGCTAACTTCACATACATCAACAGAATCGGGTTTTTCAGGGGAACTAGTCAAACTACCCAAATATCTAAGCAACAGATTGGTTGTCATGGAATTATGCAGACAACTCGTGGAGATGCATGACCTACAATCGAAATGACACAAGTCTATAGGCTTCTTTCCGATCACAGTGGGCTATTACAGCTGCCAGAGCATTCACGAGCCAGAGGAATTGAAGTGGAGATGTTCTCTGAGTATGAGCATGAGTTCTTCCCAACACGGCTGAACTTCGATCCATATGGGGTAGCAAGAAAGACAATCTCCTAGGAATACATACATGTGCCTTCGTTAGAAGATTTCTGGATGAAGTGCAGAAGCGAGTACGAAGTTAGGAAGAAAGACTTCAGCAGGTTATCAACGCGACAAGTGTTTGATTATGGATTAGCACGGATACTTGCGGATCTTACAGACGATGGGCCTGTGTTACTTGACACATACCATCAGATGGGAGGGGATAGAGCTGCACTTCAGGAGAACATTGGTGGTTGCCACATGATCGAGGAGAGGTCTGCCTTTTGGTCAACACTTTGAATTGGTTGCTGACAAAGGGATATTGCCTTGATGAAGCTTTGATGAATCAAATCACAGGAAACCTCAGCACAGAGATTCCATCAAAAGGAAGCATGAGGGAGAAAGCAGTAGAAGGCCTGAAAAGCTTAAAGTGCACAAGAAGTCTCATTCGAGGGAAAAGGTCACTTCTATGGCTATGGTGCTAGTTCCGACTTCTCCAACGTCAAGTACTTCACCAACTTTTGCACCTCAGTAGGATATTGCCGTTCCTCCGTTGAATCCGGCAACATTTGTGTTTTCTCCTCAGCCATTCGATCTGCACCTCTTCTTGAAGAAACGCTAAAGTTGCAGATGGCAGAATTTGAAAGAGCTTTGTCTTTGGACAATACAGAGGACGGTAGCCACAACACTGTAGCAATTTCGGATGGAGAGGAACTAGAGCACGAGATGGTGGTACATTCGACAACTTCTCATTCTCCGAGAAGCAATTTCTCAAAGTGGTTGGCTTCACAGTCGGTCCCAGAGGCTAGAGAGGAGATCAACTTGGAGGAACATGACTTGCACTGCTCTCCTGAGTTTGGGCGGAAAAGATAGAAGACCTAAAGTTGCTAAGGTGACTTCGAGGTTGATTATTGAGGAGTTAGGGCAGAAGTTCGCTAAGGTATCAGTTCCAGCAGAAGGAAAGAAGAAGGGCGAGCTCACGGCAGGATATAACAGTGACCAAAGTACCGATAGGTCAAACCATTATTGAAGGATTGAAGCAAGACACACAGACATTGATAAATGCTTTATTCCTTAGGCTTGACAAAGAAAAGGCGGAAAAAGTTGAACTTCAAAAGCAGGTGTCTCAGTTGTGCGAGATTATTGCCAAAGTTGCCAAATCTTCCACTCAGCCAATTTCAACACATAAGCAGGTGAGTGATCATCTGATGCAGGAAGTGGAAGATGCAGGTAACCAAGTTAAATCTATCGACGAATGGAAGAATCTAATCATTCGCCAAGCTTTTGTACAACTCAGGGAGGTGCCACCGTCTAAAGGTTATGAAGGATGCATTGGTTCAGCTTTGAAACAACTAGTGACGAGCACGATGGACATGAACACAGTAGTTGAAAGTAACCTAAGTACTTTGGTCGAGATAAATAAGTGCCGAAGGAGGTTTTGACTGCAGAATGAATTGTTCCCGATGGATCGGTTGAAAAAGGAAAGCAGCTTGAGTTTGCAGTTTCTTTCCGCTTGGAGATCTTCAAAATCATGCTGAAAAGAATGCGGGCGCTCGAGAGTATGGCATCATCACTATCAGACAATGTCATTGCTTTCACCAATGAGGAAGTGGTCGGGAATGTTTTTCATACAAAAGGACCATTCCTAACAAAGTGCCCGATTCCCTGGAAGGATCTCTTCTGATGGTGCAAGAGAGGATTGATGGAGCTGTTAGGCCTTTCATGATGGATTCCATCAGCAAGTTCGTAATGCTGCAGTTAGACATTAAGAAGTTCGGGCCTAGCTTGAAGGATGTGGAAGCGTGCATCGAGGTTTTGAACGAAGGCTTGCTGCAATTCAGGACAGAAAAAGAAGCTGTGGCTAAAACAAATGGGAAGTTGTTGAATTACATGTTCGACAAGTATATTCAGTATCAAAGCAAAAAGAAGATGTAGGGGTTACAACTGGCAGATCTTTCTTCTACTCTTTCTTCTTCTATTTCTACGTTCTCGGATATAATTGTCAAACTTAAAAGTTATTGGTTTGAAAACCATTACTTTAAGTTGTGTGGAATGATTCTATAAGTTAAATGACAGATGTGCATAATTTTGACTAGAACTCCCGATGCATGTCACTTAGAGAGGAATTAAAGAAAGATGATTGCCATATGTTATCTTTACTTTTTGTTTATGTTCTAGTTCAGTTAAGTTTCCCATTTGTAGTTTCCCTTCAACATTCTATAAGTAGAGGAAGAACCTTCGGGTTAAGGATCGAAATTTGTAAGCAACATTCTTGTGTTCCAGACTTTGTGCTGAAACCCCTGATAGCTATTTGAAGCAGAGGAATAGAAAGGAGCATATTTCCGGAGAACTTTGTGTCAACGGTGCATTTTGTTTCTAACTTTCTGTCTTAGATCTATTCATAAACTTTGTGTTATTCTAGATCTAGATCTAAAAGTTCCCTTTGCTTATAATTCTATATGTTAATATCTATCTGTTTCTATCTATGTGCATGCAATCAACTCTGTAATCTATTGATTGGGTTGCACATCTTCCCTCTTTCTTTCTGTTTTCTGCTATTTTCTTCTTCATCAGATATTTCCTTTCTTTAATGAATTGCTTACTTTGCTTTGCAAAATTATACTGACTATGGTTCATGAGCCGCATGGTTAAAGTAATACCCACGAATAGATACTAGCATATTTAATTGACCAATCTTACACGGGAGCCTCATCGGTAAATGAGGGAGATTTATCTCATGATTGCCTAGGTTTTCAACTATGCAAAAATCTAGCCAACAATACAACAAACAAATCTTACAAGATCTCATGGTGCCCATACTTATTCAATGCATATTTCAAACGCAACTAGTTCTAGCTCGACGGTCCTTTTCCCTCTCTTCATGCCACGAATTGTATAAATACAAAGTTGATGTACTTTGAAACGGTTCTTCTCCCTCTTTCCTAAGCATATTTTTGACCTCTTCTCTGTGAAACTCGAAACTTCATGTTGCCGACCTCTCCGTAATTTGCGATTTGTGTTCTTCTCGCCTTGGCTCTGTATGTAAGCTTTTGAAGAATGATTAATGCAAATGTGGTTTATTTCTTTCCCTCAAATACATTGTGTTTGGTGTGAATATCTCGCCCTTTTGCATGTTTCATGTTCTTCTATCTTTGTGCATTTGAAATTTTGAATTGAGTGCACACTTTCGATCCCAAACTCGCATTTATTGCATCTGCGTCATTTGGATTTGGGAAAAGTTCCACCTTTCTCGTGCTAGCAAGACTTGCCCCTTAGCATAAGTTTTCCCTTTTTGCATCTCTCTATCCCGGTCACTTGGAATTGTTAGTGTAGGTTTAACTATAAAAGTAGTTTTAGCGTTAGAAGTAGGTTGTGTTATGCAGTTTTTCCAAACTCACGTAATGAGAAAGCCGGCCTTCTCCGGAGGTTGATCTCACTTTTGCAAGACCCACATTACAAAGATCATCCCATGTTGCCTCAAAATCTTGGATCCACGTGATTCGGGACAGGTGCAATTTTGAGCTCCAACGCTTTGGCACGCCTAGTGGAAACAACTTTGTAAAGCTTTAAATCCATTGTTACTAAGTATTGATGTGTGGCTTAGTGATTTTAACCTTTTGAGGTAGTTCCATAACACATGGCGACTCCCAAGCTCAAATCTTCGATATCAAGTAGCCTAGTGCCCATTTCATGAGAAGAATACATACTAGATCAAGTGCAGCAAGTAGTGAGCCTTTTGAATATCTACATTTGTCACTAAGAAGAAGAAGAGGTAGAACAATCCAGAGATCACCATCTCCTCCAAATAGAACTCTTTCTACTCCTCCTGGTAGGCCTTTCTTGCTGTCATCTAGGGTTCTAAGACCCATTTCATTCATGACACAACAAAGAAATCTCCCTTTTGTTAGTTTTAATGGTGGTAGTCCCTTAGCTCTAAATGCCCAACATGATATACCAAAGATTCTGCTTTGAAAGCTATTTCTTCTTTCACTGGTGAAAATTCTACCACTCTAGCTGATCATATTCAAGATGTTGCAAATGTCTGTTCAGTTCATCTAGTCACAAAAGATGATGTTGTAGTTAGGCTTCTTGCTTCTTCATTAAAAGGTAAAGCACTTCAATGGTATAGAAGCTTGAGACCTGCTTCTATTCATAACTGGGATGAACTTGGTACAACTCTGTGTCAACAATTCAAGGAGAAACATACAACATATATTTATTAGAGCAACTCACAACAATCAAGTGAGCTCCAAATGAGCTCATGGCGGACTTCAACTTTAGATTCCAGCGAACATGGGACAAAATTCCAATGCTGTTAAGACCAACTCCACAAGGTGCATTCTTATATTTTTTTAGAGCTCTAAATTCTGATATAGTAGTAATGATTCAATCTATGGGTGCTACCCAGTTACCAAATGCCTATGCAATAGCCATTAGGGCTGAAAATTGTCTAATCCAAGCAGGAAAGTTAGCCCCTAGATTGCCTATGCCCATTTTCCCGAATTGCCGCATGATACCCAACCCGCTGTTGCTCTACTCAACCATATGTTTCATCTCTTGCTTCCACATCTGGTTCCTCTATCAAACAAGAAGAAATTGAAAGCCTTAGTATCCAACTTAAAAATCTAACAAATGAGATTGTCTCTCTTAAGAGACAACAAGCTCAAGCTCCTAAAACTTATCCTAATCCTCCTCAGGGTTACCCGCAACAAGGCTTTCAGTATCCAAATCAAAGATTTCCTCAAAATTACCCTCCAAGAAAACTGCCAAACCCTAATTTGGAGCCTCTGCTTGTTCCTAACTTAAGCAAAGCCATTGTTCCAGTTCAAAATAATATGGCCGAATGTTTTGAATGGTGTTATCCTTGTGATCAATCCCATAATCAATACATGTGTGCTGCTAGAATGAACTCCTCGCGGGAAAAGGCTCTCATGGTACAAACCCCATACTACCCGCAAGAACAAACCACCGCTCCTTCTACAAATGATGCAAATAAGGTTCAAGAGTCTCCTCTTGAACCTAACTTTATGCTCTTCGGAACTTAAGAATTCTATGCAATTAATCAAGCCGCGGGTAATTTAGATAGACCGCAACTTCATGTGGCAAATCATACAAGATCTAAGAAGTGGTAGATGGACGCAAGATATCCTCCTCCTATTGCTCCGGTTCCTCATAACACTTCAAATAATTCCGCGGACTTGAGCAAGAACCCGTTTCATCCAGCTTGCCGCTGGGTCTCCCGGATGGTGAACAACAAACAAATTCCATGGGACATGCAAAACCCTCCAATCAAAGAGTCTTCGTGGGTAGAGCAAAGAAACAAAGAACATGCCGTGTCATTACAAAAGTCTGCGGCTATTCCTCTCAACATTGTGGAGCAAATGAAGAAGACAAACCTTAATGTCACAATGTGGGATGCCCTGTCTATCACATCCGAACACCTTAATAAACACTTTGCCACAATTATAATTTGTACTTGTAAGATCTGAAGAGTTTTAGAAAATCAGAGTTTCATACAGTTTTCTTTCAAATGTTTATATTCAAAAGAGAGTGTTATAGTATATGGTGGCATTCATGGTATGAGAACGGATCTCCATATTTGCAGACCTTCAATTTAAACTTTTCAATCTTTTTGGTTTGGAATAAAGGGTGTTTTTCTTATTCCTTTTCTTTCTTGTAGAAAGAATGCTAAATCAGCAACTTATTTATGCTTTGTATCCTGAACCTCTCATTATTACTGTTTTTTTCTTGTATTTTGTTTAAGCTAATATCTCCGTTCTAATTTTTTTTTCGGTTCGATTTTAGATTGAGGCCATTATGGATGATTTCCTCCAGCTACAGCCACATTCTAATGTTTACGCAACTGAAACTATGATTGAAGGTAAATCCGAAATCTTAGCTTGAAGTTTTTCTTTAGAGCATAGCTTAGACTGTTTCATTTTTTTGCATCATTATTCACTAAGTAAGTGCACCTTCGATTAAGTGATTATTAATGATTTCTCCTTTGCCCACATGTATAATAGTAAGGAAAATATATTGCAACGTCACCTAGAGAATCTCAAAGATGCATTGCATGGCCGTAGCAAACAATTGATTGAGAAAACAGATTCTCTATTAATGACATATAAAATAGTCATCATCTTCATTGTGGTATTTTGATTGCAATTCTTTGATGAGACGACCCTTACTTGAAATGGTATAGAACATCCATATGGCTTGGTTGAATTGATACTATAGTTACTTTAATTGGAACTGGTCTGAATTTTTACAACAGATAGTGGGTCTATTAATTGGAATGAAACAAATAGAAGTTTAATGATAGCATCTGAAGACCGTACTCAATAATCAATTACACATTGGCATTTTTATCTGCACCCTGGGGACTAGGATTGTGGTGTGGAGGGCAACCCAATAACCTAGCTACTAAATTATTAAGTTATTATGAATATGCAATAGCTTATGCAAATAAACTATCACATATTCATGAAAGCAAGAGATCTTAGAATAATGTCCTTCTATTCGCTATGAACATGGATGGTACATATGAGTACAAAATCCAAATAATTGTGAGTGTGGATTCTCATGATCAAAAACTAGGGGAATGCATTGTAGTTGGAATGTTTGAATGAATCTCATTTCAAAATTTAAATCTCAATATAAAGGTCAAGTACAAGTACATATGCAAATACAAGAAAGGCTGTTACAAACAAGAGTGATTACATAACGGTTCAGGTTTTGGAATAGTTGATGGTTTGCCTTCCTGTTAATGTCAGTTCATCTTCCAGGTGTGTGTCGTGTGTGCTATCTGCTGACGTGGCAGTTACCATGACGATAAGTGTGGTACTGTCTGGCAGGAAAGTTGGCGCTGAGCTTTACTTATGCGGAAGCCCATTGCATTGTGCACCAATTTGGGCAGTGCCAATCAAGTGGAGCACTAATTGAGATGTTGAACTACTGAGATAATGGCGCTAGCCCATGCAGAGGTGTCTATGAGACCATGATGATAGCACAGAACAAGCATTGTCTTGTATTGATGGCCGCCATTGTGTATTCGGTTCGTTGTGGAAATTGAACCCAAAGTTCTTGAAGATTATACCAATTAGCCTAATCAAAATATTGTCTTGCCTTGACTACTTTAAAATACCAATGTGTGCCATGGCGGGTGCGTGTTGTCAAAGTCTCAATGATCTGATCTTTGGTGATGTCTGCAAATGTTTTAGGATCCAAGTCTAAAGGATGTTGAGTTATTGTTGGCTTTAGGAGTTCCATACTAAGATGTGAGAGAATCCAAGGATGAACTTGCTGCTTGCTGCAGAATTCACAAGTCAAAGAAAACTCCTAAGTTGTGTGATATTTTACGGAGTTGTCCAATCTTGGATTACTTTGATTTTTTTTTGGGTCCACATGTATACCGATGTGATTAATGATGTATCCTAGATATTGAATTTACTCGGTGCCAAATGTACACTTGTTTAAGTTGGGTTGCAACTTGTGTTGGCACAATATGTTTAAGACATGCGTGACTTGCTCAACATGCTTCTTCGAAATCTTGTTAAAAATGAGAATATTATCCAAGTAGATGATGATGAGGGAGTGACTGAACAGTGTCATTCATCTAGCGCTTGAATGTTGCTATCGCATGGTCAAACCTAAAGGCATAAACAATCATTCATACAGTCCTTCGTTTTGGATGTTGTCTTTCAGACATCTTTAGTATGGACACAAATACGATGATATTTAGATTTCAGGTCAATCTTGGTGAAGTATTGTGCTCCTTGGAGTTGATCCAAAATGTTGTCAATGCGTGATTGTGGATGTGCCAATTCTTCACTGTTATTTTGTTGAGCCATCATTTCTTTGGCACAAGGACTATCGGGCTACCACCTTGATTATTGTGCTTCTAGCTTGATTGGTGAGCTTTTGAATCAGGGTTTGAATCTAAGTGTTATCCCAAATCGATATGCTGTAGAGCAGTTTGTTTGGAAGCGGAGATCTAGGAATCAATTTAGATTAATTCTTTATTGTGCATTGTGTTGGGACAATTTGGACTCCTCAAAGACATTTATATTATGTAGTAGATTGTCAAGATGTTGCTACCACTTTGTGTGCAGAACTGTATGTGTTCCCAATTATGCTTACTTTGGAGCTCAGGCGTCACTAGGTAGACCATGAACAATATGAACTTTTGTGTGTATGACAAGCTTTTTGCATTACTTGGCAGATACGAGGATAAATTTGACCTTTGGAAGGGATTATAGGATGTGATAGACCTAGTTCTCGACTTTGAATAAGCATTGTGGCTTGCCTAGTAGAAAGTCACATATATCTAATGTGCTACATCATAAGTGATTGTATTGTGCATGGGATTGATTCCATACTCAAACATGCATTGGTGTTGAACTTGGATATCTTTTCCCTACTTGGAGCAATTTGAGAGAATACGAACAAGGACGTGCTTCAATGAGTGAGGCCTAAACGCTTAATCGTGCATCTTGCACAATGATGTTCTCTTGACTCTGTTGACCCAACACTTGTTGTGGAAGAGGCATTTTCATTCCTTAGAGGTATCGGTGGCAGAGGCATGGTGCTTATACAAGTAGTTTTCAGATCATTGTCTTCCTCTTGCAGAGGACATGATGTGGATTGCTTGATTAGTAATTTCTATATGTGACATTCAAAATTGTTGTGGGTGTTGGTTAGAGGACAATGAAACCACTTCTCCCATTGTTTCCTCTTGGTTTTGTTTGGTGATGATGACACTAGTGCATTTTGTTGTGCCACAAATTGTTTCAAACGTTCTCCTTAGCTTAGAGGCTTCTACTTTACCGCAATTAGTTTTGGAGCACAATGCACGGGCTTGCTCCCGCACGTGGTGCCGAAGAGAAGGTACTCTTGCTTCATCTTGGCTTTGGCCTCAATCTTGGAGGCATGACGATGAGCTTGCACAATCAATCGGAGTTTAGAAACTCCATCTTAGTGCGGATATAAGGCTAAAGTCCATTGATGTACTTTATCATCACCTCATTTTGCGCTATTCCGTTGATTGTCAGCTGTGCAAGGAAGTCATGGAAATCATTTGTGTAGTCACTGCATAAGGTTGCAAAATCACTCAGTCAATTTCGAGACCGCCTCTTAAGGCTAGTCCGGCAACTTTTGTAACCATACAAAGTTTTGAGACTTCGGAGGCCATAACTTTTGCGTAGGGACTGAATATCAGGTGCGGTTTTTCAAAAGTGCACTACTTTTTGAGGAGAGTCCAAATATATTATCTAAAACAACTTTGTATGTATCCCATATGATGTTTTGACTCTACACCAAAACCTATCATTATTAGGTCATAAACTGTTGCATCCACATCATGAATCTTGCCAAGAGTCGATTAACTCAACCAGCAGAATTTGATGATGTACATGACCCAATTTTGGTTCAAACAAATAATACTGAGAATGAGGATTCCCGTGATTAGAAACTATGGGAATGTGTCCTATAGCTGGTTTTCTTAGCTGGAATTTCTGAATAAATTTCAATTACAAGACCAATATCTATGTTTATGATAAAGGCCGATTCCATGTATATGTACAAATATAAGAAAGGCAGTTACATAATGGTTTAGGTTATTTTGCAGTCAACAATTCACATTCGTGCTGATTTGTTTGTCTGTCTTCCAATTGTGCGTCTTGTGGTCTTGTCCGCTGATGTTGTTGTTATCATATTTTTCCATGCAAGAATGAACAAGGCTTTTATTAAGTTGGCTATATTGGGCAAAAAGTCTATTTTTAGCGTTTTGCTATTTTTAGCATTAGCTAAAAATAGCGACTTTCCAAAATAGAGTGCAAGTGCATGCACAAAAGCTAAGCCAAAGAAGGTTTAAAGAGCTGCTAAAAATAGCGAACTTACAGTTGGTTTTTATGCTAAAAATAAGAGTTAAGTGGCTGTTTAAAACAGTTAAATCTGTGGCTAGAAATAGTCAAAGATAACTGCTACTAAGCAAAGCAAAAGAGGATGCTAATATGCTTGCATTCATTGCATGCTATTCACAAAAGGTAGCGCCAAAGTTGAGGGAGAAATCAGAGAAAAGATAACAGCAACATGCTTAGTCCTTAACGCAGGGCAGTCAAAGGGGCAGATTTTACTTACTTTCAAACACTTTTGCATGCTAATTTCAACGTAGCAAGCACAAGAGGCCAAAAAGGAAAAAGCACAAGAGTCCAAAAAGGTAAAAGCAGATAAAGACAAAACAGGTCAAAGGGGCAGTTTGTGGTTGGCTCAACACTCTTGCATGTCTATTTCCCACGCAGCAGCCTAGGAGGGCAGATTTGATGTTTTTCTAACACTCTTGCATGTTAAGATTCAACGCAGCATGCTGAAGATTCAACACAGCAGCCTTAAGGGGCAATTTTAATTGTTTTCCATCATCATGCAGGCCCAGTTTTCAACGCAGCAGGGTATTGGAGTTTAATTATTTTATTATTTCACTCTCTTGCATGCTTCTAGGGCAGTCAAGGGGTGAATAAAAATAATACTTTCATTCTTGCATGCACAGCAAGGGTCTAGAATACATGGCAGCAGTCTTTAAAGGCTGATTTTTATGAAAAAATGAAGATACACACTATTCCAGCTGTTCTACTATTGTAGTCCTAGCTTGTACTTGCATCTCTCGAATATAAAAACTCCATTTTGCCTTTTCATATCGCTGGTTTTGTGAATATTCATTGTGTTTATCAAAGTGTAATATATTGCTTTGTTGTGGAATTTCTTCCCTATACTTGTGTCCCTTACCTAAACCTTTGAATTTAATTTTGCAGATCAGCCTAGAGTTGTGCATGTGTGTGGATCTCTATATTTTCTCGTATGCAATAGTACATGTGTGTCAAATCATTAGTGTATCAGCTCAATTTTATATTTCCCGCATTCCTTCTCCCTTTCCCTTTTCAATTTTATTAGTTTTAGGGGTTCACAAAGGAACCAACCCTCTCTGGAGGTTCACCTCAGTTATAGGTTACTCACAACCTCGAGGTGTCCTAATTTTGTCAGTTTTGTCAGGGTGCACTTCTCGGTGACAACAATTGCGTCAACAAGTATTGTGTTTGCCGAGATGTTGAATGGAGGAGTGTCAGTTTTCGAGATGATGGCACCGGGTCTCGCACGGAGTTGTTTGTGAGACCAAAGATGATATCATGATATCATAGTCTAGGCCCATCTCATGATATCATAGTCTAGGCCCCCGCCTCTAAAGTCAAGTTGGGTTGGGAGGCCAACTGTCTATATATACATGCCGAGGAGGGGGAGGAGGCCCCTATCTATAGATGACCGGCCCCGACGGCCGGATTGGTGAAAAGACAAGGGACCAAACACACCGGATCATACCATACTGTGGTGACCGGATTGGTGACCGGATTCCCATACGATCCACTATGGACAGACTCTCAATGACATGCGCCACTCAAACTCAAGAGACATCAAGGAGCAACTAATCATTAAACTAATCTGTATATATGAAACATTGAAATTGTAACCAATTTGAATGATGAATTGTTAAAATGAATACAAAATATTTTGAGTGCTTTATCAGTTATCTCTTATGGTCCATGGACTAAAATTTTGAAAATGAGTACTATGCATATATATAAATTTAAATTTAAATTTTTTATAATATATTGTACTGACGTTTTTGTAACGCTTTTGTACGCAAGGTTTTTTTGAAAATTAGTGTTTCCGTGTTTTGGACCCGTAGCCGTAGCCGTACCCATACCCATTCCTTGGCAACATAGGTATTTTGAATTGGTATTCTTGTTCTTCATATTTTATAAGGCCAAAATCTACATTTTGGTGATTTTAGGAGAAGTTTATCTATTTTTTCCAGCCCTCAGTTTGGCTGTATGGTTGCTGTCATAAAAATTAATTACAGCTGTGATTTATCATTCGTTTCTCCATATTTTTGATGTATTTGAGATTGATAAATATTTTTGTGGTTGGATAAATTATTTGGTGGCATTTCAACTCTATTTGCATGGTTAAATGTTGATGTGAACCTCATATGCAGTTCGCTGCCCTAGAGGGCTGATTGATATTGTGTGTTGATTGTTTGAAGAGCATTCTCAGCTGTTTTAGATTGATGTTTGTGTGTTTGAAGGTGCAATTTCAGATTTGATTCATTTGGGTTTAAGGCCAAACCCTTATTTCCAGTTTCAGCCCTAGAAAGGGACATTACAATTTTCCTGCTAGAAAGGGCTTGAAATTTAATATTTTTGTTTCTGTTTATTTTCTATGATTCAATGGTCTGGCCTAAGACAAGTGGATTATTAACTGATCTTTGTTTAAGCATAAAGCAAAAACCTGGCTTGAGCACTGTTGAGAATTAATTTTTATCATTTGATACATCCAAGGCTCAAAGGAATGTCCATTTTTATGTGTTCTAGGAACATTGGATGGCTACTTGTTTGACTCTGATGATGAGGGAGAGAAGGTGACTGGGGCACAAGCTGAGCAAAAGAATGAAAACGCAGATATTCCTGATGCAAAACCAACAAAAAAATCTGATAAACAAATGGTATGGAAGAAAGGATATTTATATCATTGTGATAATTTTCTATGCTTATGCTTGGTGGATCTGCATGCAGTCTATATTTCAAGGGTCGAGATTATAGCAAAGATTATACATATTACTAGTTGGTCAAATGTTTTTCTTTCACATAGCTTGAATGAGGTAATAGGTATAGCTTGGCAAGTAGATCTTCTGTAGATTTCATGGATTCTTCAAAGGGATCAAATTGTGTTATCCTTTCTGATTTATTGTCATCAATAGATTACAGGGAGACATTCTGTAGGTTTAGTGCTACCCATGACTTTGAATCATTGATGTTTTCTATATCTTTCAGATTGTAGCATTTTGTTTTGCAGTATTTTTTATTTGGTGCTTTCTATTTCCTTAACATGCAATGAGACAAATTGTTCATCATTGATGAACATTTTTCTGTCTAGAGAGTAGTGATAGCGTGAAATGAGTTGACTACAGCTCACATTGCCCAAGATTGACTAGTGCACTAGTACCCGAGTAGAGGATCCTGTTTTTGACCAATGCCACTCAACTTACATCTTGAAAGCAGTATCTGTATTATTTTAGAAAGTTACTAGATCATGGCCATCTAGAATTGACTATTTTGAGACATCCAATTATAGAGAAGATTAGCATGGCCCTTGCAAAAGGATGAGATATAATAGAGACATTGTCCAAATATTAATAATGAATGGAATTTTTCATACATATAGAATAGTTGGCAAATCTTTCCATTCTACGAAATAAACAATTCTAATATTATTCTTTAATATCTGATAAAGGACTCAGTAATTTTTTCCTAGAATAGTCAATTAGCTCAAGTTTTATTTTATTTTTTTGGGAAATGGAAAATCTATTTTGAGAAAAAGGTAAATCACTAGTAATTGCAGCCTTAGTTGCTAAGGATATACTGATAAGGATTTTGTAAATAAATTCAATTTTTTATCATGTTGGTTTAATGTTGTAATTATTTTATTTCGTATTTAACATAAATATGGTGCTGACGAATTTTAATGTTATTTAGACCAAGAAGGTTTGTAGGACCTATCAAAGTGTTTAGAGAAATGTGATTTGTCTGTATTCTCACTGTAAATTGTGATTTTGGATTTGTCTTTGCTGATGCCATCCTTCGCTATCCTCTTATCTTTGGACAACATACTCTTTAATTTTGGCATTCGAAAAGATTTGACCTTGTGAATTCTATTTCGGAATCTTATGCTTTTGTTTCAATTTAATAGATCCAATTAAAAGATCCCAAACTCCCTTCCATTCCCATTATATTGTTTTCTAAAAATCACGTCTTCTCCTCCTAGAGCCAACTAAAAGATCATAGACTCTCGCTCACCCGTTCCCATATTGTTTGCATTCATTATGTCTTCTCTGTGCCATATAACCGATCATCAACTTAAGTAATAATGACCATCATTGAATAATAGCATCAGATTCAAAACCTTCATTAATTTTTGTTTCAATTTATATCTGTCCACATTGGCATGTTTGTATTTTAACATGTCTTCTCCATTATAACACAATCTATCATAGTGTTTAATAAGATCTTTCCCATACCAAACAAATGATTGATAACGAATCAACTCGACGATCCTCTTTCGGTGCCTATATATCTATTATGGGGGCATTGAACCATAGATAGATAGGAAGAGAAGATAGGCTGCCCAACCACCAAAGTGCTTCACTCGCTCCCATGCCTTCCAAATTGACTGAAGAATAAAGGAACCATGAGGAGCAACAAGAAAGGACTCAAATAGTAAGTCAACCAATTGAAGTCCTTTTCATCTCTCTTGACCCTTCGGAGCCTATTCACAATATTGAAGTGAGCCCATTGCACCACTGAGCCCATTGCACCACTGAAGTGAGGACCTGCCATTTGCCCGCTGCATAAATGAAATGCCCATGTGTCCACATTGACACATGTACTGTTTGTATTTTAACGTCTTCTCCTTTATAACACAATCTATCATCATGACTAATAATACTAATAGACACTATGATAGCATTAGACAAACTAAATTTCATTAATGGCCATACGTAGCCTACTTAAATTACACATGAAGGATTAACATATAAATTATACACTAGAAAAAGCAAGATAAGGCACATCAGAGATAAAACAAGATAAACTTGTAAAAGTCAATCCCTCTCCCATTCCCATATTATTTGTGGTTATCATGTCTTCTCCATGACATATAACCGATCTCAGTTGCTGCATTTGAATTCATGTCCAAATTTGTGGAGGATAAAATTTATTAAAAAATCGCGACTAAAAAAATCAGCGATAAAATTTGTGACTAAGTTTGACTTAAAAGAAATAAATTTTTAAATAAAATATTCGAATGAGATTATCATATATTCAAAAATCATGTTTTAAATATATATAATTAATACATATTTTTAATGTTTTATAACTAGACTGTTTCGCACGGGTAATGGGTACGGGTACAATACACTAAAACAACAATTTTTTAGAAACCTCGGTATGGTATGCTGTGGGTACATTCGTACAATATATTTTTAAAAAGTAAAAATATAAATATATATAAAAATTTAAAGAAAACAACAATCTTATAGTCTCAGCAACCTAAAGCAAGATTTCTTTGACTGAATACAAGAAGACCACAAAACATTAAATCTATGAGTCCATCTACTAATGGGCTCACAAACATTCCACTTATTGTTAAGGCCCAGGGAAAGGTTCGGGGAGAAGGCAATCCATTCATAGAGTTGTGTGGAGGTAGCCTCTTTGAGAAGGGGCCCTTTGAGTCACCTCATAGTATCCCAAAAGTCATTCTCATTCTCCATAATATTTCCAGTAGAGGGAGCTGTGAAAACATTTTTGAGCATTGTATACATTCTGAACTGAGATTGAGGAAGCTTATAGAAAGCTTTAAGGTCTGTCCATTCCATCCACTTCCCAAATCTGTACAAGTCATGAAATATTTTAATTCCTTTCTCAAACCAAAGGAGGGCAGAGCAGCCTCTTGTCAAGGAAAGGATCTTTTCATTATATTTCAGATTTGACAAAATTGATTTGTAGGCTTGGCACCTAGTGTCAAAGGAAGAGAAGATAGGCTGCCCAACCACCAAGTGCTTCACTTACTCCCATGCCTTCCAAATTGACTGAAGAATAAAGGAACCATGAGGAGCAACAAGAAAGCACTCAAATAGTAAGTCAACCAATTGAAGTTCTTTTCATCTCTGTTGACCCTTCGGAGCCTATTCACAATATTGAATCTCACACAAACTTTCTAAGGTTCAATTCCAGTCAAAGCCCTCAAATTTTATTTATTTTTTTGCACTTAAAAAAAAACCAAGTGGGTACGTACCCACAGGCCCTGGGTACGTCCCGGTATGGAAATCCGTGCACCGGGATGTACTCGTGGCTTGTGGGTACGTATTCACAACATACCCGCACTGCACGTATCAGACCTGGTATGGGGGTGGTACTTGGTGTTTTCAGGCAGTCTAGTTTTATAAACTATAACACTTATAAGTGTATAAAAATTAAAATTCTAAGATCCTAAATTATTTGAGGATTTTATAAAATTACTAAAAATAAGTTATAACGATTTTATAAATTTGTGATATATATAATGTTAATCGAGGTATCTCATTTTAATCCCATCTTCCCTTTATTCATGTCTTGAAGGACACAATGACCGGGCACACCCATAAGTGCACAGTTGCAGACCGAGTCCAATGCACTAATCCTCAAGCGGCGCACCAATGCCCCAACCCACAATGCCGCATTTAAATAAGGATTGAAGTTGTGACATAGTGGTCACCAACGCAACAACATACCCTTGAGACCAACCCCGAGGTCTAAAACTATGAAATTTTTGACATCTAAAGAATATTTTTTTATTTAAGTTATAAATATATAACTTAATAAAATAATTAAAAAAACCAACATCAAAAAAATCAAAATCTACATTAGTTGTTTTGTTCAAATAATTCCCTTCACCCTGTCACAATGTTTTTCTTCATGCATTGCACATTGGTTTTCCTTCACACACAACACTGTTTTTTCGGCACAATGGCAGATTTCAACTTTTCCTCAAGGCGCACAATCATTAATTTTCCTCATGGCGCATGTTGGCTGGATTTGCGACTTCATGGAAGGGTTTTATAGTGCCAATAAGACTCCACAAACCTCAGTGAAGATGTTTTTCTGGCTACACCAATAGATCCAGCAAATTTAGGATTTAATGGATGATATTTGTCTAATGCAACAACTTAGTAACAGATCATCATATCAAGTAATAATGGCCATCATTGAATTCTAACATAAGCTTTGAAAACAACATTAATGAGCTTAAAATATTGTCATACTATTGTTTCAATTTAGATGTGCCCTCATTGTCATTGTTTGTATTTTAACACGTCTTCTCCTTCATAACACATAATCTATCAGTAGGATTAATACAAAAGTCAATCCCTCTCCCATTCCCATATTGTTTGGTCTTATCGTGTCTTCCCCATGACATATAACCAATCATCATATTAAGTAATAATGACCATCATGGAATACTAACATAATTAAAAACTTCATTAACAGGATCAACACACTGCCATATTTTGTTTCAATTTAGATGGGCCCACATGGCCATATGTTTAGTAAATAGAACCACTCACAGAATGTGTTTCTGCTTGCCACTCTTTCTTTGGTTATAAATCTAAATTTGACATTAAAATTTTATTCAAGCCCCCATAGGTATGTACAATTTTGAAGTACAAAAAAATGTGTCAAAACTTTTAGTGTATGTGATTTGTTTTTTAACATAAGATTGAAGTATTTTGTTTGATCTAAGGTATTAATTTGAAATTAATTTCTAAGTCCTCATATTAAGACATCTTATTGATATTGACGTAATTAGGCAATTTTTCGAAATGAGCGCATAGATCTTTGAATATGCCTACATGAAGGGGACCAGCGAAAAGAACATGGCAAGGAAAAAGCATCTCAAATTTTCAGAGAGATTGCTCTCCTTTTCAACTAGGATAATTATGTCGATAGGCATTCTACTATGGTAACAAGGGGTGGGATGTGATGGTGTGACCGTGATATTTTTATTCTATACATTAAATTTGATGTTCTTTTGACCGCCATCTAATTTTTTTAGGGATTTAATGGTTTGATAGTGACATTTTTATTTGGTACATTAAAGTTGACGTCCTTTTTTATTTTGTACGTTAAATTTGACGTCCTCTTGACTGTTTTTTATTTTATTTTAAGAAGTAAATAAAAAGTAGCAATACCATACTAGAGTTTGGGGTCCTTTTTTTCGATTTTTGTTGTCACTAGAGGGAAATATGAAGAGAATGTAATGCGATTACTAATCAATGTGGTATGTGTAAAATCTAAGATAATAACCTTGATATATTTTTTTAAAACAAAAACCACCATATTTATATTAATAAAATTATAAAGTACAAATTACAATGCCAAGCAATTATACTCATACTAGGATGAGATATCTTTTGATTTCCAAGTACAAATAAAAGAGGAGATAACATATCTGTAATTTATCCATCATGTGACTTCAAAGAGAGGATCCGCTCTTTCCTTTTCTCCTGGGGCCAGATCATGGGTATAGGACCAAAGTTTATCAGATTAGAATGATCTAAAGCCCAATTGGCCAAGCCATCAACTATCTTGTTCTGCTCCCTAGGGACATGAGAGTATATGATTGTTTGGAACTGGTTGGCAATGAGTTTTATCTGATCCTGAATTCTGGCAATAAGCCAATTATTAGACGGATGTTGCTCAGGGGCTTGTAGAAGGTTAATAATAACCCTGGAATCCGATTCTACTATGATACTAGGACATCCCAGTTTAGTTGCCTCCAGAGAGCACGTTGGACAGCCATAATTTCAGCCACATTGTTAGTGTAGTGTCCCAATTGATATGCAAAGAAGAAGAGAGGAGTTCCCAAGGAGTCATGAGCTATCCCTCCCATACTGGCTGGACCCGGATTACCTCTAGCTGCCCCATCAGTGTTTAATTTGACAAATCCGAATGGAGGAGGCTTCCATATTCGAAGAGTAGAAGGTACCCTCTGTTTGGTAGCTTGCTTTATCTGCAATTGCCTGTTGTCCAGATTTAGTTTTTGTAAGAGACCTTTCCACCTCTCAGGTAGTGGGGGCAAGTAATTTCAGATTGTGTATGATAGTTTCTGCAATATTACTTCTAGTCAAGTCCATAATATACCACTTGTCTTTGCTTTCTAACTTGAAGATGCGTCTGTTTCTTTCCTTCCAAACATTCCACAACAAAAGAGAGACAACCAACCAAATTCCTTTGAAGTCTTGAGTATCCCTAACTGAATGTTTCCACCCTCTAATAGTGTCCACTATATTCACAAGGGATTGCCACGTTACCGAAAAGACAATCAGCTAGTGTACACCATAGGGCCAAAGTGAAGGGGCATTGAAAGAAGAGATGAGTTAGGGTCTCTTCTGCATTTTTGCATAAAGGGCACCAAAAGGGTCCAACCATACCCCTTTTCATCAAATTTTCACCTGTAAGAACTCTATGATAGATGAGAAGCCAAACAAAGAATCTCACCTTAGGCCATAGAGCAGGTTGCCAAAGGTCCACAAAGATATCTTTCCAAGGATGTGGATGAGGGGCCACCAATACTCTATAGCCCTCGATCGAATACTTTCCATCCTGCTCAGTTCCCCATCCCAAAGTATCTGATGTCGAATTCGTACAAAGGATCCTGTTTTGCAAAAGAGTTTGGAAGAATTGAACTTGTGCCTGAGTCAAGTTAATCTGCCACAAAGATGGAGGAATCCATTCACTCCCTGGGTATGCAGGCTGAATATAGTGCCTTACCTTTGTTTTTCCTTGTCCATGGAGGGTCTCCATAATATTACTAAGATGTGGATACTGTTTGATCAAAGGAGGATGGCCATCCCATGAATCCGTCCAGAAGTTTGCCTGCTCGCCATTTCCAATTTTCCAGAACAATTGTTGCTTGATAATTCCTTCTCCAATTCTGAGAACTGAAAGAATGGGAGATCCTCGGAAGGTAACGAGTATTGACTATGTCATGGGGTCTCATTCCATGTGTATATTTTGCTCTTATATTAATACTCCATAACTGGTCCGGATTTTGCAAAAGTCTCCAATATAATTTTGTTCTAGGGCTTTGTTATTCGGGACGCTAGCTCTGAATCCCAATCCTCCCTCTTTCTTTGGCAGACACAAGGTTGTCCACTTCACGAGATGCCATTTCCGAGCCTGTTGGATGCCTGACCACAAGAATTTTTGACTAATAGAATCTAAATGGTGTAGGACTGTTGCTGGAATATTCAAGAGAGAAGCAAAATATACAGGAATAGCTTGCAACACAACTTTGATTAAGGTTATTCTTCCCCCTGATGATAACCATCTATTAGTCCAATTACTAAATTTCTGTTGGATCTTAGCAGGTAGCCAACCCCAATCAGAGATTCTTTTAGAGCCCAATGGAATACCCAAATATTTTAAAGGTAATGTGGTCTTCTGAAATCCAAGTTTCGTCAGTATGTCCTGTTCCAACCTTGGCGAGCAATGGAAGAAAATTATTTTTGACTTATGTCTATTAATATCCTGACCAGTGGCCTTTGAAAAAAGTTCCAAATTTTTATGGATCTGAGTAGCTTTTTCATAGACGTTGCCCCCATTATAGACGAATCATCAACAAACTGTAAGTGAGATAGTGGGTCCACCTGTGTGGCCAATTTTATACCTTGCAGCTTTCGTTGGACTCTTGTCCTGGCAAATAGTCTACCAAATGATTCTGCAACTATGATGAACAAGAACGGAGATAAAGGATCTCCCTGCCTTATACCTCTCGATGCAGAAAATCGCGTTGTAGGATTGCCATTAACTATAATTGAATAAGAAACTGATGAAATACAGGCTTGTATCCACTTGCACCCATAGAGGAGAGAACCCAAAACAGAGAAGGATGTCAGAAAGGAAGGCCCAACTTACCCTGTCATAGGCTTTAGATAAATCAAGCCTTACAAACATAGCGGGCTTCTTCTGAATGTCCATAGAGTGAAGAGCTTCCTGAGCCAACACAATGTCATCATAGATTTGTCTATGGGGAACAAATCCACCTTGCTCGGGAGATATTACTTTGTCAATTATGGCTTTCAATCGTTCAACTATTACTTTAGTGATTATTTTGTACAACACATTACATAGAGCGATGGGACGATACTTTGTAATGGTAGAAGCCTCCTGTTTCTTAGGGATTAAAGCAATATAGGTGTAGTTGATGGCCCTAAGAACAATCTTTTTTTGTCTGCATTCTTCCACTACTTCTAGCAAATCTTTTTAATAATATCCCAGAACTCTTGATAAAATTCAATTGGAAATCCATCAGGTCCTGGAGTTTTCCCTTTTTTCATGGCCCACACAACAGTTTGAAGTTCCTTTTCAAACACCGGTTGCAAAAGTGACATATTGTCTGCCTCACTAACCAGAGAAGGAATAATGTTAAGCAATTGTTGTTGGGCATTCCTGTCCAGATTAGTTGCCTTAAACAACTCTGAAAAGTACTTGTATGGCAACGTGTTGGATTTCTTCATGTGTATTTGCCTGGGTTCCATCCTCTTTATCCAGGTAAGCAATGTGATTGTTGGAGCGGTGAGCTAGAAGAGATTTATGAAAAAGGAGGTATTTTTATCTCCCTCTTTCAGCCACTTAATTCTGGCTTTCTGTTTCCAGAATATTTCCTCCCTTAATTCCCATTCAGTTAATGTTTGCTTAAGTAGGATTTCCTTGTTTTGCAGTTCCTTTGAGTATCCTTGTAGCCTTATTTGTTGAGACACCTCCTGTAAGGCTTCCAAGACCTCTCGTTTTTTCACATGAACATTTCCAAAGTCTGAAATATTCCATTTCTTGAGTTGATTCGTGAGGTATTGCATTTTTTTGACAAAGCGAACATTTTAGTACCATGGTGAGGCTGGCCTTCCCTCCACCATTTCTCAATTAAAGGAGGAAGATGTTCATCTCGCAGCCACATCAATTGGAATCTGAAAGGGGCTCTGAACGGTAGTGATTTGCCCAGTTCCAATAACACCGGCCAATGATCAGATCCAGAGTTGTCAAGAACATTAGCCATGGGTATGATGTTACAGTCAAACCAATCTTCAGATATCAGAAATCTATCCAATCTTTCCATTATACAACTTTCCCTATTCTTTTATTGGACCATGTCATTAATCCATTTTGGGTTTGAATATCAACCAAGTGCATCCTTTGTATAGAGTCCAACATATTAGCAGTAGAAGCATCCAGAGTAGTGTTTCCCCCTTGTTTCTCATGAGAGAAAAGGACTGTGTTGAAGTCTCCCCCTATAATGACTGGTATGCCAGAATGTGCTACTACAATATTTTGAATAATCTTCCACTGGGCTTTTTTTGCCTCCACCTAGAGAGGGGCATATATGTTCATTATCAAAATAATCTGATTTTGAGGAACATATCGAACTACCATATAGAGAACACCCTGGTTTCCTCCGCTATCAAGAAAGTGAACGTTGGGGGTCCCATATGCATGCCAAACCTCCAGATGCTCCTTGTGAACTTAAAGAGACAACCTGGAGTTTTTTGTGAATATTTGGGATCACTTTTTGCCATGAATTCAATAGAAGCTTTAGTTTCCTGAAGAAATAACATATGAGGGTGATGTTGTTGCACAATACGCTTAATCTCATTTACTTTAGAAGGGCTGCCCTTAAGCCCCCAAATATTCCAAGTAATCAACTTCATTGTGGGGTTTGTTCAAAGATTGAGGCCAAATCCCCAACTTTACCATTTCCTGTTAGTTGCTGCCCTTCTTTCTGAATATGGGTTTGATTAGTTTTCCTTCCTGCTCTTAAAGTAGAATCCATCCGTAGTTTCTTCTGTTGTTCTTGTTGGATTCTGGAAGGATTATTATCAAGAGGGGGTGTTGTTGTGGGGGGAGGTGGTAATAATAAAATATTACTCTGGGCATTTTCCCCTTCATCCTTCCGTTGCTCTTCTACCAGCTTATGTTTCCTCTAATAACTTTTTATTTTCCTGTATTTCCTTGGTGCACCATCAATGCTTTAGATTCTGAGTTCATCTGATTATTGTCCTGAACCTGTTGGTGGATCTAACCCATTTGAGTTTTCGGGACTTGGGTTTCCTATACTACATCCTTATCTTCCTCTGCTTCTTCCGTATGGAGGGCTGCAAATATGTTAGTATTATTATTCTGAACCTTGCTTGTATTTTTCTCTTTTGTTACTTTTCTTTTTGGCGGTGTCACAAATTCGTCAAAATTAAGTGTCTCCTTGATTGGGTCCTTAATCCGCAAGAGGGGGTGTTTATGGGGGAGGTGATAATAATAAAATATTATTCTAGGCATTTCCCTCATCCTTTCGTTGCTCTTCGACCAACTTATGTTTCCTCTAATAACTCTTTATTTCTCCCGTATTTCCTTGGTGCACCACCAATGCTTTAGATTTTGAGTTCATCCGATTATTGTCCCGACCTCGTTGATGGATCTCACCCATTTGAGTTTCCGGGCTTGGGTTTCTGTACTACATCCATATCTTCCTCTCGCTTCTTCATGCTTTGGAGGGCTGCAAATTTGTTAGTATTATTATTCTCGAACCTTGCCTCGTATTTTTCTCATTTGCTACTTTTCTTTTTGGCAAGTGTCACAAATTCGCCGAAATTAAGTCTCCTTGATTGGGTCCTTAATCCGCAAGAGGGGGTGTTTGCTGGGGGAGGTGATAATAATAAAACATTACTCCGGGCATTTCCCGCTCATCCTTCCATTGCTCTTCGACCAACTTATGTTTCCTTTAATAACTTTTTATTTCTCCCGTATTTCCTTGGTGCACCACCAATGCTTTAGATTTTGAGTTCATTTGATTATTGTCCTGAACCTGTTGGTGGATCTGACCCATTTGAGTTTCCGGGACTTGGGTTTCCTGTACTACATCCATATCTTCGTCTCGCTTCTTCTCGCTTTGAGGGCTGCAAATCTGTTAATATTATTATTCGAACCTTGCTCGTATTTTTCTCTTTTGTCACTTTTTTTTTTTTTTGCGTGTCACAAATTCATCGAATTAAGTGTCTCCTTGATTGGGTCCTTAATCCGCAAGAGGGGGTGATGCTGTGGGGGGAGGTGGTAATAATAAAATATTACTCTGGGCAATTCCCCCTTCATCCTCTCGTTGCTCTTCGACCAACTTATGTTTCCTTTAATAACTTTTTATTTCTCCCGTATTTCCTTGGTGCACCACCAATGCTTTAGATTATGAGTTCATCTGATTATTGTCCTGAACCTGTTGGTGGATTTGACCCATTTGAGTTTCCGGGACTTGGGTTTCCTGTACTACATCCATATCTTCCTCTACTTCTTCCGTTTGGAGGGCTGCAAATTTGTTAGTATTATTATTCTGAACCTTGCCTGTATTTTTCTCATTTGTTACTTTTCTTTTCGCGGTGTCACAAATTCGTCCGAATTAAGTGTCTCCTTGATTGAGTCCTTAATCTGCAAGAGGGGGTGTTCTTTGTGGGGGAGGTGGTAATAATAAAATATTACTCTCGGCATTTCCCCTTCATCTTTCCGATGCTCTTCTACCAACTTATGTTTCCTTTAGTAACTTTTTATTTCTCCCGTATTTCCTTGGTGCACCACCAATGCTTTAGACTCTGAGTTCATTTGATTATTGTCCCGAACTCCGTTGGTGGATCTCGACCCATTTCGCTTTAGGGACTTGGGTTTCTTGTACTACATCCATATCTTCCTCTCGTTCATCCGTTTTGAGGGCTGCAAATCTGTTGGTATTATTATTCTGAACCTTGCTTGTATTTTTCTCTTTTGTGATCTTTCTTTTTGGCGGTGTCACAAATTCGTCAGAATTAAGTGTCTCCTTGATTGGGTCCTTAATCCGCAACGACAATCTTTAACAAGATGGCCATATTCATGGCAAAGGCGGCATCTGAAAGGTATATTCTCATAGTCAATCTGTTGCTCCCATCTTTCCTCCCCTATTTCCAGAAGAATTTTCAGCAGCGGTTGATTCATATCCATATACACACACATCCGTGCATAGACCATTTGTTCCATCCTCATTGTAGAATCTGTTGCCCTTACAAATTTGCCAATAGAGTTACCAATGTCCTGGAGAACCACTGGATTCCAAAATTCCGCAGGTAAGCCAAACAAACGGATCCAGACTGAACTACAGATGGAAGTTCTTCTTCAGCTTTGAATAATGGTTGCCATGGCTTCATGAATAAACCTGCTCTCCCATAAAACCATGGCCCCCTTGGAATATGTATTCCTTTTCATCTCTATTTGCAAACACAACCAAAAAGTAACTATTCGGATATACAAAAACCGTACTCACCTGGGGTGTTCCATGTTTTCTGGGCCCATTCTTTGAACGCAGACAGTGAGGGCTTAAACCCCAGAAAGCGTACAATGAGAGCCTTGTCTTCCAGTTCGCGAATATTGGCTTGAATATCCGATGCTGCAATTTTGATAACCGGAGTACCATCCGCAACTTTCATGCAACCTGTTGGAGTCTTCCTAGGATCTTCTTTTATTAGACGAAAAGGGCAATTGAAGCCATTGTTGGAGGAGAAAGGCTGATCTTGAGATCCATGGATAACATCCCTAAATGACATACGAGAGGATTCCCCTCTTTCAAACATGCGAGTTTTAGAGGGCTCCATTCAGAAAAATATGGAGCTTTTGATCATAAAGGCCAAAAGGCGAGGTCAAAATTTCAAAAGAATTTCAAACACGAATAATGAAATGTTAAGTCAAGCCTCGTAACCCTACGTAGCAGAGAGAAAAGGTTACAAGAGGAAACCATGATTCGAAATAGATCACGTTTTTAACGAAACCACGACATCGTAGGAGACCATGATTTAAAAAGGGACCATGATTTTTACAGAGGTCACGATTTTACAGAGGAGACCATGCTTTATAAAGAGATCACGTTTTTAACAGAGACCACGATTTGCACAAAACCACAATATTTGCAAAACGAACACTCACGAAATTGCAAATAAAACCCTATCTCGATCCCTAAGGATCGAGATATGGGAAAAAAAAGCGAATGAAACTCGGCTTAGAAAATATAAAGGCAGAAAAAAAAGCTTGAGTTTTGATGAAAAAACCAGTGTGGATTCATGCATGCATACTCTTCGTCGAGCATTTAGATTGATATCTATTGGCATTTTTCAAATAGATGTATTTAAGATATTCGTATTAATTATTTCATTTTAAAGAAATGCATCTATATTACTTCACGAAACAAAGAAATACATCAAATTTGGAACATAAGTATATGTGAAATCTCTTTACAAAAAAATAAAAGTAATATCGATACTAGGACAAAAGGTGGGCTTCTCTTCGTTGAACACAATTTGGAAAATTTCTCCGAGTGATTAGAATTTGGAGCCTATAGAAGGAGAGGAATAAAAAAAATCGAGATAATGGATTTTCCCATGAAAGATTTCTCATCAAATTAGAAAATTTAACTAATGAGGTTTTTGACTCTTGAGTGACATGTTATCTTAAGATGGAATCTTCTTTGCAAGTGGATAACCTTACGACTCGGGGAAGGATAAGAAAAAGGAAGCAAAATGGCAAGCTCTCGTTGGAAGCTTCTTTATCCTCAATTTTGATGGTGCCTCAAAAGGTAATTTTGGCATTTCGTGACTTAGGGGCCTCATCCGAAACAACAAATGTGAAGTTATCAAAATATTTTCTTATAACATTCCATGGGCCACAAATAATGTCGTCAAGCGAGGATGCTCTTCCTCAAGGTCTCAAAATTGCCCTTAATTATTCAAGGTCATTTTTGGGTATCAAAATTTCTCAAGATCTCCTTGAACCGATGCATGAAGATGGAAAAGCACTCCGTTAGCTTTCCAACGCCTATTGAACGCGTGAAACAAACATCGTATGTGCAAGATACCATTGGTATGGGATCAAAGGTCGGTTCATGACACATAAGGCACATGTGTCACTATCCGAGGCACTATTCGAGTCGCTAGGCAATGCGTCATGAGGTCAACAAGTTGGCAAGTGGCAAAAGGTGGTTTTTGAATCTCCGGTCTTCGACGGGCGTAAAAGGGTTGTTCAACTAAGGGGCTCGAACCCTTGTTTCAAAAGGGGATCCTACACGTCCGTGTTATTCAAACAACTCATTATTTTTCCAAGCAGCTCGTTGAGTTGCACCGAGCTAGAGGACCGAGCTGAGGACTCGAGCTAGGAGACCGAGTTGCATATCTGCCAAGTGTCACGACCAAACACACCTATCCATTTTCCAGCGCGGCTGAGCCGCGTTAACCCACACACTCGCCATGTGGAGCAGACCAATTGTCGAGCCTAAGTCAAGGGCTACTTCATGGCGAGTCCACAGGGCCAAACAAGGAAAAGGGAGTTGGACGCGGCCGCAACCACGATGTAGCCTCCCTACCACAGTCTATTTTAAGCCTTCACCAAACTTTCTCATAGCGATGGTGACAAAGGGGGACTCGAACCCTCGACCTACCTCCTCCAAGCCGGCGCTCCAACCACTATGCCACATAGCCTTAGGCTATTTTAAGCCTAAGTGATATGGGTTTTGACCTATGTTCCCCTAAGCAAACAACCTTAAAAACACATTTTTTTAAAAACACTTTTAATTAAAAGTCAAGCAATGCGGGGGCCCACAACGACCCCCACTTTCATTTCTAATTGCCCTAAACCTAAAACAAACATTAAAACAAAAAAGAAGCTCATTTATGAATAACAAATTTATTGCATAAGGTAGTGTTCAAACTTCGATACAATCACTTGGTACAGGGAGGAACTGTCACATCAG
This sequence comes from Taxus wallichiana var. yunnanensis, assembly GCA_018340775.1. Lineage (NCBI taxonomy): Eukaryota > Viridiplantae > Streptophyta > Pinopsida > Cupressales > Taxaceae > Taxus > Taxus wallichiana. The sequence continues at coordinate 725,025,528 of CM031235.1, forward strand.
TGCCCTTCCTCAAATGAATCATTCTGTTTGTATGACAAAAGAATCAAAGGACCAATGATTTTCGGTTAAAACACAACTCACAACTACAACTAAACATAACAAAAGAGTCGATACGACACTACTAAAAGCCAACAAGAGATTAACAATAACAGAAAATAGTTGGTTACCAAAACAATGTTTATATTTAAATCAATGGTTTGCATTGATTAGATAATTGAGGAGATTGAAGATGAAATGGGCTGGTATATTCCACTATTATAATTGAGAGAAATACTTTATATGCTATTAAATGTCACCCCTTTGTTTTGGATATCTTCAATCAAAGCTGCATGCTGGCTTCATTCAAATGGTCAACAACAGACCTTTAAGAAGTCATGTGTGGTTAGTCTTAGTTATCATCCATTGGTATAATCTATAAGTTGTGAGAGAAATGAATAAAATAGTTCTATTATAAAGTATGGAGCTTATACTTGTAGTCTCTTTAGATTACATGACATTGATAGGATTCTTATCGTGTGATTTCAATTTTGAATTTTGAAGCCTGCATGTTGTTTATCATCCATCCTTAATAAATTTATATGCCACCACACAATTCAAACAGTTCTATCAACATTTACTTTATGGATGTCTACAAGAAAATATATTGTAGCACTTTTCTTTCCATAGAAATACGCCACAAAATGCCAGACTTTTTGGTCTTTGATCTTGGTATATCATATTCTTGTTACAAACCAATTTTTTCCTACACGAATGGGGAGTTTTCATGCAAGAAGACAGTGAGGAATGCTTTAAGTTTAAGTTTATCAACATGTTATACTTATCACATGAATATTTGAAATTTCCTATATTTTTAAGGTTAAATGATAAATCTTATGTGAAAGCTCAATTCAGCACTAATTTTATGTAGTAAGGTTTGCTTTAGCAATGTTATCATATGAATATTTGAAATTTTCTATATTTTTAAAATTTTCCCTTATTTTTTAATAGCCGTCACGCCGTCCCTTAAAAAAGGCCTAAAAAAATCCGTCTCCGAAAACACGTCCCTGTCGTCCCGTCCCTAAACTTGGCGGAACATAGGTTTTAACCCAATTTCGGGCCCGAATGCACTATATAAAGGCCTTTAAGCCCCATTACAAACACAACAAGCTATGGAGTGATTTCTAGGCTTTCAAGCCTAACTCCAAGCAGCGCTAGGAGCTCAAGGAATTTGTGGAGCTCGCAGGTGGAGAGCAAGATGGAGCTCGCGGAGGAGAGTTAGCGCAATTGCTCACAGATCGTTTAAGTCCCAAAAGGGACATTCTACATATGACCATTTTTGAGCAACCTGATGGTGTTTTCAGGACTCGAGTAGTAAACTAGATATATTTTTAGATTTTTTGACGATTCACCTAAGCCATTGAGTTTTTCGATTTGTGTTCTTTTGATGTCGTTTTGAATCATTTTTCCACCGCTTCGACGTAGGACACGTGGAAATCGATTTTGCAAGTGCTACGGTAGGTGGAGGAGTTTATCGATCGAGATCATATTCCTTCCAAGGTCTCATTGAGCAGATTTCTTGTAGGTTTAGTTCCATTATTGTTGTGTAAGGGGTTATATTGTACTTGCAAACAATTTATAATGGATTGGTCACCATAGTGGACCCGAAGATGTAGGCATTCATCGCCGAACTCCTATGTTGCTAGGATACAAGTATGGGTTCGATACGCGGATATGTCAATTTTAAAAAACCCTTTGGTACGATACGTCTTGGATACGTCTGTACATATATGTTAAAAAATATTATGTGTGTATATATATAATTCATATACTCATTTTACTCATTTTTAGTCCATAAGAAATAAAAACTTTGAAAAATACAAAGTATGATCAATGTTCAAAACATTCAATATACTTAAGATTTTATATTGTCTATGATATATAAATATTATATTCTTTTGTGTTTCATCTATTTCCTTTGAGATTAATTTTTGTGTTGCGATGGTGGCCATAAAAGATGTATATAGGGAGCTCCTTAAGGACCTATTTATTTAGGCTGACTCTAACCTGCCAATGATAACTAAAAGGTCAGTCCAATGGTTGGTTCTTGCATTCATATTATCCAAAATCACTTTCTAATCCTCGTTAAGGATGCAGGAAGGAGTCAATGTTGTGCCTTAATAGTTTCAATGACTGCATGCTCTTTGAAACTTTAAGCTATGCAATTTGTGGTTCCAAATTGTTCTATTAGCATTGAAGATCACCTGAGATTTGATCTCATAAATAACTTGTACGGAGGCTTAGATATATGTCCAAACTTCTATGAATATCTTCTTTGCTTGACCAAGATAAGGAAGAAATTTTGTATTACCTCATCAAATTGTCATCATAAAATTTCCAGAAATTAACCCCACAAATAATCAATCAAAATAGCATGCAAGTCATCAAAACACCATAACACATGCAAAAGAGATTGATAACAGAGTTTTTAAATGAATGCCTACGTCTTCGGGTCTACTATGGTGACCAATCCATTATAAATCGTTTGCAAGTACAATAGAAATTTGATGAGGTAATGCAGCATTTCTTCCTTATCTTTGTCCAAAATTTCAGAAAGCAGACCATGAAAGTTATTCACAACTTGCCAGTAAGTAGATTTTGCCACAATTTTAAGGTTTTGCATGGGAAATTTAGCTCTATTCTTATGAAATGTAATAGTCTCCTTGCCTCTGGGTTGAGCGTTTCTTTTTACAAGGTTAATCACGAGGACCCTTCTCACCCTTCTACCATCCCTAACCTCTGCGCTTCTCCCTCCTATCAAATTCATTTAGTAGAGAAAGATGCTCAGTCCCCCATTGTTAAGGCTAGTCCTTCTATTGTAATGGATCCTTATGTTGCAATGGAACCTTTGAACATATCCTACTTGGTGATGCAATCATAGGTATGGGTCCAAATGAAGGGATGCCTTAGATCATGTACGTATCATAGTATGATATCACCGAAGCAAGATCTCAAGCACAACTCTTAACAAGAAACAACAAAAGATCTTTCTATAAATATGAGGAACAGATTATAAACTTAGGTAGAATGGCATTACACTCCAATGATAGTCTTATGACAAGACTGCAAAAATTATCTAAGAATTTGAATCCTATGGGCTAGCCTAATCTTGCATACTCTTCAAAGCTTTGCGAGAAACTCACTTGGCTCAATTTGGCTAACAACCCTAACAAGACAAATCTCTTGATCTCTCGAAATGGATAGATGATTTACATGCTCATAGCCATTTTTTATTTATAAAATTCATAGGGACCTTAGTGGGAGAACAAAGATGTCTTTTACAAGTAAAGATACCATTACAAATATTCCTTCGAATGCCACAAATCACATTGTTAAGCCTAGTCCTTTTGTTGTAATGGAACATTTGAACAAATCTTACTAGGTGATGCAATTGATTAGGGGTCCAAATGAGGGGATGCCTTAGACCACGCAGCCCATATCAGAGTTAGATATCACTAAAGCAAGATCACAGGCATACCTCTTAACAAGAAACAATAAAAGCTTCTTCTATATATGACGAAAAGTTGCCTTTTACAAGTAAAGATACCTTGCAAATATTCCTTATCATGCCAATGATCGCCATTGATCTTCTCAGCTGGTTTATAGGTAGTTTCTCCCGAAATGTACTTCGCTCAATCAAGCTTTACCCAATCATTTTGTCTGCCCTTGGCCATGGTAAGCGGACCAAGGCCTATGCTAATTATATTGATGTTGACCAATGTAATGTCCCCAATGGAAGATATTCTAACAAAAAGGGAACACAAGGGAACACTGGGAAATCCTGATTTGTTACAGCATGCTGGAAATGAAGATATTAGGACAACAATGTATATTTTCTTCCACAAAACAGAGGTCTGAAATAAACCCTAGGTAGGGTGAACTGTTATGGAGAAAAAGAGCCACAAAATACCTCAAATCTGATCTCAAAATGTCCAAATCTTATGCCAAAATATTTATGATAATTTATGAATGCAAAAACACCAAAATATTGAATTTTAGGGACCAAAACAAGAGCTGGAAATTTATTTTATGTCTGTAGAAGGACAACTTACAAAAATGGCCGGAAAGAAGTGATCCCAAGCCCAAATTCTCTGAAACAAAGCTGAATATGGCCTCCAAAATTATGACAAAGCAAATGGTGTTAAGATCTGGAATAGTCGCTCCTAGAATGCACCAAACTTCACCCACAAGGGGGTCGCCACCCTAGGAGAGGGCTGGAAATGGAGGTAGAAATCCTCACCAACAACCTTGCCTTCAAACCCTAGCTGAAAGTGCTGCAATTCTGCAATATTGAGACTCAATTCACTGCTGGAAATCTGAAACACTCTTTGAAGCTCAATAGAAACTCTTGAAATGGAGGATCTTCACAAAGGATGAAGAGTTTTCGTTCTTCAACCTTAGCAAGAGAGGGTTTTCGTCCTCTAATGCAACCACACCAAAGGGTTTTCGTCCTTTAGTGGAGGAATGGAAGAGACCAACAACCCAAAACCAAGCAATTGATATCAAAATAGCAAAAAGATGCTCTCCCAAGTGTGGCGACCTGCTTTTATGCTTGGAAGGGGCACAAAACTCAACACAAGAGGCCCAAATGGTTCGCCCCACTTTGGAAGGAATTGCTTTTAATTTAATATTTTATTTCCCCCTTTTTCTCCTTCATATGGTTCGCTTTTTCTCCTTGGGGAATAAAATAAAAATAAAGTGTTTATTTACTTTATTATTTTATCGCTAATAAAATAATTAAAGTGCTTATAATAAAAATTACTATGCACTAAAATTAGATTATTATGATTAGTTTCCCTTATTTTCTACCCCTTAGAAACCAAGAATAGGGCTAAGTGTCTTCAAACCTATTAGTTTTGGGAACCAAGAATAGGGCTAAGTGTCTTCAAACCTATTAGTTTTGGGAACAATCCTCTCTCCCCCAAAATTGCTTGCAGCTCTTAAGCTATAATGCCTTTTTGAGGCATGAAACAAACTTGGATGCTCCAAAATTTCTGCACCTTCCCACATAAAACCTTGGTTTTAGCACCCTCAAGGGGTAAATCTTTCCAACGATCTCGTATACCAAGTATTCCCTTATGATCTTGTTCCTCAACTTCTTTATTATCACGAATATCCACTATGGCTTCGATAAACATGTGATAGGAAGTATTGTAACAAAACTCCCCCAAATATAACCACTTGATCCAAGCTGATTGCTGCCCTGTTACGAAGCTCCTTAGGTACCCTTCTATCCACTTGTTGACAATTTCAGTTTGCTTTGGGGATGGTAGCTCGTGCTAGGAGTCAACTTTGTACCTAAGAGATGAAAGAGTTCTTGCCAAAAAATCTACTGTACCCTTCTACACTTGTTGACAATTTCCCTCATCATCCAAAGGGGGCAGCTCAAGAGGAGTAATGTGCTGACCTAATGCCTTTTTGAGGCATGAAACATGAAAGACATTGTGGATTTTTCCCTAATTTGTTTATATGTTTTGAAGTATCCTGGATGACTAGCCAAAGGAGAGTCATGCATAGCTTCCAAAATCTTATGTTTTACCTTGGATTCTGGAATCAAATAGACTCTATTTTTGTAGAGTATGATGCCATCCACTACCTTGTATCTTTCATCTTCAATTTCCCCTTCTAGGACAGCACTAGCAAACTGATTTTTGCATATTCAACTGTTATGACAGCCCTCCAATCTGCTGTAATTTCTGTCATAGAACAACAATATGGTTTCCTTGACAATGCATCCACTACTATGTTATTTTTCCCTTTAACATACTCAATATCAAAGTCAAATGCTTGGATTTTGCTTACCCATTTTTGTTGCCTTTCATTCAAATCAGTTTGGTTGAGGAAGTACCTCAAACTATTGTGATCCGTCTTCACCACAAATCTGCCACAAACTAAGTACTGCCGGAACTTCACCAAGGCATGCATGATTGCCAACATTTCCTTGTCATAAATGGAGTACCTACGCTCAACATCTTTGAGTTTCCTACTCTCATATGCAATTGGATGCTTATTTTGCATCAAAACAACCCCAATACCTTCTCCGGATGCATCACATTCAACAACAAAAGGAATAGAGAAATCTGGAACAAGTACCGGGCATGAACTCATTACCCTTTTGAGTTTGTCAAATGCTAGTTGGGCTGAAGGTGACCAACTGAAAGCTCCATTCTTTGTTAAATCCGTCAAGGGGGCTGCAAGTTGTGAAAACCCTTTCACAAACCTCCGGTAGTAGCTACAAAGACCCAAGAATCCCCTTAATTGAGTCAAAGTGGTAGGAGGAGGCCAATCCAAGATGGCTTGGATTTTTTGTTGATCCACTTGTACTCCTCGGGCATTGATGACATGTCCAAGGTACAAAATTTCCTTCATTCCAAACTCACATTTGGATAATTTTGCAAAAAGAGATTGTTGTTCCAAAATTCCCAGCACTATATCCAAATGCTTCAAGTGCTCCTCCCATGATTTGCTATAAATCGAATGTCATCAAAGAATACCAAAACAAATTTTCGCAAATGCTCCCTAAAAGTATGATTCATACATGATTGAAATGTAGTCGGGCATTGGTTAACCCAAAAGGCATTACAAGGAATTCAAAATGACCAAAATGACACCTAAAGGCTGTCTTGTGGACATCCTCTTCTCTTACCCGGATTTGATGGTACCCGATCTCAAATCAATCTTGGAGAAGAACACCACTTCATACATCTCATCAATCGTCGGTATGGGGTACCTATTTTTGATTGTCTTCTTGTTCAATAACCGGTAGTCAACACACATCCTTAAGGTCTCATCCTTCTTCTTCACAAGAACAACTCGAAAAAAGTGAACAGACTATTCCTTCATTCCAAACTCATATTGATTACTCTTTCTATTTCTTCCTTGAAGGCCCTTGGATGGTGGTAAGGAGAAGATATTACCGGAGTGGAACCTGGTTCTAACTCAATAATATGCTGGAAACCTCTATCCGGTGGCAGCCCATGAGGTAAATCATTGAACACCTTAGCATGCTTGTCCAAAATAGGCTGAATGTCAACATGATAGGGCTGCTGTGATGAAGAAGATGATGTATTTCTTACCAAATAGTGCGCAGCCCTTGCAATCTTCCCTCTCTTTAAAGATCTTTTCATACCCTTGGCTGTCATAACTTGGGGAGCACCATTCCTCGTGCCTTGTAATACAACTTCCTTGCCTTGTACCTTGAATCTTAACTCCATGGTTTGGTAGTTTTAAGTGAATTCACCCAAAGATTGCAGCCATTGTACTCCAGTACCACATCTGTTTCACCAATGCCAATGGCATAGAAATCATCTCTTACCTTGTGTCTCCCTAAAGTGAGCTCAAGTTGTGGAATCTTCTTCATGCATGAGAGTGAGAATCCATCCGCTACGGTCACGTTGAAACCTTGGAAGTCTTCCATCATCAATCCCATCCTAGTGACCAAGCTTTCATCAATGAAGTTGTGGGTAGCCCCACTATCTATCAATATGGTGACTCTTTGACCATGTAGGACACCTCTAACTCAAAATGCATAGTATCTAGGAGCTCCAGATAAGGTAGCGTGCCATCCGTGGGAACCACTCCTTTGCTTGTTCTTTGGCTTCTTTCGGATCAGCACTTTCTTCTTCTTCTTCCTCGTCTGAAATCACCTCAATGTAATGGGCTGCCCCTTTGCCAAGGAAACAATGCCCTGGTGTCCATGGATCCTTGTAGTTGAAGCATAATTTTTCTTGCTTAGCTCTGCTTTTTGCCTCTATCTTCTTGGTGTTTTTCGTAACTCTCTTGGATCTGAATTCCCATGAGTTGACTTATTATGTTATCCAAAAGTTGTTTTTGCTCCCCACTTAGAGCGATCCGTAATGTCCCCTTTTTCGACTTGAGAGCCTAACAATGGACTTCTTGCCATTCCCTTTCCAAGGCAATGAAGCTTGAATGATCAAGGGAAGGAATTGCATTCCATTTCTTTTTTCTTTTGTTAATTTTAATGTTTCTTTTAGTGTTTTCCTCTTTTTAAGTAGGTCAGCTATGTTTAGAGATGATAAAAACAAATTAAAAGACCCAAAGAAGCTTTATGAGGTCGGTCCTTCTATTTGGATTTTGGCACCAAAGGAAGGATATAAAAGGAGATCAATGACTTCATTTTCATCATCTATCTTTAGCTCATTTACTCTACATTTGATCTTTGGGCTGATTGCTCATTGTCATTCCACTATTGGGCAACAATCCATTAGTGTGGCATTTCCAAGGAAGACGAAAACCTTCCTTGTGGCTTGGTGGAGGACGGAAACCCTCCATTTTTGGGTGAAGTGAAGACATCTTTGAAGACCTATTGCAAATTTGGACACTAGGAGATCAAGGAAGATATCTACAAGGGTTTGCATGTATTTTGGAGCTCTCCCTAGAGGGAGTGACTTGGGTTAAGTGGTTGTTGGGTGCCTTCTAGGGCACATAATTCAGATTTTCTTTGATATTTGGACTCATAATTTCTAAGGCTGGAATCTATCATATTTTGTGGACATTGGGGTTTGGAAACCCTTCATTTCATAATTTCTTTGAGCTGTACTTCTACTGTACTTAATTAATTTTCCAATTGTGTGTTTGATCAAGTTTCATGGTGGAAAGTGGCTTAAATTCTTCCTAAAATATTTATCTATATTTTGGTTGAATTATTTAATGAGATTTGAGTGATTTTCCTTTCATTTTGGACTACTGTTATAAAAATCAAACTGCTGATTTCCAGCTGTCATAAAATTTAGTTTGTTGGTCTAAAATCTGAATTTAATAATTTTGGGGTTTGTGTGATTTTCTCTATTTTCAGTTTTAGTCCCAAAAAGGGACATTACAATGGTATCAGAGCTTCGGTCTTCCCAGCTTGAGGGTTTCCTTGCTTGAAGATCAAAATGGTGGATAGAATTTTCAGTGATGCTAGGCTCGAAAAGCTTGCCCTAGGGCAAGAAAGATTGGCCAACACAATGGCTTGGCTGATCCATACCATTCAAGGTCCAAATGGTGGAAGGAGCTCTTCAAAGGAAGTCATTAATTCTCAGCCATCCCAAGTGAGCAACATCAGTACATGGTATGAAGAGTATAGAGCTCTTCTAGAGAAGGTCTAGGATGCCCTACCTTTTGCAGAGTTTGTGAAGTTGGAGACAGAAAGAGTTGGAATTGGCACGAGGTCAAAACCCCAAGCAACAAGGAAGGGGTCAACACTCCATAAGGACCCCACACTCAAGGGTGTGGACGTTGTGCATAAAGAAGGGCTTGAAGGTAGAGGGTTCTCAAGTCCACATGACGAATTTTTGGGCTTCAATAATCACACACATGTCGGTGAAAAATCAGATATGCATTTTGAAAGAGATGGAACCACAAAGGACGAAGAATTGGCCCTTACTCCCATCATTGTGTCGAAGAGTCAACATGATGAGGTAATTATTGATCATTGTTTGGTTAATACTAATAATATTTCAACATGTGATGAATCCAGGGTTGAAAGGAAGGGTGAAGAGGAAGAATTCATACAAAGATGAACCAAGGAAAGAAGGAAAATTCGATTTGCAGAGTTGTGGAGAGAATTTGGCAGTTGAAGCCAAATCTCTTGTTGATAAGGATGATGTTCGACTTGCTGGAATTTTCAGAACAATAACTCCTAAGAGTCAAGTTGAGGGTGTTCATGGCTTTGGTAAGAACCACGAAGAGTCTCCATGCATGTACCAACAAAAGATGGAAAAAGTCAAGGTGGGAAGAGCTTCACTAGTTGAATATGAAGAGATCTTAACTAAGCTTCATTTAGACAAAGATTGACAAGCTGGGGACAACCGAAGGTATGATCACATTTCAGTTTTTTGGTTTTTCCCTAGGTCGCTGCCATATTTGTGTCATCATGGACAACATAGTGGAAATGATGATAAAGTGAAGAACACCCAAAGTTGCAAAGAGTACATAGATCCTTTGAGTTACAAAGAAGGGGAAGTATTCAATGGGTTCCATGTTACTATGGCTAGTGAGTGCTTCATTCCATGCATATGGTTAGAAAGAAACTCTATGAGAAATCACATGGAGTGTGTTTTGCATTCAAACTTCCTTGTGAAGGATGAGATGCTACAAGATGGCCTCATCATCCCTTGCACCAAGAGGTTCCAACCACTCAAGCTCACCTTGGGAAAGCTCATGATTGTGTTTCAAGGCATGACAAATGGAGATCCTCAAGTTGCTACAACAAAGAGGATGGAAAGAATTACCGGAAGAAGGCAAGATCAATGGGCTGCTCATGGTAAGATAACCACCACACTTTCAAATTTAAAACAGCAGTCGTATCATAGAGATTTTCAGCTCTTAATTCATGCACATACTCTTAGAAGAAATCTTCCAATGAAAGTGGATGTTAAATTCAAAAATTTTACATTTGGAAGTGAGCAAGATAGAGGTTATCTCGCTGCCCCAAGCATTATAGCTCAGCCAGAAATTGGTGGTACAAATGTAAGTAGTAGAAAACATGTTTTATGGGTTTCACGGACATGCTACCAAAAAAATCATACTGCTGTTATCAACATTTTCAGTTTGATCAACATTGCATTTGTAGCCATACAAGTTGCCTCCGCCATACATGGAAGTAATCTTCAATTTTTTTATTTTGTTAAAGCATTTTCAGTCCCCATATGGTTAATTTTTATGAAGAGTTTGAAGTATGACAGCTGTTATCTTATTCTTTTTGCTGTTGTCCGCATCAGAACCAGCCAGTTAACCCCTTTTATGACAGTCACCAAAGTGTTTTCGATCACAAGGGGGAAGGGTTTTCCACCTACCATCAAAGGGGGATTGTTTGTCATTGTTTTAGAAGATTTTCCGCCACCATAATGCTAATTTTGAGCAAGAAATTGCAATGGTACAACTACAGCCATACTTGGGACAGCGTGAATGGAACTTTAGAAGTTCATCATGTGAAGAGTTACATAGATTGCTTACGTCCTTGGAATCTGGGTGAACCCTTGAAGCTCAAAGAAGATGAAGGTAAAGATTTCAGTTTTGATTTTTCCTCTCTTTGCTTATGGGAGGGAAGGAATTTGATGAGTTGGTATGAAGCGGGGAGAATTCTAGCATGGCATGTTTAAGGCATCATAAGCTTGATAAGAATTCTGATTTTCTTTTCTATGTATTGCTAACCCATGGTTCCATGAAAGAACCAAAAGAAATATGGGAAAGGGGGAGCAATTATGATGAATTTGCAGCTATACACATGACAGTCAAAGAGGAAAATGATGATGATTCTACTTTTCAGTTTCATATATGGTTAACCCATGGCCCCATGAAAAGGTATGAATTTTGTTTTGACTTCCTTGTTTTAAGTTCAGCTGAGGCACACATTGTTTGTGGGGGTCAAGAGCTCCAAATTTTAGAGGAATTTACCCTCAAAATTCACAAGGAGTTGGGGTTCCACTTGCAAAATGATGAAATCAGAATTCATAGGAATGTTAAGCAAGGGAAGGTTGATTCTCTCGAGTTAAAGGCCAAGATGTCTGCTGATTTCAATTGTAGACCTGTTGTTCTTAGTTTTTCAGCCTATGTAAAACAACTTTCAGTCCCTACATTACTCATGAAATTGCCTTTCTTCATAAGATTTCCATTTGGTAGTTATTATGCCATGGTTATAGGGCTGAATTTGCAAAAATCAGATTTGGAATTGCCATTAACAGCCATGAACAATAGTGAATTTTCATTTTTGAAGAACATTCCATCACAGGTTGATATAGGAAGAAGGTTTCAGCTGAAAGGAGGGAACAAATCTGATTTGATAGCCTCAAATTGGATAAGATTGTATGAAAACTATGACTGCGTTTGTAGCGATTTTTGTACAGCTACGCATGGAAAGAAAGGTAATATCATTGTTGTTTTTGAAGTAGAAATTACATGAAGAAGGGGGCAGTAGAAGTATGAGTTTGTTTGGGATGAAGCTCCTTCATTTAACAAGCACAAGATCCAGATTATGGGAACACTACAACATGTTCCTTTACTTTGATATGATGATACTTGGGCATATGAATTTGCAATTGGTTGGGGACAAACAATTTTGGAAAGGAGGACTATAATGTCCCCTTTTTTCGACTTGAGAGCCTAACAATGGACTTCTTGCCATTCCCTTTCCGTGGCAATGAAGCTTGAATGAGCTAGGGAAGGAATTGCATTCCATTTCATTTTTCTTTTGTTAATTTTAATGTTTCTTTTAGTGTTTTCCTCTATTTAAGTAGGTCGGTTGTGTTTGGAGGTCATAAAAGCAAATTAAAAGACCCAAAGAAGCTTTATGAGGTCGGTCCTTCTATTTGGCTTTTGGTGCCAAAGGATATAAAAGGAGATCAATGACTTCATTTTCATCATCTATCATTGGCACATTTACTCTACATTTGATCATTGTCATTCCACTATTGGGCGACAATCCATTAGTGTGGCATTTCCAAGGAAGACGAAAACCTTCCTTGTGGCTTGGTGGAGGACGAAAAACCCTCCATTTTTGGTGAAGTGAAGACATCTTTGAAGACCTCTTGCAGATTTGGACATTAGAAGATCAAGGAAGACATCTACAAGGGTTTGCATGCATTTTGGAGCTCTCCCTAGAGGGAGCAACTTGGGTTAAGTGGTTGTTGGGTGCCTTCTAGGGCACATAATTCAGATTTTCTTTGATATTTGGACTCCTCATAATTTCTAAGGCTGGAATCTATCATATTTTGTGGACATTGGGGTTTGGAAACCCTTCATTTCATAATTTCTTTGAGTTGTACTTCTGCTATACTTAATTAATTTTCCAACTGTATGTTTGATCAAGTTTCATGGTGGAAAGTGGCTTAAATTCTTCCTAAAATATTTATTTATATTTTGGTTGAAGTATTTAATGAGATTTGAGTGATGTTCCTCTCTTTTTGGACTGTTATAAAAATTAGATTGCTGATTTCCAACTATCATAAAATTCAATTTGCTGGTCTAAAATCTAAATTTAATAATTTTGGGTTTGTGCGATTTTCTCCTTTTTCAGTTTCAGTCCCGAAAAGGGCCATTACACGGTCGTTGATTGTCCAAATGATCCCTTTTACTGCCCAAAAGGTTCGGTCCTATGTTGTCCAAAAACACAATCTTATGCTGTCCAAAAGGCAAAATTTTGTTTTTAGGGACTGAAGTTTCAAGATCCAAAGATTTTTGATAGCTTCTTGTAGAGAGGAAGGGCTGAAAGCCTTCACTAGGCCTCTAAGGCCTTCAATGAACAACACCACAAGCCTTTGTTCACTCACATCCGGAACCATCACTGCAAGCCTCTGAAATTTAGAAATATATTTATCCACTAATCCTTCTTGTTTGAGTTGAGCCAACTCCCTAAGTGGATCTCTGGATCTATTCTATCAAACCTCTTTATTAGACATTGGCTGAATTCTTCAATTGTTGTGATAGATCCGTGCCCTTGGGTGATCAACCCATGGTACCACCATTCATGTGCTACCCCTTCCAAATGCAAAGTGGCAAATTTGAGGGCTTTCCTCATACATGGGATTCAAAGACATGTATGTGTCTAACTTCTGCAACCATGATCTTGCTGAACACTTATCAGATCCATCATAAGAAGGAAGAGTTACCTTTCCCAATCTTTGTTGTATGTCTCTTTGTGGCTGCTCTTGTTGAAATCTTCTATTCTTTCTCGGTGCCCTTACTATTCTTCAACTGGCAGAAATCTCTGAAGGACAACATATCTCACACCTTGTAGCTGAGGGTTGCATATTCTTCACCCCATGCCTCTAGGTCCTTCGTGTCACTTGGTGGATCTAACTCAACTGGAGATTCTTCTCTTTGAAGGAATTTGGCTTTGAATATTTGAGGAGGTTTAATGGAGGTCCTTGCTTGACCGGAAGAGCTTCCTTCACCATTATTTGCTGCTCCTTGGTTGGTTGATCTGTTTGCATTGGGACCATGGAAAGCCTTAGCCAAGTCCATGATAGATCCTGTCAATGCATCACACATTTCCCTTTGAGATTCCCTCAAAGCATGTTGAAAAGCTTGTTGCAAGGACTGCTGCAAATCTCTCTGACTCCGTGTGATTACTTCTTGCAGAAAACTCATGTCATCCGTAGGAGGAGCTCTTTGCTCTAGATCTTCCATGGTTTCTTTCCTTGGAGTTTGATTTCTTCTCTGATAAACCTGAGCTTGTTTCTCCTTGTGCATCAAGATCTGATTTCCTTTCACAGGCTGGCAAGGATCACCGCTCTGATACCATTGTAATGTCCCCAATGGAAGATATTCTAGCTAAAAAGGAACACTGGAGTATCCTGAATTGTTACAACACGCTGGAAATGAAGATATTACGACAACAATGTATATTTTCTTCCACAAAACAGAGGTTTGAAATAAACCCTAGGTAGGGCAAACTATTATGGAGAAAAAGATCCACAAACACCTCAAATCTGATCTGAAAATGTGCAAATCTTATTTTTAAAATATTTATGATAATTTATGAATGCAAAAACACCAAAATACTAAATTTTAGGGACCAAAATAAGAGCTGGAAATTTATTTTATGTTTGTAGGACAACTTACAAAAATGGTTGGAAAGAAGTGATCCCAAGCCCAAATTCTCTGAAACAAAGTTGAATATGGCCTCCAAAATTATGACAAAGCAAATGGTGTTGAGATCCGGAACAGTCGTGCCCTAGAATGCACCAAACTTCACCCACGGGGGGCCACCCTCCGAGAGGGCTGGAAATGAAGGTAGAAATCCTCACCAACAACCTTGCCTTAAAACCCTTGTTGAAAGTGCTACAATTCTGCAATACTGAGTCTCAATTCACCACTAGAAATCTAAAACACTCTTTGAAGCTCAATAGAAACTCTTGAAATGGAGGATTGTCACAAGGGATGAAGAGTTTTTCGTTCTTCAACCTTAGCAAGAGAGGGTTTCCATCCTCTAATGCAGCCACATCAAAGGGTTTTCGTCCTTTAATGGAGGAATGGAAGAGCAAACAACCCAAAACCAAGCAAATGATATCAAAATAGCAAAAAGATGCTCTCCCAAGTGTGGCGACTTGCTTTTATGCTTGGAAGGGGCACAAAACTCAACACAAGAGGCCCAAATGGTTCGCCCCACTTTGGAAGGAATTGCTTTTAATTTAATATTTTGTTTTCCTTTTTTATCCTTCACATGGTTTACTCTTCTCTTTGGGGAATAAAATAAAAATAAAGTGCTTATTTACTTTATTATTTTATCACTAATAAAATAATTAAAGTGCTTATAATAAAAATTACTATGCACTAAAATTAGATTATTAGGATTAGTTTCCCTTATTTTCTACCCCTTAGCCATCAGAAACCAAGAATAGGCTAAGGGTCTTCAAACCTGTTAGTTTTGAGAAGGGGATATTACAACCAAAGATGTTGTCAAATGCACATCCATTCATGGTGACATATGGTAGTGGCCTTGCAAAATATAAGGCATTCCAGCTGAGGCAGTGTTAAGTGGCATCCAAAAAGCACTGCGGCTTGGGCAGTGGGTGCCAGGTTATGCGTGGATTCCATACACAAGGAACAAGTGTTTCGGTGTGGAACAAGGTTGTGCGGGCTCAATAGTATTGCGTGACATGTAATGGTTTGCTCGGCCAAGATAGTGCTGTGCAATTGTGTAGGTTTGTGCAGCAAGGTTAAGCCTTTGTGCTAAGTATAGGATTGTGCAGCATTGCGCAAGTCTTTATTCAATAACTCTAAATGTTATTGGGTGATGCTAACCTGGATGCTCCTGCGTCAATGGGCCAATCTGCTCACCCTCCCTCAGAATACTCCTTTTTTAGTAGTTGGCAGCAGTGGCACTCTGAATTTTCTTGCTGATGCTCTCAATTTTGTAGATATTGACAATATTTCAAGGTTTTGTGTCCCTATTATTGGATGGGTTGCTCTCAAGTTCCTAGTTGTCTAAGGTGTACATATGACTCAGAGTTGTGCCTTCCCAAGGAATCCTTTGTGATGTTGAGAACTAGTCTAAGGAACCCAACGTTGTTTAAGATTATGAACATGACAGGGCTGCTGGAGGAAAATCTTCTGAATGATGTCATGCTTAAGGACTTCATCCAGATTATATCTTAGTTTTTCTTTGGACTGGATTTTTAGTTTTTATGGCTTATGGTTGTTATTTGGGTACTTAAACTTTATGGAAAACTGATCATTTTTATGAAGGTGAAATGCTTTAGTTGCGCTGTGGATGGTGGAATTGGACATAATTTTCCAGCTTCCATTT
Organism: Taxus wallichiana var. yunnanensis; assembly: GCA_018340775.1. Classification (NCBI taxonomy): domain Eukaryota; kingdom Viridiplantae; phylum Streptophyta; class Pinopsida; order Cupressales; family Taxaceae; genus Taxus; species Taxus wallichiana. The sequence continues at coordinate 725,041,816 of CM031235.1, forward strand.
TTTGTCTTTTATCCATCAGGTGGACGACTTAATATTTTGCCCGGCTGTTGTTACACTTTCTTGGGTGAGGGCCCCTTTCTGCCTCGTATATTATATAAAAATAAATAAAAATACGAGTTTGATCCCCAATTGGCAAAGATTCAACATCTTTACGAAAACACTTGTGTTTAGCTTCCACTTGTATTTTCACCTTATTACAAAGTTGTAAGCTGGTGGGGAGGTGTCCTCTTTTAACTTAAAGGAAGACCTCAGCTTGCTTTTCATAAGAAACCGACAGCTATCAACCAAATTGTATGCATAACACTTTGCATCAGTCTCCAAAAAGGGTCCCTTCCAAAAAAAGGGAGCAATGAATAAAAATTATAAAATGCTAAACTCGGCTCGAAACCATGCCCTAAAGGTACTGTCCAACAAAAAAAACTCCAAAAGACGGACAACTATTTCATCTCTATCATGAAGCATGCATGAAAAATCTGTATGCCCACTTTTTGTAAACCTTGCCTTGTCTGCGAATTCTTGGAGGAGCATTAAACACTTGAAAAACTGTTGTTGAAATAAGAATGCTATTTCCAAATGGATTGTCACCTTCTTTGCCAATACATTTCTGGATCCTCTCACCTTGCACTTTGCAATTAGGAGAGATTAATTATTTTAGGAGAGTTGGCAGATTATATTATGCTGAGAAAAGTCAAGCTGGTTCAATAGCAGAGTATGATTGGTGATCTTTTTGGCTTTTGAATAAGTACCTTTATTATTGATAAAAATCATAGACCATATAGTTGCTCCTCTACTAAATAATTGTTCTATTTTGAATGCGTAAATGCTGGTGAATATTGAAATAAGAAGCATTTTATTAATTGACAAAAAGAATAGAGTATATAGTTCATCTCCTGAATAATTGTTAAATTTTGATGATCAGATCTTTACTATACAAACCATGGTGTTTATAACTCGTACGTTATTTTCCTTTTTATCTTTTTGGTGTTTATGGATGAAATTACCAATTGATGGTATTGTACAGGCTGGAACGAAAAGGAAGAGGTCTACAGCAAAACCAGCCAAGAAAGTGGGCAAAAAGGCACCATCTACAAAGAAGCAAAGAGTATCAAAAAAATGACTTGCTTTGTAATAACGTGGCAAGTGTAATTGTCTTGTACAAAACATGTATAACTGCTTTATTGGTGTTTGTTTTCAAGTCCAAACTAGTGCGGATGCGATGAAATGCTAACCCAACATAAGTTGGCGGGAAGAATTTATATGCAATTGAAAGAGTTCACTGGTTGGTAATAGCGCATATATTGAGGCAAGATTATTGGACAAATGGAATGTGCCAATCATATGTTAATAATGCAATTCATGGTCAAGTTTTGCATGGTGGGCGCTTGATAAATTTAGGCAATTTAATTTTTATGTTTCTGGAAGTTTACATCCACCACCTCCAAATAAAACAAAATGCTTATATTTGCATGGAGGCTGCATAGCATTCATTACGTGAATAAAGATGCATTATTTTGGAGTCTTTTTGTGAATCATAAGGATAGAATATATTTTAGATCTTTATAGTGCAGGAGTGATTGGGGCAGCATATACCAATTATCTCCACTTGCCTTAAAGGGATACACAGAAGGTAAATGATGCAGTTGTGCATAGGGGTCTCAATTAATATATACCTTATACCATTCAGCCCTCATAATACTCAGCAGAATTATGCAATAAAATGCAATGACTCAAAAAGGAAACAAAAACTCAAAACTTTGTTAAATTTAACAAAAATACACAATAAACAACACACTCACCACATTCTTATAAACTTAGATCTGCAAGCCATTGTTTGCTAACTCACAATCTTTGCAAGTATAGCTTTCTTAAACACTAGCTCACTAAATTGACTAGTCCAAACTCTAGCTCCAATTCATGTGGAATTCATCCCGAACACAATTGTAGTAGCATATGATTATTTAGGCGCAAGACCCACCTCCTTACATCATTGTTTGAAAACTACAAGCAACTGACATGACATTAAATGTGTCCCAATCTCTAGCAAGATGGGGCCCAAATAATTACACAACTCGATGTCAATGCAATGGTTACAACTAGCAATTGCGTGCGAGTAGTGTAATGTGAATGCCGAAAGGGAAGAAGTGTGTGAATAAGCGAAATGGAGACAAAAATTTTGTTAGAAAGGGAAGTTGTATTAATAATAAAACATTAACTAAGGTATGTACAAAGGAAATGGGGAATAAAGTACTCAAATGTGGACAGTAAGAGGAGGGTAGAAGGAGGTGGACATGAAGACATAATAGGTAGTGTGGAAGGGCATGGAAAGGAAATACGAGGCTATTCAAGGGAGTGGGAAGAAGTTAAGAGAATGTAGCCTTGATTCCTCGTTTTTGGGATTGTAATATAAGTGTTTTGGACATTTTAGAATAACGTTCAAAGGAAAAGGGAGGCGAAATTTGAAGATTGGATAAGGAGAGAATTGATGTCAACCGAGAAGTTGCACCCTCATAGAGAATGGTGTGTGTACTTTCTCCCGTTGAGAAAATTAGAACACCAAGGTCATGGGTAACCTATGTCTAAGGTGAACCTCTAGAGAGGGCTGGTTCCTTTGTGAATTGCTTAAAAATGAAACTTTGACAGGGAAAATGGAAAAAGAATGCAGAAAATGGGAAATAAGGGTGATACACCAAAAGTTTGACACCCGCATATAACTATGCACACAGAGAATTTGAAGATTCACACCCCCGCACAACTCTAGACTATTTACATAATAAATTCAAGGTTTTAGGGAAAAATGAAAATGGTAGAGGGAGTGGATTCCACATTAAGGCAAACACAATATCCTATGTAACACAATGAAAAAACTTAATACATCGGTATGAGAGGGCAAAATGAATCTTTTTATTCGGATGTGCAAGTACTATATGAAGATGCACAAGTAAATCAGTTGTTCCAAGTGTTGGTAACCCGTGAGAGTATTTTTAATAATGATGATTAGCTGAAAAAGGACAAAATCAGGATATCCACTAAGCAAGAGAACTATGAGGGCATAGCAATCAATGATGACAAGTTTTTGAAGCATGGTAAAGTATGTAATTTGAAAGAAAATAAATTTTGTTCGGTTATGCAATGAGTTCATTGATGTTTTTGCTTAGAAGTATGAAGATTTAAAAGTTTTGATCCGAGATTAGTTCAACATACCATTGAGCTTGAGCCTAATTTCAAATCGGTAAAGGCAAAAGCAAAATCATGTTAATCCAAAAATTACAATTTTGATGAGAAATGAACAAAGTTTATTGAGTCTTGTATTATCTTTCCTATCAATCATTCCTCATGGGCAACAAATATTGTACCAAAGAGGAAGAAGAATGGAGAAATAAGGTTATGTGTCAATTTTAGAGATCTAAACAAGGTTTCACTTAAGGGTCATTATCCATTACCATCAATGGATCAGATTATAAGGACCGTGTCAGGTGCAGAATGGTTCTCTCTTCTAGATGGTTACAGTGGTTACAATCAAATTTTGGTAAAAGAGGAAGATCAAGTATAAGACAATTTTCACTACTAAGTGGGGGACATTTGCTTACAAAAAAATGCATTTTGGTTTATCCAATGCAAGAGTTACTTTTCATAAAGCCATAGATATGGCTTTCCAAGGTTTGATCAATGTTAATGTTTTGATTTATCTTGATAACATTATTGTTTTTTCTATGAGTGCTAATGATCATTTGGGACATTTGAGGTAAAGTTTTTAAACGATGCGAGACAAGATGGGGTTTCTTTCAACCCAAAGAAATGCATATTTTTAGTGCATGAAGGTAAACTTTTGGGCCACATTGTCTCAAAAAAGGTTTGGCTATATAGATCCGAGAAAAGTAAATTCAATTCTATCTTTTTCTTTGCCTCAAAGACAAAAAAACACTTCAAAGTTTTTGGGTAAGAGCAATTTCGTGGGAGGTTCACTGCTAATTTTGCTAATTTATCAAAGTCTTTGACTACTATGTTGAAAAAGAGTATGAGTTTCAGTTAGATAGATGAAGGGAGAATCAATTTTGTGGCTAGTACACAAGTTATTGCTCAACCATACTTTTCAAAAGATTTTATATTGTATGCATTTACAGGTATTGAAACAATTTCAACTATCCTAACTCAGTTGAATCATGACAATTTAGAACAACCCATTGCTTTCTTTAGCAAAGGGCTACATGACTATGTGGTGAATTATACTTTTGTGGAAAAGCAAATACTTTTTGCTATTAGAGGCTTAAAGAATTTCATATATATACTCTCTAATAATAGACTTTATGTTATGGTTACTCTCCCAAGTGTAAAAGAGTTTTTGTTAAGCAATGATTTGAATGAAAAGAGAGCTGGTTGGATCACAAAAGTCATGAAATATGGCGTGGACTTCAAGGTAACAAAGTTAATCGAGGAAAAGAATTATGTGATCATTTAGTTTCAGATTTGGAGTCAAATAAAGTTGTTTTTGCACCCATAAATTAGTCATAAGTCGTTGAAATACCATCTTTTGTGAGTTAGACACAAGATATGATCAATTACTTGCATGTTGGTATTCTTCCCGAAAGTTTGGATAGACAAAAATAAGGTATTTCAAGTTACAAGCTATTCCTTTTGCACTCATTAATGGTATATTGTTTGAAAATGATATTAACGGTGTTCTTTTGAGATGTGTAGAACTTTCACAAATTGACAAATTATTGCAAGAATTCCATGAAGGTTTATCAGGTGGTCATTATGCTCCAAGGACTACCGCTCTCAAAATAATAAAAGCAGGTTATTATTGGCCAAGTATTTTAAAAGATTGTTATACATGGGTTAAAAGTGTGCTTTCTTTGTGGGTAAGGAAAAACTTGCAGCCCTTCCTCTTCATCCTATTTAAGCATATCAACCCTTTATGCAATGAGGATTAAACTTTTTCAAAATGATTAATTCACCATCCAATTTGGGTCACAAGTGGATTCTTACTGCCACTGATTAGTTTTCTAGATGGACGGAAGCAATTGCATTGAAAGAAGGGAATGAAACTAGTGTGTTGGACTTCTATGAAGGTATTACTACTAGATTTGGAGTTCATGCTACTATTATTTCAGATAATGGCCTTGTTTGTGTTGGTACTAATATTACAGAGTGGGTTGTCTAGAATGGTATTTATTTGAGTTCTTCATCAAATTATTACCCACAAGGTAATGGTTTTGTAGGGTCTACTAACAAAAATTTGTTGAAGATTATTAAAAGAGTTCTGGATGAAAATTAGAGATCTTGGCACACCAAACTCAAAACAGTTGTGGGTGAGAATCACACTCCCAAAAGGTCTATTGGTAATTCTCATTACATGTTGGTTTATGGCGAGGAAGCAAGACTCCCAACTTCTCTTGAGCCGCTTTTTAGAGCTTATTCATCAATTAGAGTTATTGGAAGCAGGTTCCATGGAGGTAAAATATGTTGAACTTATGCAGTTGGAAGAATTGAGAAATGAAGCCATGCTCACCATGGAAGCTCACCAAGCTCAGGTAAAGAAGAATTTTGATAAGAAATCAGTTGTAAGAGTCTTTCAAGAAGGTGATCTTGTCCTTAAGTGGAATGCAAACAGAGGAAAACCTGGAAACCACACCAAAGTTGATGTTATTTGGAGTGGGCCATATGTTATTTCAACTTTCAAGCCTCACAATACTTTTCAATTGTCCCGATTGAATGGCGAAGAAATACATATTCCAATAAATGAGATTTTTCTCAAAGCTTGCTATTGAGGATTCAACATCTTAGAATAGTTTGCTTTCCGAATTTGATGTTATTTGGAGTGGGCCATATGTTATTTCAACTTTCAAGCCTCACAATGCTTTTCAATTGTCTCGATTGAATGGCGAAGAACTACAAATTCCAATAAATGAGATTTTTCTCAAAGCTTGCTATTGAGGATTCAACATCTTAGAATACTTTGTTTTCCAATAAGTGTCTCGCATGCACATTGTTTTCCGGTTTTCCTAGTTGTTTTTTCAATAAGTGATTGCATGCACGTCATTTCCTTTTGTTGGAGAGGGTATTTCAGTTGTTTTGATTCGGAGGATACAAGTTGTTGACAGAGGTATGTGATTCCATAGCCTAATGGATGCAAAATGTTATTGCTCTCCTTGTTTAGCAAGCAAACAAGCCCGTGTTGTCGCCAAAATGTTAACATATTTCATGCACATTGGTATTTGTGCTAAAGATAAGGAAGGTGCATGAATAAAAATAAATTAATAAAAGGGAGTTGTTCTATTCTTAGTAGTCCATGCGAAGAAAGATAGGGTGCATGCATGGATGAATAAATAAATAAAAGGGAGTCAGTAATCCTATAATTGGCGCCAAGGAGAGATAAGGTGGAAAGAAACAAAATTAATTTATTAATTGATGATTGTTCCGTGCAACATAGGGTAAAATTGGAAATAAATTAAATAAAAATAGCAGATTGTCCCCATGCGCCCAAAGATAGGATTAGATAAATAAAATAATAGCAACAGATTGTTCCAAGTCAAAGGTTGGCACGCCAAAGATAGAAGGAGCGCATGGATTAGATAAATAAAATAATAGCAATTGTTGTTCAAGCCAAAGGTTGGCGCTAAGCTTGAGGAAGAGACAAATAAATAAATAAAAGAAAGGAGTTGTTCCTAGAAGGTGGCGCCAAGCATGAATGGGAATAAATGAATAAAACAAAGGAACTTTTGTCCCATGCGTTAAGTATATAAGGGAAAATAAATAAAATAAAATAATTGTTGTCTTATTCTCATTTTTAAGTAGACAAAAGAAATGAAATAAATTTATTAGTTGTTGCTCCAATTTAGTGTTGGCGCCAAGGAGGGTAGATGAATTAAACATATATAATAAATAGTTGTTGCATGTGTGCCAGGGATTGGAAGGGAATTAAATAAATAAAAAGAATCGTTTATTCTTAGCTCGGAGCACTCCATATGGGTTGATTTTTTATTGTAAAATATACACTTGGAGCAGTTGATTTGCTTGTGCATCTTTAGATAGTACTTGCACCTCTAAATAAAAAGATTCATTTTGCCCTCTCATATTGATGTTTTTATATTTTTCATTGTGTTGCATAGATATTGTGTTTGCCTTGGTCTGGAATTCACTACCTCTACCACTGTTATTTTTTCCAAAACCCTTGAATTTATTATGCAAATAGTCTAGAGTTGTGGAAATGTGTGTATCTTCAAATTCTCAGTGTGTAGAGTTACATGCAGGTGCCAAAATTTTGGTGTATCACCCTTATTTCCCATTTTCCGCATTCATTTTCCCTTTTTCTTGTCAAAGTTTTCATTTTTAGATGATTCACAAGGGAACCAACCCTCTCTGGAGGTTCACCTTAGACATAGGTTACCCACCTTGAGATGTTCCAATTTTATCAATAGGAGAGAGAGTGCACACACCATTCTCTATCGGGTGCAACTTCGGGTTAACAACAGAACTCGGAGATCGCCGTGAAGGTAAGGCCTTGTCTCTCGGTTCTTCCAATGTCAATAATGGCTTTATGCAAAGTAAGACCTTGAGACTTGTGGATAGTTAAAGCTTTAGCTAATGTGATTGGTAGTTGCATACAATTCCCCCCGGAATTAGGGGGATTAGAATATGGAAAGGGTTGTCGGGATCCCAGATTGGGCCAATATATTGATCAAATTTGACGACAACAAATAATGGTAGATCAAGTGGTGCAAAGGAAGTGTCATAAACAATGTCGACAATAGAGCCAGTTGCACCATTCACAAGACCTATTTCAACCCATAAATTAGTTGTGAGCATGACTTTTTGGTTCCTGCAAAGAAGAACTTTTTGTTGCAACTAATCATCATCTGGATCTCCCGAGTCATTGCGCTTGGTATTTTGAGCAATGTATCGGGCGACAAGAGAGTTTAGTCCTTTCAACATTTGAAGGTTGTATTGGGCAACTTGGTCATTCTTTGCAAATAAATGGGGAGCTTCCTTGAAGTTAAGGACATCATTTTGAGAAAGGGTCGAGTCGGTCGAGACATGAGTTCCCAATCTCAAACAGAGGAATAACATTGTAGATGTTGAGGAGTCGTTCTTCAAAGGAAACTTGTGCAGGAGTTGTGCTTGTTGGCGGAAGATGGAATTCATGGAGATGGAAGTACGAAATGATTTCTAGAGGTTGGTACCATATGAATTGATAACATACACATGAATGTCCATGACAGGGGAAGTTGCCTTGAGGTATCCGACAAGGATGATAGATTTGTTGTCGAACTCGGATGTCCCGAAATGCGGAAATACTACACGGAGGCGGTATTCAATTTTGGTGAGCAGTTTTGGCCCGATGAAACTCATTTCATCAATTATAATATATTCAACATGTTTAAGGGAGTCTTGAAAAGATGTCAATGCTTGACCTTCTAATGGTTTGAGTTCTTTGATGGGAATGCGAAGGTTGACATGTATAAAAAATGTAAAAATGTTGAAAATTGCAACCCCACTAGGGGTAGGTAAAAGGAGGGGTGAAATACCATCGGGGATGCAATGGTGAATGTTGACTTGATAACATTAATGAGGTATGATTTTCCTATCCTCACGTACCTTGAATTATCATCTTTAATGGAGGAAGGTGACTTTTACAAGAGAAGTGTTGGAGAACAAAGTGTCGAAAGCTAATTGTTGGTTATGAGAGAGAAAATGCAACTAGAAAGGAAGGTGTTCGCATGCAAGGAACATTGGTTGCAACTTCATTCACCTTGATGAAATGACCAAGCACCTCAGTAAAGAAGGGGGAACATGATGAATGCTCCAATTGTGTTGGGTCTCAATTTCTCTGAGGCCCAACATATCTAGGTTGTCAAGGATTGTTGTGTTACGAGGCGTAGACGAGCCAAAAGTTGTCATTCATTCAAGTGTTCATGGGAATGATTTTTGCTATCGAGATCCATGTTCAATTTCTGAAGTTTGTGCAAGAACCGTTTGGGAGTAGGCAACATGCCATGGTCGGTAAGTGTCCTAAAAAAGGTTCCAATTAGAAATGACTTCTTGAGGGGTGGAGCTAATATCAAAAAAAATATTTCACAAAGACTTATATAGGAGCTAAGACCAACATAAAAGTTCAAAAGATGTTGAATTATGTGCAGGAATGTGAGAAAATCTTGGATAAGCACAAAAAATAGTTCGCACGAACGAAGCTTCCATTTATTCGCAGATTCAAGATTTATTGCAAATCCAATCCCGAGCTAATTGGATAAGAGGAAGTGATTCCATAGTTGAATGGCGGACCTTATATGCATCCAAGATAGATGTTGTTTCATGTTCCTGAGAGTCATTTTTTGCAACTCATCTGAGTACTTTTCTTTTGACATTCAACAAGACAAAAGAACACATGACTACACATAACAAGCAATAATTTGTCATGTGGATAAATTGTTGGTTTTTGCCAACGGTCATAGGACTAAGCCCTCCTTCGTATAAGGAAGCTCCCATTATTGAATGTAAACTACCTAAACTACCTAAAAATTGTGGGTGGCCATTAGGCCAGGGATCACACATGAATACTCCACTAAACTTGTGGCAAAGTGCTTGTACAAAGTACAAGAGAGGACTTTACAATGAGGAGATAAGGGGAGTTAGGGAAATAAGAAAAGAGAGGGTTACTTGTTGTGAGTAGGCTTACAGAATTCACATACGGTAACCGGAGTAGGTCCGTATTCAATTAGAAAAACACAACAATGCAAACAACAAATCATAAACACATAATTTCATTTAATCATTTATCAAAGGTTCATACACTTTTTTGGTTTTACAAGATTATCATGTATGCAAAGTTGGAAAGTAGAGAGAGAGAGAGAGAGAGAGAGTAGAGGGACATAAGCAAAGGAATAGAAGAATTATAACTTTTATTGCTTGATGTAGAAGTGGTAATCTCAACAACATACTTTCAATCAACAATTGTCAACCCTCTGGAATGTAGAAGCCATTCCAATTTATAGCATTACAAACATGTCTCTTCATCTACCCCCACATGACTTTTCACCTATCTTCATCACTTGTGACCTTTCACATTCTTAGGAGGTGAGACTTTTTATTATTGATGGAGGACTCTTACAATGTTTAATTTAAGGTCTCTTAAGTGAATATGACGAAATAACAAAAATTACATTCTTAATGATTAGATAATGGAGAGAGAAGAAGGAAGAGAGAGATCGAGAAGGGTTGACTGATCGGATGAGGATGAAGAAATTGTTGATGAAGAACTAGCCATTCATGATCCTTGAGGGAGAGTTCTGGAATGAGCTCTTGTCATTTGAATTCTCTATTGAATCGAGCTACCGTAGGTGCCACCTTATATGCTTCTGGAATGAAAATTTAGCTCAACACTTTGATCTATGTCCTAAACATCACTAATAGCCTTGCACCCGTTTAGACCATTCTTCATAGTCTCTTGTACATGTTAGAAATAAAACCTCTGATGTTGGCAAGGGACTCTAAGGTATCCTCGTTGAAGGAAGGGGGATCATTTGCTTCCTTCTTGACCAACTCCTAGAAGGAATCAATGAGTTCTTCTGACGATGAATTCGTGAGTGGAGGGAATCCAAGTTCCTGCACACAAATGTTGACCTCATCCAAAATCTTGAAGGCATTTTTCCACTAGAGTCAAGTTCGGAGATGACATCTTTTATCATAGCATATCTAGCATCCATAGTACGGATCCAAACTAGGGACAAGTTCTCAACAACTGATGGGAACACATTCTTTCTCACGAGAGTGTGGGATTCAAGATAACTCCTTTCAGACACAAGTGGGAACATTTCATCCCAGTGGATCTTCTCCTTTTCAATATCCTCCCTTGTTTTCTTTACATCTGCAATAATGGCAAGAACAAACCCGAGAAAAGAGAAAACCTCTGGGAGCAATGCCTTTCCTTTCTTGATGATCGTCTCACCATCTCTCGTTAGCCTTCTCTTGCATCACATGCCCTTGCACCTTCGTGATCACCTCAGGGTCAAAGCTACTGATTTGAGAAATGTCTTCCACAAGAAGAGGAGGTATGGAATTGGGCTCTAAGAAAAGTGGAATGTAGGCAAAGATTTAAGATTCATCTCGCAGGTCAGAGGTGAAATGGAATTTTCTGGATACACTACGTAGGGAGGATTAATATCGATGTTTCGGTTCCAGTATTGGAACCATCTTCAAGGTGAATATTTTTCTTGAGAGAAGAGATAAAAATGAACTATTATAAATAATCAATTTTCCAAAAACATGTCGTTCCTGAAAAGATATGAAAGTAAAATAACAAGAAAAAGGGGTACTTTCAGAGTAGGCACTTTGAGAGTTCTCACATGTTCCTTAAATTGTTCAATTGTTCATTTGTACTATTGATTTCGAGCGAGCGCATGGGTAGTAGATTCCTTGAATAGATGAACATCAGCTTCATTTGTAGCTTGACCCAAAGAGATGCGGCTCATCTCATAATCCTTTGATTCATCTCCTCCATGGGTTTCACACTTTTAGGTCGGGCAATTTCTACATCTTGGTGACCGAGAGGTTCCACTCGAAGAGATGAGAAGCTACATGTGTCTTCTTTCTCTACTTGGATCTTAAGATTTTTGTGATAGCTCCAAGGTCAGGCATTGCATCTTCTTGCTATGTTGCTCTTGGTTCACTCATGAGAAAGCCTTGAATCCATGGGAATGGCTCTTCTAGAGTAGACACAATGTCAGTCACGGAAATGCTTTCAAGAGGTTGGTGAGGAATCACAATTTGCTCGTTATGGGAAATTTCCACCACTCAGGAAGACATGCTTGAATGTTGATGAAGGATGTTGATGACTTTGAATTTCAATGGGGCTCTTGACTCTTTACTCTTTTCCGACCTCACAATGTTCTTGGTTCTACATGTTATGCCTTGATGTGCTCAGATATGTTCCTCGAGACAAATGTAATCAAAATTATGCTTTAGGATCCTTTGAAATCTTGTAGAGGGTTAATTCTCTTGTTTGAGCCATGAAACATCTTCTTGACCTCGCGGTGATGGCAAAAGGCAACAATATGAGTGAAAACAGGGCCACTCGCAACTTTCTCGCACTAGAATTTGATACTTTCTATTTTTAGCGGTGGAATTAGGCGTTGTTATTTTGGGATTTTTGACAATTCTTGTTCTCTCAAGCTCTAATACACGACAACTTCCATTGATTGTGATTTTTATTTTTAGAAAGTTTCTATTTTGGGACATTTGCTTTTTCCAAACTTTTTATTTTTAGCAAGTTGCTTGATTTGCCTTGTTTTATGTTTCTCATTGTTTCTAGATGTTCTAAATGTTGAGGGTTTGCAATTTCAAGAAACTTACTATTTTTAGCACCTCATTTTTCAGAGCATATGCTATTTTTATTAAGTGAGCTTACTAATGTCATATTGCAACAAAACCACCTTCACTATGTTCGGCTTCACACCGGATCCCGTGCTCCAATTTTCACTATTTTTTATTTGTTGGAACTCTTGGAAATTGAAAAAGAAACTTTTTGGGGTTATAGTTTTAGATTGTTGTATCAAAAATTTAGGGCATCATAGGGAATGCAACTGCAATCTTCCCAAAGGCATTTTGGAGAAGAGCAATCTGTCAAAGTTTCACTATGATCCAGGTTTCTAGTTAGTGAGATATGAAGAAATCTTGGTTTTCAAGGCTATGGTTGTTATGGAAATTTTTTTCAAGAATTTCTGGTAAAAATGGATGTTTTTCAAGGTTTTGTAGTTGAAACTATTGAGGGAGGTCAACTTGTTTAGAGAAATGACTTAAAAACAAGTTATATTTCACTTGTGAGCTTACCTGTTGACCATGGGTTAATGTAATTTTTTATTTTATGGAGTTAAAATATGATTTTTCATGGTGCAAAGGGACAAAAGGGATATAAGTAACAACAAAGGTAACCTTGGAGCAAGATTGAGACAAGTAGTAACACTAGAGTGAAGGTGAGTGAGATGGAGGAGCTAAGCAAGTACCTTGCGAAGCCGAGAGACTCACATGAAAGAAGAAGAGTTGGGGCATGAGCATGGGCACACTTTTTTATCCCCTCTACCTCCTTGGGGAAAAGGGTACAACATGTGCAACAAAGTGTGCTTTGAAGCAAGGTGGTGACACGTGACATTGAGGAAAATCGCTAACAATGGGTTTTCACTCACCTAACTCACTTGGACTCAACCCGGTCAACTTTATGCACGTGGGTGGTTATAGATTCACAAGGATGTCATGGGGTGCACTTTTTTGTCCCCTTGGGGACAAAAAGACAAGAAGTGCACAAAATTCCGCCTTTGCATCATTTGGAAAGCCAGGTTTAACACTAGCTTATCCGAAATAGCTTGAAAACATGAAATCTTCACCCCAAAGGCTCGAGATGGACTTTTGAGGTAAAAATTTATATGAATATGACTCCAAAATCCATTATAATACTGATGGCACATGTTTTAGACCTTAATTCTTCTTGAAACTCTAAAAATGGCCCCTTTTATTGAGATAACGTGATACACCTACAAAGTTTGAATTTCCTCAAGAAATCATCGATCTTATATCAAATTTTATTCTACCAATATGTAGATTATTTTTCAACCTTTCCATTTCCTACTTGTTTTCCTTCTAACTCCTTACGGAGCACCTAGAATCAACCGAAGAAGTCCAGTTTACATTTTGATTGTTCATTCCTTACACCTGAAACCCCACTTTTGCACAAATGTCCCCTGAATCACCAAATATTTCCTAAATATTCCTAAGCTAATTCCAACACCTTAAATTCTCTCTAATACCACATTTGGATGCTTAATACCTTTTAAGAATCCTCCCGGAGGATGCACGCAGCTCTAAAATGGCCAAAAATAGCCTTTCAAGCTTCCCAGGATAATTAACCTCTTATTGCATTTCACCGAATGAAATGATGGAATTTATTACGCACTTTTACAACATTATAATTTTTTATTCAATGCATTAGGAGAACCTACAAAGTCATGATGATCATAACACGAAATAAAAATTGACTATGAGAGGGATTCGAGAAGGTTGTGAAGCAAGTTTTCACATTATGCCTTGGTTGTCATGGTTCAAGTTTTGAATTTTTGGACTATTCTAAGAGGTGGCTATTATTGGCCTACCCTCTTCTAAGATGCATACAAGTGGGTGGGAAAATGAGATCCGTGCCGATGTAATTTGTAGGAAGACCAAGGTTTGTTGTTTTGCCTCTTAGGTCCGTGATCATTGAAGAACCCCTGCAATATTGGGGTCTGGATTTCATTAGTATATTGAATCCACACTCCAACATGGGTCATATGTATGTCCTCGCTGCTACTGATTACTTCACAAAGTGGGTGGAATCTATTCCAACCAATCATACCAACTTTGAAATGGTATGCATTTTCTCGAAGGAGAATATCATTGTCAGATTCAAGGTGCGAAACAAAATAGTAACTAACAATGTTACTTACTTTTCTTCTCCGTGAATTGATGAATTTTTTCTATAACGATGGTATTTCACTATCTTACTCTGCCGATTACTATCTGCGCAAGGCAATGACCAGCGAGTTAAGTAAAAAAAAATATTGTCACTATTGTTCAAAACTAGTGGATGTTAATCAAAGGGATTGACATAAAAAATTATATGATGCATTGTGGGCTGATCGGATCATGCCCAAGAAGGCCATTGACACTTATCCTTTCCAACTGCTATATGGACTCGAATCTCAAATCCCAATTTCCCTAGAGTTACTTGCCTTACAACTGGTGAAGGCAGTAAAAAATGGAGAATACTCAAATGCTCTTGAGAAGAGGATTTTCTACGTAGAAGTTAAATGAAGACAAACAAATAGCAATTGATGTATTAAGAAGACACCAAATGAAATTGAAGAGGCTTTTTGATCAAAAGACACAAGATAAAATCTTTCAAATTAGAGACCTTGTCCTACTCTAGGATAAAAGGAGAGAGCCCAAGGGAAGCCATGGAAATTTTGACTCTCTTTGGCTTGGCCCCTTCAAGATCGACATTTATGTGGAGAAAACACATATTATCTTGCTTACCTTGACAAGACCCCATTGGAGTTGCCTCACAGTGGGAAACATCTGAAGTTCTACAAGTAGTAAGGTTGGTTGTCCCCAACCATGTACCATATTTTCCTTCTAGTTGTGTGTGTTTCCTTTTTGTGTCATGTGTGTTTTGTTTTTCACTCATGTGTGTTGGTTGTTTGTATTAGTCGGTGAATGAATGACTTTATTGCCCAATGGACAAAGCACTGGTCTACTTACCAAGAGAATTCTAAGGTCCTCTATTGCCCTTATAGTTCAATGTCCCCATGTTAGATCCATCTATTGTCATGCTAAATGTATAGAATGCAAACTTAAATTTTTTGGCCATGATAACTAAGCCCACAATTGAAATTTTTCTCTTCGTCATTGTGAACCCTTCCTATAGCTAGCATGTCCTCGGTTCACCCTCACTCGGCTCAAAGGAATGTGCTAACAATATTTTCAAGTGTGTTGTAATGTGCAGGGAAGAGCACCTCGGGCTATTGATGAATTCATTAAATTTCAAGGAAAAATAACTTCCTCCGGAGGCCTAAAAAGGTCATTTTTGGCCCTTCCACAGCTGGTAAACACCCCCTAGAAGCCTATAGGGAAGATTCAAATAATATGAGGTTGGTGTCAAATAACATTGAAGATTTCCAAGGTAGTTTAGGGAAGTTCTGTGAGAAAATTTGATAACATGAACAACTTGAACAAGATCGGGTCATTTTAGGCACAGGGAATGAAGGCTTCAATGGTGAAAGCTAACTTATCTCAATGATTATAAGAGTTTCGGAAGGAGTTCGGAGGTGAACAAATAATCAATAGAAATATCTTATAACCCACTACATGATGGACACATCATGTTTGTTTCAAAACTCAAAGATTTTTTGTAATAATCCAAGACACAACAACTGCCCCTTCTAGTCAAGAATGAAATAGGCCCAAAAATAAAATTGTAAGAAGAATTGGATCATGATAATGGATGTAATTATCTCAGCACATGATTTAGAGTCAAAATCATATAGGCTTTTACCACAAAACATTCCTTCATGCTCCTAAGGCGTAAAAATCACTCTTGATGTAGTGTCCCACATTGTTATGCCTAGTTGGTAAGGTTGTGGACCCTCTTCGTAAGACTAGTGTTTTACTAAACATCACAAATATGTAAGTGTGTTTTGTTGCAAGTTAACAATTATGAGTTATCTAATTCGAACTCCCTTCATGGCTTAAGAGACTTGGGGTAAGTAGAAAGTTACAAGTACTTTTAATCATTCCATGACTATATTTGGCATATGACCATGCTTTAAGGTCTTTGTGGGACGTGAATCGAATTTGGATATGCCCCACTAGTCATGGGTTTCGTAAGTATTGTCTAAGAGATTTTGGGTTTCAAACTCATGACCGCTCATTAAATTTGGTTTTGTTCGTTTTACACAAATTAATTGTTTGAATCTCTGTTGCTTCCGTCGTCACAAACATTAATAGAGTGTGTTTCGTCAAATGTAGTTCTTCTTATTCTTTCCTCGTCATTATCATCCCCGGGAGTTGTTGGTATGATTGTTTCGTATTGAGATTTAATAAATCATAATGACACTAAAAAGAATTATTTATAAACGACTTATTGTGAGATAATTAAAATGATAAAATGAAATGAAATGGAATGGAAGCAAATAAAACGAGTTTTAATTAAAATATATATATACAATGAAAGATTCTAAAAAATAAAAAATAAAAAAATAAAACAAGTATAGAAAATTATAAGGTATATATATATATATATATTTTTGAAATAAAAAAATAAAAAAATAAACAAACAGATCAAATTGTTGGTTTTGGTGGAAAATGGTAATTGAACTCGGTTGTGGGGTTGGTGGAGTGGATGGAGGGAGTAATGGAGGAAGGCGTCCTACCTAGGCATGGTGCAGCTCCATAGACCTTGTTAGCTCCTCCTTGCGCCAAACCGAAAGCATAAGTAGGCACATGGACCGTTCGATAAAATGCGTTGAAAGACTTAAGAAACTTTCAGGCAGATGCAATTGATAGGTTTAAAGCCAAACTCTTATAGCCTTTGTCAGTGCGCGCCCTACCTATGCCATAATAAGAACCTTGAAACAACAAATGGCATTTGATTGTTTGATTACAAGTGGCAAAGAGAGGTGCAGCCTCATAGGAATGCTATGAGTGCAGACCTGCACAAAATGAATTCCTTGAAAATGATTTTGAAGCTTTCAGGCAAATGATTTTGGCAAGTGTAGATTACTTTCCCCCAGTCCATACTAGCATTTCTTTCCCCCAAGCCGTGCCAAATAGAAGTTAGTGCCCTGGTAGAAATGTGTCAATTCGTGGAAGCATGCTCTTAGTAGGACAGGCGCCCAACTCCACAAATCTACGTTGGTTTTCCCCAGCTAGCTTGCGCAAAAACAAGGGAATTTTTAGCAAAACGGTAAGAACAGGGTTTGAATGCTTCTCAAAGCATAAATAATATGTTAATGTTGGAGTTGTGTGTGCACTTTTAGTTGTGTATGCAAAGTGTGGAAACAAAGAAATGCTGCCTCTTAGAAAAACATTTGTTGTAGGTTATACACAAAGTGGTTCCATTGAAAATGGATTAGGAAACCTTGGGGCAGATGCAATGTACAGAACTGGGAGGTTCACCTTTACAAACATGCTCAAAACTGTTCCAGTATTTTCCTTCACTGCCACGCCTCCAACATATACCGAATCAAGAGCTATTAGAGCATGCGCATGTGAGCTTCATTTTTGTTTTTTTGGCATGTAGTCGTGCAGGTGTAGTGGACGAGGGTTGTGAATACTCAATGGCGTGAGCACCTCTTATTGAACCCTTCCTAAAATCAATCTTTTGTGTGCGTGAATGGCATTTTGGCCACGCTAGCTATCTTGAGAAAACCTCAAACTCTATCATCAACACTCTAATTCAGCCTGTGATGGTTGTGTTGAATCGTTTGCTTGGTGTTGTTGAGCACGTGGAATGTGCAATTTTGGTGGGGCGTGTAGACCGTTTGGTAGAATGCCCCAAAGGAGTGTGACAGGTTAGTTGCAAGACACACTCAAATCGAGTTACGAATTGGCTCGGATCTCACAAGCATGCATACAACTGACACGCTCAACCAGCCACGGAACTCCTCTTTTATAGCTGGTAAGATCATACATGCATGATTATCTTCCTCCTTGCTTGATTTACGTATCGCTAGTTTTTTCCTTGTTTATGGTTATTGAAATAAAATCAAGCATGCATGCATGTGCTTCAGTGAATTCTTAATGAGTTGCAACACCGCCAGTTAAAATAGATTTTCCCCTTCTTACGCAACTAGAAGGAATTTTTGTAGAGTGCAAACACAATTCATGGTTAACCTCCTTCGATGCTCAAATAACCTTGATAAAAATTTTGGATAACGAAGATTGCCTAAATGTTGAGTCGAACTTCATTTCTAGCTAAATACTACCGTTTTGTTACCTTGTAAAGTTAATGAAACACAATTTTTGGTGATTCGTAAAACACCTCTCCAAACCCCAAAATGGGAAAATCAAGTTGTGATTGTGTTCCCTATCGTGTGGAGTGTTGTATCAAACCTTAGAACTACCTCGAATGTTCGTTCGTGCATTTTCCGTCGCCCCTCTAGGAGCCCTGTTAACCCTTTTTACAGTTTAGGGAAGTTGTTGAAAGTCAAAAGTTGGGTCTTGTTTTGGCTTACCGTTTAGGTCTTGGGAAAAGAAATGAATATTGGCCTATGTATACCTCTAGTATTTCTCCGTGGCAATCACTAGCAACCCTCAGTTTGGAGAAAAACATCCCACAATCTAGTTTTCCATGTAGGTTTTGTACGCCTCCGGTTGTTGCGTGACACTTTGTCGTTTGGGTGCATTTACGATCGGTGGCTCCGGAAAGATGGGCAACAATTAAATGTAGTTCGTCAGTTTTGGGTTTTGTCAGCTCTATGTGTTTCCCTATATATAGAGTAGTAGGTAGGGATTGATTTCCTTGGGCGTTTGAATCTCAATGTTTGTTTTGAATGCTAACTTTTGGGCTACTTGGCTATATTTGACGTTTTTGGAAACTTGTGACTCAATGGAGAAAATTACCATTTGACCTTATCCAAGTAAAATAACGATCGACAAAGCTTGTATACACTACAACATGATTATAGAAACCCTTTTTTGATTTTTGCTTGGAAATTGTGGCATTCTATATGCTTTTGTAATAATGGGATTTTCATTGAAATACTTGTAATATTAAAGGGTTGTATATTAGTACTATGGTTATGAAAATAAATGTGATTTATGGATTTTTCTCGTGACATGTAAGATATTGTAGCACATTGGTGTATTGGGGAAAACGGGCATTCTATTTGGGGTGTGAATTTTTATGAATTTTTATGTTGCACTTATGGTTTGGATGTCTTGAAACAATCTTCTATAATGTTAATTATTGGTTTCTCTCTTTATACTTGTATTGTTGGGAACTTTTTATACCCAAACTATCGAAATAAAGTGAGTTTGTAACCCTTATCATATCCTTCCCTCTTAATCGAGTCTTGTCCAGTTTGTAATATGCCTATCACTTTAAGAAAAGAATTGAAATTATCACAAGTTGTTTTCTTCTTGTCTTGCACCTAGGACAATTCTTACAAAGACCATTTTTCTTAAGTATTATTTGTGGGGCAATGGCTATTACGAGTACCCTATCATATTTGGGGTGAGAAGGACCGTCATTTTTAGGTGTCGTAAGTCTAATCAATTCGTGGGTAAGTTGTAATCCTTATGTGCATAATTTCTCTTGACACCTTAGCATGTAACCTAGTCCTTGTGAGGATATTTTGGGTGTTTTCACCTATGATTTATCTCGTTGAGGGATCTAATTGATGCAAGTGGATTCTATGTGTCAGTTTACCTACACATTAACCTCTTGCATTTGAACTCATTAATTCGTCACAGATAAAAGTGTTACCTTTGCAAGCACTATCGAATACCTCGGGTTTCATGAAGGCTTTGCAAGATAAGGAAATTTGATTACTCTAGTATTGTCTTGTAGTAGGGTGTAGGAACCCTCGATTGTTAATGAAATTAATAGATCGTGTGACCTCTCATGATGTTATTGGTGAAAAACTTTGATGTATGGTTACCCAACGATTGGAAATATTGCTTTAGAAGGATTTTGAAACATGTAAAATTTTATTGAATGTCCCACTTATAATATGTGTGTAATACTTGATTTGCCTAAGGACAATAAAATGAATCATACGTGAGGAATCACCCTCCCTAGAGTCGGGAATCCGTAAGTGTAGAGTAAGTGTCATATGAATTACAACCGTTCTAAAATGATGCCAACAAAAGACCAAAGTAGCAACGTAAATGTAATTAGAACAAGGGTAATTGAGGTTAAACTATGGAATGATGGTTACAAGAATCGTATGCACCTTGAACGATGTCAAACCAACCAAAATGCCTAATGTGATCATAAAATGAATGAAAATAAAGGAGAGCTTCACTAGGTGATAAAACAACCTATTAAAATGGGAAAATGCAACTTTGAGGCATGAGCACATACTTTGTACACATAAATGTGGTTTAAACAATGAAGTTAATAACTTTGAGAACGGAATATATGCTTACCTAGTTAAATGCTCTTCAAATGTATGAGGTTAAACAATGGAACTTAATTATAATAAAGATGTAATCATAAAAATGATGTGTTGTGGAATAGGTTTAGCCTTAAGTTCTCGTGTGGGGTTGAGTCATTGTAGTGTGTTCATCCTTTTCAAGAAGCTTGGCAAAGAACATGCTCTGTAGTTATCATGTTGTCTATATGGGTCCATGCTTGTGCAAGTGTCATTTTTGATGTTGAGATACTCTATTTGAGCCCATGTGGTGTCGTGTATCAAGCAATGAAAGACAAAAAAATTATTCTGATATTTTTATTTTTGTATTTGTGTGTGAAAATTTTGGGCATGACATGTGGTATTAGAGTGGAGGTTCATGTTCTTGAACCTCTAGAACAATTGGTGTTGTATTGATTATGTATGTTGGTGGAGGAGTTGGAAGAGTAATGTGATATTATGTTGTGATGTAACAAACGTTGTGATTGTAATGTTATGAATGTATTTGTCGTTCTTACCACTTAATGTGGATTATTGTGACGTTGATGTGTTTTTGATGAGATTACACTCTCTCTCCCTCGTGAATTCAATGTATATTACGTGTGTGTTACCACCTTGTTGTGTGAGAATAGTGTTATTGTGAACTGTGAAGTGTGGTGGCATTTCATCATCTTGTGATGTTGTATATGTGTATCAATGTGTTGTGTGACAAAATGTTCTTTCTAGTAAATTATATCATATCATGTTATTTCCACCATATTGTGACGTATCATGATATATGTCACCATGTTGTATTGTAATTATTTATATGTGTGATGATAGTCATTATATTCGTCATACATAGACATTCATGCGCTATGTAATAAATATTTGTGTCGTGAAGTAGGGGTATATGGAATATTATGAACCATATGTATTGTACTTTCATTGTTGATACGTCATGTAGAAACGTGGCGTATTGTAAGATGTGGAATTGATGTTATGTTATACCCTATATGTATACCATGTGTAAGATGTTATGGTTGTTGTGCGTAAAACATCATTGTGTTAGTAATGTAGTTATGTGTTATATTGTGTACCCTACACTTGCCGACCCTAAGGGAAGCAATTAGAAAAAGTGTATGTTTGGAGAGAGATAGCGTGAGTCCAGGTGCCCATAACCTTGAGTCGAGTACAAGTTTGGAAGTGGAGTCTCATGTAGACTAAAAACCCACTTCTATCTGTTTGGTATACTTCAATATTGCTCAATATATTGTGGATGCACACCACCTTAGGCTCAACTTATGCAAACTAGAGTCCCTGCTCTCTCTTATATGGGTTGTCCATTGAACAATCTTATGTGATAGTAACTATGTTGATCCTAGTATGTGTGATTTAGAGATATATAGAGATATGTTTATTCTCGTAATTTGTATTTTACAAGCTAAGGCTCGATATCTAAGTGCCAACAAATCGATGAGTAACCCTTGGTGGCCATGAAATGACCACATAGTGATTATAATGTGTTTTTTCTATGTTCGTATTTTATTCGTAAATTGATCATCTTCTCTTTTCTTTTAAGAATCAACAATTTTCTTGATTGTTGTATTCCTAAAGTTCGGGAATTTAATATGATTTTGTTGCTAACAAGAGGCCTTTGCATTCTTTGCATGACTATTTAGCCATTTATTTCACTTAATTTGAAATTTTGTTTTTAAGTTTTAAATTTTCTAGCTTAGCCCAAAGCTTGGAATTTGATGCCACTTGGAAATTGAAATTGATTTATATGTTGGTTCTAATGTTGATGTGATGGAATAGGATCATGTGATTCACCATGGAGTGGTTGGACTTATGGACCCACTTCATTGTGTGGGGGTACGCCCTAAGGGGACATGACGTTGTGTAGCTTTAGAGCTACAAGTTACTATGCCACTTGGGTGAAGGTGACGGGGATCTATGTGCCTAAGGCCATAGAGTGACCCGGTCTTATTTGTTGGAGAAAATAGGAAAATTTATTTAATTTTTGTTGGAGGCAAAAGGGTTGTGTTGGTTATTTTTTGTTGGAGGCAAAAAGGGTTGTGTTGGTTATTTTTTTGTTGGAGGTAAAAGGGATTGTGTTGGTTGTGTTTGTTGGAGCCAAAGGGGTTGTGTTTGTTGGAGGTAAAAGGGAGTTGTGTGGGAGTATCTTATTCATATCTTGAGACTATGTTTGCATTGTGTAAAAATCTAAATTCTCCCTTTGTGACATCTTATCATATGACATTCTTGCATATCAAGTGGATATATTTGTATTGTGAAACATGACATATCTTGTAAAAACTTCATACTAGACCATACCCACCATGAGAAAAGGTATGAAAATGAATTTGTGTATAACAATCCTTAAAGAAAATGCTTGTAGCCAATCATTCTTACCATGTCTTGCAAGATGAAAATAACCTCATATACTTGAAAACCACTGATCAATCCTTATGTTGAAAAGATTCTTGTCATGATAAAACAAATGAACATAACCGTATATCATACTCTTTGCATTTTAGCCTTATATATGTCATTTCACTCCTCTGTGTCACCACATGTGAAAATCAAACTATCACCTCCAACCCTTCAACCAATTGAAAAACATGAAAACTAGTGGATGAGAAAACCTGAACTCCGACAATTTATCTAAAACATCACATTAGTAGTCATTATGTTACAGAAAATTCCTTAAAAACCCCCCTTCTAACCTTGGAGATCCCATCAAACTATGTGCTTAAACAATGAAAACTTGTTAACTTATGGTATTTGGTTACTTTTGTGTATGATGATGGCTTTTGTTGTTCATGATGATGGGAGGTGGTGGCTCATGCTTGGCACTTTGGGAGATATTATTACTTGATATTGCTTGGATCATGGATCATGTTTGGGAGTTATTGATGTTGATATGCCATATTGTGGTGCACATGTTGATTGATGAGTCACTCATGTGAGTCCTTTTGTTATGTACCGTGATGTTTGAGGTTTGATGCTCCTCATTTATTACATGTGACACCTTGATCTTATTATGGAATCACGTGGATTCAGTTTTGATTTGAGTCATGTGAAAACCTATTGCATATGTATTTTTATAATGCCTTGTTGTTATGTATATTTTCTAAGCCAAGGATATGTGTATTGGGTGTTATGATGTTGGACTATACTTTTCTTCCCAAGGTTGGGTTTGTGGTCTTGTTTCGAGTTGCAATCGTGAATATGTGTTAAGTAGGTTGTGTTATGTTTGAGGGCCTAATATGATGTTATGTTTTGTGTGGTACCCTATGGAAACAATTAAATTAAACCATTAAACAATAAGATATTACAAGTATTGAATCAAAGAAATTGTATAAAGGAAAAGAGAATTGTCAATCTTCACAGAACATAAATAGTTGAAGAAATTTATAAATTGTGATTTTCTTCTAGTGGTCTCATTGTACCGATAAGTTGTTTTGTTAAGCAACATGTTCCATTATTGGCTTTCCTTGCTTACTTATCCCTCTAGTTAACCTTAGCATTGTGTCACATCGAAGACGATGCTCTTATAAGGGGATGGAAATGTAGTGCCCTGCATCATTATGCCTAGTCGATAAATTTGTGGACCCTCTTTGTAATACTATGTGTTTTACCGGACATCATAGATAGGTAAGTGTGTTTTGTTGCAAGTTAACAATTACAAGTTATCTAATTTGAACTCCCTTCCCGACTTAAGATACTTGGGGTAAGTAGAAAGTTACAAGCATTTTTAATCATATTAGGACTATATTTGGTGTATTACCATGCTTTAAGGCCTTCGTGGGACATGAATCGAATTTGGATATGCTCTGCCCGGTCATGGGTTTCATAAAGACTAATGACCGCTCATTAAATTTGGTTTCCGTTCATTTTGCACAAATTAACTGTTTGAATCTTCATTGTTTGTGGTCTTCAAACATTAATAGAGTGTGTTTCATCGCCAATGTAGTTCTTCCTATTCTTCCTTGTCATTATAATTCATGGGAGTTGTTGGTATGATTATTTTGTATCGAAATTTAATAAATTGTAACGATACTAAAAGGAGGACTTTATAAACAACAATCATGAGATAATCAAAATGAGAAAATGGAATGGAATGGAAACAAATAAAATGAGTTTTAATTAAAAAAATATAGATACAATGAAAGATTCTAAAAATAAAACAAGTGTAGAAAATTATAAGGTAAATTTAAAATATATATATAATTAAATAAATAATAATAAAAATAACCAAGTAGAACAAATTGTTGGTTTTGGTGGGAAATGGTAATTGAACTCGGTTGTGAGGATTGGTGGAGTGGATGGAAGGAGTAATAGAGGAAGGCATCCTACCCAGCGGTGCAAGCATGGTGCAGCTCTATAGACCTTGTCGCCCTTCCCTCATGCCCATGCATTGTCTTTGCATTAGCTTGAAGTCCTCCTTCATGCGCCAAACCGAAGCATTGATTAGGCGCATGGATTGTTTCATAAAATTCTTGTAAGGGATGTGTTGAAAGACTTAAGAAAATTTCAAGCGGGATGCAATTGTCTTGTAAAGCCAAACTCTCGTAGCCTTTTCTAGTGCACACCTGCTGCGCCATAATAAGAACCTTGAAACAACAAATGGCTTTGGATTGTTTAATTATAGGTGGAAAAGAGAGGTACAACCTCATAGGAATGCTAGGATTACAGACCTTCACAAAATGAATTCGTTGAAACAACTATTGAAGCATCCAAGCAAATGATTTTGCCAGTGTAGATTTTTGTCCCTCCGCTCCATACCAACATTTCTTTCCCCCAAGCCGTGTCAAATAGAAATTAGTGCCATGGTAGAAATGTGTACAATACACTGGATGCATTCTCTTGGTAGGATAGACACCCAACTCCATAAATCTTTCTTGGTTTTCCCCACCCAACTCGCGCCAAAACATGGGAACTTTTTTGCATAACGTTAAAAACAAGGCTTGAATGCCTATCAAAGCATAAATATTATGCTTATTTTGTCATATGTTGGATTTGTGTGTGCCATGTTAGTCATCTATGCAAAGTATGGAAGTAAAGAAATGTGGCCTCCTAGAAAAACATTGGTTGTAGGATATACACAAAGTGGTTCCATTGAAATCGGATTTGGAAACCTTGGGGCATATGAAATGGAAAGACGCCCGATCTCGGGAGGTTCACCTTTGTAAACATGCTCAAAACTATTACAAGTATTCTCCTTCACCGCCACACCTCCAACCTATACCAAAACAAGAGCTATTGAAGCATGCACGACCATGTGAGCTTCATTTTTTTGGAATGTAGTCGTACAGTGCAGTGCGGTGGAGGAGGGTTTTGAATACTCAATGGCATGAGAACCTCTTATTAAACCCTTCCTAAAATCAATATTTTGCATTCATGAATGGCGTTTTGGCCACATTAGCTATCTTGATAAAACCTTAAACTCTATCATCAACACTCTAATTTAGCATGTGGTGGTTATTGTCATAAGAATCGATTAACACGATGAGATCCCTCTCCACCATCAGTTCGAGCTTTTGGTGTGATGGCAAGTCGTGCAGCTTTGATACCATGAAAGAGTTTGCGAGAATCAAATCGAAACGATGCACCACAAAGTAGTTGCACTCCAACGGAATCGTGATAGCTCCAACGTAATCGCAAGGAAGAATCGATCAACAATGGAATAACTTGCTCAACAGAAACAAAGCTTGCACATAGAGGAAAGACAACGGAGTGTCTTGGCATGCTCATAAATGAATAGTAAAAGGGTACATATAGGGTGTTGAGTAACCCTAGTGCATGACACACATGTAAACCCTAAACCTAAACCTAAACCTAACCCATGTGAGATGATCCTCCATATGTGAGTGGAGGACACATAGGATAACTCACACCAACACCCCCTTGGTATCACGATTCGTTGGAGTGCAACTACTTCGTGGTGCATCGTTTCCGATTCGATTCTCGCAAACTCTTTCATGGTATCAAAGTTGCACGAATTTCCGTCACACCATGAAAGAGTACGAGAATCGAATCAAAAATGATGCACCATGAAATAGTTGCACTCAACTAAATCGTGATAGCTCCAGTGAAATCCCACTTCTGACACCAAATGATTTGCCATCACACCAAAATCTCGAACTGATGGTGGAGAGGGATCTCATCGTGTTAAACAGCTGCTACACCAACACCCTCCTGCACGATGGAGCCTCGGTATACACCCAATCAGGCCCAACAACGATTAGGAGACAGTGACACCGGGAATTTCTCGGGAGGTCACCCATCACCACACTACTCTAGGGCTGGCGCGCTTAACTACCTAGCTCTGATACCAAACGATTTTCCGTCACACCAAAAGCTCGAACTAATGGTGGAGAGGGATCTCATCGTGTTATTCAGCTGCTATGCCAACACCCTCCCGCACGATGGAGCCGGGTATACACCCAATCAAGCCCAATAACATTAGGAGGCAGTGACACCAGGAATTTCCCGGGAGGTCACCCATTGTCACACTACTCTGGGGCTGGCGCGCTTAACTACCTGGCTCTGATACCAAATGATTTGCCGTCACACCAAAAGCTCAAACTGATGGTGGAGAGGGATCTCATTGTGTTAAACAGCTGCTATGCCAACACCCTCCCGCACGATGGAGCCGAGTATACACCCAATCGGCCCAACAACATTAGGAGGCAGTGACATCGGGAATTTCCCGAGGTCAACCATCGCCATACTACTATGGGGTGGCGCGCTTAATCGCCCGCTCGATACCAAACGATTTTCCGTCACACCAAAAGCTCGAACTAGTGGTGGAGAGGGATCTCATCGTGTTATTTAGCTGCTACGCCAACAAAGTGGTTGTGTGGAATCATTTACTTGGTGTTGTTGAGCACATGGAATGTGCAATTTGGTGGGGCATGTAGACCGTTTGAAAAAATGCCCTAAAGGAGTATGACCACTTAGTTGCAAGACATGCTCAAATGGAGTTACAAATAGGCTTGGATCTCACAAGCATGTAACTGGCACACATTCAACTAGCCACATAACTCCTCTTTTCAAGTGTAGACACAAAATCACACACATATTACTATCTTACTATACCACCAAGTATGTTGTTATACACATGGATCTTGAGTAAGAAAAGTATTCACTGGTGACATTCACCCTAGTCCATCTGTTTGCTTTGGTTGTTTCTATTATCTTTCTCTCTCACACATTTGCATTCTACATAGCTATAGCCCACTATCTTAACATCATTGGCACAAGGGTAATAACCTAAGGACATTATTTCACACAAAAGCACACGAACTACATGGAGTCTGGAATGTAGTGTAGTGCTCAGTCATAATTTCATCCTTTGATGACTGTTGGGGTCATTCCGACTTCACATATTGCATTTTTTTATTTCAATTTGATGTGTTTTGTGAGATTAAGCGGGTATCTAGGGTTTTCTTGTAGGTTACAAATACCTTGGCAATCCAAGTGCGAATATCGTGTGATTAACATGAAGTGGTAGTGAAACCCTAGCAACACAAAAAAATTAGATTCTAACCCTTTACGCAGTCACAAGCGCCTACATGAGGTCTCTAAGCACCCGGAGCTCGTGTCCAACTCGTCCCTGTGTTCCGAATTGATATCAAACATTTCCGACACTCTTCCCATCCTATTCATCAGTTGCTCTAGTTTAGATCTCGCTTCGATATAAGCATAAATTGGATAAGTGCCCTATCCCTTCTATTTTCTTACACAGATGCGTCTTTAGAGTGTTTAGCATTTGTATTCTGTTGTATATTATCATAGTAGTGACTTTGAAAATAGATTTAATATTCAGATTTTATTAAATCATTTGGTGAACCCAATCCTTAGTCGAACTCCTTGCCCTAGGATCCACAAAACCCTCATGGCTAAAAATAGATCCTCCTCTCTTATGCTAGCTATGCATCATGTTAGTGTGAATCCTATCCTTGATGATGTTGTTGAGGCTGAACTTAATGCCCTTTATCACAATTCTCGATTTTATGATAAAGTTTAAAGACAACTTATGGCTCACATAAAGCATTATTCCCACTAGTTTTTTCAACTCTAGCGTGAACATTATTTCGCCTCAACCAAAACTTTACTTCATGTTTTCCAATGTTGAAAATGTACATGTGCATGATGATGTTTCTAATACTAGTCAAGATGAATGTAAAGCTATATCTCATGTCTCTTCTATTTTTGAAAATGTTTCTAATGATTGCAAAGATACATCTTATGATAGTTCTCCTACTACTTCTCTATATGTTGATGAATCTCTTGATGAATTACTTGCATGTAAAAATATGTTTGATAGTGATGTTGATTATATTTCTGATCATGAACATGTTAGTGAGGATGTTACTTCTCTTAAGACTATTGAATGTGAATTTTCCACTCCTCTTTATTCCACTTCTGAGGTTGTTTCCAATGTCATTCATGATGATTCTACCACTTACTAGTTCACCTCTTATCATTTCTTCTGATTCTACTTCTAGAATTTATGTCGATATTCCATGTTCCTCTCCTCCTCTTCCACCTCTTTATTCTTCTTCTCTAGATGTCATTCATGATGATTCTACTACTCCTACTAGTTCACCTCTTATCATTTCTTCTGATTCTACTTCTAGCATTTTTGTCGATATTCCATGTTCCTCTCCTCCTCTTCCACCTCTTTCTTCTTCTTCTCAAGATGTTATTCATGTTGATTCTACCATTCCTACTAGTACACCTCCTCTTATTTCTTCTGCATCTACATCTATCATTCCCATAGAGCCTTCATCTTCCACTTCTTCTTCTCACATTCCCATGATCACTCACAATGGAAAACTTCAACCTCTTCATGTGCCTCTCACTTCTTCTACAATTCCTTCACATGATATTTTATCACTCATGCATGTTGTTGGCCATTTGCAATCTCAAGTTCAATCTCTTACTCTCGAAATCAAATCCTACTATGCTTCCATTGACAATAACTCTCTTCATGGCAATCCTATTCCAAAGAAAATTCACAATTCAGCTTTTCCTAAGGATTTTATCATGCCTACCTTTTCATGTTTTAATGGCATTAACAATCCTTATTTGCATCTTAAGCATTATCATTTAGCTATGGCTTCTTATTCTAATGATCGATTGTTACTAAAAGCTTTTCGTCATAGTATTGTTGATGATGTTCTTCAATGGTATACTCATTTTCCTTATGGATCTATTAGTACATATTGTGAAATGGAAGATGCTTTTCTTAGATGCTTTATACTTAACAATGGTCCTAGAGTTACACATGATCACTTACCTAACTTACATCAAGGAAAGAAAGAACCCATTCTAGATTACATTTTACACTTCAATTCTTGCATGCATTAGTTATTATTTCAGCCTATTGATCTAGAAAAGTAATTTATCTTTTGTTGTGGCTTGATTCCTGCATTGAAAGAAAGATTACAATATGATACATGTGAATCGTTTACGCTTTTATGTTATAAATTCATTGATCTAGAACAATATTTAATTATTGCACATGTTATAGAACCCCTTCTATTCCTTCTACTGCTTCATTGTCTTCTACTTCTTCTCCTCTTCCATCTATTAAGTGTCCTCTAAGGTCTCCATCTCCTCCACCTCATAAGTGTGTTCCATCCCCTCCACTACATAAGCATCCTCCATCTCCTCCACCGCGTCACTCTCCACCTAAGTCTTCTCCATCTCCTACTCGGGAGCCATTACATTTCTCACATGCTGCTAAGCCTCATGATGTTTTGTGTGCTTTACTTGATAAACACTTAATTCGCTTACCTTCTAATCAACATCATCCTCCTCATCGCTTGCATCACCAGTATGATCGCCCTTATTACAATTTCCACATCAATGGCCACCATGACAATGACTGTTTGTTCCCTTCATGACAAGTTACAACAATTAGAAGACAAGGGTTTCATTACCTTTTGCTCTAACTCTCGTGAGCGGTCTCTTTCTCCAATTCTACATAAGTGTGCTTCCACTTTTATTCACTTGTCTCCTCTACCTACTTCTAAGGTCATCATTCGTCCACCTCCTAAGATCATTATCCATCTCGCTTCTTCTCTACCTAGCTCATCATGTCGTGGGTATCATCTCACCCACCTCACAGTGTTACTACTTCCCATTGGCTTCCTAATCCATCGGCATATGTGCTTCCTACCACTACATCTCCCATTATTGGCACCATTTCATCCGACATTCAATTGGGCTTTTACACTGATGTTGCCACCACTTCACATGCTTATGTTATCCCTCACAGTGCCTCTCTATATTTGGTAGGTGATTTATATATGATCACCTCATTACCCAATGATGCACTCATGTTTTTAAGGTTCTTACATGACTGTTGAGGGATTTATTACAACAATAACCTCACTCATTCTTCACGCTCTATTTTTCTAGCAATACACTCTCAAACCATTTCCCGATGACACACTCTTATTCTATGGTTCATTCTTGATTGTCAAGGGGTCTTATATAAATGAACCTCATTTTCCTACACATACGTTGGGGGAAATTTCCTTTCTTCTCCCCTCTTCATCATACTTGCACATACATTATTTTCCATCTCTTATCGCACTACTCAATCACATTGTTATCTCACATTATTCATTTTATTACATCACATACATCTATTATTATTCATCACATATATTCTATGCTTCATTATCATTTAACTACACATTCCTATTTTCACACATTACTTACCTATCCATTTCAAATAAAAACAACCATTTACGCATTACATATCAAATTTTACAAAACACAATACAATCATCACATCATACATCAATATACATCAACACAATACAATGATACCAACAATCCACAAACACACACACACACACACACACACACACACACACACGGGAAAAAATCATAGTTTGAAACTACAATCACTAGGGGAAATCCCCATCCATCATGATTAACTAAAATTAACTAATATGTGGTGTGTGAGGATAGTTAATCTAAGTTATGAACAATTGTAAATAAAGTAAATAAATGCAAGTAAAGAAATATGTAAATGAGCTAAAAACTATGCAAAAGGAAATGCTAACCCTAATGTGCAAGAAAGAAGAGGAAAGAACTAAATTGAATAACAAATGCTCATGGTATTGTGTTGCAGAGCTTACCGAAGAATCTGGAAGTAGGAATGATCATGCAAAAGCCCCAAAAAGGATGGATCTGGAGTATCTAGCTAGACTGGAGTGCTTGGAGAGGGACTAGGGCACTGCATGCGCTGCCGGTCTACAAACCGGTGCCCCTGGTCCGCGAAAAATATTTGAAATTGAATCTTCACGGGGCTTGGAAGTGGTCTGAAACCCTCACTGTGTGTTGCATCAGATTTGATGTCCTGTAGTGTCATCAATAATCCAAGATGATGTAAAGACCTACAAAAGACCAAAAGAAGTATCAAAACCCTAAAAAATAAAGATGCAAATGAATGGGTCGGACTGACCTCGATGCCACAATAGTGGGCTTACTAACTGAGCATTGCACTACATTTCAGACCCAAATGTAGTTTTGGTGAGTGTGTGCATAATGTGCCCTAGGTGCTCTTGTGCAATCGCACTTTGTGAAGTAGCGAGCAATAACTAAATGTAGAAAATATAATAGCATGTGTGCATGGAATAGAATAGAATCCTCCCCTATGAAGTGTGTGATGTATATGTCCTTGTTGTGTGCCTTGTGATGGAGTTATGTGGATGCAAGTGATCTCTAATGCAATAGATGGATGATAGTATTGAATGATGCTAGGTCCTTCATTATGGTCTCATAACTTTATATTTATAGGGTTCTCTTGATCTAATTTCATAACTAACCCCAAAAAGGCTGACTACAAGAAAGATAAAGATCTCAAACAGCTAGAAAGAGCCCAAAAGATAGTGAAAAGTGTGAAAAGGATCAAAGAAATAGGGACTAAGGCACCCATGGGCGCCTTAGTCGAGGCTAAAATAACGTGGGATGACAGAATCTGACTGGGCATGTGGGTGCAAGAGGTTGGTAATGACGAAATAAAATAAAACAAGATGGACAAAACATGGGGGTTAATTATTACTTTCTTCACTCAAGAACCTTCTAAATAGTAGTATGAGACTGGGATAAATAATATCTAAAGTGCATGATTTTGTGACTACATTTTTCCCCCACTTTATGTTGGTGAGCGGAAATCTTGGTAACATAAAGTAGATAGAGATGTGTACCTGATGTCCATGAAGAGTGTAGTAGAAACATGTTGAAGGACTAGACAAAGCATGGAATGATAAAAATATGGAGGAGCATGGAAACTAAAGATGAAAATTGTGCAAAAAAAAAGTGATGAGAGTGAACCTAGGGCGGAACATGTGTGCTGATGTTGATGTGTGTAGTGTACCTACATGGTTAGTATAGTGTGTGTTGTCGCGAAGTGTTATTGTTGATGTTGTTGTTGTTGTTGTTGTTGTTTTGTTGTTGTTGCTTGTTGTTTCCCCCATTTGACTGCTTGTTTCTCATATGGTCAGACCTGTAAGGAGAAAACAATCAAGTTGTCAAATATGTATGTATATGTGTGTAAAAACACAATGTAAAAGACACATGTAAGAGTAAAGTACACAAAATGAAAAGTGTAAATGGAACATGTGCACCTAATCCATGTCGAGAGAAATGGTGTAGAAGGATATCCTATACTTCCGGGGTTTTTTGGGTGATCCGACGCCATAGGCCAAAGAAGTATATGGAGGAAATGTTATGTGTCCTCCAACCTTTAACTGCTTCCCTGAACTGTGTGTGAAGAGATCTCTGTACTATCCTAGTTTTTTGGGCAATCCGACATTGGCAGTCGAAGTATTGGGAGGAATTCCGATGTATCCTCCAACCGTTAACTTATCCCCTGAATGCTAAGGACACCATGTCCTATAAAATATGTTGTGTATGGAGTTTGTAGAATAGTCTAAACTCACTCGTTGTATGTAAACCCACAATGCCAAGGACGGAAAGTGCATTGAAATGAACCAATGTAAATGTGTTATGTTAGTATGTAAAACCCCAAATGATGTGCCCCCTCTTTGGGGCGCATGTGACATCATTGATATGAGAATGCGGCCCTAAAAGAGGACCAACCACATGTACTATGAAACTATGCCTTGCGAGGGAAGGGAATGCACTTGATAGAAACCAAGGCGTACACAAATAAGGATGGCTAGCCAAAATAAGTGTTAATATGAAAAATGCATGCATGTATAAAACAAGTGTAAAGTATGCAAACAATGTGTAAACTATCAAGAAAATTAATGTAAACATGCAAGAAGACAAGTAAGCCACACAAAGTGGGTCGCAAACATGGGACATCACTCACGATGTTGTAAGACACGCAAGGCCATCATGGCTGAAAACAACAAACAAGTGTGCACACAAAACAAAGGGAAAGGTTCACAAATAGTAGCAAAAATAATGAGACAATTTAACAAAAAAGTATTCCTGCATAGAAAATACTACACATGAAGCACCCATTAGCATGTTAGAAAGATACTAGTATGTCAAAAGCATGTATAACCAAGTAATGTAAAGTGCTAAGTACAAAATGAAACAATAGCACTTGTGAGAGACGAATGTGGATGCCCCAAAGACCAGTGTAGGAAGGGTAGAAGGCGAGCATCCATGTTGTGTGTAAGAGACATGTATATGTGATCACAACTAGAAAGAGACGTGAGCACGCATGTGTGGATGATATAGATAAATGAAATAGAAGCAATCTAACTAGCATGTGTAGTAAAGTGACCATGAACAAGCACAAGTAAGCAAGAGTAAAAGCAACCATAATATGCAACATGTTGTGGATGGATGGAATGGAATGCAAGATGGATGATAGGAGCTACATGCCCCCCGAGTGAATAGAAATGTATGCAGTGAGGATAATGTTTTTTGACCCTCAGTAGTCAAGAATGAACCATAAATGAGAGTGTGTCATCGGGAAATGGTCGAAGTGTTTTGTGTGTCTAACATGTTGTGGTGAATGTGTAGGTGTAGTGATGATGAGATGCAACCTACGACGATGTGTGCGTGAACCCTATATCCAAGCGTATATCACGACCAGATAAATTTATAAGTGATGATTTATCCTAAGCATATATCACTATGAGATGAATAAATGAGTGATGATTTAGCCCTAAGCATATATCACTATAAGATGAAAAGATGGAGTGGTGATGTAGCCTAAGATGTATACCACTACAAAATGATAGAATAGGTGATTATTTAGCCTAAAGTGTATGTCACTCAACTAGACATGTCGCATGATAAAATGTCAAATAGTAAATGTGTGATGAGTGTATAGTCCATTTGATTTGTAAACCCTCGGCAATGAGAATGGACCGAGGAACTAAAGTGTGTCATAGGGTGGTGAGTGCAACGCATAGAAGAAAAAATGTACTATATTTAATGATGAAAGACGGCCATGTGATAAGTAGAATGTGTAATGTACAATGTGTAAGATGTAAGGTATGGTGTAGACTAAAAGTAATATGTATGCTGAGTAACATGGAATGCTAGATACAAGTATATATAATAAAGACTAGTATGATGTAAGGTATTTAAATGTGCAAATGACAAAAATTTGTAGATAAAATATAGAATGTATGGTGTATGATGTGTAATGTGTGATGAAATGAAACATAATGTGTAATGCTTATGGTACAGTGTGTGGGGTTCATGTGTAGTAAGCCCTCAACAATCAAGTGTGAACCAAGCACAAGAGTGTGTCATCGGGTAATAACGACACTAAAGTGTGTAATGAGTATGTGTATGCTATGAGATTGATGTATGAGAATGCAAAAGTGAGATATGCGTAGATGCTAAGATTAGGGGGGATGTGGGATGTTATGCCCCCAAGTGTATGATAACATGTGTACTATGTGATAAATGATGTATGAGGGTGATGAAGCATTATAGATTTCATTTAATTGATGATGTGTAAGGAGCGTTAAAGTATTATAGATGTGTGTATGTATAGGTGGTGATGTAATGGAGGAATATGGTAATGTAAGATGAAACGAGGTTCTTTATGGTAAAAGACCCTTAACAAGTCATATAAGAACCATAAGAATATGAGTGTGTCATCAGGAGGGTAGAGTAACAAGAGTCACCTACTAAAGACCAAGTCTGCGTGCGGTGGAACCATGTTGGATAAAGTCAATAGGAGAACTATGTGATGGTGGTGAAATTGAAAATATATCGTGATCACTAGTAGGAGGATTAGTTTTGGGACGAAATTAATTGGTTGGAGCTTAGATTTGAGAGAAGACCATGTTGTACTAACTCTGTAGGGAACTTGCTTAAGTTGACTTGGTGATATGATTGACAAATTATTAATAGGAGATTGTGAACTAATGTTGGTAGACAATGGACTTGGTGATGTTGTAGATGGTTGAATAGGAGGATATGGTGAAATAATTGCAAGAGTTTGTTGCTTAGGAGTTGTTGGAGTAACGCTGGCCTAATGCTCCTTAAATATAGATGAGTCAGATTTAGGACCCAATGGGAGTTATTAGTTGTATTAGAATGTTGTGTAGAAAATGAAATAAGGCCCTGATGCTCGAGATGTTTGATTATGTGTGGAAAAGTGTGGAAATTATTATCATTATGTCCATTTATTTGATGATAATTACAATATGGACAACCTTGATATTTTGTTAACCAATAAGGAGAATAGTAATGAGTAGGCGGTAGAGTGATCAACTAATGACTAAGGAGTTGAATAAGAATTTCATGTGGCGTAGTATTATGCTCAAATATGAGAGGCTCAGGCAATGACATGTCTTGAGGTTCAACTAGATGACATGTAGTGGACATAGATTGCATAGAGGATGTAGAATGAGCACAAACATGCGATTGAGAAGCATCCTTAAGCTGTTGAATTTCAGATCTAAGGGATGTAATGGTTGATTCCATAGCCTTAAATTTGTCTTGAAATAAAGCATGTAGAGCTTGAATTGAATCCAATAGGGGTTGAGTAGATGGAGGATCACTAGGATCAGAGTCGTCAGATAAACGATCGAATATAGGACTTATTTTTGTGGCGGTGTATTGTCATCCATATATATGCAGTCTATCTATTTTTTCAAAACATCCTAAAAATGAGGATATCTCTTAAGTAAAGTAGATAAAGAGACTTGAGAAACTTGGGGAGCCATGATAGATGAAAAATGAGGATCCTAAGCGTGAAAGCGTCGGGTTCACCAAAATGATTAACAAAAATTAACTAATATGTGGTATGTGGGAATAGTTAATCTAAGCTATGAACAGTTGTAAATAAAGTAAATAAATGCAATACAAAAGTATGTAAATGAGCTAAACAACTATACAAAGGGAAATGATGTGAAATTAATAGCTTAACTAATCTAAATAAGCAACAATTACATTATAAAATGGAAGAAAGAAATAAGAGACATGAAACAAAGTTGCAAAGATCATATTATAAAAAAACACTATATTATTGATTGAATAATGATTGAGCAAATTACAAAGAGTGTAAGCTTACAATATATAGGAGAATGATATCCTTAATATAAGGATTCAAACCAAATCTTCAATCCCACAATATACTCACATATCTCTCCTATAATCACTCACCACTATTCTCTCACATATCCCACCAATATCTCCACACACAATTATCTATATGAGTTTTTCTCACAACTCACTATTACAATAATCTATATGAGTTGTTTATTACAACTCATTTACATTTATTTATAATCTCACACTATATTATTAATATGAGTTATATTAACTCAATATTAATAACTTACAAATTAACTAATATCACTCAAACTCACTAATGTAATATATGAATATTACATTTTACAAATAATAATGTGAGCACTAATCCTAAGATTATTCCTAACAGGAAATGCTAACCCTAATGTGCAAGAGAGAAGAGGAAAGAACTCGGCTGAATAATAGATGCTCATGGGACTGTGTCATAGAGATGACCAGAGAATATGGAAGCAGGACCAACCATGCAAAAGCCTCGAAAGGGATGGATCTGGAGTATCTAGCTAGACTGGAGCACCTGGTGAGGGACTGGGGCACCTGCAGGCACTCTAGTCTACAAACTGGGCACCCTGGTCTGCACAAAATCTGTGAAACTGAATCTTCACAGGGTTGGGAGGTAGTCTTAAACCCTTGCTATGTGTCACATCAAATTCACTGTCATGTACTTGAGTGTCATCAATAATCCAAGATGATGTAAAGACCTGCAAAAGAAAAAAAAGAAGTATCAAAACCCTAAAAAAGAAAGATGCAAATTAATGGGTCAGAATGACCTCAAATGCCACAACAGTGGGCTTACTAATCTGAGCGTTGCACTACATTTCAGACCCAAATGTAGTTCTGGTGAGTGTGTGCATAATGTGCCCTAGGTGCTCTTATGTTAGTTACACTTTGTGAAGTAGCGAGCAATAACTAAATGTAGAAAATGTAATAGCATGTGTGCATGGAATAGAATAGAATCCTCCCCCTATGAAGTGTGTGATGCAGATGTCCTAGCCTTGTGCCTTGTGATGGAGCTATGTGGATGCAAGTGATATCCAATGCAATAGATGGATGCAACTCTAGATGGATGATAGTAGTGAATGATGCTAGGTCCCTCATTATGGTCTCATAACTTTATATTTATAGGGTTCTCTTGATCTAATTTCATAATTAACCCCAAAAAGGTTGACCACAAGAAAGATAAAGATCTCAAACGGCTAGAAAGAGCCCAAAAGATGGCGGGAAAGTGTAAAGGGATAGGGCGCCCATGGTGACCAGACCAGGCACCCATAGGCGCCTTAGTACTAATCTGGGTGCCCCAGTCGAGGCTAAAATAACATGAGATGACAGAAGTTGACTGGGCATGTGGGTGCAAGAGGTTGGTAATGACAAAATAAAATAAAACAAGATGGCCAAAAGACAGGGGTTAATTAGTACTTTCTTCACTCAAGAACCTTCTAAATAGTAGTATGAGACCGGGATAAATAATATCTAAAGTGCATGATTTTGTGACTACACATCACTACATCCATATACATCATACATCATCCTCACTATTGCTATATACAATTGTGTGAGCTCTAGAACTAGATGCTTCACCTCTCAATCTACATCGTTGTTCACGACCTCTATATCTCTCAACCTACTTCCGTAGTAAAGCCACCTCGATCGGGTGCTCTACAAATCTGCCCTAAAGTTCCACATATCTTGTGAATATATCTTGAGCTAGGGATCCTCCCGCCACATCCTCCCTCACTCGCTCGGTTTTCGCATGAGCCTCATCATGCTCACCGAATAGTACAATATATGTGACTACCGCTATTGACACCGGCTCAAACAAATGGGCATGCTCACCCGTAATAGTATCCACTTACTCTAACATCCCACCTCCCACAAGAACATTTGGAGGCACATTCTGCGTCAGCATGTGAATCGTTGAATCAATAATCAATGACCAATAGTCATCACGTGCAATCATCCAAACACCGCATTAGTTATTACACATGATTACCAATTTACAACAACTAAGTAACAATTAACAAATAACACTGAACAATACTCATGCTCATCTAGTGTCATTGTTAGGCCATCTCCATCAAGGGCAGGTGCACCGTACCTCTACTCCTCCAACCGATAGTCCACTTGTTACATCTATGACAATTGGAAATAATAGCACCCATTAATGTGTTTCCCACCACTCATTATACGCCTGGGTACACCCAGCATCATCCACCTATATCGAATCTATGGCCACATCTACCTCATCTCGCATCATGGTGCACTAGTTGCACTTATGTCGAACCTAGCCTCACTCATGGACGCCTTAGTGCTCTAGTATCTCTCACCCATACATATGGCTCTGGGGCACATCCTGAGCCATACCAAACTGTCTCGATACTCTCTCCTCCTGGAACAACTTGACCACTCATGGGAATCGGTCCACCAACCACATGGTGTGTCGAATGCACCACAACTCTACTCCATCCTCTAACCAACCACCATAGTCTCTATATGGCCTCCATATGATGGCCCCTAGTCCCATCCGATCAAACATCGACCTATAAGTGGTCGTGTCTAGTCTCCTACTCCGGTGCCTACCCACCTCATTGCAAATATATCAGGTCTTCTCCAACAACACGTGGCCCACTGAGTGGCCTCAATATCGCAATGTTCTCATATGCCCATACATGTAACAATGTGGTGGCTCTTAGTCCACCCCCATGGTCCTCTTGTGTGAATCTATATAGATCTATGTACAAATGGGCCAACACACATCATGCCCATGTAAATCTCGTCCCATGCTCCTCTATGCACTAAAAATATCATGCATCATATACAATATACCCACTCCGCCACCCTCTACTACCACCAATGAATCAATAACTATTGCAATAAAATTTTGTAACCATCTAGTATGTGCCGTAGGCTGGCATGATCTAGTATGTCCCACTCAGCATCAAATAACCCCAAAGTCAACAATGTTCTCAAATGCTCACCCCCGCAGAACTCTCTCAAGTGTATATCCCTTTGCATAACACAAACACCAACAAAATTTTGCCATTAGTACCTCATACATATTAAAAACCAGCTAATCATAGTCCAAAACTAATCCAAATACAAATATTTTATGTTGTGTTATCAAATCAATCGATCGGTACAACATAGCATACTTTACTATCTCTCCCAGATGACCTAACATGGGAATCACTTTACATCTCTTCTAGATGACCTAACATGGAAGCCATCTAGCACTATACAAATCGGAACACCCATGGGAGTGGGGGCAATGAGATGTCATTTCCTTTCCTATATTGCTCCTATATGGGTTCTTCAAATGCGGTACAACACATAACTAAATTTGGTCTCTATCTGTCTACAGTGGTTGGACCTTTTGGGGATGTAGTCATGGATGGAGAGTAAAACTAGACCTCTCTCCCCAACACTCTTCCTCTGGCGGCAGGATGCCTAAATCCTCCCTTGTTTGAAATTTACAAAATTAGGTTGGGAATTGATCACTCCCTACCCCTTCAAATCTCCATTGGCAACAATTCAAAATCTCCAAATTCTCCAAATCAAGTCATCAATTTCTCCAAGTGCTCCTTACAATGGTTTGTTGTCTCTATTTACACCACATGGATCGACACGTTGATCCATGGTTCACCACGCTATATGTTCTTATATTTTGCACATACTTCGCAACATGGATTCTCTAGACTTCTCACAGGTATGTTCCTTACTTCCTTTACACTACTTGAATTTCATTCAAATAGCATAAAGAGGGGGAAAATGTAGACAAAAAATCACGCACATATTACTATTTTACTATACCACCAAGTATGTTGTTATATGCATGGATCTTGAGTAAGAAAATTATTCACTGGTGACACACTCTCCTATTCCATCTGCTTGCTTTGGTTGTTTCTATTGTCTTTCTCTCTCACATCTATCATTTTTGTACCCAATTTTGGTCAGTCACAGGGATTCTTATCTTTCAATCTTCTCACATTTTTCATCAATTATCCTAGGACACCAACACCCGATCTGGACACTAGCACCCAAGTGCTCCTGTCCACCTTGGGTGTTCCTGTTCTCTTTGTTCTTGTTCGTATTTTTGACATTTGTGGTCGGCATTTTCAGTTTTCTTATTCCTATCCCAGAGGTCCTAGTCGGCATGTCACATCACTAGTGTTGAAATTCAAACAAGAGATCCCTATATATACACAACATACATACCATTATATGGGTAGAAAATTCTAAAGGGAAAGCATATCTACATAATATCAAAGGGACTTTGCATTTTTGGGATGATTACTCTACATACACTACATAGAAGGGGAAGTTCTAAATTCCATCTCACACATTTGCATTCTATCTAGTTATAACCCATTATCTTGGCGTCATTGGCGTGAGGGAAACCTAAGGACAATATTTCAAACACAAACACATAGAACTACATGGAGTCTGGAATTTAGTGCAACGACTCGGATCATAAGTTCATCCTTTAGATGACCACCGAGGTCAGTCTAACTTCACATATTGCATTTTTTATTCCAATTTGATGTGTTTTGTGAGCTTGTGTAGGTAGCTAGGGTTTTGTTGCAGGTTATAGGTACCTTGGCAATCCAAGTGCAAATATCAGTTGACTAACAGGAAGTGGTAGTGAAAACCTAGTGACACAAGAAAATCATATTCGACCCTCTACGCAGTCCAAAAACCTACTGAAGGTCTCTATCACCCAAGCTCCCTCACCCTTGCCCATTCGATCGTGTCCAACTATGTCCGCATGTTCCAAAATTGATATCAAGCATTTTAAACACTCTGCCCAACCTATTCATCAGTTGCTCCAGTTTAGATCTGCTTCGGGATAAGCGTAAATTAGATAAGTGCCTTATCCCTCATATTTGCTTACATGGTTGCATCTTTAGAATTCTCAACATTTTTATTTTGTTATATATTGTCATAGTAATGACTTTGAAATTAGATTTAATACCCCATATTTTATTAAATCATCAAGTTGTGCAAGATCATACATATATGGTTATCTTCCTCCTTGCTAGAT
Source organism: Taxus wallichiana var. yunnanensis (assembly GCA_018340775.1). Lineage (NCBI taxonomy): Eukaryota > Viridiplantae > Streptophyta > Pinopsida > Cupressales > Taxaceae > Taxus > Taxus wallichiana. Next base: position 725,084,056 of record CM031235.1, read on the forward strand.
TTACGTATTCCTAGGTTTTTCCTTATTTATGGTTATTGAAATAAAAGCAATCATACATGTTCTTTAGTGAATTCTTAATGAGTTGCAACACCACTAGTTAAAATACTTTTTCCCCTTCATACACAAACTGAAGCAATTTTTGTAGAGTGCAAACACAGTTCATGTTTGACCTCCTTAGACACTTGGATAACCTTGATGATAATTATGGATAATGAAGATGACCTAAATACCAAGTCAAAATTCATTTCTAGCTAAAAACTACCTTTTATTACCTTGCAAAGTTAATGGAACGTGATTTTCGTGATCCATAAAACACCTCTCCGAACCCCAAAATGGGAAAGTCGAGTTGTGACTATGCTCCCTGTCATGTGGAGTGTTGTATCAAATATTAGAACGACCTCGAATCTTCATTCGTGCATTTTTCATCACCCCTCTTGGAGCCCTATTAACCCTTTTTACAGTTTTGGGAAGTTGTTGAAAGTCAAAATTTGGATTTGGTTTTGGCTTACCGTTTAGGCCCTGGGTGAAGAAATGAATATCAACCTCTGTATACCTCTAGTATTTCTCCGTGGAAATCACTAGCAACCCTTATTTTGGATAAAAATATCCCGCAAGCTAGTTTTTCATGTAGGTTTTATAATCCTTCGGTCGTTGGGTGATGATGTCGTTTGGGTGCTTTTACAATCAGTGGCTCCGGAAAGACGGGCGCCAATTGAACGCAGTTCACCAATATTGGGTTTTATCAACTCTGAGTGTTTCCCTGTATATGGGGGAGTAGGTAGGGATTGGTTTCCTTGGGAATTTAAGTCTCTGAGTTTGCTTTGAATGTTGACTTTTGGGCTACTTGGCTATATTTGACATTTTTGAAAACTTGCGACTCAATGGAGAAAATTTTCATTTGACCTTATCCAAGTAAAATAATGATCAATAAACCTTGTATACACTAAAACATGACTATAGGAAACCTTCTTTTGATGCTTGCTTGAAAAGAAATTGACTGTGGAAAAATGGTGTTTTTCTCTCTCATCTCTATCTCTCTCTTTTGGTTTTGAAAATGAAATGAAATGGCATTTGTATTCTTACTCTCCTTAAAAGTGTGTTAGGTATTATTTCATTATTATTGGAAAATTGTGAAATCATAAATCATGCTTGATTGTAGTTAGATGTCATGTCAGTAGTTGTGTTAACCATGCGGTGGTTGTAGGTACGCGGGACATGAAGAAAATTGTAGCATTCTATATGCTTTTGTAATAATGGGATATCCTTGAAATAGTTGTAATATTAAATGGTTATATACCAATACTATGTTTATGAAAATAAAGGTGATTTATGGATTTTTCTATGATGTGTAAGAAATTGTAGCACATTGGTGTGTTGGGAAAAACAAGCATTCTATTTGAGGTGTGATCTTGTTTATGAATTTTTATGTTGCACTTATAGTTTGGATGTCATGACATAATCTTCTATAATGTTAATTATCGGTTTCTCTTTATACTTGTATTGTTGGGAACTTTGTATACCCAAACTATTGAAATAAAGTGACTTCTTAACCCTTACCATATCCTTCCCTCTTAATCAAGTCATGTTTAGTTTTTAATAGCCCTATCACTTTAAGAAAAGAATTGAACCTATCACCAATTGTTTTCTTGTCTTGTACCTAGGACAACTCTTACAAAGATCCTTTTTCTTAAGTATTATGTGCGGGGCAATGGCTATTATGAGTACCCTATCATATTTGGGGTGAGAAAGACCGTCATTTCTAGGTGTCGTAAGTCTAATTATTTCATGGGTAAGTGGCAATCCTTAGGTGCGTAATTTCTCTTGACACCTTAGCGTGTAACCCAGTCCTTGTGAGGATAATTTGGGGTGTTTTCACCTATTATTTATCTCTTTGAAGGATCTAACTAATGCTAGTGGATTCTATGTGTCAGTTTACCTACACATTAACCTCTTGCATTTGAAGTCATTAATCCCTCATAGATAAAATTGTTACATTGGTGAGCATTATCGAATGCCTCAAGTTTCACAAAGGCTTTACAAGATAAGGACATTGGATTACTCTAGTATTGTCTTATAGTAGGGTGTAGGAACCCTCGAGTGCTAATGAAATTAATAGATTGTGTGACCTCTCATGATGTTATTGGTCAAAGAAACTTTGATGTATGGTTACCCAATGATTGGAAATATTGCTTTAGAAGGCTTTTGAAATGCGTAAAATTTTATTGAATGTCCCACTTGTAATATGTGTGTAATACTTGAGTTGCCTAAGGACAGTAAAAGGAATCATATGTGAGGAATCACACTCCCTAGAGCCATGAATCCATAAGTGTAGAATAAGTGTCATATGAATTACAAATGTTCTAAAATAATGCCAACACAAGACCAAAGTAACAACGTAAATGTAATTAGAACAAGGGTAAATGAGATTAAACTATGGAATGATTGTTATGAAAATCGTATGCACCTTGAACAATGTCAAACCAACCAAAATGCCTAATGTGATCATAAAACAAATGAAGATAAAAATAGCTTCACCGGTGATAAAACAACCTATTAAAATGGGAAAACACAACTTTGAGGCATGATCACATACTTTGTACGCATAAATGTGGTTTAAACAACGATGCTAAATGAAATAATGAACATGTAGCTTTGAGAATGGAATATATGCTTACCTATTAAATTCTCTTCAAATGTATGAGGTTAAACAATGGAAATTAATTATAATAAAGATTTAATCATAAAGATGTGATCATAAAAATGAATTGTTGTGGAATAGGCATAGCCTTAAGTTCTCATGTGGGGTCTAGTCATTATAGTGTGTTTATCCTTTTCAAGTAAGCTTTGTAGTAGCATGATTTATAGTTATCATGTTGTATATGTGGGTCCATGCTTGTGTAAGTGTCATTTGTGATATTGAGATACTATATTTGATCCTGTTAGCATATGGATTTTCACACATGCAAATGACATGCAATAGTGTGGGAACGAAGTCCCTCCTCAATGAAGGTGAGGCTTCCTTTATTGAAAACCAAAACTATATTTACATCTATACATTCAAAATTGTATGTGGGGGGTGTTTTGGAACATCAATGGAAAGAAAAAGTGAATGAGGAAGATGGAATGGAATGAAGGAAAGGAGTGGAAAGGAATGAACTGAAAGAACATGCAAGAGTTAGGTAAAAACAGAGCCTAATATTACATGAAGAGGAAAGATGAATAACCAACACAAATAAAATGGATTTTGAGTTAGCCAAACAAGAATGTGTAAAAGGGAACACACATGAGCAAGTAGATAATCAGAGTTTGATCACTGTGAACTAGAACAACCGATTAATAACGTTGACAATAAGATCAAAGATAATATTTGTATGCAAGATTCAAACACCTAACATCTAATGAACATAAGAACATCAAATGTTACAAGAGACAATGAATGAGACACAAAGTTCGTATTTCATTAACTCCAAAATGTTTTCACAAAAGAACACAAAGTTTTTCCATAAACAAAGCTTGCACACAAAAGTATTACTTCTCCTCTCTCAAAGTCACCCTTTACAAATGAGCCCCTCAATTCCTTTTATAACCCAAAAGTTGGTTACAAAGTAGTTAGGGTTTTACATGATCATTAAATAAGGCACTTAAGTGACCTTTGACTTTTTCAACAACTTCATTAAAGACAACCCAAAAATAGAAATTACTTAAAATATCCATAGTTTCCCGAAAACAAATAATAACACCTTTTAAAATATACAATAATAACCAGTGCCTTATCCATTAAAATGGGGTCCACCTATCTCAAGCATATGAGAAATGGACTCTCCCACTTCGTTAGATACCAAGAAAATTAACTCCCTGAACCACCGATGAAATTAGGATTTGTCACTTTTGCCAATTGAAAGGATCTAAACCTTCCCAAGGTTTCAAACATCTTTTCTTCTTCTGGAGGTTCACTTGGTCGAAGAATAGCCTCACAAAATACCTATAATTCAAGAATTCTACTTGGCATATCATTTAAATTAACCATTTTGGATTGAGCATTCTCAAATAAGTTCTTTAATTTGATGCACCGCTCCATCGAAACTGATGAGAAATTGTTGGCGGGAGTGTACATGTCCTTAAAAAATTGTGAAAATTGCTCTTCAACCTGCTTCAAAGAACACCTTTGATTATGCTCATTTACAAGGTTGCAAGAAATCTCAGCCATGAATTCTTAAATCAAGGAGAGTGAACTGAAGGCTTCATTGCACATGCTCTCATAATGAATCATAGAATCGTCAAGAAGTGTCTTTCTTGATTTGAGATGCAGACACCAAAGAAAATGTGTCCCTCGATGTTCAAATTCAAGAATTCCTTCAATGGCTAAAACTGAAGATTCCATACTTGTCATCTCCTGTAAACTAGGCAATATCTCATCCAAATTTGATATAGTAGAAACAAAAGTTTCTTTGAAAGAAATAATTGGATCAAGATACGCACTGACATCTTCATGAAGCTTAACCATGCGGTCTTGATCGTCCCCTGGCCTAAAATGAGAATCTTTGAAAGCCAAGTTTTAGTGACATGGCCCAATGTGTTTATTTCTTTTGACAAATTGAGAGTATCTTCATCTGGGGCAGCCACTACATCAGGTACTGGGAAAGTGGATGATATGGGATTTATCAAATGTTGAACATATTCCACCAATTGATTCTTTTCGGCCTTGAGCTGAGAGTTCTGAGACTTATATTTCTCAAGTCTCTTTAGCACAATATCAATTGAATCTTGAGCCATCGCCATGTCACTTTCTAATGTAGACCTCCCAAGTCCAAGTCTAGAAACTTCGTAATCAGCAGGTGTCATGGCATCATGCTCCTTATCAACTTGTGGGATGGTGAGATCCACAAACCTATTTCCGTCACTATCCACCATTATTCGAGAAAGCACCTTAGGCTTCTTTGGAATGACATCGTTTGAAAGTTTGAAAAGGGCATCAAAATCAATGTCAATTGCCTTGACAACCCTCTTCCTTTTCTTAACCTCAGAATCAACCTAGGAAGGAGTGTCATGCACTATTTCCGCATATAAAATCCTAGAGCTCGAATCAATATTCTCATTATTCTCGACATCATGAGATCCTGCTTGAATCCTATCTACGACCTCGATTTGAGGAGAAACAACCTCAATATCCACTTCCTGATTATTTGGGAGATTTTGGGAAATCCCTTCATGAACTACATGCTCCGAAGTGTTTGATATTTGAATTACCTGCACCTGAGTGGATGTTTGTTTGAAGCATGGTTAAGGATCATTTGCTACTAGCTTCTAAGCACTATTAACGATGTGGGTAGAAGAATCTCTACTCGAGGTGGAAAATTTGGACACATGCTCTCTTCCTTCTTCGGGGTTAGGATCTTTAGATCTTTCTCCTCGTGACACGTTACTTGGCGAAGTGGATTTTGGAAACCACTCCTTTCTTGCTTGTTGTGTATGATTGGATGGTACAAAGGTCGATCGAGAAGAGACTTTGGTCGAATGGAGGCCCCCTCGTGTTGGAAATTTTTGTGATCCCAAAACATGATCTAGAATTGATTACAACTTGGCAAGTTCTCTGTCATACCAAGATATGCTTCTTTCAATAATTGGTTAGTTTTTGCCATCAAGAGAAAATTCATCTCTTTTGGTCCAATCGATTCGAGGCAATGGGATAAAAGCAACTACATCATATGAGGGATCAATGACATCCTCATCATCATTTATGAATGAATCGGGAGGGCTCTTGATGCGGAAGGCCTTGATCTGAGCAAGTGTTAGGTGAGAGTACTCTCGTCTTCTTACCTCATGTTCATCCAAACAAGCAACCCATAAATCTTCCATGGTAGGATTATGTTGATACTTTGCTCCCAGAATATTTTGCATATATCCATTGATATCAAACAGGGGCTCTCTTCACATATGGATGGATGGTTATGAGAGCGAACTCTTTTTCCATGAGTTGTGCACTGAAAAGATTTGGACATTGGTATTCCCCGATTTGGATTGGGAAATGAATTCCTAAATGGTGCTTGTCACTAAGAAGGTAGTGAACTTGGAATAATTGTCGCGCCAGCTCCATTAATGCCCATCTATCACTGACGTACTTAGGAAGTTTCCACGGGTACCAGCAAAGCCACTCACGCGAATGTAGGAAAAAGATGAAAATTGAATAAACCAGGTTCCCCATTGGGAAATGACACTCATGGCTTCTTTAGAAAACCTTTCCTCAGTATTCCGATTTAGGTTCCGAATCACGCGGAAGGTGAATGCATCGTTGACTCTTCTAAAATGGTGAGAACTATTTTTGAAACTGAGTTGAGGGTAATAATGAAAAACACTATTTGATGGCCCCATGACTCCTCTCATTTCAAGTCCCGAAAATAGCTTTCTTCTTGCTACCGCATAAGTCAGATACGATGTCATGTAGAAGCATCCAGTCATCTTAACTTCTATCAATTGTTTGTGAAGGGTGTTACTGATGATGGTGGCCCAATCCACAAACTCTTTCTTGGCTAAGATGATATAGATAAATTGATACATCCATGGGTGGAAAATTCTAGCAGAAGGTAGATCGAAAACTCAACTTAGGAGAGTAATCATGTCCCCGATTTCTTCCACGAACTCAACATGGTAAAGTTCTTTAGGAATCCTATCAATTCGAGGTCTCTTGGTTACTAACCAGTTATTAACCATCTTGCTCCATCTCAGGGGTTCTTCATCCTAGAATTCTTGTGCTTATTTGAGTGATATCCGCATTCTCGGAAAGTCGGGTATGCCGAGCAATTCCTCAATGTGCTCTAGTGTGATTAAGAGGAAAGGCTCGCGATTATCTTTAAAAATTCCTCATCTCTCAGGATCATAATGCTCCGCACAAGCGATAACCAATTCCAGACACTGCACCGAGATAGGAAATGTTGTTGCTTGGGGTAGACCACTATGGTAAAGTCTATCTGAGAAAATGGTTTTGCCTTCAGTTTTCACCCGCTCATAGAATTGTTGCACATTGATGTGACCCAGATTTGTATCAGTGATGTTGTCATATGTTGACTTAATGGAACTGGGAGGGATAATTCCTTGAAATTCATACTTCAAGGTGGATTTGTTTGATTTCTCCACTAGCTTCCTCGATCTCCCTGCAGATTTGTTAGATTTTTCAGCCATTATGAATTTCACAAAAGAATGACTCAGGCACGTAAAACAACACAAGTGGGTTCGGTCTCGCCTCTCAAAACCGTCAATGCAAGAAAAATATGATCCATTTTAATATTATTATTATTATTTTAAAATAATAATAATAATAACAATAACTTGATCAGGTTACAATTTTCGATTCCGGTGAGGATTTTTTTAATTTAAAATAAACAAAATCACCCGATTTTAATATCCTGATTTTTTATTAAATTTGTTGGAATCAAATTTCTCCTTGGTATGTGAAAATCACCCGATTCTAATAATCCCACAATTTGATATTTACTTCTTGATGTGATCTTCGCTCACAATGCGTGGATCAATCTTCTTGTAAATGCGTGGATACACCTGAAGAACGCGTGATTTCTTGTGTCGAAAATAGAAAATATTTAATCTTTGCTTAGCTGGGAAAACGTGTTCTTCTCTGCAAAGTTTATTATTTTCTTATGGCTCTATGCGGTCCCAATGCGTGGGATTTGCAAACTGCTCTTTCTTTCTTCCCTAGGTGAGTGCGTAGAGACCTTCTTGGGACCTTATCTCTCAACTACATGGACTTCCAAACAAATGTGTGGATCTTCATTTGTTGCAACCTGCGTGGATTCTTTTCCTAGACTGATTTGTCTTTGGTGAATGTATGATCTCCTTCTCCCTTTCCTCACGCGTGGGCATGCAATCTTTCTCTGTGTTCTCAGAGATTTACTTTGTTTATTCTATCTTTTTTTTTTTTTTGCATGAAGACTTCTATGACTGTCTTCTCCTCTCCCACATGGTGTTTTGGGACTGATTTTATCTTCTTCTTTTTAACCTCTGCTTTTAAGTTGTTTCTTTCTCCAATGCATTGAAAAATCTTTTCTCTCTTGTCTTCTTTTTATTTCCCTTGTCTTCTTGTTGTCTTTTTCTCCCCAGGCGTGGTTTATTTCCTTCTCTTGGTGGGCATTGAAAAAAATTCCCCTCTCCTTGGCGCGTTTCCCTGTGGGTTTTAGTTATGCGTGGTCTTTCGTTTTACCTCACATGGTGGCTTTTCTTCTTATTTCAATTTTTTGGACTATTCCTTCCTTATTTAAGACGTGGATAATGATATTTTCTTATGATTTTGGACTGTATTCGGATTTTGTGCGTGGGAGCTTGCTTTGATGGGTGTGTGGTGATCTCTGCTAGTGCATGGGATTTGGTTTTGGCTTTTTACACCTTGCATGCACAATCCCGATGTATCTTCCTTCACAATGGCGTGGAAACTTGTTTTATTAATCTGCTTTTTTAATCTATCTTTGCCCATGCGTGACCTTCTTGGGCTCATGTCTGTCCCCAAAACATGGGTTCTAAAACTGCTGTTCCTTTATGTTGTTTTCCTTCTACAGTGCGTGAGATCTTCAAAACCTTTCTGCATGGAGTTGTTCTTTAGCTTATGCTTTGATTTGTTGGAAGACTATATTTTTGTGTGGAAGGAATTCTATTCTTCCTTTTCTTTGCACAAACCAATGCGTGGGAAATTAATTGGGGATGTGATAAAATATTACTCTTGGAAAGTTTTGCACGACTTCTTCCAACGAGTTTGATGGAGGAAGTTATGAGGATTAATCCAACTTCCTCTCTTCCCGGGTAGTGGAATTAATTGCCGAGGGGAAATGGGGAAAGCAATGGCCAATTGCCAATGGGAATGGCAAAGTGGGTTGGCGATCTCCGTTCAATTTCCCCATGTGGGAAATTGGGAGATTTCTTGCCCGTTTGCCAATCCATGATTTGGCAATTGGTGGAGAAAATCCCACAAGCGGGAAATTAAAATAAAATTGCCAGGAAAAGGGAAATCCGGGCTTGGGAAGCCAAATTGGCATTCTGGCAGTTAGAAGCACAAAGCTTACTTCCCGACAATAAAATAAAATATTTGTCAAATGAATTTTAATTAATATTTATTTAATTAAATACTCCCAAGTTATTTAAAAATTAATTTTATCAAACAAAGAGCATTAATTAATTCAATATTAATTAATTAATTTAATATTAATTAATTAATTTTAATGTATTTTAATGCAATTTAAAGCCTGGCGGGAGGAGTTCTCACCCGAAAAGGACGAAACAAAGACCGAAACGATCACAAAAAAAGGAGATGGTCGTCATGAGGGTGATAAACTACACAAAGTAACACTTTTTAAAAAATCAAAATTTCCATTTTTATTTTTATTTTTAATTAATTTTGCGAAGTCAAAATTGGCTGATAACAGCTGGCTCTAATTGGGGACAAGGACTTCATGGACGTAGCAACGGACCCAGACCAAAATATTCATGAACATGATCTCAAAATGATGGGGCACAAAAATGGGGTGACACAAGAGAGGAGACCAAAAATAGGGAAACAAACAAACCAAAATCCTAATTACCTATGTACATACGGGAACAACCCGTTTTCAATTTTGATAGTGCTTGAGATATTGCCCACTGTAGGGCAAAGGCAAATGAGTTCCATCAGGATATGCCAAGTAATAGGTACTATCTCCACGAAATGTCTTATTTTGAAAGGGCCTAGCCACAATGAAGTCAAACTTCCCATGCTTTCCTTTTGGTTCACGCCTCTTGTCCCAAAGAAGAACTAAGTCATTGATTTGAAATTGTCTCTCCCTAGTTTTCCTGTCAAACAATTTCTTTACCTTGGATTGATGTTCCTCAATCCTATTTGCCACTTGACTTCTTTGTTCCTCAAGCTTGCTTAGGAACATAATTCTTTTATCTAATGCATTGGTGAAGCATTCATCATCAACTACCTGAGCTAATTTTAATGTTGGTAACTCCAGTGTGACGGGAATTTGAGCATCGAGTTCCATATAAAATTTGAAATGGAGACATCTTGATTTCCCTTTTGGGAGTTATGCGGTCAGCCCACAATGCATCATATAACTTTTTGTGCCAAGTTCTTTGATTTTCTTCAACTAACTTGTGCACAATAGTAATGAGGTTTTTGTTACTGGATTCAGCCTGACCATTTCCCTGAGGGTAGTAATCTGATGAATGAGACAAGGATATCCCATACCCATAATAAAAACCTATCATCTTTGCAGAAGAAAAATTTGAGGCATTTTCCATCACGATCTTGTGTGGAATTCCATAATGAACCAATATATTTTCTTTGATGAAATCACATATTACCGCAGTAGATGTTTGTTTCACCGGTATAGCTTCTACCCACTTTGTAAAGTAGTCAGTGGCGGTGAGCACGTGAGTATGACCAGCACTAGAATTAGGATTCAAAACCCCAATGAAATCTAAACCCCATTGTTGAAAGGGTTCTTCAATGACAACTGGCTTCAAAGGCAAAGCTGCCAACTTTGGTCTTCCAACAAATTGTTGACAAGCTTCGCATTTTGTCACCCATTTCTGATCATCGAAAAACATAGTGGGCCAGTAATAATGTGCTCTCGAATTTTATGAGCCACCACTGGGCCAAAGAAATGACCGCCACAAGCATGATTGTGGAAAGCTTCCAACAATCTAGGTTGTTGCTCTTTATCAACACATCTGAGGAACATGTTGTCAATTCCTTTCTTGAACAACGTGTTATCCCAAATGACGTACCTGGCAGCTCTTAGTTTGATAGTTCATTTCTCCTTAGTTGTTAGATTCTCTAGACACTTACCATATGTGAGAAAGTAGGCAATATCATAATACCATTCATCTGTGGTACTGAAAAAAACCACCAATGGTAAATTTTCTTCAACTGGTTCTTCTTCGGAGTTATCTCGTGGTTCATTCTCTGCAATGAGTTGGCAGAGTCCTCTTCCTCAAACCAACTTGGTAGGATTGATGTCCAAATCATATTCTTGGATCTTGGAGACCCAATTACCTCTTTTAGATCCTGGTTCCTGTTGTGTCAACATTGATTTCACTGCAGTGTCTGGAACTAAGACTTTGGTGTGAGAATTCAACACGTAGTACCTAAAGTGTTTCAGGGCTCTCACCACCGCATACACATGTCTCTCAAGGGGAGTGTAATTGAGTTCATGTTTCTTGAATCCATAACTCATGAATGCAATAGGAGATTCGATTCCTTCTTGATTGTGTTGCATCAGGATGGCAGAGATTGTGTGTGGCGAAGCATAGCAATAGATTATAAAATCCTTTTTAAAATTGGGACATACCAATGTAGGAGCTTTTGCAATAGCACTCTTAATTTTCTCAAATGCCTTTCTACCTTCCTTTGACCATTTGAAGGATTCTTTCCCTTTCATCATATCAGTGATTTCTTTAGTCGGCTCGGCAAAATCTGGCACGAACCTTCTCAAAAAGTTCACCTTCCCAAAGAAGGAGTGGACTCCAGACTTACTTGTAGGCAAGGAAAGATTCTTGATAGATTTAACACGCTCAAGATCGATCTTAGTTCCCTCCTTAGAAACAATATGACCTAGGAGCTTCCCTTCTGTAACTCCGAACATAGACTTTTTTGGATTTAGAGAAATCTTATGAAGTTTGCATCTTTGTAATATTTTCTCTAAATCTCTTATGTGATCTTCTCGTTTCTTTGAGAATACTGTCAAGTCATCTAGATATATCACGATGATTTTGTCTTTATAATTTGCGAATGCCATATCTATAGCCCTTTGAAAAGTAGCGCCAACATTAATCAAACCAAAAGGCATTCTTCTATACGTGAAAGTTCCCCAGGGGGTAGTAAATGTGGTTTTATGTTGATCTTCTCTAGCCACTTCAATTTGATTATAGCCAGAGAAACCATCTAGCATAGATAACATTTCCGATCCAGTTACTACCTGCAGAATATGTGTTGGTGTGTATTATTTTCCACATCATTAGGTGAGTCATCTCACTTAGGTGAGATCGTAGGTCCATGTGTCATTTAGGGGTCATTATGAGATTCTCTTACGCGTCAATGCGCGGCGTCATTACGTCATATGCATCATTGGGAGTTACACTTCTATTCTGGGAATGTAACTCCCCCTCTCTACTGAGTTGTCATGATTACAAAGACCTTGGGGTTACTCAACTTCATGTATGTACACCCCATTTGATCTATGAGATAGAGGAGAGTTTTATGGCTTAACTAGGTTCTCGCTTGTGTTTCAAATCTTTGCATGCACATTCGGTTGATGCTCACTCCTCCCAAGATCTCTTCATGCTGCTGTTCACATGTCCATTGATGTGCACGTCATCCCTCGTGATCCTCGCTTCATTTTAAACCCTCTTTCATGGTATCAAAGTGGATCTTGTGGATCCGTGCACTCATCGGCATTTATGTGCGTGTTTTTGGCTTCTGGCATGATATCCAGTTCTCGTTGCGTGTGTCGTAATGGATATTCTTCTTCATGCGCTTTTGCATTAATTCAGAATTTATACCTTTTTCTTTGGGTTGTTTGTGGTTGTTTTTGGGGTTTTCGTGGTTTTTCAGATTTTGCATGCGGTCTTCAGAGGTGATTTGCAGTTTTGGGTGCTTGTTTGAGGGCTTGGATCTGAGTTTGAGTATTTTTGTCTTGAGGTTTTGAGGTTTTGAGAGTTGGTTATACTCCTGCTTGGACGTGCTTTCACTAGATTTTCAGGCCTTTACACTCTGCCTGCTTCCTTGCATTGGCTTCATCCATCTTCTGCAACTTGTTTTTCTCTCAGCATCGTTTGGTTTGGTCTTTGACTGAATGGTTAAATGCCTTTGCCTTGGCATGCTGTTGAGGGATCTACTTGTTTTTCTTGTTGGCTGGACGTGGATTAGACCGACCCTCTGCTCGTCCCTCGTACACATTAAACTGCACTTTTTTTGAGCTCAAGTTCCTTCCTTGCAACTGCCGAAAAGGAACCATATCAACTCCTTCATCCTGCACGTTTTGGTGTGGACATTGTGGGTCCTCTCTACTGTGGACGTTTTCTACACTTTGTGGATGTTTTCAGCACTTTGTGGCTCAAATTTTCAACCTTCACTACCTCTACTATGTTCAATGCCCTCCACTCTACTGCCTCACCGTTTTTGGTGTTCTCGGCCCACCTGTAATTTGTTTTTCGGATCCCCTCCAGCAGCACGTGTTATTCACTAGTTTCATAGACGTTTCCTCTCCCCTCCACCTACGTTGAAACCATTCTGTGCATAGCCTGTTCCCACCTACCTTGGAATCTTTAAACATTTTTCTGGGGCAAACTGCAATGAGGTGAAACCATGGAGAGTGTGGTAGGTCTACAAACGCTAGAGGAGCTTGGTGGATTTTACGGGATCCTTCCAATATCTCCAAGCACGTAGCATGCACAAACCCAACCACTCGCCAACCCTCCTCAGCTGCATTCCCACTCCAAACGTGGGCCCACCTCCTTTCCACCTTCTTTTTAATGTTTTAAGGTGTTCAAAAAAACATTTCATTGTAATGGCATGTAATTAATTTTCTAGGTTGTTTTTGCTTGTTTTATGTCCTTCCTTCAAGTGTCAAAGACGGAGGGTGAGGTCCGGGGTTGGCAGGAGGCTAATCCCCCTCCCAACAAAAATAAACCCCTGCTAAAATTTTGTGTCGTTTCCAACGAGTACCCACACGATACCCTTTGCACTCATTTTGAGCACTTTTTTAATCCGTTTGCAGTATTTATTGGCATTTTCCATCAGTTGAGGGAATCTTAATAATGCCATAACTTTTGACTCGCAACTCATTTTTTAGCGCTTCTTTAGTCAAAGTTGCATGATTTTTCACACATTACGTGATGGAATTGTCATTTTTGTAAATTCACTACTTTATAAAGTGTCACATTCTAGGGGGGTTGATGTACTCTTGGGCTTTCAAACGCAGATGCATTATTGGTCGATTCTGACGTCTTGCTTTTGTGCATCTTGCATTTTTCATCATGGAGAGTTCTCTTTCCAAACTTGAGCATCGTAGGATCACCTTACAGCCTCCTCCACTTCTCACCGAGAGAGGGAACTATTCAACTTGGAGTGCTTCCATGGAACGTTACTTCACCCACGAGGGTCTTTTACCCTTCTTGCTTGGGCCAGTTCCTATACCCACTAATCATCGTCATCCGAGAGGACTTCCTTGACACTTGTGACCATGTCTTTGGTCACATGATGATGCATGTCTCTCGTTCTCTCTGGTTTCACGTGGTAGACTCAGATCCACCTCACCGTGTCTAGAGCATTCTTCAGTCCCTCTATGGAGACCCTTCACATACTGCGCAATCGTTGTTGCTGCTGCTGATTTAGTCGTCTCCTCCATTTCTTCATGTGATGGCAATTCCACTGACATAGACTCACTTGGTTCTACTTCTGATGACGAGGATTGTGCACCCAGTTCTGATGCAGAGAGCATTACAGAGGACTTCTCTCCTCTTTCTCTCACTATTCTAGACATTGTTGTCACCCCCACATCTCATCAGATATCGAGTAGTCTCTTATTCAAGATTATACAGTCATCACACCCACCTCCTTTTCACTTCCAGTGTGCGAGGCCCCTTCCACTCCTCTACCTTCATTGGATGACTCATACCTATCTGACATCGCTCTTGTTTGTTGAGCCCCCTTTGGGATGAGTATTTTCCCCCCGACCTTAGTCATCTTTTCACGAGTCCACTTGTGATGCTCTCTGAGTTCCTCATCCATCTATAGGTATTTCGAGAGAGTTCATCATCTCTGTTGTTGGGAGTGCCCCTTGTGGGACTTTTACCACTTCCACTTTTCCAGAGACCTTCATTGATCCACCCTCAGCTGTAGATCCCTTTTCTGTTGTGGAGGATGTTTTGTTCCCTTCACATCACTTGGACATCCTTTCTATGAGTGTTCCTCTTTTTCACTCTGATAGTTCTATGCACGTGGCATTACCTTCGATTCCTTGGCACTCACTCGCTAGACCTATATCACACTTCCGTGTACCAAACTCAGAGTTCTTCGTGCTATTGCCTTCATTTTCCTTTACAAAGTGGGTAGACTTTCAAAGACGTCATTTCTGTCCTTCCTAAGGGCAGGCACACATTTAGTGTAGGTGGCTCTTCTTCAGTCCAGAGGTAGAGGATCTCGGTTTCGACATTCTTTTGGGAGACCTAAAATGTAGAGTTCAAATCTGTCCATGGCATCTTCTCGCATTCCTCTTGTCTCCCTCTTCTTCTCTCTTCTTCTTCTTTTCGAGAGATTTCCTCTTTGTACATGGGTACCTTTTTAGGCTCGTCTATGGCCGGGACCCATTTTTGCATCTTTCTTAGATTAGAGAGTGTGTTTTTCTCTTGTGGTGGATGTTTTTCCCACTTTAGGGTTTTCCTTCACTTGCTTGGAATCTTTTTCCGTATGTGGGTACCTCATTAGGCTTTGTGTCGGGACCCATTTCTCGTTTCTGACTTGCCACCTCATCCTAAGTTACGATGAAGGGGGGGTGTTGGTGTGTATTATTTTCCACATCATTAGGTGAGTCATCTCACTTAGGTGAGATCGTAGGTCCATGTGTCATTTAGGGGTCATTATGAGATTCTCTTACGCATCAGTGTGTCAATGCGTCATATGCGTCATTGGGAGTTACACTTCTATTATGGGAATGTAACTCCCCCTCTCTACTTGAGTTGTCATGATTGCAGCACTGGGGGTTACTCAACACCTCCTATATGTACACCCCATTTGATCTATGAGATAGAGGAGATTTTTATGGCTTAACCAGGTTCTACCCGTGTTTCAAATCTTTGCATGCACATTCGGTTGATGCTCGCTCCTCCCGAGATCTCTTCATGCTATCATTCGCACATCCGTTGATGTGCATGTCATCCCTCGTGATCCTCGCTTATGGGTTTTAAACCCTCTTTCAATATGGTCCATGACCGTGGCATTGGGTAGTTATCCTTCAAGGAAGCTTGATTAAGATTATGGAAATCC
The DNA here is from genome assembly GCA_018340775.1 of Taxus wallichiana var. yunnanensis. Taxonomy (NCBI): domain Eukaryota; kingdom Viridiplantae; phylum Streptophyta; class Pinopsida; order Cupressales; family Taxaceae; genus Taxus; species Taxus wallichiana. Next base: position 725,100,080 of record CM031235.1, read on the forward strand.
ATGCAAATCCTAATTTCTCGCATTTTTATTTCGAACTAGTACAATATTAGCTATCCAGTGTCGAATCTCGAATAAGAAACACTATTCGTGCATCTAGCATCTTTTGAACTTCATGAAATAATGTCCCTGCAATCTTGGTATTATATTGTCTTTGCTTTTTCCCGAATGGAACTAATAGGCTTCAAGGGTTTGGCATGCTCCATCTCCTAGGTTGGAAAGACTTAAAATCTTCATATGAGTAAGCCAAAACGTCGAATATTTGGTGAGGAGGCTTATGAATTTCCTGTGCTCCTCAGGTGAGCAACACTTACCGATATTGACCGGATGAGGGTTATCTTTGTACGATGTTAACTTGCTCATAGTCGCAGCATTCGCAAGTCCCGCCTACTCTTTCTCTTTGATAAACTCCGCCATGTTTGTCAAAAATTTCTTCAAGTGAAACCAATCCTTTGGGAATTTTATTTCTTTTGAGTTGGATGATGCCATCACTAGGATCTTCATTCTCAACTCCTTCCTGAATGGGTGAGGTAGTTGATTCGCGAAATGCAGAATCACTTCCTTCAAAGTACAACTGTTCAAAATTATCCCTCTTTTCCAAGAAAGCAATAATTTGTTGATCATCATTAAATACTTGCCAATTTTCTGCATTGTCGGGACACTTGGCCTAAAAACCATTTCAATGGTGTATTTTTCTTGATCAAACTCTGAATGAGGAATCATTAATGAAGCTGAGACTCATTAGAGAATCTACTTTGTCATTCTTTTCATGAGGGACAAATTTTATGGAAAAAGCATCGAAGACTTCTATCGCATCCCACACTTTATTTTTGTAGTGTCTCAAACGATCATTCTTTACTTGGAACTGATTTCTTACCTGTTTCACAATCAATTCCACATCTCCAAAGACTTCCAAATTTTTTATCCCTTTCTCCTCTACAACTTGGAGGCCAAGGATTAACGCCTCATACTCTGCAGTGTTATTAGTATTTGAAAATTCAAGTTTGTAGGAAAAAGGAAATATTTTACCATTTGGAGATATGAGCACCACTCCTGCACCAGAACCCATTGAGCAACAACTTCCATCAAACTCAAGAGTCCATATCTCATTGGAATCTTGGCAAGTGATCTCAGGGGTATGAATTTCTGCAATCATCATATAATTACCCATACTTGAGCCTTGGAAAAGGATTTGTGCGCGAGGATCTTCGGTTTTAGTTACCGTGAATTTTTCCTGAGCTTCTCGGCATAAGCTTCTTCATTTCTCCATTGATAGGGATCATGGCGTGAGACCAATCCATTTGAATTTCTCCACCTAGATCTCTGTAAAATTTCCTACTCAACAACATTCCATATGAGGTGGGAATATCAACAACTAAAATAGTTACCTTAACTCACTTTTGAGGGAATTGGGCTAAAACCATTTGGTGTCTTTAATCTGCCCGATCAAAGGAACTTGCTTGGTTTCCATGGAGTAACATGATCCGAATGTTCTCGTATAAGTCAAACCAAGAGCATGTGCTACTTTTTCTGGCATCACATTATCCAAGGCTCCAGAGTCTATAATGCAATTACTTAATTTGCATCTGTTGATCAAAAAGGACACAAAGAAAGGTTCAATCTTTTCATTTGAAGGTGTAGTGGCTGCCACAATATTTTGAGTTTTCCCATCTTTGGGAGTTTTCAGAATTCCTTTGGAGGAATGAATAGTAGAGTCACCTTTGATAAACTGGACCAATTTCTCGAGTTGATCCTTATTGGACTTCAAGTACTCTGCCTGTGACATGGAAATTTTTGTTTTATTGATATGATCAATGATATCAAATTTAGGCAAAGTAACCATACTTGAAGTCTCAGATATTAGTTCTTTCGAACTTGATGATGGCACACTTTTGACCTTTGCCTCGAGCTTGGTTGATAAGGATGTGGAAGAAGAAGCTTTCTTTGTAGTTAGTTTACCAACTGATTGATCTAACAAAGGCCCTCCTTTCTTTAAGATAGTTTTGACTTTTGAAACCTCAGTCACCTTGGACTCTTTAGGAGCCTCATTTGTCTTGGATTCTTTTTGAATTTCCTTGGAAACCTCTTTATCTCCGCCTTAGTGGTATCCTACTCCTTTTTCTGAGAGCGCGTGAAGACAAAGCAAAGGATTGACTATTCATATCTTCTATAATTTCTTCGTATTCATCTTCTTCTTCTGAACGATACTCAAAGAAATGATTATTACTTTCCCCCTCAGGATCTTCAACTTCAAGTTCAGATGTCTCAGAATCCGGCTCTTCCTCATCAACCTCGACGACTTCAACCTCATCATCACTTTCTTCAATGACATCACATTTTGAATTAGTTGTGGGAGCTGCTTCAATAGCAAGCCTCATTAGAGCACCTGCAATCCTGGCTTTGTTGGGAACATATCCTTTTCTTGGGATGTCTTTGTAAGGAACAAGTTTACTACTTTGAGCAACTTGTTTTTTCAAAGCCAGCACATCATTAGCCAACTTAGTGAGTATAGCTTCTGAAGCATTGGGGGTTTCTTGACTCTTTCCTTTAAGGGAATTTTTCTTGAATTTTCCTACCATGATTAAGTCATCTTCAATTTCTATGGCCAAGGATTGAGCAAGTTCCAAAGTAGCCACCCTAGCCCTTCTCAACTGATAGCACACTTTTGGTTGTTGTGTGTTAATAAAGAAACATTTTTGTCCATCAAGGTTTGGATGAATCCCGACGGGAACTTTGTTCACCATTTTGTTGAATTTAGCCACAAAATTCCTCATGGGTTTTGTTGGCTCTTTCTTCACTTGAGATAGCTAGGCAAGAAGAGCATGTTCATCTTCTTGTCTTGAATCAATTTTCAAACTTAGTTTTCATATCATTCCAATTTGTGATACATCCATTGGGTAGATGATGAAACCAATATGCAACAACATCATGTAATGTTTCAACGAAGAGATGAATAGCAACATCTTCATATTCTACTAACAAAACAACACATGCAGCGAAAAGGTAGAAATATGGTCATCTGGTGACGTCTTCCCATCTCCATCAAACTTGGGAAGAATATTTCTTGATCCTCGTGGGAGTTCATGTCGAGCAGGTAAGGCCAATGGGCCTATGGCATTTCCCCATGGTACGTTGACTACCATTTTGGGAAAGGTGGTATGTGAAGGTAAAACAACGTGAGCAAGGACAAGTGCTTGACTGGTGGTGATTCCTTCCTTTCTTGCTCTTTCAGGACTTGATGCAAGGCTTGCAGATCTACGAGGTGTGTTCTTCTTTGGAGGAGATAACTTGAAACCAAATTTTCCTTGAAATTCAAAAGTGGGGTCAGATCGACCTTTAGCTTTTTCTCCTCACGTAAACCTCTTTCCTTCTAGTTTGGAATCTTTATTGTGAAGGGATCACTGGCGTGTTTCGACCAGCTCTAGCCTTTTCTCTTCGCTCTCTTTCTTGAGCTATTTGTGCCTGAATAGCTCTAGCAACTCTCGTGGCTTCCTCTTCTTCCTTATCTAGTACGATGCGGGTGAGATGAAAATGATAGTTACTCGTGTGCTTTTCCCAAATAGCTTGCCTCAAATCTGATGATATGTCTTCTTGATTATCTGTAAAAACAAGATTTGGTTGCAAGATAGGTGGGTTACCTATAATAGTCATACAACTTATTACCTTGGTGGAAGAGGACCGCATCGGTGAACAACGATCAACACGTGTCCAGGAGGTCTTCTGGCCACAAGTGCGGGTGTTCTTCTTCTAAGGTCTTCGATGTAGATTTCTCTATCAATGGCTCTATCAACGTACCACAAATGTTGTAAGCTTTCATGGTTTTCTCAAGCTACTATTTGAATCTGGGCAGCAATGTCTGCTTGGAAATCTTTTTTGGGCACAAGGTTTGGTTGAAGAACTTGAGCTTGTGCAGAGGGGACAGTCATAAAAGATTTACCCAAGCACCGGTTAACGATTCCCGATTCCCAAATGGAGTCACCAAAAACTGTTAGCATATGGATTTTCACACATGCAAATGACATTCAATAGTGTGGGAACAAAGTCCCTCCTCAATGAAGGTGAGGTTTCCTTTATTGAAAACCAAATTTGTATTTACATCTGTACATTCAAAATTGTATGTGGGGGGTGTTTTAGAACATCAATGGAAGGAAAAAGTGAATGAGGAAGATGGAATGGAATGAAGGAAAGGAGTGAAAGGAATGAATCGAAAGAACATGCAAGAGTTAGGTAAAACCAAATCCTAATATTTCATGAAGAGGAAAAATGAATAACCAACACAAATAAAATGGATTTTGAGTTAGCCAAACAAGAACGTGTAAAAAGGAACACACATGAGCAAGTAGATAATCAGAGTTTGATCACTGTGAACTAGAACAACCGATTAATAACGTTGACAATAAGATCAAAGATAATATTTGTATGCAAGATTCAAACACCTAACATCTAATGAACATAAGCACATCAAATGTCACAAGAGATAATGAATGAGACACAAAGTTCGTATTTCATTAACTCCAAAATGTTTTTTCACAAAAGAACACAAAGTTTTTTCCAAAAACAAAGCTTGCACACAAAAGTTTTTCTTCTCCTCTCTCAAAGTCACCCTTTACAAATGAGCCCCTCAATTCCTTTTATAACCCAAAAGTTGGTTACAAAGTAGTTAGGGTTTTACATGATCATTAAATAAGGCACTTAAGTGACCTTTGACTTTTTCAACAACTTCAATAAAGACAACCCAAAAATAGAAATTACTTAAAATATCCATAGTTTCCCAAAACAAATAATAACACCTTTTAAAATATACAATAATAACTAAAGTGCCTTATCCATTAAAATGGGATCTCCTATCTCAAGCATATGAGAAATGGACTCTCCCACTTCGTTAGATACCAAGAAAATTAACTCCCTGAACCACCGATGAAATTAGGATTTGTCACTTTTGCCAATCAAAGGATCTAAACCTTCCCAAGGTTTCAAACATCTTTTCTTCTTCCTGAGGTTCACTTGGTCAAAGAATAGCCTCACAAAATACCTATAATTCAAGAATTCTACTTGGCATATCATTTAAATTAACCATTTTGGATTGAGCGTTCTCAAATAAGTTCTTTAATTTGATGCACCGCTCCATCAAAACTGACGAGAAATTGTTGGCGGGAGTGTACATGTCCTTAAACAATTGTGAAAATTGCTCTTCAACCTCGCTTCAAAGAACACCTTTGATTATGCTCATTTACAAGGTTGCAAATCTCAGCCATGAATTCTTGAATCAAGGAGAGTGAAGTGAAGGCTTCATTGCACATGCTCTCATAATGAATCATAGAATCCTCGAGAAGTGTCTTTCTTGATTTGAGATGCAGACACCAAAGAAAATGTGTCCCTCGATGTTCAAATTCAAGAATTCCTTCAATAGCTAAAACTGAAGATTCCATACTTGTCATCTCCTGTAAACTAGGCAATATCTCATCCAAATTTGATATAGTAGAAACAAAAGTTTCTTTGAAAGAAATAATTGGATCAAGATACGCACTGACATCTTCATGAAGCTTAACCGCGGTCTTGATCGTCCCCTAGCCTAAAATGAGAATCTTTGAAAGCCAAGTTTTAGTGACATGACCCAATGTGTTTATTTCTTTTGACAAATTGAGAGTATCTTCATCTGGGGCAGCCACTACATCAGTGCAGGAAAGTGGATGATATGGGATTTATCAAATGTTGAACATATTCCACCAATTGATTCTTTTCGGCCTTGAGCTGAGAGTTCTGAGACTTATATTTCTCAAGTCTCTTTAGCATGATATCAATTGAATCTCGAGCCATCGCCATGTCACTTTCTAATGTAGACCTCCCAAGTCCAAGTCTGGAAACTTTGTAATCAGCAGTGTCATGGCATCATGCTCCTTATCAACTTGTGGGATGACAAGATCCGCAAACCTATTTCCGTCACTATCCACCATTATTCGAGAAAGAACCTTAGGCTTCTTTGGAATGACGTCATTTGAAAGTTTTAAAAGGGCATCAAAATCAATGTCAATTGCCTTGACAACCCTCTTCCTTTTCTTAACTTTAGAATCAACCCAGGAAGGAGTATCATGCACTATTTCTGCATATAAAATCCTAGAGCTCGAATCAATATTCTCATTATTCTCGACATCATGAGATCCTGCTTGAATCCTATCTACGACCTCGATTTGAGGAGAAACAACCTCAATATCCACTTCCTGATTATTTGGGAGATTTTGGGAAATCCCTTCATGAACTACATGCTCCGAAGTGTTTGATATTTGAATTACCTACACCTGAGTGGATGCTTGTTCAAGCATGGCTGAGGATCATTTGCTATTAGCTTCTGAGCACTATTAACGATGTGGGTAGAAGAATCTCTACTCAAGGTGGAAAATTTGGACACACGCTCTCTTCCTTCTTCGTGGGGTTAGGATCTTTAGATCTTTCTCCTCGTGACACGTTACTTGGCGAAGTGGATTTTGGAAACCACTCCTTTCTTGCTTGTTGTGTATGATTGGATGGTACAGAGGTCGATCGAGAAGAGACTTTGGTCGAATGGAGGCCCCCTCGTGTTGGAAATTTTTGTGATCCCAAAACATGATCTGGAATTGATTGCAACTTGGCAAGTTCTCTATCATACCAAGATATGCTTCTTTCAATAATTGGTTGGTTCTTGCCATCAAGAGAAAATTCATCTCTTTTGGTCCAGTCGATTCGAGGCAATGGGGTAAAAGCAACTACATCATATGAGGGATCAATGACATCCTCATCATCATTTATGAATGAATCGGGAGGGCTCTTGATGCGGAAGGCCTTGATCTGAGCAAGTGTTAGGCGAGAGTACTCTCGTCTTCTTACCTCATGTTCGTCCGAACAAGCAGCCCAGAAATCTTCCATGGTAGGATTATGTTGATACTTTGCTCCCAGAATATTTTGCATATATCCATTGATATCAAACTGGGCTCTCTTCACATATGGATGGATGGTTATGAGAGCGAACTCTTTTTCCATGAGTTGTGCACTGAAAAGATTTGGACATTGGTATTCCCCGATTTGGATTGGGAAATGAATTCCTGAACGGTGCTTGTCACTAAGAAGGCAGTGAACTTGGAATAATTGTCATGCCAACTCCATTAATGCCCATCTGTCACTGACGTACTTAGGAAGTTTCCACGGGGTACCAGCAAAGCCACTCACACGAATGTAGGAAAAAGATGAAAATTGAATAAACCAAGTTCCCCATTGGGAAATGACACTCATGGCTTCTTTAGAAAACCTTTCCTCAGTATTCTGATTCAGTTCGAATCATGCGGAAGGTGAATGCATCATTGACTCTTCTAAAATGGTGAGAACTATTTTTGAAACTGAGTTGAGGGTAATAATGAAAAACACTATTTGACAGCCCCATGACTCCTCTTGTTTCAAGTCCCGAAAATAGCTTTCTTCTTGCTACCGCATAAGTCAAATACGATGTCATGTAGAAGCATCCAGTCATCTTAACTTCTATCAATTGTTTGTGAAGGGTGTTACTGATGATGGTGGCCCAATCCACAAACTCTTTCTTGGCTAGGATGATACAGATAAACTGATACATCCATGGGTGGAAAATCCTAGCAGAAGGTAGACCGAAAACTTGACTTAGGAGAGTAATCATGTCCCCGATTTCTTCCACGAACTCAATGCGGTACAGTTCTTTGGGAAGCCTATCAATTCGAGGTCTCTTGGTTACTAACCAGTTGTTATTAACCATCTTGCTCCATCTCAGGGGTTCTTCATCCTAGAATTCTTGTGCTGACTGGTGAGTGATATCCGCATTCTCGGGAAAGTCGGGTATGCCGAGCAATTCCTCAATGTGCTCTAGTGTGATTAAGAGGAAAGGCTCACGATTATCTTTAAAAATTCCTCGTCTCTCAGGATCATAATGCTCCACGCAAGCGATAACCAATTCCGACACTGCACCGAGACAAGAAATGCTGCTTGGGGTAGACCACTATGGTAAAGTCTATCTGAGAAAATGGTTTTGCCTTCAATTTTCACCCGCTCGCAGAAATTGTTGCACATTGATGTGACCCAGATTTGTATCAGTGATGTTGTCATATGCTGACTTAATGGAACTGGGAGGGATAATTCCTTGAAATTCATACTTTAGGGCGGATTTGTTTGATTTCTCCACTGGCTTCCTCGATCTCCCTGCAAATTTGTTAGATTTTTCAGCCATTATGAATTTCACAGAAGAATGACTCAGGCATGCAAAACAATGCAAGCGGGGTCGGGTCTCAGTCTTCAAACCTCCATCAATGCAAGAAAAATATGATCCGTTTTAATATTATTATTATTATTTTAAAATAATAATAATAATAATAACAATAACTTGATCAGGTTACAATTTTCGATTCCGGTGACGATTATTTATTTATTTTTAATTTAAAATAAACAAAATCACCCGATTTTAATATCCTGATTTTTTTATTAAATTTGTTGGAATCAAATTTCTCCTTGGTATGTGAAAATCACCCGATTCTAATAATCCCACAATTTGATATTTACTTCTTCGGTGTGATCTTCTAATGCGTGACTGAATCTTCTTGTAAATGCGTGGATACACCTAAAGAACACGTGATTTCTTGTGTCGGAAATAGAAAATATTTAATCTTTGCTTAGCTAGGAAAACGTGTTCTTCTCTACAAAGTTTATTATTTTCTTTTGGCTCTATGCAGTCCCAATGCGTGGGATTTGCAAATTGCTCCTTCTTTCTTCCCTGGGTGAGTGCGTAGAGACCTTCTTGGGACCTTATCTCTCAACTACATGGACTTCCAAAAAAATGTGTGGATCTTCATTTGTCAGAAACCTACGTGGATTCTTTGCCTGGACTAATTTGTCTCTGGTGAATGTATGATCTCCTTCTCCCTTTCCTCACGTGTGGGCATGCAATCTTTCTCTGTGTTCTCAGAGATTTATTTTGACTGCTCTATGTTTTTTTTTTTGCATGAATACTTCTATGACTATCTTCTCCTCTCCCACATGGTGTTTTGGGACTGATTTTATCTTCTTCTTCTTTTTAGCCTCTCGATTTTAAGTTGTTTCTTTCTCCAATGCATTGAAAAATCTTTTCTCTCTTGTCTTCTTTTTATTTCCCTTGTCTTTTTGTCTTTTTCTCCCCCGCGTAGTGTATTTCCTTCTACTAATTGGGCATTGAAAATTATTTTCCCTCTCCTTGGCATGGCTTCTGCTTGGTTTTGGCTGTGTGGTCTTTGGTTTTACCTCACGTGGTGGCTTTTCTTCTTATTTCAATTTTTTGACCTGCTTCCTTCCTTACTTAAAGACGTGGGTAATGATATTTTCTTATGATTTTTGGACTGTTCCAGATTTGTTGTGCATGGGAGCTTGCTTTGATGGGTGTGTGGTGATCTCTTGCTAGTGCATGGGATTTGGTTTTGGCCTGCTACCTACCTTGCATGCACAATTGATGTATCTTCCTTCACAATGGCATGGAAACTTGTTTTATTAATCTGCTTTTTTTTTAATCTATCTTTGCCAATGCGTGGACCTTCTAGCTTGGGCTGTCTTTGTCCCCAAAACTTGGGTTCTAAAATTGTTCCTTTATGTTGTTTTCCTTCTACAGGCTGTGTGAGATCTTCAGCGGTTCCTGCATGGAGTTCTTCTTTGGCTTATGCTTTGATTTGCTAGAAGACTATTTTTTTGTGTGGAAGGAATTCTATTCTTCCTTTTCTTTGCACAAACCAATGCGTGGGAAATTAATTGGGGGATGTGATAAAATATTACTCTTGGAAAGTTTTACACGACTTCTTCCAACGAGTTTGACGGAGGAAGTTATGAGGATTAATCCAACTTCCTCTCTTCCCGGGTAGTGGAATTAATTGCCAGAGGGGAAATGGGGAAAGCAATGGCCAATTGCCAACAGGAATGGCAAAGTGGGTTGGCAATCTCCATTCAATTTTCCCATGTGGGAAATTGGGAGATTTCTTGCCCGTATGCCAATCCATGATTTGGAAATTGGTGGAGAAAATCCCACAAGCGGGAAATTAAAATAAAATTGCCAGGAAAAGGGAAATTCGGGCTTGGGAAGCCAAATTGGCATTCCCGGCAGTTAGAAGCACAAAGCTTACTTCCCCGGCAATAAAATAAAAATTTGTCGAATGAATTTTAATTAATATTTATTTAATTAAATACTCCCAAGTTATTTAAAAATTAATTTTATCAAACAAAGAGCAATTAATTAATTAATTAATTTTAATGCAATTTAAAGCCTGGCGGGAGGAGTTCTCACCGAAAAGGACGAAACGAAGACCGAAACGATCACAAAAAGGAGACGGTAGTCATGAGGGTGATAAACTACGCAAAGTAACACTTTTTAAAAATTCAAAATTTCCATTTTTTATTTTTTTAAATTAATTTTGCAAAGTCAAAATTGGCTGATAACATTCCCATGTGGTGTCATATATTAAGCAATGAAAGATAAAGAAAATTATTCGATATTTTTACTTTTGTGTTTGTGTGTGAAAATTTTGGGCACAAAACCCAAAGTGTCCCAATTTGGATTTTGCAGGTGACATCAGCATCATAAAAGTTCCATGAGTGGGGTTTTGAGCCTCAGTTGTCCCCTAAGATGAAAAGGGGATAAGGGGAACACAAATTTTCACTCCCCCGTTGGTTTTGAAGTTGCGTCACTTAAAAATGTTGACTTGGGGTGTTAGGATGAAGGTGTGAAGTGTTTTAAGTTGCCAAAACCCACTTTTTCATGATGGATACCACGCTTGGAACATTTTGGAGCATTAATTATTCCCTTGGGTGTAAAGTGGATAAGGGGGACACAAATTTGTGCCCCCCTCTTGGATAACTCCTCGCAACTCACCCTCATCACTTTTGCACCTAGGTCTTCCAAATTTGCACTTTGGCTTGTCCCCCTCTCATGAACTCAAACCCATGGTTCATTTTTGATAATCATCTATCCCCCAAGGTGCAAGAGGTGCAAATGGTACAATGGGGACATAAAATTGTACCCCGATCCAACCACTCAGCTAGTTAAGCTCCCGATCACATCAAAACTCGTTATTTATCCCACTGGAGGTCATTTCCCAGCCCTTGTATCTCATTCTCACTTAACCACAAGCTACCACTTGTCACCATCTTGTGAAAAGTGCACTTTTGTGACCCTTGTGTTCCTTTTTCCTCTTTACACTAGTACAACTCAATTTCAACGACACTCCAACCTTGGTTAAGCTCCATGGTCAAGGGGTGAGTTAAATTTTGCAAATTTGAAATGAATAACTCTCCTCACCTCTCATACTTAGTCAAATTATCATTCAAATTGCTGATGTGACTCCCTCCCAAACCTCCATTTTTACCATACATGCTTCTAAAACTTTACCAAACATTTATGCTCAAAAACGAAGAAATGATCATAACTCTTTAACCGTCCACCCATTTTCAACAAAATTTTACCTATACACTCCTCAAAAAATGAATTTAAGATGACTATGAAAGCAACCCCATTGATTATTTGTATAATTTATATAAAAAACCTGAATTTTTCATAGCTCTAGTTTGTTTTTTAGATCTATAGAGATCGAACAAACAAAAAACCTTAAAAATTGGAGCAAAAGGTCTCGAAGTAAAACCTAAACTTTTGAGACCATTTTTCGTAGCAAACTGAAACCCATAAGATATCTTTCAAAAAATAGTAATTGTGAAAGTATTTACATGTCTAAATATAGTAAGTTTTTGAAAACATCAAACTTTGAACACCTGCTCACTCCAAACAAGTGAAAACCATAAGAAGGTGCAAGTCAGAAAACTTAATAAAAAAGTTGTCCTAGATAGGACTTGCTAAACAACTAAAGTCTCACAATTGAACTCAAACCCCTCCTGTCAACTCACATTTTTCTTATCTCACTACTTTTTAACACCATGAAGTTCAAGTATTCATGTCCTGGATCATATTTCTACTTTGATCATTAATTATCCGGTGTGGAAGATAGTGATGTCACCCACATGGACTTAGAGGAGCTGAAAACTAGAATGTTTGATGGACCTCATGAGCCAGTGGAGGAGAAAATATTCACAAGCAAACTATTCAAAGCAAGAGGTCTCCCTTGTCGTTTCATAAAGACTAAGTTAGTCATGGTGTGTGCACAACATTACCATGCAAATTCCAAAACAATTCAATCCTCAGGTTCTCACACCGAAAGGCATCTCTTAGTGTATGAAAATTTCTACCAATAACAACATGGTCATCATAGCCAAGTAATTTTCTTCGTAGGATTGAGTGAGGACTAATTCATATCTATAAAACCTAGCATTTAGCGCATGGCTCAACAAGGAATAAAACCTTCCCGTATTCCTAAGAACTTGTCAAGTAGTGAGTTCCATGAGGCCTATTTCGATGTCATTATCCTATTGAGTAGGGTGATGGGGGAAGAATCAATGAAATACTTGCAAGATTGAATGGCTCAGTTCATCCTCATGGCTACCAAGGAAACCATGTGATTGATTGGGGAAAATCTTAAGTGACAACATCCATCGCAATGTTTTCAGCTGCACTACTAAGAAGTTCACCATGAATTATTACCTGTGTATGCCCTTGCCTTCACAAGACCCTTTAGAGGCCCATCTGCTGCCCTAAATGTGCATAAAAATCACCTACCTATGAGAAGTATATGCATCTCACTCGCAGGAAAATAAACTACCACTATGTCGGGGTGAATGATGCATTCACTATGTTTATCATAAGGCTTCTCGAAGGTAATTCGAGTGGAGGATCTCATCATAAGCAGTTGAATTGATTAAAAATTATTGGAGTCATTTCATCCAATTCTCCACCTTCACCTACATCAAGTTTGGAGGCTTTGATCTTGCCCCTCATAGGCTACCTAGGTACCCGAGTGATAAGATCGTCATGTTTGAACTCTACCAATAACTATCCAATGTTCATACCAAGTTAAAGGATGCCAAAAATAAAGGTGTGTCATTTCCCATCTCTCTAGGTATATACTCATGCAGAATGTCACCGATGCGAAAAACATTAAAAATATTTCACCGATCTCAATTTGTATTCCTATATATCATGGGCTAACTTTGATATTAGGAAGGATCCAAGAATTTTCACCTTTCCATGCTTACACCACATACCACATATTAAGGATTAATGGGCCAACTACACAAATGACCTTGAAGTTATAAAAAGAGACTACATGCGGATGATAGTAGACCAGATGAGGGATTTCAAGTTTGATTGGTTTGTGGATGGAATGAAAGATGATGGGTCTAGACTTGTTTGATCATGAATATCAATCGACACAATCTTCCCCTCTTCCTCTCACTCCATGGAACATCAAGGAATCAGGTGATATCAAAGAAAGGACCATGGAAGTGATCCAATGATCAAAAGAATGGTTTAAGTGGAAGATAGATTTCTTTATTGATTCAAGTGGTATGTTGTCTCCACAAAGGCAATCTACCCACACTTATTCCTTCAAAACATTTGATAAGGCAACAAGTTCCACCCATTCAACACAAAATTCCAAGAGTAAAATGGTGGATGAAGAACACATTGAAGATTCTCCCCTGAGGCTTCAAAAGAAGGGAAAAATACCGAAGACCCCAATGAGCCTATTGATCCAGATGAGATTGATCCATCACAATCTCATGTTCTTCATCAGCATCCAAGTGTGTCTTTCTCAGTGGCAAAATCTTCCCATTATGAGAAAAACGTGGTCCCTTACCAAGCTCCCCCAAAGTGGCCTACACCAAACTTCATATCTAATATGGAAGAAGCATTCCCATGGATTTAACAGCTTCTTGGAAGTGAATCAAGAATAGTGCAACAAGTTGTAGTGCTTGTCTTTGGAGCTATCACAAAAATCTTGAAAACCATGTGAAGCAAAAATCACGAGTGAACTCCGAGCTTTCTTCTCTCGGATCCTCTAGATCTCAACATGTGGAGGTTTTCCGCCAAAAGTTGCAAAACTATAGAAGAAATGACTATGAGTTGATCTACATATCCTTAGGGCAAGCCAACCCCGAAGGAGATGCACACATGTTCAAGGAGTTTGTTGCACTGCATGTTTGCTAAGAACGAGGAGTACAAATAAACAATGGAGAAATTGGAGGAGAATGTGAGAACTCTCATTATTTATGTTCAATATTTCTTAGATCTTAATGCAAAGTGTTACCCCCTCCTACAGAAGCCATCTCTCCCATCAATAGTTTTGACCCAAGGTGATTAAGAAGCCACAAGGATATAAAATTCAAGGGAGAGATAATGACAAATGGATGGAGAAGATTCTCAAAAATTTAAATTTTTTGTTTCCCAAGATCCTCTCATTGTTTGAATTTTCCTTGCCACACGCTTCTAAAAGTGAAAGTAACCAAGGAGGATATTGAGAAAGGAAAATCTTATTGGGACAAAGGTGTGTTTTTACATTGGTGTCTCAGTAGTGAGCAACGTTGATTCTCACTCCTTAGTGAGAAAAAAATTCTTCACTATTATTATTGACAACTTGTCTCACATATGGTCTCGCACGATGAGTGATAGGTATGACATGATAAATAGTGTCATCTCCGAACTTGCTTCATGTGGAGAGCATGCATCTAAAATATTGGGAAATGTCAAAAATGTGTACATGAAGCTCAAGTCACATGTGCTCAACAAACATTCATATGTGGAAGATATTCTTAAGTCTTTTCAGACTTGGTCAAGAAAGAATCAGAGACCCTTCTCATTCAATGAAGATACTTTGGAGTCTCTCACGGAGAGTATAAGTACAATCTCTAACATTGCAATAGATAATCAAGTCTAGTTCAACCAATGCAAGAATCTTGGTGGCGTTCCCGAAATTTGGATTAGTACTTTGAGTTTTGTTTGTATCCTCAGCAGATAAGGTGGCACTTACGACAACCCATTTCAATAAAGAATTCAAAGGAGAAAAATATTTCCAAGGAATTCCCTCAAAATTCACCGAGGCTAGTTCTTCATCGGTAGAAGCTTCATTCTCATCTCCGAATGGTCATCTTCCACTTCTCCCTCTCCTTCCTTCTCTCTCCATGTTCTAATTCTTTGTTGAGGGATGTAATTTTTCACTATTTTTTCTTATTCACTTAAGTGGCCTTTAGTAATACATTGTAAGAGTTATTTTTCATTAATAAGAAAAAAACTCACTTTTATTCCTAGGAATATGAAAGGTCACAAGTGATAAGAAATGTGAAAGGTCATGTGGGGGATGAAAATTCACTTTGTAAAATCTATAAATTGAAATGACTTATCCATTTCAAGGATTTGTCGATTGTGAGTTGATAGTGGCTAGCTTTTTGCTCTACTAAATACAAGAAAGATATTACTTTCTTTCATTCCCTCTTGTCTATATTTCCTCTATTTATTACATACTCAACTTTGTAAGCATGGTGATCTTGTAAAACTAATAAATGAATTAGTACCTTTGATAAATGAATCGATATAACTTTGTGTCTTTGGTTTGTTATTCTCATTGTTGTTTACATAGTTGAATTCCTCTAATTGAGTGTGGATATACTCCGGTTAATGTTGTGAAATATGTAAGTTCATATTCATAAAATTAACCTTCCCTTCACTACATTCTTACTCCCCTCTACCTCATTTTCTAATAAAATTCTTCCCTTGTACTAAGTACAAGCAATTTTCCACAGTTTAGTGGAGTATTCATGTGTGATCCTTGGCTTTATAGCCACCTGTTGATTTTTTCTGCATTCAATAAATGGGAGCCTCCCCATTACCAAGAGGAGGGACTTAGTCCCAGAGCGTTGGTGAAAAATCACTAATTTGTCCTTACGAAAAATTATTTTGCCAACAACAAGATAGAGGAGAAGATCAACATGATTTTCATTCTCTTATAGGAAATGTGTAAGGTGTTTTACCTCATCTTTGGAAAGATCATAAGAGTGTGTAACAAGGTTTTTATTAGAATCTTCACCTTGGATAGGATCAACGTTGATGGTAAAAATAGTATTAGCAAAGATATCAACTGTAGAATGGGAGCCTAAAGTAGCGGTCATTGTGCCATTGTGTATACCGACATAAGGGGAATAATATCTCCTCGTGTTGGAGGATTGATAACCCCTAGATTGAGGGTAAATATTTTAGAATATTTGGGGTTAATCATGATGATAATAAATAGGCAAAGAAATATAGCACCAAGAGTGAAAATGAAGATCAAAAGTAGGCCCTAGGGTAGCTAAGGTGGTTAAGATCAAATCATGACTCAGGTTTACCAAAATGTTTACACCCTAATTAGATTTATGTGAATATAATAATTTATTGAAATGAATACACTAAAAGTATCTAAGGGTTAGTAATATTTGGTTATTTTAATTAATTAACTTAAAACATTAATTACTAATATCGTAATAATACCTTAATATTTATAACTAATATACTAAACAAGATACAAACTTGAAAACACAAGGGGATGAGTGCACTTAGTTGATTACAAATGATTTTGGGAAGTTCTGGGAGGATGCACTATTGAAACAACAAGATTTGAACCTGATGATGCGTCATTTTGTAGATCAGTAACTAGAAACTAACATGGGGCAAGATCATACACTTCTTATAGGACTATCTATACGGTCTTGGCCCTTCTATATGGTCTTGGACCTACTTGGTTTCTCGGTTCTCAGTAACTTTCTAACATTATTGTTTTCATAAAATTATGTGTCGCTATCAAACCCTAATTCATGATCATGTTGTGAAGCTCTATAAACATCCTAAATGATATCTCAAACCCTAACCATGGGTAGGAGACCATAACAAACAAACATTAGATGATTTATCAAAGAAAGGAAAACTCGAGGGGATTATAAAACCAAAAAAGAATATGAAATTGAAAGAAAATTTGGAGAACATGTCATTCCAAGATCGTATAAGTCACAGACTAGATATAATATCCTAACCAAATTGTATGATCTTGTCCTATGATGGAAAACATGCAATCTGAAGCTTGCAATTAAACTAAAATTTTTCTATTTATTTTATGCATTATACTATCAAAATTTGATGACATGTCAGTTGTAAGGATAAACAAGCTAAACAAGAGACCATGGAATGAGGGAAGTGGGAATGCGAAGATTGTATTTATTTTAGCAAGAGTGCATTTTTAAAACTAGTAGTGTCAAAGAGTAAATTGCCAAATTTGAGTGTTTACACTCCATAGTGAATCTATGAGCACGTTATTAGAACTTGAAGAAGCTTTTCTCATTCACTTTATCAATAATGTAGGTCTTAAAGTTACATATGAGCATTTATCCTATTTGCATCAAGGCCAAATTGATCCTATTACTAATTATATACTATAATTTAAAGTTAGTATACAACAAGTAATATACAAGCCTATAAATTTAAAAATGTAATACATATTTTTTCAAGGCCTCATTTTCCTACTTAAGGAAAAATTACTTTTGATACATGTGATTCATTCATTGACCTTTGTTTTCACATTATCAACCTAGATAGTGATCTCTTTCCCATGCACACTTCCACACATTCTCATGATGTTATTCATATTTCATCCATACACTCTACATCCACCACTACACCTGATCCATCTTCTTTTTCATATAAGGTTAAGGTGTTGCACCGCGGTGATACTTCCTATTATGTTACACCTAAACATGTGGCTAAACCTACATCTACTACAAAGCATCCACCACTTTTTAAATGTAAAACATTGTGTTTTGACAAGTCCATCGACCATCCACATGATATTTTTCTTAATCTACTTAACAAATGATTGATTCAACTACCCTTTACTTTGCACATCACCCCCATCAATTGGAATATGAAAAAGGCCAACTTTTGTAATTTCCATCATATTAATGGACATTAGGATAATGATTGCTATGTGTTAGATCAAAAACTCAAGTGGCTTGAAGACAAAGCATTATCTCATTCAATACATGGCATGCATATAGATATCTTCCCCCTCCCATAACATCATCCTCTGTAGAGTAGGATCTTTGATAATGGGCCTTCCATGGATAATCCAGCCCACAACCTCTTGAAAAAGTTACCCCTACGAAGGAGGTTATTACTAATCAACCAAAAATAAACTTCACCCAAATGGGTTGTAAAGGAATAATGATTTATAATACCAAATTCTCAAGTTAACCATTTATCTTCTATGTAAAATGCAAAATCCCCTTTTATTCATCTGATTAGTACCTCACGCCTAATCCCTAATTATGCATCTTGGTAATCCAAAGTGACTGCATGTCCTTTATTCAATTAATTTATCCTCACTTTTCTATTATCGTTTCATCATGCTTATGAATCCTACTACCTAAACAAGGTATCCCTTCATGATTGGCCGATGAAATTTGAGGATTACCCTTCCTTGATTTTTAAGATTAGGTTTCCTCACCACTCAATTTTATCCCATGCAATTTTATGATGGGACTTCTCTCCTCGCTTTTACCTACACACCAAGAATATGTACACATTTTTATATTCATTCATCATAAGTATATTTCACAATATTCAATTGATTATTTGTACTCAATGCAACTATTATAGTAAACGCATACATCATATCAAGATCTACGCTACTCGGATACATTAGCACAACATATGCAACCCCTACAATTTATGTCAATCAATATTCTCTTCATGCAAAGACACCATACAAAATCAACATAAAAGGCTATATATATATATATATATATATATATTTAAAATCATAATATAATGAGGTTCATTCCCTTTTCAAAAAATAACCATACATCGTCATTATCATCATCATCCCCACTAAAAACCTCAACAAGATCTCGAGAACTTGAGGCCTTCCCCGTATCGCTATGACCATGAGAATGTTACAATAATCTATATTGTCATAGTCTCTCCTACAGTTCCTTATATATGCCTCGACCTCTACATACTTTGTCTATACTCTAATCAATCTCAATAAAAAAATCATGTGTAATATTTGTTCCAAATGGAGGTTGTGGCCTTTGTGCTAACTCAACTCAAATCTCATTTTTCTCACTTTGTAACAAAATATAAGTGGTTGCCACCATGGCTACTGGATCAAACAAATATACATGTTCTCCCGATACATCATTGACGCACTTTAACATCCTATCAACTACCACATCATCGGGGGTGTTCCTCATGTGTCCTCATGAGAACATCCACAATTGTCTTTTAATATGCATCACCCGCATATGAGTGATAACATATTTACATAGTAGAAGCTACACATTCAAATATATCAAATAAAATTATTACAACCTACTACATACACAATCGCAAAATCACTTATGTTGAGCAACGGTTATGGATATGACATCATTTACAAGGATATCTCCATCAGCTTGCATTATTTCTTCATACGAATTGGTGTATCCCAACTCCATCTCCTCCTCCTATCATTACTCTACCTCCTTGACCACCTATGATCATTGGAAACAATAACACCCATCAAAACTCTACCCAACATCATGTATATGTCAGTAGTACATCTTGCATCATCCATGACTCCTACAAAAATTGTTGACTCTACCTCATACGTTGGTGGGGGTAATAATTGTGTTGGTTTTGGTATTAACTAACTCACATCTCTTGATGTTATGTGCATAGACCTCCTTCACACATATGGTGTTGAGGCACATCCCGAACCATACCAAACCGGAACATCACATGCTCCCACTAATATATCTCTCCTATCCCAAGATGTTAGTCCTCTAACTACATGGCATGTTGCACTTTACTAGCTCCACAACATCCTCTGTCTGTCCTCTAAAATATATATATGGTCTCCATACAATACCACCCATGGTGAACTGCGTCTAATATAGATTGATAGGATGTGGCATCCATACCCTTCATTTTAGGTGTATATTATGTAAATTAAAATAAAAGAGGAAAATCAATACACAAGAAATGTAAACCTTATGTTATAGATCCCAAATTAACCTTGGATTATATCTAACGAAAGAACGGGGTTTAGTTACGTTCTTTCTCGGATCCTTTTGATTTGTGAGCTTATTGTGCATTATGGAAGCTCCAAGTACTTTGAATAGAAGACTAGCTAAGCCACAAGCATGAAGATGTGATTTTGGCGTTATTTGGGTAGCATAACAGTATAGAAGATTGATTTGATTCACCAAATGATTGCACAAAATAGTAGCATGAACTCTTCAAAGCTTTGATGGATGATTTTCAAAGGAATGATCTTTGATTTATAGCTAAGGAAAGTGAAACCGCAAGCTAAGTTGTGATTGATTTGATTTGGAGATAACTAAACAGGACTAAACTATTTAGTTGAGTTTCTAGATTGATTGAGTAGTTAGACTATTGTTCTTGATTTGCAAGAGTGAGTCATGGCTGAGTTGGCAAGGGGTTGCACATGTTTTTTATTTATAATTCCATTTTTACTATTTTATTCACCCAAAAGTGTTGTGAATAGTTGGATTTTAGAAGAAGGTGGATTGATTTTGAATTGTCATGACTTGAAGATAGCTTCAATCAACTCAAATGTTAATTTGAGTCGATTTGAACACATCCTCTTAATTAAAATAATGATTTCAAACTTGTCATAAGTTGACTTAACTTGAGTTGAGTAGTACATAGGATATGAGGATTATTTAATTAATTTAAATACGGATGAGGACATGTGGATTTATTTATTTAATTTGGTATTAAAATTAGTTAAGGGGGTGATAGGGTGTAAATAAAATAAAATAAAATAATTCTAGGGAATGAAAATGATTATAATGGGATTTTGAACATTTACGATCCGTAGCAAGATAATTCAGTGGGGGTGTCCACATTTTCCCCTCTTTAAATTGTTATTATGGAATAATAACACTTTAAAGATAGTATATATTTTTAAAATGATGGACAAATGTTAACAAAGTGGTAGGAACTACCCGATTTTCCCCACAGTGAAGCATTTGATACCTCATTGAGTCTATATTAGTATCAAGGAGTTCCCCTTCGAGTAGGTGGGCGATGCGATGAACCGACGGACAACCGCTTGATAGAGAGAAAGTAGAAGTCATGGATAAGAAGTGGAAGAAATGACTGAGAAAGTTAGTTAATTGGTCACGAGGCCAAAAGGAAGGAATTAGGGTTAGTAGAAGGGTATAAATAGATGGGTGGGAGGGTAACAAGTATCACAATTCATTTTTGCTATTAGAGGGTATTTGCCCCTTGATTGATATTTTTCTCTAAGTTTGGAGAGAAATGACTCATCGTCAGAAGCGCACACATCGTGCAAATCACATCCAGGAGTTTAGATGATAACAAATGAGGGAGGTGTGGTATGTATATTTAAAAAATTTCTTGTCAGTGCATTTATTATGTTCTAGAGCTAGGAGAAAATTAGAAAATGATGTTAGCACATGCACGCAAGTGCGCTAGCATAACCCATGAAATACATTAGCATACAAGTGTATGTGCTAGCGTATAACAAGGCACCATTGCATGAATCGAAAAATGAGCTAGCATCATGAACGTAATAGCATTGATGAAATAGCATGAGTGTTATTACGCATGCGCTAGCATTCTAGTATATGCAGCGAATGGATATGCTAACATACAAGTAGATGTGTTAGCATGATATTAGATGCGCTAACGCATATATAGGTTTGTTAGCGTAGTTAGGAATATGTATAAGAAAAGAAAAAGTTGAAATTAAATAAATAAGATCTAACATTGTTGTTTTGATGTATTTCATGAGAGATTACTAGTTAGACATATTAGAGCATCATTGATGGTTGTGGTCATTTGAGATACGTATGACGCAGAGGGAGAGCAGAGGGTTATGTGCCCTATTAGAGGTGACATGTTTGACATACATAATGTAGTTACCAAATATCGAGCTAGACCAATTTTTACTGACCCCACTAGATAAGTGATGGCATAGTGAGATCCATACCTTTAGGCTATCGATTGGGGATATGACAGTGACACTAGAGGATGTGTACTTTGGATCTTACGAGTTCCAATGTAGGGGATATTAGTGTAGTGGGATGGTAGTGCAACTAAAATACAAGGACACATTCGATCATTATTTGGTTTAGATGACATACACAAGGAAGGCATGGTCGTGCACCCGTATGAGTGCATGGATTCAATGTTATAGTGACATGATTGTCGATTTACCTTATGGCTCTTATCAACGACTATTTGTTTCCCGATAAGACAGTAGTCACTTTTAGTCGGGTTTGATCAAAGCAGTAGTTGCAGAGTTGATGGAGGCCATAATTTTTGTATGGGGGCCTATATCCTGGCTCATTTATATAGAGATTTACAATTGGTGGTATATAGAGGGCAAAGGATCTTGGGTATGGCTACATTACTTCAAATATGGTCATGGGAACATATTTTTATCTACCGAGAATTGGGGATATTGTGGGATGACAAATGTACAAAGGAGCTTTCAAAGTTCGGATGGGAGACAAAGTGGGTGTTGGTCACATGGGACATCAAGGTGACATTGGGTTTTATAGACGGGTGTTTGATGATTTACGGTTGTGCATGGTGACATGGAGGCCATACAAGTGGGTCACAAATGATATAGTGTTGGTGACCATGGAGGTTGACCATTACATTATCAAGAGCTATGAGCGTATCATAGAGATATACATGGCAAATAGGGTCAAGAGATAGTTGGGTGTGATATAGGATATACACGGAGGTGAAACAGTGGTACATGCAAGTTACGTGAGAGACAAAGTGGATTTTGAAGCCTATATTAGACAAAGTGTAGCTAGGGGGAGCTTCTTTGGAGTTATACTACAGGTTTGGGATGCACGAGATCAAGCTGTAGATAAAGGGATGATGGCGTAGTATGCTACACTTGGTATGTAAGCATTATGCCCCGACACCTTATGATTCCACAAACATTGATAACAACAAGGATAATGGAAACAACCATGGGTGGAGGAAAATCGAGAGGATGGAGAGGTGGAGGTAGACTTGGCTTAAGCACAGGCACATGCTTAGTTATAAGGTCGTAGACCAAGACATGTGTAGTCATAAGTACATGTTGCATTGGTTCCATTATAGCTATTAGTATATATTCTAGTATAGTTGTTAGTACAAGTTCTAGTTCGATTCCAAGACATGGGCATGTTCCCTTATAGATTCCCATACAGGTTTGGACAGGTGCCACCTTAGGCGTAGGTTCCATTGCAAGTTTCTTTATCACTATCGAGGCCACCGAGGTTAGTAGGAGGATGGGTAAATGAAGACAGAGATAGAGACAAGTGATGATAGTGGAGGTAGCAAGGGATGGAGAAATGAGGGAGAGTAGGATGTCTAGGGGAAGCTTGCACATGTACCACCTCTAGGACCATCGGATGCAAATCTATTTCTATAGGCATAGAGAGACAAATTCATCAGGGAGAGAGATACGATTTTGATCTTGCCACACAGGTAGATGTAACAGGTGTAGTAGGTGACTACAGAGAGAGATCGACATGTTATATAGATATGACATGTTACAGCTAAGAGAGATGTCGTGCACCATGTGGTAGAGTCAAGTGGGATGTGGGATGTGATTGTTTAGTATCACAGAGGTTAGATATTACAAATCCCTATATGAGACAACAGCTATTAAGGGCCAAAAGTCTCCAGTGGTATAGTAAGAGGGTGGGTAGTAGATCTACCAGATAGACAAATCACAGAGACCATCGAGATCAAAGTGAGATCAAGACAAATGCCACCATCGTGGGGCGGGATGAGAGACCATGCAGTCCTAATATTGGAGAGAGTCATCTATGACTTGATGTATGATGATGGTTACACATTTTCTATTTTGAGGTATGCCTTGTGATAAAGGTACACATTTTTGTATATAGATGCCCTTGATGGCACTTTGATGTGTATATATGTCGATGGCATTTTGAGATGTAGACATTGGACTATAGACATTGATATTACATATATGATGTGATGGTTTATGTTTTGTGTTATTTTCTATTTTATTGACATGATGATACACATAGTGTAGATGATGATGTTATATTTTGATTAGATGTTGATAGATGATAGTGATGACATGCTCGTAGCTTAGCTTCCATTCAAAAATTGTAATTTTGGAGTAACCTATTTTTATTACACATGTAGAGTTAGCACCATGATTATTGAAAAACCATGATGAACAACCCATATGTATGTAGAAAACACACACATAGAGAAAAAGAGTAAAACAAACCCAATATACACAATAAGATGATGTACACCATGGCTATAAATAAACCAAGATGCTTACAAAATACTTGTAATTGGTTAAAAAGTAAAGATAAAAAGAAGTACAAAATAAACCCAATATACACAGTAAGATGAATATACACCATGGCTATGAATAAACCAAAATGATAACAACATACTGGTAATTGGTCCAAAGGAAAAGAAAAAATGCATAACAAACCCAATATACACAGTAATTGATAACACCAAAGTTATATATGAACTAATATGCTAACAATATACCGCAATTGGTCAAAGACGAGGATAAACAAAGCAAAATAAACACTCTAATTAGGAATAAGTGAAGATGCAAGTATAAAATACATGCAATTAACTAAAATAAAAGATAACAATGCACAACAAAACCAATATACATAGTAATTGGTGACATCAATACTAATACGAGTCAAGATGGTAACAAAATACAAGCAATTGGTCTCAAACACAAACGAGATTGGAAAACAAGCCCAATAGACAAGGAAAAATGATTACACCAAGGCTAATAATGAGCCAAGATGGTAGCAATATACTTGTAATTTGTTAGAAATAAAGACAAGAATGTAAAACATGCCCTACACATACAAGAACTAACAAGACATAGGTGAGTAAGGGTATTTTTATCCTTTCCCGATCTCATGCTACTAGTGAGAAGCGTGGGCTCAACACCAAAGACTGTGAAGGATGAAAGGTGTAGTGATTTCGATATTATTTTTTATATTTTTTGCCTTCTTCATGAATTGTGTTTGTTTGGGAAAGAAATTTTTCCCACAAATCTCAGCCCCACGTGACTAGTAGGATGTAAGGGCTCATCACCTTAGACTGAGATGGGTGAACAAAATATCTAGGTAAATAAGTTTAGTAATTTCTACTTTTGAAAAGATAGCTTCGTTTGAAAGGAGTATTTTCCATAGTAAGCTTCTAGACAAGACTGTTGGTAAAAACATCTGAAATGGAAGAATCCAGAATAGGGATGAGATACAAAATACCCCACAGAACAAGATTAACCTATGTATTATAGGTGAAGAGTGTGAAGATATGATAATGAAATGATAGAGATATCTTCCAATGGATGAAACAATTAAAATTGTTTGTACAAGCAACCTCCCCTAGTGCAGAGAGTACCCGTGAATAAGAAGTTTTTACTTTTTTATTTTTGATTTTCAAATAGTGTTGTGATGAGGGGTTTGATATGCAATATCCTTTTTCTTTTCTTTCACTTTTTGAATTTTCTAATTTTTCACAGACTAGGGTTGTAATGGACTCATCATTGTGGAAGAGGTCTATGTTTATGAAAGTTAAATGGTCCTGATTTACGAGACTTGAATGAACGAGATCCAAGTCAACGAGGTGGATCAAAATATTTTAAAAAAATAGGTGATTTGATGTGTCCTGATTTATGAGACTTTGGCGGATGTAGTCCAAGCCAATGGAGGGGATTGAAATATTTTCAACAAATAAGTTTGATTGGTCTTGATTTATGAGACTTGGTTAGATGAGGTCCAAGTCAATGGTGTTATCCGATTGGTCCTGACTTACAAGACTTGGGTAGACGAGGTCCAATTCAATGGAGTGGATCAAAATATTTTCAATGATATGATTCAATTGGTCCTGATATACGAGACTTGGGTGGACAAGGTCCAAGTCAATGGGTATGTGATTGGAAAAGTTTTGATGAGATCAAAAAACCTATGTGAAGATAGAGGTAATTTGTCAATGTGGAGAATATGTTGAAATTCATATTCACCCATGAGTGGAATGATGCAAGGAGAGAAGGATTGATCCCTAGATGAGCATCCGAGGCATATTTTAGGCTTTATAGAGTAAATATTCGATGTTGTTGCTTTGTTTATAAATGTTCTTTTGATTGTATGATTATTGATGAATGCTTCAATGTGTAGGAATTTGGTGTTGGGGATGTCAATATTCAAAAGGTCCCATATACCAAATGATAGGACTAGATTGTTTGATAATAGATTTATGATTATAGCTCGAAATGGTTGTGTGATACTGCTAATAATACACACATCATGGAATTCACGAGTATGAATGTCTTGAAATGGAGATGACATTATAGTCAAATCCATGGAAGGGATTTGTGTAAATGCCTTCTTTGAATGTTGGATAGTATCATGTGAATCTGAAAAATAATTTACATTGGATGGCTCATGTGAAATAGCCATCGATTCAAGATTGAACATTTTGGATGTTGTGGACAGGTATCCAAACATGTTGTTGTTGTGTCTCCCATAACAAGACTAGGGATGTCATGTGTAGGACCTAGCATTGAAATTATAGAATCAATCTCAATAGTGCTTGATGATTGACCATTTTCATTAATATCATGTGTTGGAAATGGATTATGAAACTCTTTCAAGTTTTCATTCGACGTTTTAAGATAATTGTCTAAAATGCTTTCAATTTTTGATTGAACTAATGGAAGAATATTTGGAGAAGAAGTTAATTGGTTTTGACTTGTAGATCTTTAGCCCTTCTCATTTTGATCTCATTGGGTTTCATTATGTAAAAGGTCTTGGAAAACCTTAAACTCTTCATTGGAAGTTGTGGTATTTGACGTGGTTTCTATTTCGATGGCACCTTCGTTGATTATGTTTTGGACATAATGGCGAGTCTTAAACAATTATTTGTACTATGGCCATTAATGTGATGAAAATCGCAATATTCATTTGCTTTATACCAAGAATACTTTGGTTGCCCTTTTTTCGAAGGGTCTTGTGATTGGATATTTTATCATATTAGCCTTTACTAATTGATGAAAGACACTAGAGAGACTTTCTCTAAGGGGTGTAAATTGACATTTGAATTTACGCAAAGTAGTGTCTTTGCTAGGTTGTATGATTGGATTTTTGGTTGATTTCTCACTAAGTTGGGAAGCCATATGAGCGATTTGTTTTGACATCTCATGACGTATTTTGAATAACTCGTCATTTGATTTTTTTGTGAACTCACCATTGTAATAAAGGTAAAGACATAAAGTGAAGAGTTGGTTCGTGGATTGGTTTGAGAATGTATAAAAATTTGAATGCGCTTAAATCTTGACAAAGTGAATGTCCAAATATAAGATGTGGACGTTGCTGAGTAGACATAATATTATTCTAAGGATAAGTCACATAAAATATGCACATGCGGGAACAAGGCACATTTGAAGGCATGAAAGGATAGGGAAGAAAATGCACGCTTAACAATGTGGCTAAGGATTTAGCCATTTTGATGGATACATGTTATTTTTGGAGATAGCGTGTGAAACACAAATATGGATGGAGACTTGTGTGACACACAAATGTTATTTTGGGAACAAGCGGTTGATAAGCGCCATGCATGAGTTCAAGTTAATAATATGATTACTTCTTCCAATTAACTATAAGATGTCTATTATTAGCGCACTTGCATGTGTGCATGTTATTGTAAAGGTGTATGGCTATTATCAACATGCGACCTATTTTAGGAAGTGCGTAGGTGGTGAAGGGCAAGTCCCCACCCCTATATATGTTTTGAACTATGTGGTTAGTGTGTGTAAAGTTATCAGAGAGTTATGTTGTTGGATCTAATGCGCGCATGACTTATGATGATACTTGTAATGTAAGAAGCTTCTATGTTTTACTGTGTTTAATAGAATGGAGTATGTTGGCTGAATAATGGTGTTAAACATGAGTGTAATTGGTTCTTATATGGTTAATCTTATTATAGTTATTGTTTAATTCATGATTCTCTAAGATCTAGAACTGGATTATGCATTGTTGAATGTTTATGTTTATGGATTTGAATATGTTTCATCTTCTTCGCACTAACATCCTACACAAAAAAATCTAAAGAGGGGCCTGGTACCTTTGCGCGCTTTGGGTGAGCGCTCACCAGCCGAGTCGGGTGATGTCCCAAATAAGCACCTAGGTTTTCATAGTTAAATCTCGGCTACATCATTGGTTACATTCTCATTGGACCTACTTTTCAGCTATTTTCAACATGGGTCAGGATGAAGATGTATCAGTTGACCCTAGCAAGTGTTGAAGAGTGGATAAAATATCTAGAAGAAGAGTACACATAGAGGTTCAACACTAGATCTAAATTTGACACACGCGGTTGGGTGGAGCAGAATTTGTATGACTGTTTGTATGAGAGTTTTTTTGCTATCTTTCCAATAGAGATGTACGAGTGGTTTGTTGCCTATGCATCTAAAAGAAATTAGAGGTATCGCACACTTGTCTGGATGCAGGAAGAATTGCAGGCCCTCTATGATGTTAATCTAATTTGGACACACGTTATGGACACTTGGTTCTGTGGTGTTCTGAATAGCTATATTTTAGAGTACTCAATTACCACTTATTCTTTCTCGGAGGTAGCTAAGTTCCAATTTTTACATTATCCCAAGGGAACCTATCTGCAAGGTATTCCACTGGTGATTAAGATCTTGATGGTAACACTGAACTTGGAAGAAAATTCGATGGCTAGCTAAACCCCACCATGCATGGGGGCAGGAGTAGGTTTGGTGAAGGATGGCAGACATGGCGGTAGAGAGGCAAAGTGAATAAAGGTAGCTTAAGTATAATGAGGCGTGCGAGAGGGAGTTAAAGAAACAACGAGATATTGCAAAGCAAATGGTATTGAGGAGAGAGATGGGTCGTGAAGGATTTGAAGCTCATGCGAAGGCCTAGAGCAAGAGCATTTGGAACTCCCCATTTTGGAAAGCATGATAGGGAACCCTCATCACCTCACGAGGGAGTGTGATAGTAGAGACGACATGGGCCGGGCGCGCATCTAAATCTACTGGAAAACATAGCCCTTACACTTGGTTTTCCAAAGATCTCAAGTACAACCAAT
Organism: Taxus wallichiana var. yunnanensis; assembly: GCA_018340775.1. Taxonomy (NCBI): domain Eukaryota; kingdom Viridiplantae; phylum Streptophyta; class Pinopsida; order Cupressales; family Taxaceae; genus Taxus; species Taxus wallichiana. The sequence continues at coordinate 725,129,157 of CM031235.1, forward strand.
AGTCAAAAAGATAGTTTGATCAATAGAAAAGTAGGAGTAAGCCGGATAACAAATACATCTATGGCCGGAAAACGCCTCTTCGTTATTTGGAGGTACCTTTTCAGTGCATCATCAAAGACATAACTCAAGCACACGCACACTTTTGGACTCACTTCTGGGAGTAGTACCACTTCGCAGACTATAGGAGTTCAATTTAGTACCACTATTGGGACACAGGCGGTGCATCCACCGGTCCACTTCCGCTACGAGTGGAGGATTAGGGGGTATAGGTGGCTCTAGATCTAGTGGATGTGATGGTTATGGAGGCAGAGGTAATACAAGAGGTTCAAGATCAAGTGGGTTGGTCCTCATCAACCCCAGAATATTTATGTGGAGGTGTTGCTTCATCTCCTGAGTATAGGGGAATAGAAGATGTTGTTGAGCACGTGCACATGTGTGAGATACTATGGCGCGCAAAAGGAATCATGGCTACCGAGTGTAAGGCAAGTCGGTTTGTAGAATTATGTTGCAGCAGGGATGCGCACACGCTTAGTACAAGAAGTTTGACCACGATCGACTTCATGAGATTATGAAACATCATGGGATGCTTTTCTCAAGGAGTTTTATATCCTTGAGTTCAATCAAGAGTATATGTGCGCTCAAGGATATAAGACAGGCACTACCGAGAGTGTGTGGGAATATGATCCCATTTTACAATGCTTTTATCTAAACTTTCGTGATGATATCTATGCAAGCCAGCATGCACAATGGTTTGTTGGGGGTTTGATCACACCCTTTAGGAGGGCACTGTCACATAAGACATATATGGATCCGTGCGAAGCACTTGAAGTAGCTTTGCATCCCGAGGTAGTTAGAAGTATAGACACTAGAGTGAGCCCATTCCTAAGCACAGATTACAACTATGGCGAAGCAATTGGAGAAACTATCAAAAATTCAGCACATGAGACACGCTCTGGGATTTGGTGTACAGATTGTGAAGTAGAAGGGCACACTAAGGATAGTTGTCCTCGCAGGTCAGTATGTTCATTATTGCTAGACTATGAGATATGTCATTTGGACCATGATGTAAGCCATTTGCTCATTATTACAACGTGTGATAAGAAAGAATGTATCTTGTTATTGTAATATTTTTCGGTCCACGACTCATAATACAAAAGACTAGCAGGTTGATTGGTTAGATCCATGATGTCATAGATATTGGTGTGTGACAAACAAGAGTATCAGATAACTCTAAAGGTAAAAGTGAGCACCATTATCATGATCACACTCAAGTGCATTATGATCGGAATGAAGGGAATTTTAAAGGAGGTCATGACAGAGGATGAGGATATCATGGTGGACTCAAAGGCCATGGTGGTAGATGAGGTGAGTTTCCTCACTAACGTGTTACATGCAGATCTCCCCACCACTACAGGCGTGAATCTCCTCGAATATTACTTGTTCTTTTTGTGGAAAGAATCATAACTACGAGGAATGCCTAGACTTAAATGAGCACCTTAGTTAAGTAGCATAAATAGGAGAACAAGGAACAAGGGTGAAGGAATGGTTAGAATACAACACACTGAAAATTAGTGGATGCCAAAGTTAGCACTGGAACCCGAGATATTACTCGTAAAGATTACTACACGCGCTAAAGTTGTGCGTGCAGAGAAGCATCACAGAAGAAAAGCCTACTATCACTAAAGATGAAGTTTTGCATGCAAGGTACTCATATCCTGCGCATCGAAGGAGGTTTATCAGAGACCATGAAGGTACTCAAAAATCTTCGTGGTGAAATGCAAAGTGTCTAAAAGAGAAATCACATAAGTTAGAGCAGAAGAAGGCAACAGAGACACTCCCATCGGATATTAAATACTTGAAAGAGGTATGTAAGATGTTGCACACCAGATAATATCATTCCATTACTAGGGAATTGGCTAAAGGGGAACACTTCGCATGCAGGTATTGAGAATGGATGGTAGATTCTACATGCTAATCTTCCCCTCATAGCTTGGATTATGAAAAGGAGATAACTCTAAATGTTGTTGTGGATGGATGGCTTTTGAGTAATATATTTATTGATACAGATGCGGAAGTGAATGTGCTTACTTTATATGCATGGGTACAGATGGGCAGACCTCCATTATAGTCATCCTCTAATGTGTTGTTTATGGCTAATCAAACTAAGGCCACTCCCATTGGAGTTTTAAAAGATGCATCCATTACTATACAAGGGGCCAAGTTTATTGGGGACTTTGAGGTTTTAGCGCTTGCAAAGGAAAACGCTTCACACCTTACTTGGGCGCCCTTGGTGTTATGCAAATAACGTTGATCTACAGTTTAACAAGGGGTATATATGTTTTGAGAACAAGGAAGAAAGAGTTGGTATCCCTTTAAAAGATGGGAAGTTTGTACCTTATGTTGAACCTTTGAGTGAGGAAGACCTGAACAAAATTTATGTGCATGTCATTCGAGATCCATAAGTACTTAAGCCATCTAAGGAAGGAGTCCTCTAGTGGGAGGATGCACAGTCTATTAGTGATACCACTAGTATTGCTTGTGACAATTGGGATCATGAAACTTATGAGATCATTGACCGCAAGGTAAGATGCACATTTGCACCGAGAAGCAAACCTTGTTGTTTCATATTGATAGTAAAGAACTTTGTTCCTCAGACACTGGAGAAGGAGACCCTACGGTATTCCCTGTGCACCATGGAGGAGCAAAGGGAGAAATCAAGTGGAGAGAAGAAATATGTTAGTATATACCTGTGTGGGACAAAGAACGCACCGGTGGATGGTTAACAGGATAATCTCATATAATGGAATGAAGTCAAGATTGCTCTAACAACCCTATTTGTCAGAGTAATGCGCCTACTCAAATCTGCATATATAATGGTAATCAACTTGCTCAAAGACCACGTCTAGTAGTGTGAGAGAATCTAGATAGAGGGGCAGGAAGCTTTACCACCTTCACTATCGCTGCACAAAATTTATTCCACTTTACAAGGTCATGCACACACTTGGTATGTTTATGCGAAACTACATAGGAGACCTGAAACCGACAGGATTTGATTGCAGGAATGACCCGACTTTTGATTACTTCTCTACTAAACCTCAAGTGGAAGAGGCAAGATGGGTTATAAAGCACTTGACTATGGGAGATAGTATAAAGGTGGAGAACTCATTCATGAGCTATTTGGTGAGGCTGAATTAGAAGCGTGTTTTGATGAAATAGAAGAGACAGATGCCACAATATTTACGTGTGCTTGCCTTGAAAAGGAAAAAGGAAAGATGGTCTACATAGTGGATGATGAAGAAGTATAAAATTTGGATATAAATCATTCAAAGCAAGGACGTGTGAGGTGTTGGACGGTGCGAGATAAACACACGCGCGCCTATCATGAACCTATGAAGACTAAGAAAGTGAACATTGGAACGGGTGCTTTGAACTTAAGGAGGCCATTATCGGAGATTATTGATCTGATTCTAAAGTATCAAAGATAATTGAGTTATCACGTGATTTCCGGACTTGTTCCTGGGGTTACCATAAGTTAAAGGGAGTACATAAGTCATTGGGTGAGATGAAGATTAAGCTAAAGGAAGGTGCGCGCCGGTCGTGAAGAGACCTTACATGATGAACCCTAACCTGTGCGTAAAATTTAAGGAAGAAATTGATAAAATGTTGAAATCGCATCATTAAGCCCCTAGAAGAATCATAGTGGGTTGGCCTAATGGTAATCAAGGTAGAAAGAAGGATGGATGGATTATGATTTGTGTAGATTATAAGGAGTTGAATGTCGTGTGTGATTGATCCTTTTCCTACGCATTTCACCGAGGAAATATTGAAAGACGTTGTAAGGCACAAGATTTACTCTTTTACAGATGGATTCTTTGGGTATCATCAGGTTAGAATTGCACAGGAAGATAAAGAGAAAATGACTTTCACCACTGAATGGGGAAGTTTTGCATATATTGTGATGCCCTTTGGTTTGAAGAACATGCCTGTTGTATTTTTGTGCATAGTTATTCAAGCATTCTAGGATTTTATTCACAACTTCTTGCAGGTTTACTTGGATGATTGGACGGTGTATGGACTTGTTAAGGATCATTGTGACAACTTGTGTTTAATGTTTGAAAGATGCGATGCTTAATCATTTCTTTGAACATTAACAAGTGTGTGTTTCACACACTTTTGGAACTCGTTAGGGCATATCATCTGCAAAACAAGGTTTTCTAGTGGATCCAAGCTTAAGGTTGTTGTTATCATAGGCCTAGAAGAGCCTACTAGTCAGAGTGAGGTACGTGGATTCTTAGGCCACACAGGGTATTACAAAAAATTTATCAAAGGATATGTAAAGATTATCGCGCCCTTAGAGGAGTTACTAAAAGGAAAAGGGACATTCTATTGGGGGAACCGCAACAGAGCGCATTTGAGGCATCAAAGAAGAGACTTACCACAAACCTATTCTGCATTTTCCCTCATGGAACCAACCATTTCACGTGCATATGGATGCATCCGGCATACCCATTGGAATTGCGTTAGCTCATCCTAGAGATGACATTATAGATCATCCTATCTATTTCGCTAGTAGTAGAAGTTGACTCTATAGAACATAATTATACAACTACAGAGTGTGAGGCATTGTCAATGATCTACGCGATGCATAAGTTCGATAAAGATTCATTAGAACACCATTTGTATTTTATACTGATAATATTGTATTGAAATACTTGGTAAATAAGCCCATTTTACAAGAGCGCATATGTCGGTGGGTGCTCTTATTCCAAGACTTTGACTTTCTTGTAGTGGTAAACCACATAAAAGTAATTTTGGCCCAGATCACTTATCAAGAATTTAGTCAGGGGAGGACACACAAACAATTGAAGATACAATGTCAGATGCACAATTATATAGGTTACATTGCGTGCCTTCGAAGTTGGAGGATATTGTTGTCTTTTTATGCACAGTATGGCATCGAAGGAATGAAAGCCTTCAAAAAGAAACAACTTACAATTTGTGTCATGCCTTTTATGTTGATCAGGTGGTGACTTATACAAACTAAGCAGGATGAAGTATTACATCTGTGTGTACTAGAACATGAGTGCATAGATATCATGGAAGAGGCTCATGGTGGTATTGCAGTGGGCACTATGCGGTGACGACACCGCGTGAAAGATTCTACTCGTTGGATTATGGTGGGAGACCCTGTACAAGGATCATAAAGAGTATCAGTAAGGCATGTGATCACCGTCGACAAAGAGATGCCTTTGAGGCCTATTCTAGTGCAGAGCCATTTGAGAAATGGGCTATAGACTTTCTGGGTCCTATTTCCCGGTCAATGTGCGTAGAACTAGATCGCGCTATATTATCACTTGCACATATTATCTTACAAGGTGGGCGTAAGTAAGACCTATAAAGGACTCGTACAACAACTACAACTGGCCAAGTTCTTATGGGAGAATATTCTTTCTAGGTATGGATGCCTATTGAGTTTGACAAGTGACAGGGGGTACACACTTGAATGAGACAATCAAGATATTATTGGATGAATTTATGGTTGTGCACCACAAGACTACACCTTATCATCCTTGAGCAAATAGACTGCATTGAGGCTTTCAACAAGATATTGAGCCAAACCTTAACAAAAAATTATGATGTTGGAAGGAAAGATTGGGATGATAAATTTTCTGTTGTACTTTGGGCATATAGAACAACCTACAAAAGGTTGAATAAGGCCACACCCTTTCAATTTGTGTTTGGCACGAAGCGCTTCTACCAATGGAATTTAAGTTGTCATCTTTGTGTATTACATGAGTTGGAGGTCTAGCTAATGAGCAGCATTAGAAGAAAGAATTGACAAGTTAATATAGTTGGATGAGAGGTGCATCATAGCACGTTGGAGTCAAAAGTAGGAAAAATCTAGGAAGAAAGCATGGCATGAAAGACACATCAGAACAAGAAGCTTGAGGTTAGACAGATGGTACTTCTTTATGATTCTAAGTTTTTGTGGCATTCAGCAAGCTTAAAGTGCATTAGTTGGGATGGTATGTTATCACTCATATACTTGAATTAGGTGTTTGTCGGTTAGAGGCGCTTGATGGAATACGGTTGCCATCTTACTTTCAACGGAGTAAACTAAATCCCTACTATAAATAAGTCTTCTTGGTGTTTGTAATAAGGTAGTATTGTCATTTAGTATAGGTTTCCCTTTATGTATTTCTTTTAGTGTATTTCCTTCTTCGTCGTTATGCTTTGTCAATTTAGTTTGGTGTTTTGTGTAATAAACGTGTTTACGTCTTTGGAAGCTAACTATATTCTCAAGTATTTTTATGCACATAGGACTCCACATACCATTGGTGTGGGGTGGTTGTTATTCATTATTCACAAATGGGTACACATGGGAACATACTTTGCTACATGTGTTATTCAAGTATGGAAAGCAATTGCTAGAAAGGAGATTGCTTCGAAAGAAGACCGTGGATGGAAATAAATGAATGAACATTATAACGTGAGATAAGCAACGACCAGTGAAAACTAATAGGGAAGGTGCAAAAGTGGTGAGGTACTTTAGTGCATGGAAGCGCATAGAAGAGAATTTTCAGTAGCTATAAGGTAGGGAGGCGTGAGAAGGTTATAGTTCGGGCGCGAAGGTGTACCACACGAAAATTGGGAAAATGGTCAATTAATGAGAGGATTCTTGGTAGGTGAGTGAAGGAGCAATAAATGCACCACCTTTTTAAAAATATATATAAGGACGTGATGTGAGTTCATTTTTACCTTTGCGATCACAAGTATTTGAGTGATCTAAGTTGTAACCGAGCCAAGCAAATCATGTTGAGGTGCGGAGAGCTACGAAACCAGGTGTGGAGAGCAGATTTATGCATGGAAGTAACTTGCATCCCCCATTAGTGAAGGGTTTAAGTGTAGCGAGAGCATTGAGAAGGAGTTAAGGCTCACGATTTCGAGCTAGGGCACACAGATTCAAGCTAGGGTTTGAGCTTACTCAACATAAAAGATAAAATGCAAGATTTTGCAATGGCACCAAAGAAAGCACCTACAAAGCAGCACATGAAAATAAAAAGGTGGAAGTTGAGGTCAAAATTGCTCCCGAGAGCAATTTTTAGAGATGCAATACCTGTATGAGTAATAGTGGATGGGACCGGGATTCCCACATTCGTTGATGCGAAGTAAGTGATTATAACCACCACACTACCAAAGAACAAGGAGAATTGGATGAGTTGAATAAGAAGACCAACAAGCACACAATGGATGATATGCCAGCTTATGAGGACTCGGGAGAAGTTACTTAAGAAGGTAGGAGTTTATTAGCTATATGAACTCCCTTATTTTTGAAAACTAGAAGCTTTGTATCAATGGCTTATGAGCAGAGTCCATGAGGACTTTTTCTATTTTGTTGGATGGAGGGTAAGGATCACAACAACCCTAATTGCCACATTGACAGGACTAAAGGGCATATGGACAGATATTATGAGTGATCTAACTGATAAGGCAACAATTATAGCCACCAACAAGGAGTTAGGATACTCCAAGGGTCCGTATGGAATGGACATAGATAAATTAAAGAAGTATCGTGTAGTGCGTATCTCGCGCATCTTCTCACCAAGTTAAATGGTCAAGAGAGGTGGTCACAGTAAATACAATGTGGTCACGAAGAAAATATCGAAGGAGAAATCTATAACTTGGTTGGCTATATAGCAAAACCAATTATTGAGGAAGTGCATACGGGTGAAAAGATAAGTTTTGGCGTTATCCTATTATCTCTCGGTGTTTCAGAGAAATTGGGTGCCCGATGGGCCAAAGAACAAAATTTGGGAATACCCTCGAGAAGAAGTCCTCTTGCAGAGAGGTTCGAGAAGTACTTGTGTGAAGGAATGATGAGTGGCTCGCTCAAGAAAAGGGCAAAACTATAGTATGACCGACTTCACGTGGTGTTTGAGGAGGAATGGTGCATTCTCAAGGAGTTACCCTCGATGGTAAGCAAGGCAAGACAATTCTCTGTACTAAAGCATTTCGCATTATGCAGCTTTCCATGAAGGATGGGACATGGAGTCCATGGTGCAAACTACCCTATGCCTTCACAAACTCGTTACTTCTAGAGTTCACTTCATAGGTTTACTTGATGATGGGCATCGGGTAAGCTTTAATGCGATAAGGTAGACTACGACTACCATACCCTCGTAAAAACATATGTATATCCAGCCGGTCTCGCATACATTGAGAGGCTCATTACATGTGTGATAAGCATGAAGTCGATGATTCCGACTATTAGGGATAGTGGAGCCACACTCATATATCTTCAGCTCAAGCCTAGGCTAGAGAATAACAAGTATGTGGAGAATGAATTTATGCTCCCAGGGCCACCTAAGGGCAAACATACAATGGAGAATGTGTCACCCCAAAGCCTTCCGTAATAATAGAGATAGACGAGGAAGAGGAACATGAGGATAGTGGAGGCTTGGATCACAAAGGCCAAAGACAACCCACAAACAGAGTAGAGAGTGAGCATGCAGATACTCCACCACAAGCCCAAGAAGAAGAAGAGGAGTTGGATGTGGGTGCAATCCCTGAAGAGCACCAATTTAGGAAGGTATTCAAACAAACTAGGACTCAAGCCGCAGAATCTCATAGCATTGACAAAGACCACCTCGAATCCCCCTCAAAAGGAAGAATCTAAGAAAAAAAGAAGAAGAAAGATAAATCTTAGTGAGGAGGCAAAGGAGTCTCAAGAGAGCCCACCTAGAACCCCAGCTCAACGAGAAGATGTGGAGGAGCCAAGGGATGAAGAAGTAAAGGATGATGATGAAGGAATGAACGAAGCAGAGGAAACTATGCGCGAATAATCCAAAGGCACCGCCATAACTTAGGTAGGAGAAGGACCAACTCCGAGATCTTGGTGCCTAGGTTCCTAGGGGGCCAAGGTTAAAGAGAAGAGGAATATGTGGTGCCAAATATGGGTTATACTTAGGACATAAGTAAAATCGTCGCACTTTGATTCCGTGAGTACAAAGGGCCTTAAAGAATTATATGGGTGGGAGCCGATGGACCCAAATATGGCCACTACGCGTGTAAGGAAACATCTATTCTGGTCCATACAAACTCATATGGATGAGCCGATTTTGATGTATACGAGGAGTCTTGTGTCTCAAGAAGGGTGAAGAAAGTTGTTGAGTTGTGGAGCTCAATTACTTCATTTTAGAATGTAATTGAACTTACTAGAAAACACAAGAACCAACATCGGTTAAGGGCGACCGCATCGGTCCAAGGAAGATCGACATCGGTCAAGGGCAAATAGAATCGTGACGATTAGGTAGAACCCATCGGTTACCATGCGAAGAAGTTTTAATAAACTCTCAGAATTATATCTATTTTTAGCATTAAAATAGATTTATTGATTGTAATTGCATAAATAAGTGCCCTAAGTCTATAAATGACTATTCAAGCACAAAAGCTAGGGTTTAGAAGTAATGAAAAACAAGAATTAGAAAGAACTTGAAAAAGGTTGGTGAGAGAGAATTCTTGGTGGTAGAGCAAAAGCTTGAAGGAATAAAGTATTGAACATCTAAGAGGTGTGGAAGATTGTAAATCTTCATTGTATATCTTGTCAAAGCTTTGGATAATAGATTGGCTTGTTTCTTGGTGGATGTAGCCCACACTGGGTGAACCACATTAAATATGGTGTTGATTTATGTCTCTTGTTTTGTATATTTCTTCTGGTAGAATATCCGCTTTTATTTGCATGTATGCTTAGATATGATATATTGTCTATACAACTAGTGTGCTAACCCCAACAACTGGTATCAGAGCTTTGTTTAAGGGTTTTGTGTTGACATATTTACTCACAGAGAGTTTTTTTATTGAGTAGGAGCTATAACAATGGCAGAAGATAATAAATACAAGGTAGAGAAATTTGAAGGCCGAAATTATCAATTATGGAAGATGCAGATTGAGGATTATCTGTATCAAAGACATTTGTACTTACCGTTGGATGAGAAGTCTAGACCTATGAAGATGACTGATGAAGAATGGAAGATTCTTGACAGAAAGGCTTTGGGATCTATAATATTGAGTATGGCAAGATTCTGCTCCTTCCAATATTACGAAGCGGCTTTTACGATAGACTTAATAAAATCTCTTGCTAATTTATATGAAAAACCTAGTGCTTCAAATAAATTTTATTTGATGAAGAAACTATTTAGTTCTAAGATGCATGAAGGTGAATCTACCTCTAGTCATTTGAATGATTTCTGATTTATTGTAAATCAGTTAAAATCGGTTACATTATACCTCTTGATGATGAAGTAAAAGCACTTTTATTCTTATGTTCTTTGCCTGATAGTTGGGACAACTTGGTAATGGTTGTTAGTAATACAACATCTGCTAATAATATTTTGAAGTTTGATGATGTGGTTAGTATAATCTTGAATGAAGAAATTCGCAGGAAGAGTACAGAGAGAAACATCATCCGAAATGATTTAAATGTAGAAAGCAAAGGTGCAAGGAAGGAGAGATTCAAGAGTAAGAGTAATGGGAAATCAAAGTCAATGGAAAGCAAATCTAAATCCAGAAGTAAGGGAATTACTTGTTGGAAATGTGGAAAGAAAGGACATGCAAAGAAAGATTGTTGGTCAAAGGATAAAGAGAATCAACAACTAGACAAAGGTAAAGAGGTGAATCTTGCTTCATCAGAGGTAATGCAAGATGCTCTTATTCTTTCTTTGGACAATAGAATTGAATCATGGGTTTTAGATTCAGGAGCTTCTTTCCATGCAACCCCTAATAAGGGTTATTTCAGAAATTATGTCCAGGGCAATTTTGGGCATGTTTATTTGGGTGATGATGAACCTTGCAGTATTACTGGTAAAGGGGAAGTTCATCTAAAATTGTAGAATGAAAATACATGGGTATTGAAAGATGTGAGGCATGTGCCAAGCCTCAAGAGGAATCTTATTTCTGCAGGGCAACTAGGTGAATCTGGTTGCATGGTTACTTTTACAGGAGACTCTTGGAAAGTCACCAAGGGTGCTTTTGTTGTGGCAAGAGGTAAGAAGGTAGGAACGTTATATTTATCTACTTATATTATTGATTCCTTTTCTGCATTATCTACTTCAAATTCAGATGCATGCATGTGGCATAATCAATTGGGTCATATGAGTCAAAAAGGAATGCAAATCTTAAAGGCTAAGGGTAAGTTATCATATTTGAAAGATTTAGATCTTGATTTCGTAAGCATCAGTATCTTTAGAAAGAAAAAGAGAGTGAGATTTCTCAAAGTTGGGGAAACTAAGAAGGAGCAGAAATGGAGCTTGTACACTTAGATGTGTGGGGACCAAATCGTAGCTTCTCATGGAGGATCCCAATATTATGTTACTTTCATTGATGATGCTACAAGAAAGGTATGGGTTTATTGTATTAAACGTAAATCTGATGTTTTGAGACTTTTAAAAGATGGAAAGCCCTTGTTGAGAATGAATCAAATTCTAAGTTAAAGTGCCTTAGATCTGACAATGGTGGTGAATACTGTAGCAAGGATTTCAATGATTATTGTTCAATGAATGGGATACATAGAGAAAGAACGGTTCCAAGAACACCACAAGAGAATGGTGTTGTAGAAAGAATGAACAGACAATCATAGAATGTGCTAGAAGTATGAGGATACATTCTGGATTGCCCTTGCAATTTTAGGTAGAAGCAGTTGATATAGCAGTTTATTTGATTAACCATGGCCCTTCAAGTTCACTAGATGGAGGAATACCAAAGGAATCTTAGACCGAAAAAGAGGTAGATCTTTCTTTTCTTAAAGTTTTTGGTTCATAAGCTTTTGTACATGTTGATAGGAAAATAGAAAAAGTTAGATGCAAAATCCAAGAGGCGCACTTTCATTGGTTATGGTTCGTGATTTCGGTTTCCGTTTTTGGGATTTAGAGAATTCTAAAATTATTAGGATTCATGATGTTGAATGGAATGAAAAGAGAATGTACAAGGATCAAATTTTGGTACCCAAGGATGAGAAAATTGAGAAGTTTATTGATGAAAATGAACTCTCGGTTTTAAAGAAACACCTACAAAATACACAAAGAACCGTGGTCTGACTAGTCCCGATAACGGCGGTTTCTGAGAGGATCAAAACGGCATTGGTTAGCGTAATCCGACATTGGTTAGAGGTGACCGGCATCAGTCACTATCATAAGTTGATACTAATGTTCAGGAGGCCTAGATAGAGCCTCTCGGTACCCCAAACTCCTGTGAGAAGGTCACAAAGGGTAAGTAAACTTCCAGAAATATTTACACCTCTATTTTATTTATTGTTGACTGATAGTGGTGAACCAGAGAGCTTTGAAGAAGCAATGTAGGATAAGACTCACGTTCAGTGGGAGCATGACATGGATGAGGAGATGGACTCCTTGGAACATAACCAAACTTGGGATTTGGTTAAGTTGCCAGCAGGTAAGAGGACATTGTAGAACAAGTGGGTTTATAGGATTAAGGAAGAAGAGGGTGGATAGAAAAGGTACAAGGCAAGGCTTGTAGTAAAGGGATTTTCACATAAAGCAGTATTGACTTTGGTGAAATATTTTCTCCTATTGTTAAGATGAATTCTATTCGTACTTGTATTGAGTTTAGTTGTAGTAGAAGATTTGCATTTAGAGAAACTAGATGTGAAGACGGCTTTCCTTCATGGTGATTTGGATGAAGAAATTTATACGCAACGTACCACTTGGGTATGAAGTCAAGGGTAAGGAGAAACTAGTGTGCAGGTTGAAAAAAAGCCTATATGGGCTCAAGCAAGCTCCAAGGCAATGGTACATGAGGTTTGATAGTTTTATGCATGAGCATGGTTACTTGAGATGTGAATATGACCATTGTGTTTATTTCAAGAAGCTTGAAAATGGGAGCTATATTATTTTTTACTGTATGTGGATGATATGCTTATTACAAGATCTAGTATGCGGACATTGGTGAACTTAAGAGAAAGCTAGCTCACACATTTTCTATGAAGGATTTAGGAGCTGCAAAAAGAATCCTTGGCATGCAAATACATAGAGACAAGAAAAACAAGAAATTGTATTTGTCTCAGGAGGATTATATCTACAAGGTGTTAGAAAGGTTCAACATGCAGAATGCAAAACTTGTTAGCACACCTATGGCTGGACACTTCAAATTGAGCAAATATCAGTGTCCTTCATCACATGAGGAGGTCAAATACATGACATGAGTGCCATATGCTTCAGCAGTTGGAAGTCTCATGTACAATATAGTTTGTACTACACAAACATTGCATAAGAAATGGGAGTTGTGAGTAGATATATGGCTAATCCAGGTAAAGAGCATTAGAAAGCAGTCTAATGGATACTCAGGTATTTGAAAGGGACATCTAGCATGTAGTTATGCTATAGAGGTTCGGATATTTCATTACGTGGATATGTTGATTCGGATATGGCTGGAGATCTGGATGGTAGGAGGAGCACTACTGGATATATTTTCACAGTAGGTGGAATGACAGTTAGTTAGATTTTGAGATTGCAGAAGGTTGTGGCTTTGTCTACTACAGAGGTAGAGTATGATGCAACTACAGAGGCTATCAAGGAGATGATATGGATGAGTAGGTTCATTTGGCAAAGGAGCAAAGTGATTGTAAAATGTTTAGTGATAGTCAGAGTGCAATTCATTTGCAAAGAACTCAACATTTTATTTGAGAACGAAACACATTCAATTGAGGTATCACTTCATACTACAAGTATTGGAGGATGGACAATTGAATCTGAAAAGATTCATACAAGCAAGAACCCCGTGGATATGCTAACGAAGCTATTAGTAAAGGAGAAGTTGGAGCTACACTCCACTTTCGTTGGTCTTCGACTTTGAGACTTAAAGAGGAAGAAACAAATCAAGGGAAGGATTCAAGAATGACGTTGTATAGGTATGGTGCAGTAATTAAACTCCAAGTGGGAGATTGTTGAGTTATGGAGCTCAATTACTTCATTTTAACATGCAATTAGAACTTGCTGGAAAACACAAGAAACTCGCATCGATTAAGGGAAGATCGACATCACCAAGAAAGACCGACATCGGTCAAGGGCAAGTAGGAACCGGTGATAGTTAGGTAAAACCAATGTCGGTTACCTGTGCGACGAAGTTTTAATTAACTCTCAAGAATTATATCTATTTTTAGCATTAAAATAGATTTATTGATTGTAATTGCATGGCTAAGTGCCCTAAGTCTATAAATAACTATATAAGCACAAAAGCTAGGGTTTATAAGTAATCAAAAACAAGAATTAGAAAGAACTTGAAAAAGGTTGGTGAGAGAGAATTCTTGGTGGTAGAGCAAAAGCTTGAAGGAAGAAAGTACTGAACATCTGAGAGGTGTGGAAGATTGTAAATCTTCATTATATATCTTGTCAAAGCTTTGGATAATAGATTGGTTTGTTTCTTGGTGGATCTTGGTGGACCACATTAAATATGGTGTTGATTTAGGTCTCTTGTTTTGTATATTTCTTCTGGTAGAATATCTACTTTTATTTGCATGTATGCATAGATATGATATATTGTCTATACAACCGGTGTGCTAACCCCAACAAAAGCACCATAGAACAAGCACATAACAATAAAACCTACTTTTATGTATGATGAACAGTTAAAGCAATGCCTTGGTCAAGGTATCGGGTGAGGTGGCACAGAGAAATATTGATAAGGCCTCCACCATTAGAGCGTTGCTTGAGGATAACAAAGAGAAAACTACAAAGATAGAGAGCCCGAAGGCGAGAGAAGGAGCGAGAATGCACAAAGAATGAGGCCTATGTTGTCATGGTTGAGGAGATTAGTGACCATATTCTGAAGCACGGGCATCATCTAGAGTCTAAGGTACCTGAAAAGTTTCCTTCCGCTATGCATTATGTGCACACATTGGTTGATTTGGTGCTAAAAGATGGGCCATTTAGAATGCCCGCGCCAAAGGATCCTAAGCAAGAAGTAGAGAGAGCAAGGGCCATTATAATCGAAAGATTTCAACTTACGAGGCATTGCTCCAAACTTTAAAACATGAGCCAAAGAAAGCAGACCAAGCTTTGAATATATGTGTAGCACCGTGCGGTGATCGTGTCTAGAACTATGATTGAAGATAATGAGGTCTTAAAAGCAATGAAAGATGAATCCTTAAGGCATGCGAGAAAGATTGACACTAGTGAAGCAAAAGTGTGGAGCCCTTACAACGATCCCAAGATCCACATAAGGAGAGGATAGATGAGATTGGGAAGCTCATAGCGTAGAAGATGGATCTTTTGGAGGGAATGATGTCTATTATGGCCAATGTTGTCCTACTATTGCATAATGAAAAGGAAAATATTACTCAGGACGGGTTGGATTCCATTGCCATAGACATTCCAAAGAACACAAGGACTGTGCTTTAGATGAATAACAAACTTTGGAGGTAGAGATCAAAAATGAATATCCAGAGTTGATCCTCCTAGTTTAAGAAAAGGATGTTGTAGCGTAAAAAAAATATTCTTTTGTATAATAATTTTGAATTCTTTTGATTCTTATTCTTTATTCTTGGGAACATCAAAAGAATTCCCATTGTCGGGATGGTAATGTACTTTAGTGTGGGGTAATGTTGAGCAAACATAATATTGTTCTAAGGAAAAGACACACAAAAGATGTGCACACGAGAACAAGGCACATTTGAAGGCATAAAAGGATATAGAAGAAAACGCATTCCAGAGCAATGTGGTGAGGACTTAGCCGTTTTGATGGATACGGCTATTTTTTTCGTATAGCGTGCGGAGCACACATCTAGAAGGAGACTTGCGCGAACACGTAAATGTTATTTTGGAACAAGCGGTTGATAAGCGTCATGCATGAGTTCAAGTTAACAATAGGACTACTTCTTCCAGCTTAACTATAAGATGTCTATTATTAACACACTTGCATGTGTGCATGTAATTATAAAGGCGCATGGCTATTATCAGCATGCAACCTATTTTCGGAAGTGTGTAGGTAGTGAAGGGCAAGTCCTCGCCCTATATATATGTATTGAACTATGTGGTTAGTGTGTGTAAAGTTATTGAGAGTTATGTTGTTGGATCGATGCGTGCATGACTTATGATGATACTTGTAATGTAAGAAGCTTCTATGTTTTACAATGTTTAATAGAATGGAGTATGTTGGTTGGATAATGGTGTTAACATGATCATGAATCGGTTCTTGTATGGTTAATCTTATTAGAGTTATTGTTTAATTCAAGGTTCTCTAAGATCTAGAATCTGGATTATGCACCTGTTGAATGTTTATGTTTATGGATCTCGAATATGTTTCATCTTCATCGCATGAACATCCTACACAAGCAACTCTAAAGAGGGCCTAGTGCCTTTGCGCACTTCGGGTGAGTGCTCAGCTCAAGTTGGGTGATGTGCTAGTGTGCCTAGGTTTTCATAGTTAATTCTAGGTTGCATCGACGTTAAGATTTTGATTGTGCTTAAAATTTGACAAATGGAATATCAAAGGTTAAGACATAGAAGTGGAATGATTATTGCTTAAATGTTGACAAAGTGAATGTCAAAATATAATACTTGGACGATGAGAATGATTTTGCTTAATCATTGACAAATTGAATGTCAAAGTATAAGATGTGTGAATGGATAATGATTTGCTTAAACTTTAACAAAGTGAATGTCAAAAGTTAAGATGTAATGATGAAAAGAATATGTTTAAATGTGGACAAAGTGAATGTCAAAATCAAAGGCATAAAGATATAATGAACAACTTAAATGTTGACAATGTGAATGCCAAAATATGAGACGTGGAGAAAGAAAGTGATTTTCTTATGCATTGACAAAGTAAATGTCGAATATAAGATATACTTGATGAGGGAAGTTCTTATATTTTGACAAATTTAATGTCAAAATAAAAGACAAAATAAAAGAGAGTGCTTAAATCTTAACAAAGTGAATGTTAAAATATAAGACTCGGAGATGAAATGAGAAAATATTGCTCAAATTTTAACAAAGTGAATGTTAAAATATGAGACTTAGAAATGAAAAAGAGAAATGCTTAAATTTTAACAAAGTGAATGTTTAGAGAACAAGCTTAGAGAATGACAAAAGATTGCTTAAGTTTCAACAAAGTGAATGTTAAAATATAAAACTTAGAAAATGAAATAAAATTGCTTAAATTTCAATAAAGTGAATGTTAAAATATAAGACCTAGAATGAAAGGAGATTACTTAAATTTTAACAAAGTGAATGTTAAAAGATAATACTTTGAGAATGAAAAGGAATTGGTTAGATTTTAACAAAGTGAATGTTAAAATAGAAGACTTGGAGAAAGATAATATATTTGCTTAAACTTTGACAAAGTGAATGCCAAAATACAAGACTTAAGGATGGAATAAATTTGCTTAAATTTTGACACGATGAATGTTAAAATAAAAGACTTAAGGAGATGAAAAATATTTTGGATTGGTAATTGAATTATGATCATACTTAACCTTGATAAAGTGAATACCAAAGGACAAGGCTTGGATTGAAATGGATTTTCTTAAATTAGGATATGGATATCCAAAACTTAAGACTTAGACTTTGATTTGAATGGAATGATGTGATTAAACTTTGGAAAGTGAATCCAAAGAGTAAGGCTTAGACGTGATAAAATCAATTCGGAAAGGAGATCCAAAAGAAGATAATTTGCAAAGTTTGAGAAAATATTTTTGATGTTGATGATAGATAAGAATGTGGAACACAAACTATGTGACTCGTAACTTGGATGAAAATAATGGTGGTAGGAAGGATTTTCAAGTAACTTGGTTTGGTCAAGTCAAGCTTCCTATAAATTGGATCTCTCCCTAAGTACCAAGTATTATCCAAATGAGTGAAGTACATTATTTGTAGTCATCGACTTTACTTTACCTTCATTGATTAAGTGGGATTTTACTCTACTCAAAGAATCAAACTAGGGTCGTCACTAAGGATAACATTGGCTCTAAATCTCACAGGTGTACTAGTCAAGTAGGTAGGGGTACCTGTTTCATTGGCTAGTTCCCTCAAGGTGCCAACTACTTTGGGGTTCTTTTGGTACTCCTCATAATGAGTTTCGCCCCCGGGTCATGCACTTCCCACAGTTAAAGTGGATGGGGAATAAACCCTTCTCCAAAAATTTTAATAAAAAGTTTTTTATAAAATTTAAAGAAGATTTGATAAGGTTTGGTTGATTTTCACGATCAAGGCAACCTACGCTTAAAAATTTGACCGTATGTTCAAGGTAATCTTCTTACAATGTAGTCTTGCTATCAACAAATTAGTAATTTTCCCGCAACATAAGCACAATATAAAAACCCAAAAGGAAAACTCGTCATTTCTGATTTTCAAGATCACCCAAAAGGGTGTGAGAAAAGAGCATACGTGGTTGGTTTGTCTAGATTAGATTAAATGAAAACTAAATAAAATTACACACTTAAATTGATTAGTTATGAAAACATGCAAGGAAGTGAGTAACAAACAATATCAAAACAATGATTAGAAAAAAATTATGTGTTGGAAAATTTAAAAATAGTAGGAAAATAAGAACAGAACGCTAGTACATACACTTAGGTGCGTTGGTGTAACAACCTACGGTAATGCGTTCATTAGACGTCTTTAGCATAACAAAGAGATTCTACTAACAGAGAGATAATGGTAGATGTGCAAATGCACGCAAACACATGGAGTACATAGGCGCGTGTGCAAATAGATTTTTAATGTTACAGGAATAACACATAGAAGACTAAGCTAGCACGCAAGTGGTACAAAAGGCACAAAATTCATTTCATAGAAACATGTGAACTATTACGCTAGTGTATGCACTTGACGCTTAGCGTGTGCAATGATACACTAGCACAAATCACGTGCGACGCTAGCACGTTTAACCTATAGATGGACAAATTTGAAGAAATACGACCAAAGACTTGGTTTTTAAATTTTTTCCTTGTTTGTTTCACCACAAACCATGAAATTTAAACCATAAGGATTAAACAACAAAAATAACACAAATAAATAATTAAATTAGTGAAAAAATAATCTAAAAATGAAAAAAAAGCATGGGAGTCCCAAGAGCATGTCGAATGTATACTAAGGAAATTATAATAAAAGAGGAAAATCAATACATAAGAAATGCAAACCTTCCATCAGAGATCCCAAAGCAACCTCATATTAGATCTGATCAAAGAATGGGGATTAGTAACATTATTTGTTGGATCCTTTTGATTTGTGAGCTTCTTGTGGATTGTGGATGCTCCAAGTACTCCAAATGGAAGACTAGCTAAGCCACAAGCATGAAGATGTGATTTTGACATGATTTGGGCAACATAACATTATAGAAGATTGATTTGATTCACCAAATGATTGCGCAAAATAGCGAAGTGCATGAACTCTTCAAAGCTTTGGTGGATGCTTTTCAAAGGAAAGATCATTGATTTATAGATGAGGAAAGTGAATCCTCAAGATAAGTTGTGATTGATTTAATTTGAAGATAACTAAATAAGACTGAACTATCTAGTTGAGTTTCCATATTGATTGAGTAGTTAGATTGTTGTTCTTGATTTGCAATAGTGATTCATGGCTGAGTTGGCAAGGAGTTGCACATGTTTTTTATTGCTAATTCCATTTATACTATTTTATTCACCCAAAAGTGTTGTCAATAATTAGTTGTTAGAAGAAGGTGGATTGCTTTTTTGATGAATAAGATCTTATATTATATTAACAAGTAAAATGATACAAGATAATTCACAAAAAAATAGGTGGTATGGAAGCATGCCCCAAAACCATGGACCAAACTAGGAAAAAAAGCCTACGAACGAGGAATACTACAAAGCATCGAGAAGCACAAGGACAAAATAATTAAGCCGCCGCTACGAATTGATGTTCAGCAGGGGCAGTCCCGATCATGCCAACCAAAACTAGGCGATCTTTTCCACTATCCGCACGTCCCAACTTGATCGGGTTGGCTTCCTTCTTTTGTTTCTTTAACAAGGGCCCGAGAGGGTGAAATGGTAAGAGCTAACCTTGAAAATTTATTAGGCGGTGGCGGAAGGCTCCAGCCGTTATGGGTGCATGTTTCGAGGGCAACTAGTGAGCCCCAACCGAGCTAGCTGGGTGGTGGGGGGACGTCCCATCCTCGGTGGAAATATGAGGCTGCAGGAGAGAAGCTCCTCTCGAGGAGGTTGGATGCAAGGGGAGCGAGGTGCACAACCGAAAGAATGATATTGAGAGCGACTTTGGTGGTCACCACCTCTTTGGTGCCCACTAGTACCGCCACACGACAGGAGCAAAAAGAGGGGGATGGAGGTTCTCTGCAGAACATTGCAAGGGGCATCACCCCAATGGCGCAGAATTTTTGTAGGTGATCCACCTCAACCACCATTTTTTTGCTTGAACTTGAATCTACAACAAGACATTCGCGATAACCACATACTTGTTATAAATAGAGAAAAATGTCATGATTTGAAAGACAACGTTGATTGACTCAAATATTGATTTGAGTCAATTTTAACACATCCTCTTGATTAAAATAACGATTTTAGCTTTTTTCATGACTAGAGTGGAGTAGGTGAATAGGATATGAGGATTATTTAATAAATTTAAACATGGATGTGGACATGTGGATTTATTTATTTATTTTGATATTTAAAATTAGCTAAGGGGGTTATATGTAAATAGAATTAAATAAATTAATTCTAGGGAATGACAATGATTGTAATGGGATTTTGAAAATTTACAACACATAGCGGTAATTTGGGGGTATTTACATTAGGTATCACCCACCATGATGTAAATAGCTCGGGCGGGCCCAATTGGCCTTAAGACCTCTAATCGCCACACAACAACGATATGCTCATATGCCCATATGTGTAATAAAGTTACAGCTTTCCACACCACCACCTTTGTGGCTCTCCAAAGTGAACTTGTACAAATCCTTGTATAAGTGGGCCAACATTCTATGACCCCAAGCATATCTCACATTGTCATCTTGTATAGACTATCATATCTCGCCACATCTTATATAAAATCAACATACCACCACCATATACTACTACATATGATACTAATAACATCAGCAATGAATTTCCAAAATCACGAACCCCAATTTTCACAATCAAACTCAAGTAAATGTTTGGCTCCGCAAAACCACCTATATCCAACCAAAACTTGTGTGATTTATGCATATGAAATGACACATATTCTCAGTAATACCTACACCCTCTCCCCTACTAGTGAGGGCCACAAAATATGGTAGATATCATATAAGGTCACAATTATTTCCGTGATGGGCAGCCAAAAGTACAAGTGTTTGGATTCCATTTCTCCCACAATGCAGTGATCAAATGCATGTTTAAGGGAACCACCCCAATCGGCCACATGTCATAAGTTTTCTCTATTTAAAACATCCCAACCCTCCTTGTCTGACCAAGGAAAATAAGGGTCTCCACATGATGGCCATCACATAACTCTCTCACATGAACATCTCTTTGTAATCACAGACCAATTCAAACATATCTTAGATCATCTATCATCCAAAGAAACCCTGTGATAATGAAAATGACATACTCACTAGTAAAATTTATAATTATATACGTAGATATCATTCATTGTTTTCCATACCACATCAAGACCATACATCTATGAGTCAAGACCGTGCCATATTATATGGTTCCAACCCCGAGATGAAAATGGACCATTCGGTCCTATATACCCTCATGTTCTCAAATTTAACAAAAATAAAATTTTCACAAAATGTTGAAAATGAATATTATTTTTGAATAAAATTACAAGTGTTTAACATGCTTATTAAATCATATATTATATACACTTGTTGTCACGCAGATCGTGCACCCATTGAATCTCTGAGTGATCCCGCAATGTTGGAACATCCCCAAGGTGTGGGACCTTGTCGCCTTGGGATGAACCTCCGAGAAGGTTGACTTCCTTTGAGACTTGGAGCACTTGATTTAAGATCAATATGCAAGGCTAAAACATTTGAAAATAACTCTAATCTACTCAACTTATGGGCTTAAAGTCAGAGATAAACAAAAGAAAAATAAGGTGATGCACCAAGTATATTGAATAGATAGACCCACTTAAATGCACAATCAAATCCTCACAACAATATATGATATGCACATGTCTTGCAATCTTCCTCCATCCATGACTATAAATAATAATGCAACTTTGTAATAGAAAGGAAATAGCTTTTCCACAACTGATATTCAAAGTAACTATATCACTTTTCACATAAATTGAAATAAGATAACTAGGATAAAGGAATATTAACCAATCACATCAAGGAATTAAACATTCACAAGTTATAAATTGATCAATGATTAACACAATAAACCATACTTTTCACGAAAAAATATTGTTTTGAATATAACTAAAGGCTCAAAGTATATGAAGCACTCTTCCAACCTTGAGAGTAACTTTTCAAATGATCTAAAAGGTCTACATAAACTCAATACATTTAACTATTTATAAGTTCCAGAGGTTAATCCATTACGCTTAAACCTTAATTAAAAGTTACTAAAAATAGAGTATAATAAGTTCAAGGAACATGCTCCCATAAAATAGTAAAGTTGTTGCAAAGGTTTGAATAATTCAACCCTATAACTTTGACTGATTCAAAGCTTGGAACCATCCCAATCATGGGTATCCTGGCTTAGCTTGGACTCGCAACATCTCTCTCTCTCTCTTGTTCGGTTTTCCCTAATCTTCTTCCCACGTAGTCATCGATGTTTGTAATCAACGAAACATTTTATGATTCCATATACCTCCTTCTCCTCTGGTCTGCATGCATAATGATTTACCGCGTTCGTTGTATCAATCTTCCTTGCAAATTTGGCTGGAAACCTTTTCAACTTATTCACTACTTTCTTCAAATGACTTATGAAATTCTAAAGACGAGACTAACTCGTAAATTGAATTGATATTGAAAGTTTTAGTCACTTCATCATCCTTCTTTACCAAATCTTTGAAATTTGATTTAATTTTGTCAATCGGAAGAACATGAATATTCTCATTGAAAAATTTGTAGTCAATATTATCAAATTCTTTTGAAACATCATTTAGACCATCTATTATTTCCACATGTTTACCGTCCAATTTCTTGATCAAATCTTGCAATACATGGGATATAAATTCCATAGCTTTTTGAAACTCAAACAATTTAGAAGTATCGTTAATTACTCCTTCTTCAGGAGTAAAATTGGGTCCACATCTCTAATCACTCCCCATGTATTCAAATTATGATTCAAATTATTATTATCCTCAAAGAGGACTTCATCTATAATGTGAATAGAAGTTTTTTCAATTTGTAAATCATTATACAATTCAACAGTTGTTTTGATCAAAGGATTAGCTACCAAGCATGTATTTTATCCATTCGTCTATTGATCTTCCCTTCTGACCTATATTCTCAATTTAATGATATGAAATATCATCCAAAACGGAAGAAATTGTCAGAGCAGTTGTAGTTGAAGGATCAGTAGTTGGAGTGGGTTGTGTTACTTTCCTTAAAAGAGCAAAGTAAGTTGTTCAAACTTTGACTTCAATTCATCTTTGGAAGCTTTATCTTTGTCATACTTCTCCAACAAATTTCCAAGGGCCATTTGAACATCTTGTTTAGCGCCTTCATGTGTTGCCTTTCCTAGTGAAAACCTAGAGATCTGATAATTTGTTGTCGTAATGGTTTCTTTAGTTTTCCCTTCAACGGGAGTAGCTACCTCCATGAACCTTTCTCCTGACTAGTTTATTGATAAATTAGAGACGATCCTTGGTCATTTGGCCTATCTCTTCAAAGTAGGTTCCAACACGCCTGGACTATCACATCTGAAGGGCACCTTTTTCTTCTCGCTGCAGTTTGACAATATAGCCATTCAGGTATAGTAGATGTAGATGAAAGTGGCATGGTTGGTTCGGCACTTGGAGCACTAGATAAAACAATGGCACTGGTAATATTATTTGAAAATGAAATGGAGGTGGTTATGATAGATGGGGTGGAAGTGAGAATAGCCTCGGGAGTGGATGCAACAAGACTGGAAGTGGAAATGGAAGGAAATGAAAGTTGTTGAGACAATGGAGTGGAAACTGGAGACCCAATCATTTCCCCTACTGAGAGGACATGAAGGGATGAAAACACTTGGGCCATGGATGGGGATGGAAAAGCAGAGATGAGTGGAGGAGCAATGGATAATGATGGGGAAAGTGGAGCTGAAGATAGTGACAATGGTAGTGAAGGAGGGGGTGGAAAATCTTGTGACACAACTGGAGAATCACTAACTTCAACAACTTTTGATACTTGTGTTGTAGAGGACACAACCTTGGCAATGGGAACTTTTGAAAGAGAGGAACTCCCAACAACAAATGAGATCTTCCTTGAGTTATATTTTCCTTTTGGGTAGACCTATTACCTTTCATGGGTGTAGGGAGACTTAGTGTTGGTTGGGCTTTTATTCTTATAGATTGATCTAACCCTTTGGGTGAAATTCCCAAGGTAGCCAACCAATCATATGTCCTTTGTAGAATGGGCCCCACCCTTTCCTTAGTATTGCAATGTTCTTCTTGGTACCAATCAATCCATGGAAAAGGTTGATTAACAACATTATTGTTCCTATAAATTAGATCCAATACTTCATCATCATCCTCCATTCCTTCCGAATATCTGCAATACTGAATTGTTTAACTTCATCCAAGGTCAACCTCTCATATTCTCGTTGTTTGATAATAATCTCATCCCGACAGTGAATACAAATATCCTTTAACGAGGAACGTGAGAATCGCCAATTGCGTTTCCGAACTTACCCCAGTAATCAAAGTTAGTTCTGGGATGGAAAGTTTGCAAGGTAACTTCAGACATCTCTCCATCCACATTCTTTTCCTTGTAAATACTAGCACAAGTATACCTTCCTATTGAAATAGGAAACTAGACTCCCGCCTTATGTCGTTTATTTTAAATTTTATGGTAATCCAACAATTGTTGAACCAATTCTAGCAAGACCCATTTATTGGTAGGACATCGTGGCAATTTGCTAGGAGCACCTAGAAAACCTAGAATCTTGATGTATGTGAATGTTGGGAATTAAAGATAGATGGCTCCCCATTCCCTTACCTCTTTAAAAGCTTCATTAGAAATTCTTCGATTATACAATTTTTATCAAAATGACAAAGGAGGACAACAAAAAAAAGCATCATTGACCCTATGGAAATGTTTGTTTCCTTCTTCCATTGTAATTTGAGGATAAAATTGATAAATTTGTGACACACTTCTAACACCTTTTTTATTCAAACCATTGAATTCTCCCATGGCAGCTACAACATAAACGAGGAAGGAAGTCATGAAGAAGTTTGTAGAAGTCAAGACATTACTCAATTGAAAACAAATTGGACCGCTGATATGTTCCCCCATTGTATGAACTCCTTATTCTTCTTGATAGTAGAAATATAAAGGAACATCCATTCTTGAAATTCCCTCGCCAAAGCGAGACCCAAAACTCTACTCAACAATACAATAAGATCATTTACTTCCTGGATGAAGTCTAAGCGGCATAATCTTTTAGGAAGCTTGATGACATTCTTGGCCAAGTAACTCTTCATTATAACCTTTGTACACAGTTCAATTTCTTTATCCCAATGTTCAATTGCAGCTTCTAGTGAAATTTTTGCATATCCTTCAACATCTGGAAGTCTAAATAAATCTTCAAAGAAATCCACGTCCAGCCTAATCATGACTTTGTTGTCTTCGTCCTTTACCGATTTGGAATCCTTATCAAAATGAGTTCTGCTGCAGCCAAGACAAACTAAGGGCAATGCATGGATGAAGGAAAACCCATCGAGAGCAAGTCCACTGTCGAATATGGATTTCATCTAAGGTTTCTTATTAGGGGCCTTTAATCTTTCCCAGAAGTCTGGCATATCCACTTGTCGAAGATCAGTATCTCCAATATTCCCAAAATCCAAAGATAGGCATGAGTGAGGAGCAACTCCTAAGAATGTGTACTTCATTTTTCCCTTTCCCTTTGATGAGGAAGCTGATGTGAATTCGGAATTTGGAATCCGATTTATCTTTGAAAACTTTTATAAGAAACCTTTAAAGGTTCAGAAATACCGAAGTTTGAAAGTCTGAAAATATCAACTCTGAAAAGGCTTCAACTCTGAAGTACAAACCTCTGAAATTTTGAAAACTTTGCAATTTCAAAACCACCGAAAGAGAACCTATGAAACTCAAAGACCTCGCAGCCCGAAACTTCGACCTCCAGAAACTCGAAGACCTCATAGTTTCGAAACTACGAATAACAAAACTCAAACCCCGAAAAGTGAACCTCTGAAATCACTAAAAGGCACAATTTTGAGAGAGAAAAATTTAAATATTCTGGAGATCTAAAAGGAACTTGTTGCACAATCCTTAGATTTGATGAGACTAGATGCCTGCATGAATTGAAGCTTGTAGTGTTGAGAAAAGAATCAGATGACATGGTTAAAGATGAACAATGGATGATAGGAGCTTTCATGCCAAGAAAGAAAAGAAGAACAGATAAAAAAGAAACAAAAAAAAATCCTTGATAATCATAAACCAAAAAGAAGAAATAACCTAAAAATTACCTTGAAAGCGATGCCTTGAAAGTACAAAATGATGTGGTAAAATCAGGGTGTCAGAGCAAAAACCAAGTGAAAATGACAGGTAAAATTTTGAGTTTATATAGGGAACCCTAAAATTAATGCTCAAAAGTTGACACATGTGGGGGTAGTTAGAAATTAATGTTTTGTGGAAGCTCCAAAATCACAACCCTTGAAACTCCGAAAAGTCGACCTTGAAACTCCGAAAGGCGAAAGTTCCAAAATTTTGGAACTTCGGGGTTTTGGACTTCGAACTCCGGGAATTAAAATATCCACGAAGGTAACGTGAGACTCCAAAACCTAAAATTCTGAAGTTCTAAAATTTTGGAACTTCGGAGTTTCGGAGTTCGGAGACCGACGCGTGAAAAATAACAAAAACACAAGTAGAACTCAAAACCCGAAAGTCCGAAGTTCCAAAATTTTGGAACTTTGGGTTTTCGAGTTGAACTCTAAACAAAAAATTCATTTTGTAATCGACGGAAAAATTCAAAATAAGAAGACCTCAAAGTCCAAAAATTCGGACTTGAGTTTTAGAAAAAACTTCAAAATTTTGAAAACACCTTGACGAAAACTCTCTTTGCATGTTTAAGGAATTTGATAATTTTTGAAAGCACCTTCTTGTAGAGGTAATTTTTAAAGGTTAACAACACATGTATGGCATTTGCCACCCCTACCAAACCACAATCACAAGGTCTCTATGGTGCATGACATCTTGTCGCTCTCGAGAGGACAAGTCACTATCAACAATAATAAAAATGAAAGTACTATTTGACTTTTCTAACATATTATTTATAGTAAATAGGCCCCTTTGGGAACATAGTCGCATATCCTAACCTACTTCTATTAGATGATTAATGCCTCAAACTTACGGACTACATATCTTAGGTGCGGTTTCTCTGAATTTTACATTATCTGCAATATTGGGATCGTTACTCCCCATATTTTCGTATGGAAATTACGACGTTTTATTCAAACTATGTTTGCGTTCCAAAACCCTTTGTTTCAACAATGTTGTTTACACATTTTATTCCCGTGTACTCACTACAACACTTTTCCCGATGTTAAATATTGAGATACAAGTAAATACGTTATTGCATTTAATATAGATGTAAGGGGCAAGAACACCTATTGAAATCTTCAAGTTATAAATATTGTTGTAACACCTATTAGTACACTGTTATCCAAAATGAGCCCCCTGCTTATTTTGGCTAACTTGCCTTCATTCTTTCCTTCCTTGTGCTTCAACTTCAATTTTTACACATTTTAAGCACTCAAAGGATTCTAGAAATGGCTTCATCAGATAGGATTTTTCTTCCCCTTTCCAGAAAGGTAAAATTTTCCTCCTAACTCCAAATATTTTGAAAGTTATGGCTCATGGAGTTTTTTGGGGAAATTTTCCCTTGACAGCCCGCATCCAATGAGAAGATGCCATGTGGTGGCAGAGGTCGGGCCGGCGGAGCGAAGTTAAAAATTCACCAAAGTGGGCAAAGGGCGCAAAGGAAAAAACCGGCCCGAAGCCCACGGAGGAGGATGGAGAAAAGTTTAGAAGGCCCGTGGACCAACCGGAGGATGCCACGTGTCCTGTCAGCGGCGAGAATTAGGGGCACGAGAGGAAATTTTGGTTTTTGCCAAAATTGCAAAAGGCACAAAGGCAAATGTTGAAACCAAACCCGCGAGTGAACCAAGAAGAGACACGTGGCAACGGAGTGGCGGAGCGCGGGGAAATTTTAGGAAATTTTCCCAATGAAAAATCAAAGTGAAAAAGGTGACATGTGAAAGTGGAGCGGCGGGGTGTAGGGAATTTTTGGGAAATTTTCCCAAATTCAAAAAATGGAAAATTTTCAAGTTTCGCCCACCAACCCGAATTTTGCCCTAAATCTTCAGAGGGGCATAACTTTCGATCTGAAGCTCGGATTTTCATGTTCTTTATATCATTGGAAAGATGTTGAAATCCTCTACACGATGGAATCTTCAATTTTGATTTTTGATAGATATTTGTGGGATAAAAATGGAAAAACGTATCTGGCATGCAAAAACACACGAAAATGACTCCAACCACCAAAATTAATGAAGTATGGGCCTCTGTTTTGCTTTGTAAAGCAATGTACTTCGAAGTATGGGCTTTTTATGAAACCCATCATTTTTCAGGCCCATTAGATGAATCTTGTCGGTGGTTGAAGTCCCAAATCAATTTGCTGCATTTTCTCCTTTCTTCCATTCTACTCGATGGTTAAAAGCCAATTTTGGCTCATTTGTAACGTTTTGTTCATCATTCTTCTCTGCCTCTCCCTTATTTTCTTCCCCAGGGTCAAAAATGGAGTTTGAACCTCCTCCCTTGCTCTGTAATGGCATTTTTTTCCTCTTACCAGTGAAATGATGTTTTGTGCAAACTTCTGGAGCAATAAAAACATGTTTTGTGATGCATTTGTCCATCCTTGCTCATTTTTGCTTGTTTTCTTCTTGCCTCTCTTCATTGCAGGTATTTGTGCATGTTTGAATGTCTATTACAGGTTTTGGGGCTGTGTTCATGGAGTTTTGGAACATTTTTTGTGTGAAATCCATCCTTGGTTTTGTGATGCACTTGTCCATCCTTTCCATTGCTCACCTCTCTTTGTTTCCATGGCAGTTTTGATAGATGTTCAACATTTTCCTTCTCTGGTGTATCACCGTTTTAGTGTAGGCTATGTTTTCCCTCTTTTCTCTCTCTCTCTGTCTCCTTGGCATAGTTAGATTAGGATTAGATTAGCTTGACCGCACCGGAATAGCTTGTGGCGGTAGTTTAGGAAGAGGAATCAACCTTCTCTCGGGAGAGCTTTCCCCAATTGTAAAGGTCCCACACTTTGGGAAAGCTCAATGTTGTGCATTCACACCAAATGACATTGCCTTAGAAAAGCAGATCCATAGGTCATTTTGGGGGTGCTGTGAATTTGCACTAGCGGTACCCAAAATTGTTCACCTCATTTTAGGGCCTTAGTGCTAACATTTGGAGCTTAAACAATGATAAAACTATCATTTTTGGCATCTCTATGTTTTTTAACTCACTAAAAATGGCTGCATTCCCTTGTTTTGTGTGTATAAAGGTGGCTCAAAAAAAGTCAAGAAAATTTAAAGTATTTTTGGCCTTAAAACAAGTGGTAACATTCGACCCCTAGTATCTCCTCATTGATGGGACCATTAAATTTTGTCACATAGGATCAAGACAAGTGTCAATAGGTCATGCCTTCAAAGTCTCAGGACTTAGTCACTTTTCAACACAAATGATCAACGAAAATGGCTAAGTGTCTTTCCAAGTTAGGAACTCGTGATTTTAGCTCAAACATGGAGGGAACAAGGAAGGGCCCAAATTTTTGAGAGCCCAAAAATGCCAAGAAACACATCACTCATAGCCAAAGTCAAAAGGTTTGATCTCGAGAGGATGAAAAGGTCTTAGATTGTAGAAGGTTGTGATTGGTATACGTGGACCAATGATGGTGGTTTGTGGTCTCAAAAGTTTGAAAAATTTAACAAGGAATTGGTTGAGGTAGGCCTAAGAATCCATTGCGAGTGACTATGTGAACAACAAGAGAATGTGATTGGTCCACATGGACTAATCATGGGTCACTCGGGCCCCGAGAAAAACATAGGAAAGGGAGAATAAGAGTTTAGAGACACATGAATTGTGAACCAGTGATCCCGAGACACCCAATCAAATATGAGAAGGACACACGACACTTATTTAGGTGGAAATATTTTGAATAAATCATCGATGAGCGAGGGACATGTGGAAAAATTGGTCTTGTGGTTAAATTTGACGATGCACAACGCCACGAATTGTGCAAATGACATGGGTATCTTCAAATGCTCATAAATTTTGACTGGGAGATCCAAATTGCACAAAAATTGTACCATTAGAAAGCTTATGAGGAGGGATACACAATGGAAATGTTTTTAGACTAATTGATGGGATATTAAATATTATTTTATGACAAAAAAATTTACTTGTGCTTTTAACATTTTGCCACCATCTGTTAGTTGATTTCTCAAATTGGCTCGTGTGTGGGGCCTCTCAAATGCATCTTTGGCTTGTTGTATTTCTTTGGGGTGTGATTATAGTCTTGAGATACTCAATTGATTTTCAATTGGTTCCATGTGTCATTCAATCAATGGTGGAGCCATTAATAAATCTATGCATGTTGATCTCTCTTATTGGTTCTCATAGTTTTAAGTTCCCTCCAATTCCATTTCTGGAAAATTCTATCAATTATATAAATAGATGAAGCATGTGCTTTATCTAATCATCTTCTAGCTTGGCCATTTTGGTAGGATCTTTGATCCCTTTGGTTTTCTAGTTTGTAGGTGTTCATTTTAGCTTTGTTTTAGATGTTTGGAGAAGGAATGATTGTAATCAATTCAAGGATATCATAATAAAGATCTGGGAGAGTAGCCATGTTTGTTTTATTGAGTCATGAATAAGATAGTGGATTATAAAGGAAGCTATCATTTGAGGCAAAAGTGTATTCACTCAAATTGTTAGAATCTCCATTTGGTAATTAGGTGTAGAGGTCGATGTGTAGTCACCAAAGCATTTGGTTGTAAAATCCTTGTGGAATTCTAGCTTTATTTACATTCATAGACTCATCTAATGCTAGATGTCATATTCTAAGTTATGGTGGTTTGATGGTTTGTTAGATATTAGTGTATTTTGTTTAACGAGCGTTTAAATTATGTGGAGCTATAACAATTGTGTAAATTGATAAAACTCTTATCTTATGTCTGACTCCATCCCAACTTTGCAAATATGGCCCAATGGACAAGGCACACATGAAATTGGAATGATGAACCCCCTCTTAATTAAATCTTGTTGTACTGCCCTCCTTGAGACCTTTGTTTATCTTGTACATTCTTAGAGGCCTCTTTGATATAACTTTGGATTCATATTTATCACAATGATTTGTTTGTCTACAACTTTTTGTTTGGTTTTAAGTACCTTTATGATTCTCTTTCTAGTGACAACCTATTAGGTGGGAGATCATAGTGGTTGGGCTGCTCATATGTGACTACTACTCTATATTTACATTATTTGTGTTATTTGGTGTCACTTGGGTTGTTGTAGGGTCCTTCCCTAGGTTTCACAAAGCCTAAAGAGTTGGAAGTTAACCACCTTCCTATTTGTTGACCTTGAATATGCCCTTCTTGGTGAAGAAGCATACAACTACAAAAAAATTATTCCACCCTTCAGAAATTTGAGAGCCAACAACACTCATATAAGGTATAATGATGATTGTGCAAGGTTTGTTGTTTCAAATTTTTGGACTTAGGTCTCTTTGTAATGGTGTGGTCCTACAATGTGGGAAGCATTAATTTAGGGGCCACTAAGATGCCTTGTGACACTCTTCACTTAGTGATGGGACATCCAATTCCCTCGTGAATGATCAAACACTTGTTGGGGATTGATCACCCTCAACTATACAAGAACGCCAAGTCAAAATATCCATGTCTATAAATACTCCTTTCATGTTTGTTACACCCTTTAATGCTTATATCAAAATACTCCTTATCTTCATGTGGGTTATATCGGTGACCCATGTTGATTGTCACACTTTGGTCACTTTATCAACATGTTTGACAATCTCATATGTTTCAACACAATCAAGTACTCTCATTTTTTTGTTTACACTTTGGTAAATGTTATTCACTAGCATAAAGGGGGAAAATGTAAACACTTGAAATTTAAACAAAATAATTATTACAACATGTTTACGCAAAACTTTTAATACGATGTTCTTGAACAATATAATTAAGTCTTAGTGGCAGAAGTCCTTGATGTTTCACCTTTATATTACTTGATATTTTTTTGATTTGTCTTTTTGGGTGCTTGCTTATCTTTTTATGATGTGTCACAAAGATCTATGACATGTTTCATTGTTTATTTAACTTTTGAATGTTGGTCCAAGATCGTACACATTAGTTAGGACCGTACTATGCTCCTGGGTGAGATGTATGGTCCAAACCCTTTTTGAGTTTTGGTTCCTTTCTACCCATTGTGTCTTTTCTTCACTTTTTCATCTTTTTCATTTTATGTTTAGGATCAACTTTGCACGCCACTAAGATTCAAATTTCAAAGTGATAGACTCATATATATACAAGTTAATATTAAACATTTACCATTTAGTAAGTGTTTATATATATACCGGATACTAAGGCGAGAAATCAAGAGTACAATCTTAATATTGCATATCATAACATAAGAGGACATAATATATGTTTTTGACATCTACACACAAGGGTTTCATGTGATTAAAGTAGCATAGCCCACTATCGGTGTGGAAACACAAGGGCAACATTAGGTCAAGGTTCTAGATTGCATGCACATTGACATAATGAACTAGGAGCACTACATTAAGTTTGAAATGTAATGCAATGTTTGGTTACTAAAAACAAGGTGATCACCGAGGTTAGTCTGAATCAAGCATTTTCATCTTTAATTTTTATGTCTAATGAGTGCTCGAGTTTCTTGTAGGAAGTTAGGTTTGTTTTATAGGTACAAGTTTGAATTTTAGGGTTATATGTGAATCTAAACATACAAATGTGTGATACAAGTGATAACGAAGGAACCCATAAAAAAATTAGAGTCCGATGAGCTATCGGTCCAAGATGGTAAGAAAGATTGGTTTGTGGGATCTAGTCTAGACCATCCGTACGGTCCTAACCCTGCATGAGTTTTGCAAAAAATGGTTGATATGGGTTCAATAATATTTCTTCATACATCCCAAATTTAACAATGACACAATCTGAAAGTGACTCGAGACATCTAAGTCACCTTTCTAACCTTTATTATGTTTTCAACTGCTATATCAATTTGACATGCTTACAAATAGTTTACTTTCCATTACAAATCTATAAATAATTATATTTCCATACCTTGTACCATATAATAATCATTCCTAATTAAATTAAATGAATTAATCTATTGAAATTAATTTAGGGTAGATACATTTGTGACCTATTGCAAGGACCATACAATTTGAGCTTGCGATGCTCAAAGCAAAGTGAACCAATATTATGTGTGAAGCTCTTACAAACTTTTACAATTGGTGACCTAGTCCTACAAATTTATGCGAAGATCCTTATGAAGCCAAGGATTATTTTATCTTGTGTACTTTGCATAATAAGAACTAAAAGATAGTCACTTTTGTGAAGTAAATCGATGATCAATACACACATCATTTTAGATTAGAATTATGTTTATGTGTAATGTAAGATGAAGGGATAACTCCCCTTGAACAAATAACCACGTGAAAGTTGAAGAGTCATGAAAGGAGATGATGGTTATGTAATGAATGGAAGATGACTCATTTTAACTTCTATACTAGTTTGATATTGTTCCTTTATAATGCATGATTATTTGAAGGTTAGCTAGAATAAAGCTAGCTTTGAAAGAAATAAAAAACCACAAATTAGCTTTGAATTTGTGATTGGAGGCAAGGTACCAAGTCTTTTCCGAGCAAATATTTATGGCTCTGAGTCTAGATAGAAGCCCGGGTTTAACATGTCCAATTTGAGACTATTGTAAAATTGAGCGTAGTTGAATTTTGTAGTCAAAGTAAAATAATGTAATATGTGCATAATTGTAATTTATTCACCAAAGATGATAAAAAATCAAGCTTGGTGTTGCATGTTACATTTAAACTTGGGTTTGTGTATGTCCACTATTCATTAACATGGTTACATATGTTGCATGGTCATAATCTGTCCATTATTAGATTCCCTAACCGTCACCGCAACAATAATGACCTTGAGATTGATATCTATGATATTTTTTTTCAAATAAATGTATTTAAGATATTGATATCGTTTTGTTGGATTAATAAAAATATTTAGTAGACAAAGGTGATTTATAAAAAATATTAAATGGGAAAGAGGCTAGAGAGTAAGAAGCTAAAAATGGTGCATTACATTTAGTGTGTTTTTAGTGACAAAATTTTGCAATGATCCAAAATGTTGATTGAAATAAATATTCACATATTTTTATCCAAAAAAACTTGATTCAATCTCATGGGCTATGAAAGTATAAAATCTACGGTTTTTTTGCGATGTTTTTGTTAAGTGGGTCCCTTATAAACATATTAAGTTGATCTTTTATGTGAGTATTTTTAAATACTTTTCTTTATTAATAAGTATACTTCCTTACCTTATGATTATTACTAACATTTCAAAAAATCATTAAAATAATAAATATTTATGAAGGTCATTAAAAATGATACGAGATAAAATAACATGGAAATTATTAATATTAAAATATTTTAATTATGATTAAAAGACTTAAATATATTAATAATATTATTATTACTTTAATAATTTTAGTTGATATATAAGTGGAGCAAATCCTCCTCCAAAAAGAGGCATCGTGTTGGAATCCTTAACCTCTTGGAAATGTAATTTTTTTGCTTTGGACAAACTTGTTATGTCGCCACATGGATACCCCGATTCTAAGCCAAGTTGTGGTCGATTTATCGATTATGTTATCTAGCGTATAGACCTTGCCCATGGTCATATGAAGTAAAAACCCCTATGATTTCTTCGTTGGTAATCGATAAAAGACAATTAACCTCGAAAAATGAATTAATTGCATCGAAATGAGATTTTTCGATGAATTGAACAAGTTGTCGATGCCTGAATGTTGCCTTAATGTTTTAACGTGTTATAGAGGCTTGTATAAGAAATCTATGTTGGAATTTCTAAGCATAAGAAAATATTTAGATTTCCTTTGTGCTTTGTAGACATTTTGTTCACAAATACCATAATTCTTGCGAAAGAAGTGTGAGGAGAGGTAACCTCAACTTTATTTATTGATAAATGGTATTATTTTTTGCTTATATTACTTAGGGAAAGGGCCTTAGCCCAAAATTCTGATAAAGTTGCAGAAAGATAACATAGCTCATCTCGATGACCAGAGTGATTACATATTATCATGCAGAGGTGGTAGAGTATGGAAATGCGAATTTGCCCAATTAGCCAACCTATTCCTACAAAAACAACCTTGTTGTATACAATTTGATAGATACATATAACTAAAAAGCATTTAGAAAACTATGGCGGGCTTAGTCTCCAACAAAATCACCACTTGCTTGACCAAGAAAAACCACGTTAGAATGTACGGACATTGCACAGCCGACTACATTTGGAAGAGTCGCCACAGGGAAATTGACGTCTTCTTTAGGGGGAAGCACAAAACCCGGTGATTTGCGATTACCATCTGCTGCAACGGTGCTACTGGGGCTCACGAGAATTACATCGCGAGTGAAAAGTTACTTCCGCACCTCTCTGTCCCGCGCTACTCTAACTCCTCGTGGTTCATGTGCAAAAGGAATTTCCCTAAAGAATTTAACGGGATGTTGGCACCATGCGATTCCTTGGGCCACATCAAATACATTGTGTCGCCCATGGCCGTGTGAGGGTTGATCATGAGTCCATGCAAATGAGCACGAATTTCCTCCTCCTCAATCCCATCTAGTTCTTTTGTGAATGACCAAGCTTTAGATAACCATTGCCACATGACGGGGTTGTGGATCCTATCTTCCATCCAACCTTTGAAAGAAGCTTGATCAAAGACCACCCCTGCGAGACTTGCAGAATCAGCGCAAGAAAACTTGGTAGAGAGCCTCCCCCGATGATCGTTCTATCCATTAGCACAAGTTAGAACAACACAATAGCTTTCCTTTTTACACAAAAATGAGATGCCAAATGTTGAAACAACCCATGTAGAAATAGAGAAGATGGGATGATTGCCACCCGCTTTGCACAAAACTCATAATTTCCTCCACCGGACTTCAAATCCAATCCACACGTGTTAGGGATAACAGTCGTGTGCGAGAAACACGAAGGACATTGAAATGAGGATTAATGATTTAAATCATTAATCAAGGCTCTTTGGTATGTCATTGGGAATTTCTCCCTCCATACCTTTAAATGAACCCCTTCCTTTTCAATCATTCGACCCCAAAATTGGCAAGAAGATTAGCGGGAATATTCTCGGCTGATGAATATGGGAAAGCGGATTTCCTCATAGCCATTTAACCATTGCAAGGATTCTTGAATAATTTGGTTTAACTTCCAGGCCCAGTGAATGGGACTTGAGAGCCTCGATGATCACTTGAGAGTCCCCTTCAATCCATAATTTTCTCCAGCATTGATCAACAATCTCTCTAAGCCCAAGGAGAAGAGCAAAACCTTATGCAACATTATTAATAGTATGACCACAATCTAGGGCCATCTTGAAAACTGGTTGGCCTTGCGAATCTCGGATTATACACCCACTTAAACGGGGCAAGATTACTTTTCAAGCCCCATCAAAATTCTATTTTACCCAACCTTTGTTTGCGGTAGCCTCACATAAGACTTTAATTCGTTCCGGGCCCCATTATCGGGAATTGATAAATAATATTATGAGGTAGAATAAATAATTATAGATATTTATGTAACTCGGCCAAGTGTTCACTTTATTTTATAACAAAGCTATAAATATTATTATAACATTTTTGAAATGTCTATATTTAGATAAATATATTGACAACGATGTTAATAAATATGATTGTTCTTTCGTGTTTTGTGAGAATGTATAGTTGGTATACATGAGCAAGACAAGAAGATACTGACTCCCGCTCCTCCATCTTTAGCTCGAGACGATGTTATCGGCGTCGGCGGACAAGCTTGGTCATGTGGGCTCGGTGTATCTTAGAATTGCAATTGCGGCTATAAAAAACCAAATTCGATCAGAAAAATCAATCTTTCCTTCGTCGATTTGGTGTGATTAGCGCATATATCACGATCCTTATGCTAATAGATGCCAAGTGCACTTGGTGACCCTCTCACTAACATAATGGTCGATTGGTTGTAGGATTTATATGTTTGCGACCTTTCTACCCAGTTGGATATGCCTCTATAGTGTATCTTGAATTGCTTCAACAACTCAACAAACATTACATACCTTGCTACCGAAGGTAGCCATAATTCTTCCTTACATGTTGGAATCACTTCAACAACTCTACAAACCCTCATATTATCTTGAAATCACTTCAACAACTCTACAAACCCTCATATTTTACTATCGACGTAATTTTACACCCCTTTTTAATGCAAATACTAGTTTAGAACCTTTTTAATCAACATTATCCATAATACATTTTATACACACAATATATATATATATATTTTTTTTTCTCCCTCGAAGAGGCGAAACCTTAACCAATCGTAGTTGGCGTGGAGTATTTAATTTTTTTGCTTACCTAGGGCCTAAGCTAATAGACGGTCAAAGCCTATCTACAAAATTGGAAACACTTTCGCCACGGCCTATCCACATTTGACCCATGACGTGGCAAGGCAGCCACGACTCGGGAGTCTTGTCTTACACTCTAATAATAATCAAGGAAAGGATTAAAAACCCTCTTTTAACGTCTATAAATAGCCCCGCGCACATAATCATTGTGGAAAAGAAAAAGAAAGCTCCACGAGAAAAACAGAGCACGGAGCAGAGACGAGGAAAAAGAAGCAAAAGAGAGGCGGCGAAAATGATAGAGGTTAACTGTCCGGACTGCAAGAAGCAGACGGAGGTGGTGTTCGATCATTCCGCAGGGGATACGGTGTGTTTGGAGTGCGGGCTGGTGTTGGAAGCGCACTCCATTGATGAGACCTCGGAGTGGAGGACGTTCGCGAACGAGGCAGGGGACAACGATCCAGTCCGAGTCGGTGGCCCCTCCAACCCTCTGCTCACCGATGGCGGCCTCTCCACTGTCATTTCCAAGCCCAACGGCCAGTCCGGTGATTTCCTCACCTCATCGCTCGGCCGTTGGCAAAATCGCGGCTCCAACCCCGACCGATCGCTCATCATGGCCTTCAAAACCATCGCCACCATGTCCGATCGGTCAGTTACACAATCCTCCTCTCTTTTGTTTTCAGCGATCTAAACCCTAGGAGGCACTAAAATTTGAGAATTTTGGGGTTTGCCGATCTGACCAAATAAGACACATTTTTAATTTAATCCTTCCAAAGCGTCATAGGTTCAAGTCACAAATTTGATTCCTCGATAAATCTGGCATTCAGGGAATGGCCGTTATCATTCATTTACGGAACAAAAAAATATAAAAACCATATAAATTTATATCTTTTATATTATTTTTTAAATACGATTTTTTTATCGGACCAAACTAATCAACCTACATTTAATCTCCTCCTAGGTATAGTTATATTTGGCCGATAGGCCTTTATTAATTAACTTAACTGTCTTGAAAGTAGTTGTCTTAGTTGCCATAGTTATCTTCATATTTTTTATTATTTTTAATTGTTTTTTCATTCTTTTTAAGGAGGCCTTTGTTTTGGAAACTATCGTCCTATTCCTTATTTTTTTGTTCAATTTATTTTTGGTACTCATCTTTGTTAATTTTCATCTCACATGTGATCCCTATATGAATACACAATCTTCTTCGTTTTCAGTGCTCTGCATACTTACTTTCGCATTATAAAAATTAGCATAAACATAAACTTATTTATGTCTATGTCTTTGTATGGCCCTTTTCATTATGTACAAAAGAGATACTGGTCATTACTGTGTTAAATATCCATTCTCTGATGCCAAAGTCAACCCATCCTTTGATCTAGTTATCAAGGGCAATCGAACACTCGGGTGAAGGAAGGTTGTCGACTGCAACCACAACGCATAAGCTGATTGCACTTCATGAACCCTCTTCTCGCACTATTTCTAGTAAATCCAATGTTGCTTCTGCGCCATACAATCTTATGACAACTTTTGTGGAAATCCATTGGGAAAAGACATGCAGGCTTAACATTGACTTGGCTCCATCCACCTTACTTCTAGTTGCAAATAGATGCTCAGAGGGCAATCTCTTCATATCCAAACAATTTGTTTTTAAAAAGAAGGTGGTGGTCTCATATAATTAATACAAAAATCTTTGCGTTTTCAAGAAACAAAAGAGAGTTGGGAAACTAAAGATTTTAGCTGCAATCTGTGACTGGAATGAGATGAATTGTTGCATTGCTGCTGATTGAAATTTGTAAACATGAGTGGGATCTCTTCAATACTCGTTATATTTTGTAGATTGTCACATCTGATAATGATAAACATCTCTATATCCACAAGACTTAAGAAGAGCTCCTCAAGCTTTGGACATCCAATTATTTGGAGCCCTTCCAAATCAGTGTTACCTTATCGGCTTTTCAAATTTTCACAATCACTCAAGGCAAAGGAATTGAACTTCCGACATCCATCAATTGTAATCCTCTCTAGAGAACTTAGATCTCTAAGATGTGTTAATTCTCGGAGCTCTGGACATTGTGAATGTTAAAAATTACAAGTTTTGGAAGATCAGACACATATATACGGTCTCTAAATTTGCACAATCATTCAACTCGAGACAATTGAGCTTCTCACATCTATAAATTCCAACTATTTTTGGCAGATTAAATGGGAAACACCTGGAAACTCCTTAAGTTCTGAACATCCAATGGTCTGCAACTCTACAAGTTTTGTAAGATCACATATCCCTGACATGTATAGAGCATTCCAACATATATAGAGCATTCCGTAGAGATGAACATATGAGCATTCCCATGCCCCCCCTGCTCTATATATATTTTCATTAGAATACTCGAGAGATGGAAGACAAAAGTCTACTATAGACTGAAAGGCACATATCACATTTGGACATTACACATTCGGACAAGAGGGTAAACTGATTGGATTAGGGGTTAAAACTTAAATTTGATAGCCACCTATGCATGCCAAACAAATTTTAGGCGATAGTAATTTTCCAATATTGCCTTTTCATAATGAAAAATAGTGTTATCTATACTCTACTAAAAAAATACAAAAGACTATTTTATGATTCAATAATTAAATATATTTAAATTACATTATTATGTCCATTTTGAATATTTGTTCACTCGTTTTTGTATTTAGAGTATGTTTTTTTAGATATACAATTCATTTTTCCAACAAGTTTATGAAACTTCAGATTTCAAACCCCTTTCTTCTAGAATTTTCCTCTTCATTATAAGTTATAGTCTCTAAAGTTTTAACTTTTAAATCCAAGCTTTTACATTCATTTTGACATTTTGTCAGCGAGGGATTGAGATGTCCAATTTTGTTTTGGGTATGTAATTCTCGTTCATTAGGAAAAATATGTCCTTAACATCAATTATAAATATAAATGATCAAGACATTTGCAGAAAAGGAATCTATGCACTTAATCTTTGTATCAAACTTTCTTTATCACTTGAAATTTTTTTGTTCTTCAAGTGACCGCTGTTGTCTATTGCATTTCATCAAAAAAGTTATAGTCAAAGTGCCTATTGGCCTTTCACAAGCACCTATGGATGCTGTTACTAGTATATACAAATATTAAACTTTGGCGAAAAGACTGTTTAGAAATATTTGTTGATAATTTCAGGGGTGCATATAGCTATGCACGTACTATATTATTAAAAATAAAAAATACTCTTTAATAGATTTTGAACATTGAAACTATGAGGAAGGTGCTTTTAAATGTATTTAGATTAGGTGGATTTTGAATATAAAAGAAATTTAAGTTAGATTATAATTTGAAACATAAGTCATGTATTTGTTGCTACCTACATTGTTTGATGTGACTTAATTTATTAGCTACTGTCAAATCAAATTTTATGTAAGAAAGTGAGATTTAAGAGTCCCTCACCTTACATGTACTCTCACAAGTACTGGTCCATGCTTGGTTAGTGGCTCCTCTCCCTTAACTGTATTATAAATGAAGACTTAATGCCTGCACAAACCATTCGTTCAAAACTGCTTAGGAATATGTTTTTATCAAAACTTGTTTAATAGGGTTTCGAGGAAGCTTGGAGTTTGTAACTATATAACAATTAAATACTTTAAGCTTCAATAAGGCCAAAAGGAGAATATT
This sequence comes from Taxus wallichiana var. yunnanensis, assembly GCA_018340775.1. NCBI lineage: Eukaryota > Viridiplantae > Streptophyta > Pinopsida > Cupressales > Taxaceae > Taxus > Taxus wallichiana. The sequence continues at coordinate 725,170,720 of CM031235.1, forward strand.
ATAATGACGGACCATATATTATGGGCTCCAAAATGTCAATTTTCAAATCATTTTTTTACAAATTTCGCAAAATATTTCACCTTCCTATATTCTACATGTAGCACCAAATAGTGTGGACAAATCATCGAACAGACTTGGCTTTGATCCTGTATTTCTAGTGGCTTCCATGGTGTTTGCATACCACATAGTATGGTATGAAATGTTGATTTTAAATCATTTGTGACAAATTTTCAGGAAATCTTCCCCTTTCTATACTATAATAATATAATTACATGTTTCTAGTGTCTTGCATGGTGTTTGCATGGTTGGACTTTGGCAAACATAATGGAAGATTTCTGTTATAACTTAAGACGGTCTTTAATTCATTTATCACACATCATACTATCATAATATAGTTTTATAGTTTTGTTGTCTTTTTGGGAAGCTATCTATTGTCTCTAATTTTACCTCATGTGCCTATGGGTGGTTCTAAATTTGTGTTTCTGTTTATTTGGCTGGATGATCTTCTTCTCAAACCTATTGGGTTTTTCTCTTTTAAAAAAACCAAGGGTTGAGGTTTCCTTTTTACCTTCGATTTCAAGGAATGTTTAAGGGGTTCCTTTCATGCTCTGATATCACTGTTGTGTACTAACATTTAATTTTTAATAGATTGAAAACCCTTATTGGCAAAATCTGTAAAGTTTTGAAACCAGTGTTTCACTAGGTTACTAAAATCATTTTTAATAGAATGAAAACCCTACTTGGTGAAATCAGGAAATTCTGCAATCAGTGTTTCATGGGATGCTTACAGAAGTCTGCTGCTATATTTGGAAAATGCTAAAATATGATTACAAAAGTAGACAAGAATTGATAACATACAGCAATAAGTGTTTCCATAGAAGACCATAATATGCGATGATTAAATTTATGAAACTTGACCTCAATAATAAATTTGTTTTTATTGTTAAACCTTTTCAATTGTAAATTCTGATATATCTAAAAATATTTATGAAGAGTTCTTAAATATAAGTTTCCCCAAATATTTTTAAACATTTAAAAACAGAAAAATAAAAATCTTTAAAACGTACGGGTAGCTACTCAAGTCTAATTCATTGTACTCGGTCATTAACAGTTTGGAAAACCATTTGAAGATATCCATTTCTTCTAAAGCTTAAAGGCTTTTTATATATTTTGTTGCTTTGCATACAAAATTGTAGATGCTTGCAATACCCTTAATATGAAAAGATTACTTGTAACTCTCAATGACATCTAAAATGCGTTGTAACTTGCCATAACAGCTAAGATGCTTTATAACTCTTGCAGTACAATTCTGTAATCCCGTGGAAAGATTTCTTCTTACTTTATTATGACTAATATGACATGATTCTTTGTAACTCCTCTGACTCACAATTGTATACACTTTCTTATTCAAATACCTTATTAACCAACATACATACTAGGATCATAACGATGCCCCCTTTCTGCATCACTTTTATCCCCAAAGCAATTGGAGTGACATCTTTGCTTCTATCTAATGGCAGTTCATAAGGAAGGTTTTGAAATATGATCTTAGCAAGCTGTCTGACCACATTGTCTTTTAATATTTGTTCCTTTGTGCTACATTGCAGCCTTGTAAAAAAAGATTAATTGTTTCCCTTTTGCCAAGTTCATGTACCGCTTGTTAAAGTGAGAGGTCTAATAGATCTATGAGCTTGTTCTTAAAAAGTTTCTTAAGTACTTCATTTTCCTCAACTTTAACTCCAAATTCAATCACAACAAAATCAGCCTGGACCATATAATTATCAAATGCTACATTGCAGCCTTGTAAAAAGATTAATTGTTTCCCTTTTGCCAAGTTCATGTACCGCTTGTTAAAGTGAGAGGTCTAATAGATCTATCAGCTTGTTCTTAAAAAGTTTCTTAAGTACTTCATTTTCCTCAACTTTAACTCCAAATTCAATCACAACAAAATCAGCCTGGACCATATAATTATCAAAGCTTTATAGCAGTTTTCTACACCTATCATTAATGGTCACATCTAACTTACATCTGTGGTAATTTGAAGGCCTTAATATTTGTCTAATTGTTTTTGGTGGATGAGCATAGGAGACAAACTTTGATTAATCATTGGATCGAGAGAACCAAGCGCCTCACCATCCGTATGTTTTCATCACCTCTATTTGGATACATCATTGATCATAGGAAATAAGGGATAAAATATGTAGAACAATCCCACAGAATCACAATAGTAGAAACTAATATGCAGAAAAATATCACAGATCTGAAATAAAAGTGCAGAAAATAAAAGAACACAACACGAGATAATATTTAACGTGGTTCACCCAATTTGGGCTACGTCCACCAAGAATCACTTGCTTAGATTTTATTACAATCCAACTCTCTCTCAATACAATACCCCGATCTGTTTGGAGCTGTGCTCAACAAACTCTCCTGAATTCACACTTGAACTCACACATCTACAATGTTATATCTCCCTACTATATGCCCATCTATATATAAGCACATCAATAGGCAATTGCTTAAGCAGTTTTACAATACCGTGGGTACCAAAACCGCCCCATAAACCTATGGGTCAAAATACCGCCCATATGAGAAGAACATGTTTCTGAGGTATCGGGTGGGTTTTTGAGGCCAATTTTTTTTTCGGGGTTGGGCCCCAAACCCTCGCGCCCGAGACCCAACCCGGCCCCAAACCCCGGCGAGAAAACTGTGGAGAGTGTACAATACTTTTAGTGTACAGTCTTCAACACTTCCACACATGAAAACAAGCTCCACAACATAATATTGACTCCTTAGTGAAGCTCACTGTTTTAGTTTTCTTTGCCAATTTCTACATCTTTATATTTTTAAAACCTGATTCATAATGTTGAGCCATAAAACTTGAATATGTGATGGACATTGTGGTTCACATGCATGGATCCTTATTTGAGATCTTTGTTTTCATTTGTTCAATACCATTTTCAGCATGTTCCTCTTCTAGATTCAACGAAGTTTTGAATTGCACTTCTGTTGTGTATAATGTGCGGAAATTCTTAACTTTGACTCACATTTCGAGTGAAGGAAATGTTGATTGAATCCAGAAAATGTCTTCTACAATGCCTCTCCATAATCTTGGTGTCCACCCATAATGTTGAGCCGTAAAATTTGAATATGTGATGGACATTGTGGTTCACATGCATGGGTCCTTATTTGAGATCTTTGTTTTCATTTGCTCAATACCATTTTCAGCATGTTTCTCTTCTAGATTCGACGAAGTTTTGAATTGCACTTCTGTTGTGTATAATGTGCGGAAATTCTTAACTTTGACTCACATTTCGAGTGAAGGAAATGTTGATTGAATCCAGGAAATGTCTTCTACAACGCCTCTCCATAATCTTGGTGTCCACCCATGAGGCCATAAAAGTTTTGGTACTATCTCTATGAACTGGATCTGGAGCTAATAATAAATGAACGATGGCAACAAAAGATATTTAAGAAATCCTGAAATGTAAATCTGCTTTTTCACGGAAACAAATTTTACAATCATGTGAAATGATTTTCTGGATTCAGCTGCCTAGTTTTGAGTCAACTTACAATGGTTGAACAGCAAAGACAACACAACCATCTGGAAAGAACCATATATAGTATTTTATGGTATTTCAAAATAGCATTTTCAGATGCAATATAATGACAAAAATAAAGGAAATTTGCTTGGGAAGGTTTGAGCGCCTACTCAAGCTGAATAACCAGCAAAGGCATGATGGGTGCTGCAATTGGCCAAGGACTAGTCTTCTGTAGACTATTGTCATACGACCACTCAAAGACCTCCATGCCAAGACATCCTTCTCTTATTTGTTTTACATACAGGATAGTAGATACTCGTAACTTTATTGGTATATAGAATTCCCTTTGACACCTAAGATGCTTTGTAACTCGCTCATTATTTTGTGTTATACTCCATGACTCCGAAGCTTCTTGGTAACTCCCTTTGACAATAAAGATGCTTTCTAATTCCTTATTACCCTCACTTTGTAACTCCTGTTATAAGATTCCTTCTAGCTCCACCGTGACTTGTATGGAAAGATTATTTCATTTTGCAACTCCTGTGACACATATTTGAATATGCTTTCTAATATAAATAACAACATGTTGCCTTCTTAATCAGGTTGATTTTTCTTTACGTGCCTGAATTTATTCTGAGGTTTTGTATCTACCTGGTGGTACTCATTTTATTTATCTGAACTCATAAAAGTCAAATTATACTGCCAGATGTGTCTCGCATGTTTTCTAATTTTGGTTTTATGAAATGGTGTGGATCAAGGAGTTATTGATCCAGTTCAACTTGTGATAATCATCAATATTGGATTTCTTTTTGATTAGTAAATCATAAAAAGACCTCATGGCCTAAAGATAGAATAATCATCATCCCATGGATCCATACTGGATCAAATTCACGGGTACCACTTCCACTGATTGCCTCGTGAATGAAAACCATCCAGGGAAACAAAAACGTCTTCAGAAGTCTGAACCACCACACATATATGTAAGTGTGTAATGTTTTATATCACCATATACTGAAAACAAGACTATTCTATGACAAGTAAAATGACAGTTTTACTGTTATTTACACATGAGCTGCTAAAACAAAAAAACAGTAAATTCTATATTTTGTGATCTGGCTGCAACACAAAATCTGCCAACATGTTATCAAGAGCTCACAGTAGGGCAGCAGCTGTTCCCTTGTGAAAGCTATTCCTCCATCTCGCTGAGGATCAGAGCATCCAGGTCTAGCACATCAGGAAAGTCAGGCACATGAATTTCCAGCTTGGCACAAATGTCTTTGTTCATTGCCAGGTTAAATATCCACTACACAGTGATAGCTTTCATTATCATTCATAGACGACCCAAAGAAAAGATTCCCCCCACTTATTCTGTATCTTCATGGATGTATTGCTAGAGTTTGGTAGGACATTCTGAAAACCAATCTTTTGGATAGATTTCTTCATATTTAAATGCGGTTTAGACTGCTCTCGGTCTTCAAATCCATCAATAATAGTATCAACTGTCAAATACTTCCCGATTCTCTCTAATATGAGCAGAAATCAAACTGGTGGTCATCCTCTTAATCAACCTTGGATCTCTTACCCCTACAACAAGGGTGTTAAGCGAAGCATTCAAGGCAACATCTGCTATCACTTGAGTAGATTTGTTGACCACCAATCCTTCCTCCGTCATCTTCTTCCGCTTGACATCATCAATTAGACACAGATATGCCTTTCTCAAATCATCAATAGATTGGAAATGCACAGCTTTCTTAGATGCCCCATCAATGGTCTACCTTATTTTATCAGCAGCATAATTCCCATCACTGCAGATCCTGCCGGATAGACATACGGTCCCTTTAAGTTTGTCATTACCTGCCATTTCTCTCAAGTCAAGACTCTAAACAGTTGCAGAACACATACAATTTTGAATTAAATTTAATATCTTCTAAGCAGGGGCTATAGTTGAGAGTTCCTTGGAATAACAGTCAAGGAGAACGCATGATTTTTCGAACTGCTCCTTTCTACCCCGAGTTATCCAATTTGTTCATGACCCCATTACCACTTTTCCTCATATGAGAGATTGCATGAATTTGATTGCAAATTTATTTTACAATGATTTCTAGATTCCGATTGGAAGCACTATCTTTCTTGATTGCATTAATTATCATAATCAGGTTCCCTTCAATGATACGATCTTTCCATCCTTGTTATTGAGCTATTTTCATACATCTTAAAACTGCTCTACCTTCCACTTGTTTGGTGGTCATCTTCGCCTAGAAATTATCCCTTATAATCACAGAAAATAGCCCATGCACCTGCTACACACCTGGATTTGATTTAGCTGCTATATAAAAATGAGACTGTCTGGGGTTTCCATTTCATCTCTTTCCTACACTTACCTTTACAACTGTTCTCACTTTTGGGAAATTAATACTTGATTTTATTTTCGAAGTCATGGTCTGTAAATAAAATAGTATTGATTCCATTTTAGCAACACATTGTTTTGAGCATCTCTAGATTCCAAGATGCTAATAATGCCTGTTAAATGAGTAGTTAGCATTACTAGCTTTGTTTTCTTTTTCCTTTCAAATTTGGTCACAGTCCCAGTTAAAGTTAGTCAATAGTTAAGCTGTTATGGATAATCGGTCAACATTTCTCTTGAATTGGCTTCTTTCAAGACAATTAGAGCCATATCTTCTGAATTTTTGTGATTTGTTCAGTGTAACTGACAGTTATGTCTCCCCTGAGCTATATTTTAATAAGTAGAAAAAGTTGTATATTAAATGACGCATAGCCTCAGAAAAGTATAACGAGAATGATCTTAGAAGCAGGGCAGAGCTAAACCATTACAGCTATACTTAACATATGCACTTGACCATAAGTGAAATCCTATCACCACCATATGAACATCACTAAGGAGTCTGAAATATAATGTATATAAATTGAAGCGTCATCCAATAAACAGAGGTCAGAGACTCATATGTATGGTAAGTTAACCAAGAGAACAAAAAACTCATTAAAACCAAAAGAAATTGGACAGCCTTAAATAATTCTAGCCTGAAGGATTCTACCCTTGATGTCTTTAGAAGCTGAGGCTGGAGCTCCCACCGCAGGAATTCTCAGATATCAAACTTATTCAACATTTAAAGCCTTTTCCATGTTCTGAATTTTATCAACTAACAAGAAATTTCTCTTTTGCTGATAGTCAAACTTAGTGTTTTGAACTGAGCTTTGGACCTGCTGCACATCCTTCCTCTGCTCAAGCATTGTGGTGTTGCTTTTTTAAATAACCTCCACATAATCCTACAAGAGCTCTATTCTAGCTTCATGCCTTCTTCTTTAAGGAAAATCATCTGTAGTAGTCTTTCATTTTTAAACTGAAACTTGCTTTGAGTTTGAGTTCATTTTGATACGTACACCTGATTATCTTTACAGTAAAATTCTCCACAATGACAGATTCTGCCTTGTACATGTTGTGATGAGATATGGTAATGATACGGCTTGTGTAGTCATCAAGATTGGTTGATGTACCCCACAAAGATTTTCTCTGCTGATGCTCCTCCTTAACATTCTTTGACCCTCTTTGCACCACTCAATGCCATGTGGGTCTCCAATTGGCCTTGCCATGTCCATTTATCTTTTTCTTTCCCCAGTTTGTTCGATGGCATTTTCGGAAACCACTATTCGACTTTTCCATTTCTTTCCACACATCTTTTCAGTAATTTTTGCTGGTTCTGGGCATGATTCTTCCCAGCTTTTAGAATATATTAAAGAATCCAGATCAAACATAAGAGGAACTTTAGAGCTAGGGCCATATCCTTCTCTTGCTTGCAAAATACTGATGGTAAAAGTCACTAGAAGAGAGTCATTTTCAACAATGATTATAGATTTCATTTATGCCAAATCAGGCTCTAGCTCCAATCGAGGAGACCATATACGTCTCTGAGGTTGTTCCGATTTGGTGTTGTTGGGTATCCATGTCAGTGTTTTAAAAAAAAGCCAAACGGAACCGGAACCGGAACCGGCCGGTTTGACCGGTTTAATAGTTTTTTTGCACGAACCGGTCAAAGAACTGGATCGGTTGACCGGTTTGGCCTCAAACCGGTCCGGTTTCGACTCAAACCGGCCAGTTTGACCCTACACAGCCGTATACAGCCATTTTAATAAAAAAAAAGCTTTTTTTAAAACATTTTCTATTTTTGTTTGTTCTTAACCCTAATTTATTCTAGTTTATTCTAGAGTTTTGTAACTTGTAGTATTTGTAATGTATCAATGATCATAGCATGTTGTTTTTTTGGAGTCTTGGACTATGGAGGCCATTTAGAGCCTCATTGTTTATGTATTTTGTTTCGAATCTCATATATGATATATGTATTGTGTATTGGACTTGGAGTTCGTGCCATTTTGCTATAAACACCTTTCTTACATATATATAAGAGCAAACTTTGCATATTTTGTGTGTAATTGTTGGAATCATGGTTTTTAACCTTTCAAATATATTGTTTTCATTAAAAATATAAAATTTTATGTATTTTTTAGTAAACCGGTTCATAAAGTTTGAACCGGTCCGGTTCCGTCCGACCCTCGGCCGGTTCCAAGTCCGGTTCTGATTTTTAAACATTGATCCATGTCAACATGTGGTCTCATTTTCGCTACAGCATCTTGAAGCAACAGGAATCATGCCTCTTAATCGGGAGGAACTTGTGGAAAGAAAAATTATTCCCCATCTATTCCATTGCCTAATCACGTGACTTTTTCATTGTTACTAATTCCTCATGTCATTGTGATGGAATCAACACTGTTGTAGAAATAATAACTAGAAATTCCTCATAAAGAGGTTTTTGAATCTTATCCAAAGATAGTCAGGGATTATGACAATTAACAGGCAATGCTGCAATTTCAATTACCAGGACTCAAGTTTCACTGAAATTGTGGGCAATAAAAGCATCAATTAAGACCCATAACTGAACTGATGGAATAAGCCCAGTCCGAGTTTTGATTGCAGGCTTCTGTCACACATTATATCCTCAGCTAACAAACTAATAAGACATCATCTTCATGAGTGGCTACTTGAGCATTTACAGAGAAAATAACTTGAATCTGTCAACTACTTAACCACATGAAAAAATTGTACATAGAGAAACTCTATTGGGAGTAAGAATTGTTGATACAAAAGATATGCTTCTTGTTTTATTTATTCAGTTCGGAAAAATGCACAGCAGTATCCAGTGATTATAATTATTCTTATTGGAGCTTGCTATGCTGTGATTCCTGTATCAGTTTGAAATACGGTAATACTCCTCTCTGTCTCAGATCCAACACCTCTCTGATGTCTTGATCGAACTCTTTTCTTCTTGTTTCATGTATTTATAAGATAATCTCCTCATTTCACTAATGTTTATGTGGTCTCCCATGAGATTACAAAATAGCCTATCATTTTACTAGTGTCGACATGGTCTTGTGCCCTCAAGATCATAAATAGTCACCCATTCCACTAGATTGTTTTGTGCCTGCAAGACTACAAAATAAACTCTCATTTGTCTTATTGCAAAATGTTTACATGATCTGGTGCCAACAAGGCCATTGAATAGTTGCTCATTTTAAATTTTTAACAGTATGTACATGGTTTTTGCATGCGAGACAGTAAAATAGTTGCTTATTGGATTAGTGTCCACATGTTCTTGTACGCACAAGACAATAAAATCGTCTCTAGTTCCACTTCTGCATTTTACATGTTTTTGTGTCTGCAAGGCCATAAAATATTATTTTCAATCATTTCCAGCAGTGTATTTTGAGGGTATCTTGGAAAATAAATTGCAGCAGTTCCTTAAATCAGATCTGAAATCTGATTAATATTCTGCCTGGAAACCCTTACAATATACTTCAGAAAATGCAGCGATTTGGTTTATAATATTATGGAGAATAATTGACAAGTATTTTTAAAGGAAATACCTCTGGAAAATGCTGCCAAACTGCCCACAACAGATCGATCCAACTGCTGCCCAAAACCCACTATTCTAAATACCTTCAAAACTCTTCACAAACACTTTGCTGAAATAAACCTGGAAAATCTGATTAACACACTGAAAATTTCTGAGTGAAATCCCCTCTCAATCCCTTGGGGTTTCGTCACAAAAGAACTCTTGGGTTTTCGTCCACAAGAGGTATAAACTAAGGGTTTTCGTCCTTAGAATATAATTTGCAAAAGCTCAAAGCTCAAATGCAAGAGAAATTATCATATGAAAAATTTGCCATATAGAAGAGGCAAGTCGACTTCCTTTTAAAAGAAAAGAGCCAACAACTAACCTCCAAATCAGCCAATGAGCTCACATGATTTTTCCCATGCAAACATTTAATATTTTCTTATATTAAATGTTTTTCCAACAATATTTCCCTCCTAGTGCAAGTCGCATTTCTCTAGGAAAATACATAAATTAATTATGTTTTTATCTTCCTAGGCTTCATTACTTCCCTTTGGCCCAAGTCGCCATTATCCTTTTTAGGAGGATTAAAATATAATAGATCCCTTTGAATGACTTTTGCCCCTTGAGGCAAATCATATTTTCCATAGGGATTACAATTTATTTTTATTAAGCTAAATAAATTAATATAAGTGCTTTAATAATTTTATTTTATTTTTTATAGCACTTTATAATAATTTATTATAACATAAGTCACCCTTATATTTTTCCTTTACAAACACGGGTTGACAAAATGGGCCAAAGGTCTTCGATTGGAAAAGGGGACATTACAACCTCCCTTCCCAAAATTGCTTGCCCTCAAGCAATCCGATCTTGTTTTGTCCAAGTGTCATGCACAAAGAGACAAAACATGCCAAAGTGATCCGCAAGTGGCACCTATTCCTGTCAAGTGAGCTAAAACTTGCCACCATATTCCATCAACAAGTTCATATATTTGGAGCAATGGTCAACAAACTCCAAAATGAAGACTTCATCTTCTACTATATCATGCATCTCATGATGAAAATAGATTGGACTAGGCAATGTGATAAAAACAAGATACATTATTATGTTCATCATACCTTATGATTTCATCCTGGTTCATAAAGAGCTGAAATTCTTCATCAATTAGCTTGTCTTGAGTGGTGCTGGTTTGGAGATTGCAACACCTGCCGATTCCAAACAAGTGTCCATGTGAGGCTCTCCTCATGTGCCAATTGCTCCATCGAGCCTTCCTTTGTGGGTGTAGACTCCCTTGCATCATTCGTCCCCATCTTTGTTTTGAACTCTTGTAGGTGTTGTCTCGCTTGAGCGGCTATCAATCTGGTAGCTCTAGCTCTGGTATTCCATTCCTCACACCTTTTCAGAGTTTCCAGCACATCTTCATTGGTTGCATATACAAATTTTTTTTCCTGCACTTTCTCTCTAGGCTCTTCTTCTTCTTCCCTTGGCTGCAACTCTGATTTATCTTCATGTGTAGATGATATGACCAAATTCAAATCAGCACTATCAAATTCATCATATAAATTTTTGCATACCTCGTTGGAACTTGAAGACACCAAAGCACTCTCATGAAGAGTTGTATCAACCATATGTGAAGATTCTCTATTCCTTCCATGCATAAACAATTCCACTTCTTTGTCTTGTGGTGTTGGACCTTTGTGAATAGAAAGTGATGATGACTTAGGCCTCCGATCTTGTCTGACTCTCAAACTGTCTCTCGTCTTTGCTTGATCTAACAACATCCATCAATGCTTAACATGTCTGCATCATCTGCTGATGGGTGTCTACCACTTCCCTAAGAAGATCGCTATCCATGTTCCATGGAAAGCTTTTCTGTCTAACTCCCATGATTCAACTCTATCACCAACCTCTCGTGGTTGCATCAAATCAAAAACCCTCCAGGTGGGAGGAACATTGCTCTGATACCATTGAAAGATCCCCAAATGGGTCTCTCTTGTTCTCCAACAATATTAGATCAATTAAAAACACCAAAGGCTGATTTATGATTATTGTGGCAAAATCTTAATGCAGATATGAATTTATTTGGGAAAATGCGACTAGGGTTTTAGATAGATCTTAATGCAAATGATACCCAAAAATTATATTTTCGTTCTCAAATGATTACTCGAATATTTAGAATCAATCATGCAAAAACTGAATTTATTGCAGCCAAAATAACCCGAAATCGATGTGAAATCTGATTAATATTTTGCTGAAACCCTTACAATATACTTGAGAAAATGATGAAAATACAGCGATTTGGTTTATAATATTATGGAGAATATTTGACAAGTATTTTTAAAGGAAATACCTCCATGGAAAATGCTTTCCAATAAAGCCCACATGACGGATCGATCAAGGTACTTGCCCAAAACCACCGAAAATACCCTCCTTTGGGTAGATCTGATTTGTCCTCCTCTACCCCTTGCTCACCTTTATCCTTCGGTAGATCGAACCTCTCCATGAACCTTTGGCTACAGTCATCAAAGAAGTAGACAGATTCTTCCCCTTGGGTCTTTATCAAATGATACCACCAATCTTTTGCTATCCCTTCCAAATGATAAGGAATGAATTTGAGGGCATCATCCACACACATAGGATTTGATAGCAAGTATGCCTCCAATTCTAACAACCATGATCTCACAGAAATTTTATTAGTACCATCAAAAATAGAAATCTTATCCCGCCACGGTAGTAACTTTCTAAAGAACTGCATGTCTGATGCCTTTTTTTTTTTTTTGCTTTCATTCAAATCAGATTTTTTTTTTTTTTTCCTTTATCATATTTATACCTAAGAAGATCGCTAGCCATGTTCCATGGAAAGCTTTTCTGTCTAACTCCCATGATTTAGCTCTATCACCAACCTCTCGTGGCTGCATCAAATCACAAACCCTCTAGGTGGGAGGAACATTGCTCGATACCACCAAAGATTCCCAAATGGGTCGATCCAATAGAAGAAGCTGCTGTAATTTATTTTCCAAGATACCCTCAAAATACAACTGCTTTGAAATGATTGAAAGATCCCCAAATGGGTCTCCCTTATTCTCCAACAATATTAGATTAATTAAAAACACCAAAGGTTGATTTATGACTATTATGGCAAAAATCTTAATGCAGATCTGAATTTATTTGGGAAAATGCGACTAGGGTTTTAGATAGATCTTAATGCAAATGATACCCAAAAATTACATTTTTGTTCCCAAATGATTACTCGAATATTTAGCAACTGAATCATGCAAAAAACTGAATTTATTGCAGCCAAAACAACCCAGAAATTAGATCTGAAATCTGATTAATATTCTGCTTGGAAACCCTTACAATATACATCGAAAATGATGAAAATACAATGATTTGGTTTATAATATTATGGAGAATATTTGACAAGTATTTTTAAAGGAAATACCTTTGGAAAATGTTGCCAAACTACCCACAACAGATCGATCCAACTGCTGCCCAAAAACCATTGAAAATACCTTCAAAAGCTCTTCACAAACACCGCTGAAATAAACCTGGAAAATTTGATTAACACGTTGGAAATTTCTGAGTGAAATCCCCTCTCAATCCCTTGAGGTTTTCGTCCACAAGAGGTATAAACTAAGATTTTTCGTCCTTAGAATATAATTTGCAAAAGCTCAAAGCTCAAATGCAAGAGAAATTATCATATGAAAAATCTGCCATATAGAAGAGGCAAGTCGACTTCCCTTTTAAAGGAAAAGAGCCAACAACCAACCTCCAAATCAGCCAATGAGCTCACATGATTTTTCCCATGCAAACATTTAATATTTTCCCATATTAAATGTTTTTTCCAACAATATTTCCCTCTTAGTGCAAGTCACATTTCTCTAGAGAAAATACATAAATTAATTATGTTTTTATTTTCCCTAGGCTTCATTACTCCCCTTTGGACCAAGTCGCCATTAATAATAAATCCCTTTGACAATGACTTTTGCCCCTTAAGGCAAATCGTATTTTCCATAGGGATTATAATTTATTTTTATTAAGCTAAATAAATTAATATAAGTGCTTTAATAATTTTTTTTTTTTTTATAGCACTTTATAATAATTTATTATAACTTAAGTCACCCTTATATTTTTCGTTTGGCCATTGGGTTGACAAAATGGGCTAAAGGTCTTCGATTGGAAAATGGGACATTACAGTCCTCCTTTCCCAAAATTGCTTGCCCTCAAGCAATCCTGATCTTGTTTTGTCCAAGTGTCATGCACAAGAGACAAAACATGCTGAAGTGATCCGCAAGCCTGGCACCTGTTCCTGTCAAGTGAGCTAAAACTTGCCACCATATTCCATCAACAAGTTGCTCATATATTTGGAGCAATGGTTCAACAAACTCCAAAATGAAGACTTCATCTTCTACCATATCATGCATCTCATGATGAAAATAGATTGAACTAGGCAGCAATAAACAAGATACATTATTATGTTCATCATACCTTATGATTTCATCCTGGTTCATAAAGAGCTGAAATTCTTCATCAATCAGCTTGTCTTGAGCTGCTGGTTTGGAGATTGCAACAACCTGCAATTCCAAACAAGTGTCCATGTGAGGCTTCTCCTCATGTGCCAGGTGCTCCATCGAGCCTTCCTTTGTGGGTGTAGACTCCTTTGCATCATTCGTCCCCATCTTTGTTTTGAACTCTTGTAGGTGTTGTCTCGCTCGAGCGGCTATCAATTTGACAGCTCTAGCTCTGGTATTCCATTCCTCACACCTTTTAAGAGTTTCCATTACATCTTCATTGGTTGCATATACAAATTTCCTTTCCTGAACTTTCTCTCTAGGCTCTTTTTCTTCTTCCCGTGGCTGCAACTCTGATTTATCTTCATGTGTAGATGATATGACCAAATTCAAATCAGCACTATCAAATTCATCATATAATTTTTTTTTTTACATGGATAGGTATAAATTTTTCCCATTGATTGTAATCAGATTTTTAGAATTATTTTCAGTCATTTCCAGCAGTGTATTTTGAGGGTATCTTGGAAAATAAATTGCAGCAGTTCTTCTATTGGATCGACCAGTTTGGGACTGATTTGGCATGTTCTTTGAGGTATATAAATCTGATTTCTATTGTTAAATATTCTCCATAATATTATAAACCAAATCGCTGTATTTTCATCATTTTTGAAGTATATTGTAAGGGTTTCTAGGTAGAATATTAATCATATTTCACATCTGATTTCTGGGTTGTTTTGGCTGCAATAAATTCAGTTTTTTGCATGATTCAGTTGCTAAATATTCGAGTAATCATTTGGGAACGAAAATGTAATTTTTGGGTATCATTTGCATTAAGATCTATCTAAAACCCTAGTCGCATTTTCCCAAATAAATTCAGATCTGCATTAAGATTTTTGCCATAATAGTCATAAATCAGCCTTTGGTGTTTTTAATTGATCTAATATTGTTGGAGAACAAGAGAGACCCATTTGGGGATCTTTCAGTGGTATCAGAGCAATGTTCCTCCCACCTGGAGGGTTTTTGATTTGATGTAGCCACGAGAGGTTGGTGATAGAGTGAATCATGGGAGTTAGACAGAAAAGCTTTCCATGGAACATGGATAGCGATCTTCTTAGGGAAGTGGTAGACACCCATCAGCAGATGATGCAGACCATGCAGCAGTTGATGGATGTGGTTAGGTCAAGAGGTACGAGAGACAGTTTGAGAGTCAGACAAGATCGGAGGCCTAAATCATCATCACTTTCTATTCACAAAGGTCCAACACCACAAGACAAAGAAGTGGAATTGTTTATGCATTGGAAGGAATAGAGAATCTTCACATATGGTTGATACAACTCTTCATGAGAGTGCTTTGGTGTCTTCAAGTTCCAACGAGGTATGCAAAAATTTATATGATGAATTTGATAGTGCTGATTTGAATTTGGTCATATCATCTACACATGAAGATAAATCAGAGTTGCAGCCAAGGGAAGAAGAAGAAGAGCCCAAAGAGAGTGCGGAAAAGAAATTTGTATATGCAACCAATGAAGATGTAATGGAAACTCGAAAAGATGTGAGGAATGGCATACCGAGCTAGAGCTGCCAGATTGATAGTCGCTCAAGCGAGACAACACCTACAAGAGTTCAAAACAAAGATGGGGACGAATGATGCAAAGGAGTCTACACCCACAAAGGAAGGCTCGATGGAGCAACTGACACATGAGGAGAAGCCTCACATGGACACTTGTTTGGAATTGCAGGTTGTTGCAATCTCCAAACCAACAGCTCAAGACAAGCTGATTGATGAAGAATTTTAGCTCTTTATGAACCAGGATGAAA
The DNA here is from genome assembly GCA_018340775.1 of Taxus wallichiana var. yunnanensis. NCBI lineage: Eukaryota > Viridiplantae > Streptophyta > Pinopsida > Cupressales > Taxaceae > Taxus > Taxus wallichiana. Next base: position 725,186,497 of record CM031235.1, read on the forward strand.
TCATAAGGTATGATGAACATAATAATGTATCTTGTTTATTGCTGCCTAGTTCAATCTATTTTCATCATGAGATGCATGATATGGTAGAAGATGAAGTCTTCATTTTGGTGTTTGTTGAACCATTGCTTCAAATATATGAGCAACTTGTTGATGGAATATGGTGGCAAGTTTTAGCTCACTTGATAGGAACAGGTGCTAGGCTTGCGGATAACTTCGGCATGTTTTATCTCTTGTGCATGATACTTGGACAAAACAAGATCAGGATTGCTTGAGGGCAAACAATTTTGGGAAGGGAGGACTATAATGTCCCATTTTCCAATCGAAGACCTTTTGCCCATTTTGTCAACCCGATGGCCAAAGGAAAAATATAAGGATGACGTAAGTTATAATAAATTATTATATAGTGCTATAAAAAATAAAATAAAATTATTAAAGCACTTATATTAATTTATTTAGCTTAATAAAAATAAATTGTAATCCCTATGGAAAATATGATTTGCCTTAAGGGGCAAAAGTCATTGTAAAGGGATTTATTATATTTTAATCCTCTCGAAAGGATAATGGCGACTTGGGCCAAAGGGGAGTAATGAAGCCTAGGGAAGATAAAAACATAATTAATTTATGTATTTTCCCTAGAGAAATGCGACTTGCACTAGGAGGGAAATATTGTTGGGAAAAACATTTAATATGGGAAAATATTAAATGTTTGCATAGGAAAAATCATGTGAGCTCATTGGCTGATTTGGAGGTTGGTTGTTGGCTCTTTTCCTTTAAAAGGGAAGTCGACTTGCCTCTTCTATATGGCAGATTTTTCATATGATAATTTCTCTTGCATTTGAGCTTTGAGCTTTTGCAAATTATATTCTAAGGATGAAAAACCTTAGTTTATACCTCTTGTGGACGAAAACCCCAAGAGTTCTCTTGTGGACGAAAACCCCAAGGGATTGAGAGGGGATTTCACTCAGAAATTTCCAGCGTGTTAATAAGATTTTCCAGGTTTATTTCAGCAGTGTTTGTGAAGAGTTTTTGAAGGTATTTTCAGTGGTTTTTGGGCAGCAGTTGGATCGATCTGTTGTGGGCAGTTTGGCAGCATTTCCCAGAGGGAGACCCATTTGGGGATCTTTCATTCTTGTACGCACAAGACAATAAAATCGTCTCTAGTTCCACTATCGTTTACATGTTTTTGTGTCTGCAAGGCCATAAAATATTATCTCATTTTTGTGTTTACATGGTCATGTGCTCTTGAGACCAAAAAATTGTCTCTCATTTCACTATTGTGTACATGGCCTTTGCTCCCTGTGAGACCATGAAATACTCCCTCATTTCATGGTCCAGACTCCATAAGACCACAACATTGTCTCTTTTAGCATGGTCTGTCATCTACAAGACCACAACATGCTCTCTTATTTCATGCTCTAGCAATTGCAAGAGCACTATATGGTTGTCTGTCCATAAAAACTTAGATTTTTCTCTCATTTTTTTTTCCCGTCTATTTTGGATCAGACCTGATTCACAAACCTGCAAGCTTATATATTTTACTTCTGATAATACCATGATTGAAATTCTGCAGACTGACACCTTATCCAAAACTGGAGTTTTTTTTACAAAGGTCAAAATCTAGACCTACGAACAAGTATATCATTATATTTAATATCAGTGACAGACAAAGGGCATCACTGACTGCATCTAAAATTAAGTTGGCAGGTAGTGCACTCCAATCTTTGTTTGGGAAAAATATAAACTCCATTTTCATTCTCAGGTCCTTGTGAATCTTCTTTGTAGCCTTCTGGGCTTCCTTCCCACCCTTTTAGGTACTTAATTTTGGCCTGTAGTTTTACATTTTCCTTTTGGGCAAACTATCTCTGGGACTACAAAATTGCTTTAGACTATCAACACATCTCTTTGGCATGTTTAACTTCATCAATTTCTCTGTGCTTTCTCTAGTGGTTGCTTCCATTTTTCAATCACTTGTTCAAGTCTGTACATGCCTCTTCTAGCTGCTGGTGCTTAAATTGTTCTAATCTCCCATTTGTAATTAAGCAGCGTGGGTCTCTGATGACTCTTCCCATTCTGTATTTTATCCATACTTCTGTTCGCCTCAATGTTGTGTGCTAAGTATGAGTAAAATATAGAAAGTTGGAACAATTAACCAGGGTATTTCATATCCTTGCAATATGCTTTGAGTCTAGAAAAGATTGAAATGTCTTGCATTCAACAATTTAAACAGGGTAACTGTGTGCCACAGAGATTAGTTCGAATGATAGAACACCCATTGTTGCTGCAGAAGCATTCTAACAGAAAATTCGACCAAAGTATATAAACTATAGTCCAGAATCTGCTGCTTAGAAAAGATTGTGTGGCATGATTAAAATATGCAAATACATCTCAAAGAAAAGTTTGGTAACTTTTCCCCATGATGTTCTTGAAAACTTATGAACTTTGAAATCTTGAGAGTGCTGCCTGTTGGTTGATGGAAAAAATATGTTTAAGATTTTTCATTTTTTTTTCAATTGTAGGCTACAAATGCCAAAAGCTATATTTACGTTATAGTATCTAAATCAAGTTGTCATTTAGGAATTTGCATATCTCCTATCATATTGTTGATCTTGAGGCAACTCCTCGGCAAGTTTACAAGAAAAGAAACACTAAAATGAAATTTGGCACGTGTAACTGACAAATGAAATTGCCTTCTTAAGTGGAAGAACACAATTCAAAGTTAGAGTGTTGTAATTTCTGAAGCAGAGTACTATAAAGGTCTGACATATTCAGATCACGCATATGCCATATATATGTTCCATGCCTTGTTAAATTTGATGCTTATCTAAGAGTTCAAGCTTCAAACTTGACTGGTGGATCTAATATTTTACAAGGAGTGATTTCCTTGTGATCGATCTTTGTTTAATATCAAAAACCCTTCTTTCTGATGTGTAAAGTAGGCCAATAGTTTTATTCGTGGGAAACATTAAAGTCCAAGTGTCAGTGTAATGATGATGTCTACGGCAGGTGGAAGGCTTAGAATCTTTTTCCAGCTATTTGCTATCTTGTTCTTTAATGACTAGAAATTTGTGTGCAATCATAATTTTGTTAACTTTGCTCTTTAGGTAATGAAGTTTTAATTTTGGTTTAATTTTGTTTAGTTTGTAATATGAAATTGTTAAATGGTACTAGTCTGACTCGTATAACATTGTTAGAACAGGTCCTATATGTAACACTTGAACTCATTCAACATAAGTTGTACCTGAACATTTTGATATGGCTCTAGGCTTCTAGCCTTTTACAATCAAGTATAATTTTAAGAAATTTGAGTAGTTTGCTATCTATATGTATTATGTTTTAACTTTTGAAGTTTTCTGATGTTGTTGTTTGGGATGTACTGTGCAGGTTGGGTCTTGTTGCAACTATCAAGGTATCTATTTGCATTATTTTTGTCTGGGGTTCACTTAGTAAAATCATATTCAGAACACGTGTATTTGGAGCCTTTTATTGGTTAATTGAGTAAAAGCATATTCAGAACATGTGTATTTGCGGCCTGTTCTTGCCTTTTAAATATTCTTTCTATATTTAGAATTTACCACCACATTGACTCATCCTTGCAACCATGTTATTGCAATGGGATCTTTTCTTTATATTCTAAGGTTTTGTCCTTTAAAAACTACATGTCAAATATACTCTTGATATGCATTGAAGTGGGTATACTTGGAGTTTGTTAAGATTTTTCTTTTGCAGGTTTTGGGGCCCTGTGTGTAGTTTTATTACGCTTTGCACTTTCTGACAGCATTTTTTATTTCTCTCTTTTCAATAGCATTGCAAATTCTTAGCATTCTTGGTGGTCCATTCAAGATTGCTAGTTCAAGCTTTCCTGTATGCAATTTAAAAGTGGGCTGTGCCTGTCCCCTATCCATTTCTTATAATTGTCTTATACATTTCAAACTTATTAATCATAGTTTTAATGAAGAGACATAGAGATGTCATATAACAAATATTCTGTATGTAGCTATTGCTTTGGCTCACAGGAGAGATCAGTTGACATGTGGTCCTATAATTTATTTACACGGACCCATTGATGCTGTATAATTTTGTTTTAAAGAGGTTAGAACTGACATATTTTGCAACTTGGATATGCTTCTTACTTGCATAACCTACAATTTATTCATGATTAAATTTGGGCAACTCTGGGAGTCATGTAGTTATAAGACATTATCAAAACTTAGGAAAGAATAAAGATGGGTTATTTAATTATTTATGTGTGTGTGGTTGCATGTGGGCATGCTTATGTTCTCCCTAAATGTGTCATATATTTCATTAGCATACATGATATACATGTTTATATGGTAACCAATGGGTGTTGCATATCTGCCTCTTTCTTTCAATTAGGCTGCAGAAAAGCTGCGTTTCTTGCACTGTATACATCAACATGGAATTAAACATAAACGTGACAATTGAAAAAACCCATTCCATGCATTTGAAGATAAGATATAAAATAAGTTTAAGGTGAGAATAAGGAACGATCAGTAAACCTTAAGCAAGGAGAGAGGTCGTTAAATAAGCAGAAATTTAGAACAAGGAACAATTCTCTCTCTTTTTTTGGTTGGAGAAGGGATTCTACTAGTTCATCTTGAGAAAAGTTTCAGAACAAGTAAAGATTCACATGTTTAATATTAAGGTTGAGCAGTAATGAACTATTTGGTAGACATGTCTAAGTTTAAGGTGAGAATAAGGAACGATCAGTAAACCTTAAGCAAGGAGAGAGGTCGTTAAATAAGCAGAAATTTAGAACAAGGAACAATTCTCTCTCTGTTTTTGGTTTAAGAAGGGATTCTACTAGTTCATCTTGAGAAAAGTTTCAGAACAAGTAAAGATTCACATGTTTAATATTAAGGTTGAGCAGTTATGAACTATTTGGTAGACATGTCTAAAGTGGACGATGATTATAACTATATCCAAAATGGTATTGTATGTACAAAATGAAGGATTTGGTTTGAGATCTGTGAAGGTCATGAATTTTAGATTTGGGAGCAAAGATGGTATGTAGGGCATATAAAGAAAATGATAGGTTTTGGAGCAGGGTGGTTAGAGGGAAGTATTTTGACAGCCATGAAGCTGAAAGGAAAGTATTTAGAGCCTCTTCCCTATGATTCTCAAGCATGGATTTTATTGGGAAGTCATATTCTCTAAACTAAAGGGGACTTAGAATGGAATGTAAGGGTGGGTTGCAAAGCTTTGTTTTGGGATAATACTTGGACAAGATCGGCTCAAAATAATGAGTTTGCTGATGTAAAGGTGAGCATAAAGGATTTGCGGCGACAAATCTAAAGACTATTTCATTTATTTAGAAGGAAGGAGAAAATGGAAGCATTTCAAATGTCCCCATCATTTTGATAGAGAAAAATGGCAATTTTGGATAATATTTTGAGGAAACCCCTCTTCTAATGTGAGAGGGAGTGATTAACTCATATGGGGCAAGGTCAAAAATACAAAGATATCTTTCAGAAAAATGAATGGGAAGGAAAACAATTCCCAACTAAAACTATGTGGCTCTAGCAAGAACTTCCAAAGGGAAATTATTTTATATTGCTAGCAATTTCAGGTGAGGCACTGATGTATGATGCTCTCACTCATCGAGGATTTCATGGCCCAGAAAGATGCCCTTTATGCAAGGGCAACTTGTAATATGGGGATCATCTATTTCTGCATTGTAAGGTGTCAAGGGAGATTTCAGATAGATTCTTTAGTAAAATGGAAATAGGATGGGTGATTTTGGATTGGATATTGGCGTGGAAAAGAAGGCTTTTAGAATGTGATTTTGAAGGCCATTTGGACAATATGCTAATTTGAAATCCATGGCTGGAAAGAAACTCCAAAATGTTTGGAGAGAAGGAAAATCTGCAGTGGAGAATACGGGTAAGATGGTCTACAATATCACAATTGGTCGATTTTGGAAGCCTAGATGAGTGATCTAAAAAGATGGAAGGTGATTAAGATATTTGATTACGGGTTTGGCGGAAAAAGACTGGAAAAGCTTAAAGATGTGTGGAAAAAATCTCCAAAGATCGGGTTAAAATCAATTTTGAATGGAGCTGCAAGAGGAATCCAAGATTAACAAGATGGATCTTTGGAGATGATGTTGAACAACCTTTGTCAATGTCTTCAGTCCACTCAGGTCTGAATACAAATAATAAGACAAAACAACAAAAAGGACTTGTGTAATGACTGGAAAAGAAACAAATATCATTCTGGAAATTAAGATGGAAACTGAGAATTTTGAGATCTCATACCAACATGTTAGGAGGACAGGAAATACGCTGGCAGATCTAATGACCAAATGGGATGGATGGGGAAGAGTTGGGCAAGATGGTTTATACTTACTCTTTCCCCTCTGTGGTGTTAAAGATAATTTCAGAAGATTGTGCGAAAGTGGAAGAGCTTTCTCTCCACTGAAAATTGTTAAACTTTGGATCAAGAAAGACTTTTGTGGATAAAAATTGTCTTTATCTGCTCAGAAGTGCATTTAGTTTTACCAATTTTTTTGCAGTTGGAAAATGCTTGGAGCCGAAGATGGGAGATTTCGCAATAGGCAGAAAACAGATGCTTAAATTTGAGTTTTAAAATTCATTTCATTTTCAGTTTCCTAGTTTGGTTATCAACACCAATTAGGAGTTGGCATCTTGGGCAACTTTTTTTCGGGATTAGGGTCCTTAGTCTTAGGTACCTTGATCATAAACAAAAAAGAAAAAGAAAAACTGATTATACAATAAAATTTAGGTTTAGCATGTATATTATATGTTGGATTGTCTTAATTTTTCAATCTTCAAGATTCGATTCTATTGCTTTTAAATACTTATATATATTTTTTAAATTCACAGATTGCTCTATTCTGTTTTAAAAATGCTCTGAACCAGGTCCGGCTGGATCTGGTAACTATGCTATTTTTCTCATCCAAAATTTAAAACAGATGCTTAAATTTGATTTTTAAAATTCAGATCATTTTTAGTTTCCTAGTTTGGTTAGTTAATGCCAATTGGGAGTTGGCATCTCAGCCAACATTTATTTTTGGGATCAGGGTCCCTTAACCTTAGCTGCCTTCAGCAAAAAATATTATACAATAAAATTTAGGTTTAGAGCATGGATTTTAGATTTTGGATTTGGTCTTAGTTTTTCTTTTTAGTTTAAATCTTCAATAATTGGATTGCTCTACTCTCTGAAAAATCCGGTTCAGTCAGGATATGAACCATATCACCTGGCTAGCTTTCCTAGACCACATTTTTAAATGAAACATTTATCGCTGAAGCAACATGTTTATCATCTGCCCTTGACAAAAACCAGAATCTATGTTCCTAGAATGGAAAGTTGATTGGATCTGATTGTCAGTTTCTTATGAATGTTGCTTTGCCATAAAGAATTGCACAAATAAAAGTTGAAAGAAGATTTTAGATTTGAAGTCAATCAGGGGATGCAATTAGGATTCTATGTTGGGAAATGGTTGACTTCAGAAGATTTTCGAACTGCATTGGTTGACTATCAATTACCTTCACCTCTTTCCTTTTGGATTTGCACCTGAATCAAAACCTTGCATGCACATTGCATCGGATCTCAAAAGGAACAATGTCATATGATCAGAAAGAAAGTTTGCCTCTTATAATTAGGCACTTATGATTGTTTTCTCTTGAAAGGATCGGGCAAATGAAATTTATAAGAAGGTTGAAGATTCAAAGTCAATTCGGGAAGAAATCAGGATGCCATCTTAGCTGCTTGCCTCTATATTGCGTGTAGGCAAGAAGATAAACCTCGTACAGTGAAAGGTACGTGAGACCCATTTTAACAAACAAATTTCCTGGATTCTCATTTTCTCAGATCATGGTTTTGAACTGCCTGCTGGTTGTTCTTTACATTGCAGAGATTTGCTCGGTTGCCAATGGAGCTTCAAAAAGGAAGTGGGACGAGCAAAGGAGTTTATTGTGAAACAGCTGGAGGAAGAAATGGGAAAATCCATGGAGATGGGAACAATTCATGCCGGGACTTTTTGGTATGTTGTTTTGTCACCTGTTCCCGGAGACTAAATTTTAGCAGCAAGATGATCAACTGTGTCAAGTGCAAAAAAATCCCATCTAGTGTATAAAGCAATGTTTAGTAGGGTCCAAGTCAATTAATTTGTAATCAGAATGTTAAGGATGTGGACTAAACTGACGCAGTAAACATAATTCTTTGAACTGTGATTGTTTGAATATTTTTCTCATTAGATTTGTTAGGTGCGGGCTTTTCCTAACATGGGTTGCATGGAATTCTAAATATTTGTTTTCATGTTTTCTTGTACCACAGAGGCGTTTTTGTTCACATCTTGGCATGAATCACCAGACCGTCAAAGCCGCCACAGAAGCTGTGAAAAAGTCAGAGGAGCTTGACATAAGGTATGCCATATTTGTATAAATATATAAGTAGCTCAGACACTTTGCTTTGTGAAAACTCCCAAGATGTTATAGGTTATGCTCAACTCTTGATAAGATTGGGCATCTCTAGGTTAGAGATCTTCATGCATCATATTGAGTATTCATGTGTGTGTCACTGCCTGTTTTTCTGTCTGTCTGTCTTGTGCCTATCTTATGCTGCTGGAATATGCCATTTAAAACCTTTTGCACTGTTTTGGAAAACAAGTAACTGGACTTGGAAAAACCATACTTTCTCATCTTTTTGAATTTAGAGATCATTTTTCCCAATTTCACGGAGTCATACTTTTCAGGTCCTAAATAGCAATTATGTGGAGATTCACTAATCATTTTAGGTCTATTTCCAGTCATTATGTTCTTTAGAATTAGTCATTGAAGATTGCATACCTGCATAAGAGGTTATGGTGGAAAAGGGACGCCAGATCTCAAAACTTCAGATTTCTTTATGAAATGTGCATAGAGAAATAATCTAAGCTTGCAGAATGCATGGATATTTTTCTGGTAGTGCACGAGGAGAAAATGGAAAGAATAGCAGACAATGAGCTTTTGATTATCATAATGATAGCACAAAATTTGAATTTGACAATTTAGCTCAAATTAGTTTTTCTGACATTTTGTCAACATGTCTTTTCAAGTCAGTGGATGTGTACTTTTTGCACTCAAAGAACTAACCCAAATGCCATCCTCTGGGATAACAAAGCAGTTACCTTTACTTAGCAAGATACCAAGCTTGAACTTTAGATTGAATATATGTTAAACATTATACATGGTCTGAATATGTTGACAATTCAGGTGTTTTAAGGTCAATTTTCTAGTTTTTGCTATGTTTTTCATCAGTGTTTGCAGGTGCTTTGGTAGGTAATGTCCTTACTGTAGTTTCGCTGTTTGTGAAATCAAGTTATCTTTACTTAGCAAGATACCAAGCTTGAACTTCAGATTGAATATAGGTTAAACAGTATACATGGTCTGGGTATGTTCATAATTCAGGTGTTTTAAGGACAATTTTCTTGTTTTTTGCTATGTTTTTCATAAGAGTTTGCAGGTGCTTTAGTATATAATGTCCTTAATGTACTTTCACTGTTTGCAAAATCAAGCTATCTTTACTGAGCAAGATACCGATCTTGAACTTTAGATTGAATATATGTTTAACAGTTTACATGGTCTGGGTATGTTCACAATTCAGGCGTTTTAAGGACAATTTTCTCAGTTTTGCTATGTTTTTCATCAGAGTTTGCAGGTGCTTTGGTAGATAATATCCTTACTGCAGTTTCACTGTTTGAGAAATAAAAAGTCATTCGAACTGAAGTATTTTGTTTATCAACATACTAACATTTCACGTGGGCGGTTTTAGAAATGGGCATACATGCCTTTTGTAAGTGTCAATTTCTTTTCTGATGTACATTGTCGATATTTTGGGATGGTGAATGCATGTGTCTTTACCGATCTATAATCTTTAGTCGTGCTCTGACTGCTGGGATGTTTTTTGTTCGACTCCATTACTCAAGTTTAGTGTTGACTGAGCCAAAAGATTGAAGAAACACATTCTCTGCTTGTTGCTGATCAAACTTTAGTATCTCTCCATGTCAGTGATGCATTTTATGCTCGATGTAAAAACTCTAATTTAGGCATTGTTTGGTGTATATCAATAAATTACATATCAATCAGTGATAAATGAGTTGGTGGCCTATGATTAATATAAATTGCTCAATGTAGTCAATAAAAGAAAGTTTTGTGTCCATGAAATTTTGGTATACCCGAGGCTTTGAATGTTGAGGTATAGTTAACTTTTTGACATTGGTAATAATTTCAAGTTATTTGCAATCAAAGTGCTTGTTCCTTATGGTTGTAACTGCTCCAGTTCTTATTCCTGGCAAAACATTTCTAAATAAGTATGGCATAGGTACCTATACTGGTTGCCAGGTGTACATTATGCTATGGAATCAGGGAATGAAGATGCCGAGGACAATGAGACGATGATGATATTTTATTATTTAACTTTGAAGGTTCTTTAGATCAGATTGGTCTGTAACAACTATCAGAGTGTATAAATCCTTGCTGCAAAATTTGATCTTAGAGTTGATGTCAACTTTCGCAAATCTGCTTATCATTGGACTCCTCTGAGTTGAGTTTTCCTGGAAAGGAGTAATAAGTCGTAAGCAAAATAATAAATGGTTAAATGAATAAAATAAGACAAAATTCTCCTCAAGTTTGCTAACCATATCGAAGAAGAGGCTTGTTACGTCACTGCCGATTTACAATGTGATCAGGAAAGGACTATTAGCACCTGTGCTGTGCAGGAGGATATTCAAAGCCAAAAATTGGCGATAAATTGTGATACAGACTCTATATAATTTATCTTTGCGAAAATCGCGAGAAGATAAATGCTGATTAATTGGCAATTTTTGCTGAGAAATCACTGTCATTTCTCAGCAAAATTCGCTGATTAATTGACATCTGCTTGCCAGTTACAGGGAAAAAAGTCCAGGCATTTATAAAAGTCATTAATGGAAAAAAACACTTTTTCATGCTTATTTCTGCAGTGTTTAACTCTGTGTTTTTCCCACAAAGAACTCGGTGAGTTTTTGGCCGTTTTTGAATCTATGCTTCATTCATTAACATTGTAGATAGAAGTGTTAATCAGCAAGCAAGCTGCAGATTGGTGAACATCCTGCCTTTTCTTATTGCTGTTAATCCAGATTACACTTTTTCTACTGTGTATTCCATTCAATCTTTCAATAGTGTCATAATAGTTCCTCTTGCATGTCCCATTGAACATGGTAGGAGTATTTGAGCATTGACGTCAGACCACAAGAACCATCAGATCACTTCCTGTGGTGTTTGAACAAAGTTCTAATGGCAAAACCAACACAAGACTAAATTCATGCAATGATCAAGAATGAAATTGTAGTACTCAAAAAACAATGAAAATTTCTTTCAAGCCAATTTGCAAATGTCCTCAAACGGGTGGTGCCATTTGGTGGCTGAGTTGCCCCTAGGTTTCAAGTAGGAAAGATAAACGCAGACACATTAGACAAGTGATTAGATTAGTTAGACTCTTTACTTTTTTATGAGTAACTACTATGATGGAGAAAAGATCAAGATCACACTACTGAAACTTCCGTCACTGTTCTGATCCAATTCGGGATACATTCCTAGAAGTCTTCAAGGATGATTTTTAAGGATGAATACTATTATGAAGATCATTACATTTAGCGGCAACAACTTCTGCAAGGACATTTCCAAACACCGATCCCTTCCACGACCTCTATGTAATGATGGGTTCATTTGAGTTTGAGGAGCATAGAGTTCTCAAATACCGCAACACCCACTGACTCTTCCTTCAATCCAAACTGAAGCTGGCTCGAGTCAAGATGCTTGGTGAAACCTATAGCTTTGCGGTGACTATCGAGGAAGAGTCAAAGATGTAGAGCAAGTGGGACATATTGTCTCTGTCAACAAAGGCACTTGCTTCGGACTAGAGCCAACTGACCAAGACAGGCAAGTGGTGCGACAAACACTAACACCACAACTACTCCATTGCAGAGTGCCATGTGTAAATAAACTTGCTTGCGCATGCAGGCACTGGGGATCTTGAAGACGAGCGTTTCACAGAAGTGGAGAACACCTCTTGACGCTACTTGCCTTAGTGCAACAATCACACCAGCAGTGCATGACGCTGGATCAAAATGCCTATTCCATTCGCAGATGTGGGTTGAAATGGAAGCCATTGGATTTTCTATTCGATGGTTGGAGCATGAAGAATCTCATCTTTGAAGCAACTGTTAAGTGATGTATTCTTCCAACGCGCCTCATCCACATCCATATCATTTGGGATGGATCAGCTTTTGTGACACCAAGGATATACACATTGCACAACAATGCTGGCTGCTTCACATATGCCGTCCATCCTTTTAGAGAGGAGCTAGTTTGTGGTGTGGTGCCAATTGATGCTTGTGATATCATCCTTGGGTGCACATACATGCATAGCCACCACAGTGTGTATGCAACCTATCCTCAGAGTATTGTCATCTCAAATGGAAGCAAGAGGTACCAGATTCTTGAAGTGATTTCATGCTCAAAAAATGTACCCCTGGGAAGATTGTACCCACTCCTTAGTTGGAACTTAATGCAATCGGGATGATTGCCCTTCAAGGAAGGAAGAATGATCCTGTGCAACCACACTCTCTTGCCTTGAGTGCATTCATAATCTGTGCAACTCTGCACAAGTTTGCACTTCGAGCACATTTGCGCAGCCATTTGCATCATACATTTCTTGCACAATGCCAAAGAACATGTTGTGTAGCTCCACATACAACATCAACTTGCAGTTCCACTGTGCTTGTAGCATTGTGTCACCTGCAGCCTTGCACTGTGCATGCAACATTGCTCACAGCACCACACCATGCCCACAACAACATTACACTGCTCCATGCCTCGCCATGCACACAACCTCAACGTAGTCTTGGCCATCCGGCAACACCTCTAGATGCACCGCACAACTTAGCTTCTGTGCCAGATCTTTGGTTTACACATCAGCCATATGGATACCTTTTTCCAATAGCACGTCCGAAGCATGCATTATGCTAGTACACCTGACAACTTCTTGCTCACACCTGGCAGTCCAGCCACATAATGGTAGGAAGGCGAAGAATCACACATTGGAATCTCAAGCAGTTCAACGTCCATAATGGTTCTTGTGCCTTAACTACTTTGTAATATTTATGTACATGTCTGTAGCCTTAGATAGCAAGCAGACATGTAGAAGATAAACAACTATACATCTTTCTCAAGAGTATGCTATGTACAAAATGCACATGTAAATACATGCATTTATTGTTCTAGTTCTATTTTCATTCATCTCTATTTCACTCAATTCTAGAGCTTCCACATATGCTTACAACACATCTAGATCCTCATCTAGGGCATTGTTCCCCAGGCACACTGGGATGTGGATCATCTGATGTTGTATTTCATGAACCAGGGTATAATTGCAAACATTCGTGTAGACGGCGGGACAAGGGGGAAACATCCCCACACATTTCTTTCCAGCAAGAAAACACATGGGACATCCCCTGGATGTCCTTGAATATCAGGAGATGCCCCCTTTCTTTGGGGACGTCTGTTTTTTGTTGGTTTTGGAAGCCACTTATCAAACTCTGTATTGTATAAATCTACTTAAAATTCACTTTGGAAGCTCCAATCACTTATCAAACTCACAAAGGCTATATGTATATTTCGTGTAAGAAGAGAGGTTGCATAGGTCAAAATGTTTACCGGTTAACCATAACCCACCTGTATTATATTACAAAGACATAATAAGAATCAAGAGGGATATATGAAGACAATTTTTTGAGCACTAATTCACATGGACCGTCACAGACTGCCATTCATAAATTTTTAAGAATATATTTGTATATTTTTAATATTTATAATTTATAATATTATTTTAATAGCCGTGTCCCCTCCGTCCTGAAATGTTGGAAATATTTTGCCACTCCGGAAACTTTGTTCCACTGTCCGAGAGTCTTAAGTAACCGTGGATTTACCCAACTGGAGGCAGAATGATATTTACTAGAGCATTAATAAGGGTTCAATCTTAATAATCAAGGTGGTGTTGGCATGCTTTCTTGAAGGCATTCTTTTGGTCTGCATTTAAAGAAAAAAATAAACTTTGAATGTAAAAAAACAATTCAAAGAAAACATAATTGCATTTGATCATGATTGGAGATTTCTCTTGTTGGACAGCAATTTTGTTTTCTTCAACAATGGACGCAGTATGCCCCACACAGTAAATAAGTGTAATGTGGGTTAGTGTTTGGGCCCTAAGCCTCACCAGCTTTAAATAAAAGAGTATTAGTACAATATTTTAAATGCATTTATCTGAAACACGCCGAGAGATATCAATATAGAGGTTTTCATTTTAGAGTTTTCACATACCACATTGATTAGTAACTCCAATACCTTCACCAATTTCCCATTTTGACTGGAGAAAATGACATCCATCTAGCTACACCATTGTGACGGGCTCAAAATAACTTTTTCCTGGAAAAAACAGGCTCCAAACTCCACCATATGGCAAAAATGATTAACAATTTTTGGATCAACTTGTCCAAGTGAAAAAAGAAACTTTTAAATGACGATTAAATAGACGTCAAATTTAAGGCTGAAATTTCTTGTGACTGTTGAATGGACGTCAAATTTTAAAGTCGAATAAAAAAGTGAACTCACTCCATTACACTACATCCCCACTGCCATTGTAGAATGCCTCTCAGCGTAATTGGAAATTCTGTACAGGCATGCATAAAAATTTGTTAAAATGATAATATTTTGCAAGAGCATGGTTAACAGGGCTTCCAGGTGCCTATGTTGGGCCCACCAGAGGAGAGGGTAGAATTGTGTTTTTAGATCTAGATCATGTGAGAGTTGATGGGAATCTGTTTCTTTTTGGATCTGATGCTTTACCTCAGTCGGGTTTTAATTTTGTGATGAGTCTAATGAATGCTGTTTTATAATTTATTTGCAGGAGGAGTCCCATATCAATTGCAGCAGCTGCAATCTACATGATATCTCAACTCTCAGAAGACAAGAAACCTCTCAAAGGTGCTTCTATATTATTTAACACTTGATTTTTTAATGTTGTAGGTTCTTTTTTTTCCCATAGTGTTCTACTATTTTCTTTAAAAGTAATCCGTGTGTCTCTATGCAACAATCTCAGATATATCACGAGCTACAGGAGTGGCAGAGGGTACAATAAGAAACTCATACAAAGACTTATATCCTCATGCATCAAGGTTGATACCTGATTGGTTTGCAAAGGAAGAAGATTTGAAAAATTTGTGTGCTCCTTAATGATTTAAAATATGAGGATATCAGATTCAAGATTCTTCTCTGAATATTATGTACACATAGCAGCAATGGGGGATCTGGTGCTGCTGGCAAAAAACAGTTGACTTGGTCTTCATTTAAATTTTGACATTGTTAGAGGCAAGGTGGATTGTTTGCATCAGAGGTGGCGGTCAATTCATGCTAAAATGCATTCACACTTTAGTTATAGAGTCTTAATGTTTATTGGATTCCCTCAATCTGTGAAGATAGTTCGACAAGATGAGGTTTGGTCAAGTTTGTTAAGGTGCAGCAAGCTAAAAATTAAAATTGTGCCTGCAAAGTTCATGCCTTAATGGTCATCAGAAAAGTCTAGCTTGCACTCCTTGATAAAATTGGCTTGTAATAGTTGTTATTGCGCCTCCATTTGAAATTCATGTATGTAGTTTAGTGTTAATTGAGTTTAGCAGATGGCTGCTGAATATTAGTTTCTCCTGGATGTTTGGATATATGCTATATAATGTATAGAAACGGGCATCTCTTCTTCAAACAAATGAACTCATTTTTTCTAAAATAACTTTATTTGATTTTGAACATGATAAAGACACAGTGTTAAGGTTATATAGAGATGTTATTGTTTGAACGAAGCAAATACTATCTCTATCTGCTTTTGATGATTTATTTAGTAAAACAAGTTATCAACATGGCTGGTTTTATTAGTTTTAATCTTCCAATCACTTGTCCTAAAAGTATGGTGCTGTGTACCGAAGTATGCATTCTACTCGACTTGTATTAAATCTCCCAAGACTGTATTATCTCATTGTAGTTTTGTGTATAAAATTACTTTGTTCTTATTGTGAGGTTAGAGAGATTATTCTCAAGTGGTCCTTGGGAATTGTAAAAATGAGGGAAAGGTGTATGGATCCTCTTAGCAAACTCCGATAATATTCCAAATACTATCGACAACCTTATTTTTGGAATTTTATGGAACATTGATGTCTTTTTCAATTACAACATTTCCCAAAGCTAGATTAGTACTAATATTCCCACAAATGTGATAATTTCCTAAGAATACACCGGACTACCAACAATTCTAAGCCATCTCTTGCACTTGCACCTGGATCTGCCATTCAATTGGATTTAGAGTTCTTTGACTTTGATTGGCGTAGTGATGTTTTCCGTAAAAACACCATAATACCAATACTTTTAGCCATCTCTTGCACTAGCACATGGATCCGTCATTTAATTGGATTTAGTGTCCTGACTTTGATTTGTTTTTACTTCCAACTGCATCTTTTTGGTTGGTGATTTGTAATAGTGCCTAATTTTATTTGGGTGTTTTGGGATATGAAAATTATTGCAATCTGAGAGGTGCTTCATTGTGTGACCAGTCATGTCGACCCAGTTGATGTTTAGTGGAGGTATGCGCGTCGCTCTATGGCACTTATGGAGGAGTCAAATTCAGTTTAGAATACAGTTTTAAAACTGAACAGTTTTACCAATGACATGTTTGCAGTAAAGTGGAAAATTACCACATCATGCTGGTTCAATGCTTGTTTGCCTTGCTAGGTTAAGGAATTACAACCAACTTGACCTTGGAATTGTGTTAGCTGATATTTTGGGGGTTCCATGAATGCGTCCCATGAATTTTCTTGTTTACCTATGCATTAACTTTTGGCATTTATATATGGTGGCAGTTTTAAGTCATATAGATGTTTCATGGTGTGACAAAAAGCAGTCAAATAGATGCATTATGGTGTCATAGTAGCCACATATCTGTAGGTTTGGTTGCACGGGCATATATAGGGTGTCTTGTTTATATCGACGAATGGTTTAATTGAATTTGGGATCTGGAAGTACCTTTGATGGCCCCAAATTTTGTAGGAGCGGTGGTTGGTGTCTAAATGTAGTTTTGAAACCAGAGAAATAGTCTAGTGTTGCTTCAGATTGCCAAATAAACGAAGCAGCAAATTAATAGTTAATTCTGTTGTTGATGCACATAGGGTATCATGTGGCATGGTTCCATTGCTTTGGTGTTATTTTGATTTTTCTCGGCTATTCATAGGGTATTATTTGCTGTTTTGTCAAGTAGGCTGGGATGTATCTAGACTGACGAGCGGCATCGGCATTTGGGAGCTAGGAATAAATGTTGTCGTTCCGTGTGCGCAAGGGCTGTGGAAAGATTTTCAAGTGTTTGAGGAATGGACACTGATCGACATGGATGCAATTTCTTTTTCCAATTAACTGAAGTCTCATCCTTCTGATTAATGGTTTAAATGGGCCAGGGCTTTTCTCTTCTCAATTCCAAATGTTTGTTATTTTGATTTTTTGTTTTGGTTTGGAAACCAGTGATTACATAGATATTAACATTTTTGTCTATCATAAACTGGAGATCTGATTTACACTTGTTGAGTAAGCGTATATTTTTATTGAAGCCTTCCTTTAACTAAGCAGCCACGACTAGGGAGCATTTAATTCGTTAAAATCATCGAGGAGATGATTTTTACCACGTACAATTGATCTCATTCCATAATTTTGTTTAGTAGATGTCTCTGTATGCACTCAAAATCTTATTATTAAGTTGTGGAAACTTCTTTGTGGACTTCATTTAATATGATGTTATTGTAAAGGTTGATACTACAAAACAACTTTTGACCATAAAAGTCATCACCAAGGTCATATGTTAGTGTATTTTTTTAATACATTTTATTATTAAAAGATAGTTGTATGATTATAAAGTGCATTTGTCATAATTGATGCACACTATTTTACATTTATTAATAAAAAATAGTTTGGATCAAATCATCATTTTGTTTGATTTCTATCAATAACTTTTTTTAGATTTATTTAACAAACTATTGTCTAAACTGCAATTGTAGCTCATTGATTTTTTTATATAAGAGCATAAAATTAGTGTGGTATTTGTTGTGCAAAAGGGTAATTTTTTTATCTAGCCAAATTCAAGATAGAGATTGTAAATAAATTTGTGGTACTCAATGCTACTTTGATAAATTCATGTTGTCTTTGTATTAAATTTTCATTGATTTATTACGCCGAGAGGTGTTTTATAATGGTAGGTTAATGAAGTGTGTTCAATTTTATTCTTGACATTCATTTGATCGTCATGTGATAGTTTATTCGCATATTTTATTTCTATTAGATTGTCACTTAAATGAGTATGTTTATTTTTTTGGAGAAGTCAATAAAATATCTATTATAACTAGATGAGTGCCATAAGATGGATATATCTCGGTGTATTTTAGATATATGTATTTAAGATATCTATTCTAGTTATATATTCATTCATGTATGTGTTTCTCTTATGGTTATTTACAGTGATTATGAAGAATACAACTTTAATATCATAGTAGAGGAATAGAAGTTTCATTTCATGTTGTATAAGTCTTTTTTTTTTTTTTGGAGGTATCTACATTAAATATGTAATTTTTTTGGTGATTTTTTTCATGTAATTTTAATTTAGATCTAGTGGCCTATTGTGATTAACCAATCTTATGTTTACCTTGCTCTTCATGGGATCTAGGTTGATAAGAAATTAATGAAAATAATGGTGTACTAAGGGTTTACTATTAGTTTTGTAATTTTTTTCCTAAGGTAGAACCGTACAATTTAAAACTTCATGTGTTTTTGTTTTGCACAAAATGGTTATCAATTTTATTCGAGTTGTGGTGTGAGGGATATTGTTTCAATACTGAGCCATTAGATAACATTGTATGGATTCTAATTTCCACGTACCTTAGTACATAGGAAGCGCATATAATTTTTTTGCCAATAGGTACACATTCGAGTTGTTTATTTTTGTGGTGCAATCGGTAAGTGATTAGTCTTGAGAAGTTATGTATGTACCTTAGAGACGAAAGAGTGTGGTTACAAGAACAATGGATTCCTCTCGTAGTTTGGCCTTAAACATTGGTTTCGTTTACTACATACAAATATGGTTAGTACATAAGAGAAATCATAGAACAAACACACTTTGTGTTCTAGTGAATTTCTTAGGTTTATATGAAACTTCAACACAATGTTATTCAAATCTGGTTTTCACTTGTAGTATTGGTTCAACATTTTTGGCAATTTCAATACAAAACCCTAATAAAATGCAAGTACAAATTTTCTGCTTTTGTTTTGGTTCAAATCCTTTGTTCAACTACAAAACATATTATGTCTCAATTTTTGTCTAGACTTTGTTCAATTATAAGTTAGATTGTTGTTTTTGAGTAGAACCCTTGTTTCGGTTGTAGTTGGGAAAACACTAATTTTGATAATCGCAAATCATTGAGCGTATAGTGTGTGGATTTTACGATTATGACTAAAATTTGATTCTAAAGGGAGAACTTTTCCATGTGATTTCATTTTTATGGACTTTTTTTGCTTGTTAGGGACCTACAACATTGTGACTTTCTCAAAATGATCATTTTAATATCCTTTAAATTTTCTCGTAAAAGTTTCCATAGATATTTTTTTAGGAAATTTTTCTAAATTGTTTTTCTTATAAGAAAATTATACCATTATGATTTTCTCATTGTGATGATAACTCTAATTGTTATTTTTGGAAGCATTTTTTCGAAAAAAATATTGGGTTATTTTTGACTTGCAAATAATTTCGGTACTCACTATGGATGTTAAAAGATAGTTATGAATGTTTCTAATTAATTCACTTGGAGATGATATATTACTAATGTGCTTCTTTACAAAAACCTTTATCGTATTGCAATGAATGAAGAATATGCATCTCTTGACATTGTCAAATGTTAAAAACTATCAAAATAGGTGCGAAGAAACTCATGGTATTATTGGTCAATCAATGTCTCATGAACTCAAGTTTCAATTTCAAAGGTGTAACATTGATCCTTATACAATTTGGAGTAAAATGAAAAATCTCTTGGGTAAATAAAATAAGATGTGGGAATGCCAATTGGAAAACGATCTTTCTACTTTTAGCCCATACAACTTTCTTCGATTGAGGATTTCATCACGTAGATCAAACACTTGAGACTTCTACTTCTTGAAGTCGGGAAATAAAGTTTGACCACAAGATCATTATGACAATTATATCTAAATTGGGTCATCCATACTTAGTTTTTGTCTCTAACTCTACACAACGAGGTTTTTGGGCATATTATATGTGACACCAATTTTTCATAAGTTATGTGAGTAATTTTAGAGAGAACAAGAAAAATTGAATTTTATTGGTAATATTCTACTTGAAGGTACTAACCAAAAACATCGGTAGTTAATGACTCTAATGTGAGTCCATAATATAATAGTGGCAAAGACAAGGGCCCCGCCAAAGCACAAATGTAAAGCACAACATGAGCATAAGGGAAATAGAAAACTAAAGATGAAAAAATAATGTTTTAACAAATGTGGTCAATTAGGTCATGATAAACACCAATGTTTGAATAAAATAGCATACTCGAGGCAAAGATAAAAACACAACTTCTCTTAGAAGCACAAAGGACCGGGTGGGGCGTGTGAATCAATTCTAGAAAACTTTCATTTCATTTTCCATAGCTTACAACATCATTAAAACAATCATTCAACATGCATATTCAATTATGAACTTATTAGGTGTGCAACATCCATTCATAAGAACATGAAACAAAAGAGAGAACACATGAACACCAGATGTAAAGTGGGAAACCCTCAAGGGAAGAAAACCCACTAAAATTTTTGAATATATTACTCAATCCAAAAGACTCATGTGAATATTACACATCACACAAGATTTGTTTAGTGAGGCACCAACCCCACAAGGAGCACTAACCCCTATTTAGCAAGGCACCAACCCTGTAAGGAGGCTACAACCCCTAGGATGACCAAACAACAACTCAACTTCCTTATGATGAAGATCACAAAAGTATTGTTACTCCTATAACTGATTGTGATCACATATTCAGCTCCATATACATCAAACCCTCTCAAACAAGGTCTTCTCCTACTTCACTCAAATATGCTCATCCATTTGCTTTGATTAGGTCATATGACCTTCAATACCCTGCTCCTCAACTCTTCTCAACACTTCACTCCTCTTTTCAGCTATGCCCTTGACCCCTTACTCCTCTTCTTTTATCTCCACTTCTTTTATCTCCACTAGCTCGCTCACTTCACTCTAATATCAACTACCTCAAGTGAACACACACACCCACTTTATATACATGAATCTTCTCATTAACACAACCACAAATCGGATAAGACCATTACAATCAGTCATGACAACTTAAAAAAATAAATACAACATCATATAAATATCTTAGAAGGATCAAGTAGGTTGACATTAGCTCAAACATCACACACAAGCTCACTCTTCTCCTTTTAGGCCTAAAACAATGTCTTCTAGCTCAAACGATTGCATCATGAACTTCAAGGACATCTAACATTTTTGTCATTACTTCATCATCTCCACACAACTAAGGGAAAACCTCTCAACATCATCAACAAGAAAAATAACCTCTTAGAACAACTACCTCCACCATGAAACACATCAACTTACGAGCTATCTCAACAAGGTCTCCAAGCACCTAAAACCGGTCCACCAGAGTGAACAACTCGTATATAAAAATCAACTGTTAAGACTTCTTGGGCACATGAATGGAAGAGAGATGACCCCAACTCACTTTCCAGGTCCATGAGAGATCACCAAACAAGGCACAACACTCCAAGACATCCATCTCTACTACCTCGCTCAAGCATGCTTGATCATACCCAAAAATAGGTCACTAAGAACAAACAACTTGGGGCACCAAATCACCTCACCAAGGAACAAATAACACATCAATGAAAATATCATGATGTCCACTATTTGATGCATCTCACTTCATCCTCCAAAACAAATCCCAAGGCATCCAAAAAAACCAATCTCTCGAAACTGCTCAAACATGCTATAAGGACTCAAGAACAAGTCTTAAGAGAAACATGATCCATCACCTCCAAAGCCACTTGCGAGCACAACCAAAACTTGGAACGCATCAAGGAAAACCTGCTACACTTCTCCAAGCACTCACAAACATAGATTCTATGGAGAAAACCATTCCTTCATACTTGTTCCATCACATCTTCTTGGAAATCGAAGAGGGCTAATTAGGCCATTAGGGCTTAAGAAAAAATACATATTTCATGATCACTCCAAGGCCTCAAACATATCATATGAGACTCCTAAATGCTATCCATAACCATCTAACTCAGCTACAACATGCAAAACAACTCAGCTCAACTCAAACCATCATGAATAGTCTTATCCCTTATAGGCCAAAAGCGGTAGGAAAACTTTGGAGACCTGTATCTTCAATTTTATCAACTGTAATTGTCCCAAAATTTCTATGGCCATCTAGAACACCTCCCAAGGTATCTGGAAAAATTCAATTTTTTTCATGAAACCTCCAACTCGACACAAACTGCAAATCTCCAAAAACTAGGGTTTTTCTCCATCTTCAATAAACACATGGAACATGAAATCACCACCAACAGGAGCCTTGAAGAGTCCTCTACAACCCTAAGTAATCACACCAGCTTGCCTAATCCATTTTGAGACCACACAACTCATTTTCTCCTATCGCTTTATAGAACTAGGGTTTAACTAGGGTTTTAGACCACATATGCTTCTTAATGATTATTCTTAAAGATTTGATGTCCAAATGAATCCATTCTTCTTACAAAATGATCTTAACTCAATGTCTTAACATCAATGAAATCCTAAGTTTTCCATGCAAAGCTCACACATGTAGGTGAGAAAAATAATATGACCTTTAAGTTGGATTTTGCCTTCTTGAGAGTTTGATATGACCAAAAATCACTTTTCATGCTTTGTCTTGATCCTCTTAACCTGAAATTTGACCTTGAGCACTTTGTATCAACCTCCTCCATGATTTCCAACTTTCGTCCACACTCACCTTAATTTGAAACTCTCCAAAACCATGCATTACTTGTGTCTACATGCCTTGGTCTCAATGTCTTACTTCAAAATGACCTTAATCATGCATTTAACAGTTGAGATATGACACGATAGATCATCCGAACATGATATAACACCTCCAAACACATGCCTCATGCTTCATACTGACTTTATTTTCCTCATAGTGCATGCTACTACATCACCTGCTTGGACTAGATCTAGGACTAGGCTTAAAATGACTTGACTCAATACCCGACTCACAAGATCTGACCTTAATAATCTTTTACGGACTCATTAACACTCTTAACACATCATCTTGACCATGTTATACCTCATGAGAACCTCATAAAACATATACATCACCCACTAGCTTGACAATGCACCAAGAACATGCCTAGACACCATGTGAAGATCACAAAACCAGACACTACCAATCAACCTTCATGCTTGATTATGAATGAAACCTCATGGAGATACTTAACTCCCTTTTCTATCAATGACCTTTGACATGAATGAAAGCTAAATAGACATAATTCCCAACAACTTCCTCTAAGAGATGTGTTGCTCTTTACGCAAAAACTAGTGGATCAACAATTAATGAACAAATAAATTTTAGATTCAAGGGCCTCAAACCACATGGAAAATCAAGGTACTTTATTTCAAACTCTTGGAAATTTATGTGGGAAGCATAACTCTAAATATTGAAGGTGAAGGGGCCATTGAGAAGATAAATGAAATGATTAATAATTTTCTCTATATTCTAGCTTCTTTTGCGAACTTACTATCCATTTATTAGATCACTCATTATGGTGGAGGTAAAAAAGCTGTTGAATTTACCACCACCAATGTTGTTATCAAAAAAGATAAAGACCAATATGCTATTGTATCAATTGTGGGCCGATCATTAAGTTAGATTATACAAGTTTTATAGTTTTGTGTTCAACCATCTTTCACAAGTCATGTTTGCACATGCCAATGAATTAATTAAAATTTGATATGAGAATTTTGATAATCTTAATCATTGTTCATTTCAAAATATTAATAAGCACAATATGGTTCTTGGGTTGTCAAAGGTGTCTGCAGACACCGTAAATTTAGGTCAAGCAATTTTAATACCTAAATTGCACTAACTATCCCCTTTCCTACAAATTGACGACATTTCATTAATAACGCACCATTTCCCTTCTATCATTGTTAATTAATTACATTTCGCTAATTAATTAACCCTCTTGTCACTTAGAAATACCGATTAATGACCTTTCGTTAATTAAATGCCCACTGCTACCTAGGTCAATTAATTATTCTTAATTAATGATGACTGCTAGTCTAAATCAATAAATCGTATTTTATTGAACCATTTCCTCTCTTAACATCCCACAAATCATACTAACGTTCTTCCAAATCCTCTATAGGCATACCTCCTAGCCTATTAATTAATCACCTTTGATTAATTATATGCACCCCAACTCCCATAAAGTACTAACTCACATACTAATTCACCTAGATTTAGTTAACTAAACTAAAGTTACTTTGCTATTATCCCACATACAATAGGATGCAAATCTCTCTCAAACCAAAGGGTTATAAATAGAACCCTCCTCCCTACCTTTCTTCTTACACCTTATTTTCCCTAGGATAAACTATAGGCATTTTGATCTTGAGCCATTCTCCATTGAAGGAAATAACTTCTCCATCTTGCATCCATTCTCTCAAATTGAAGAGCATGGGAAGATCCAAAAATGGCCTTGTAGCCATGTTTTGGTGAGATTCCATCTTCAAATCTTGAGGAAATCACTCCCCTTTGATTGCTAAAAGTGATCTAAATAGGTTCATTTGTTAGATTAGCAATCTAGAGAGTAAGAAATAACTTAGCATTTGATTTGAGATTGTTCATGCATTGAAGAAGTTGTTTCTCATAAGCTCTTATCTTGATGGTTCTATAGTAGGTTTGATTGATTGCTTAGAAGCTACTAGGTGTTAGCTTTGTTTTAGCATGGAAAATTTCTATATGTTCACAATGTCCTTCATATATAGAGTTTGTTTAGGGTGTACACTTGAAAAAAAAACACGATCTATTTCCAAGAGGTAAATCTCATAGAGCCAATGAAAAATTTCGGTTGATACACAACGACCTCGGGCCATTTTCTCACGTTTCTTTCTAGAAGCATAAATATGTGTTTACCTTCATTGATGATTTCTCTCACAAAAATTGGGTTTAATTTATGAAAAATAAAAGTGAAGTCTTTGAGCACTTCAAAATTTTCAAGGCCTTTGTTGATAATCTATCTGAGTGAAAAATACGTCTTAGAATTCATAATTGAGGAGAGTTCCTTAATAACCAAATGATTACTTTGTTGCGAGAAAACATGCATTCTAATTCAATACACCCCAACAAAATGGTGTAGCTGAGCATGAATATCACATGCTCAATGAAATAGCTAATGGTATGCTACATTCCAAAGATACACCTCCTCGGTTTTGGGTAAAAACCATTATGTGTATAAACTACATTCAAAATCACGCTTCCCATTTAACAATGTTTGATATGACACTTTGGAAGAAAAATGATTTGGTGTTAAGCTTGATGTTTCTAACTTTAGGGTTTTAGATTTAATGTGTCGGTACATAACCCATATGACAAGAAAAAAGAAATGAAAATGAAGGGTCAACATTTGTATCTTTGTTGGTCACTATGAAGATGTGAAGACATATTGTCTTCTAGTTCTAGGAACCATAAAAGTTATTTACTTGGCGAGATGTAGTGATTGATGAATAGTCACAAACTTAGGGGCAATCACATACATCTCCTTCATTGCCTTGTATTGAGTTAGAAATAACTAATGAACCTTTCTATGGTGAAAATGATAGTTTTGAAGATGCTCATTCCATGAGTTCCTTTAGTTTAACAAGTGAGCTACATGGGTAAAACTAATACCTTCACCGCCAATTTAAGAAGAAATTATGAATGTTATTTCTTAATACACACATCCTCAACCAAAATGGGTTTTCATAGTATGTAATGGGGCTGATGCCTTGGCAGGAGATCCTAGAGATCCAATCAGGGACAATATCTAGACGTCGATATAGTGTTTCACATTTCACATAGTTGGTAGTAACACATAATCCGAGACTTATCATTAAGCTTCTAAGCATTATGAATGACGAGCATCAATGATAATTTTTACAAAAAGAATAATACTTGGGATTTATTTTTTCTTCTAAAATGAAGAAAAATAATGAGGTGCATGTGGGTGTATCGAACTAAATATGCATTAGAGAGGTACACTGATATGTACAAATAT
This sequence comes from Taxus wallichiana var. yunnanensis, assembly GCA_018340775.1. Taxonomy (NCBI): domain Eukaryota; kingdom Viridiplantae; phylum Streptophyta; class Pinopsida; order Cupressales; family Taxaceae; genus Taxus; species Taxus wallichiana. The sequence continues at coordinate 725,212,968 of CM031235.1, forward strand.
TGACTTGTAGTAAAGGGTTTTTATAGGTTGAAGGTGTTGATTACCATGAAACCTTTTCTCTAGTCACTAAAATGAGTTTTGTTTGGTTTTCACTCTCCTTGGATGGAACACAAATATGGGAACTCCACTTTGGATGGATGTCAAAATTTCCTTCTTGCATAGTAATTTATAAGAAGAACTATGCATGTCCCAACCTCCAGGGTATGATGTTTGTGAGAGCTTCAACTATGTTTTCAGATTGAAAATTCCTTATACAATTTAAAATAAGCTCCTTGAGATTGGTATGAAAAGATTGACATGTTTCTTATTAAATTTTTATGGTGTTTCTCTCGAGCCTCATCATGTACACCAAAAAGTAGACAGAAGTCTCCTCATTTTGGTCCTCTATGTTGATGAATTAATAATCATAGGAGATTCCACACACATATTCATGATTCGAATCATTTTTAAGAAGTATTTTGAGATGAATGATTTGGGTTTTCTATATTTTACCAAAGTCTTTAGATTTCATAGTCTAAAAAAGGTATTTTCATTTGTCAGTCCAAATATCCTCAAGACATTCTCTACCGCTTTAACATGGAGAATCGCAAGTCTGCACTAACTTCTTTTCAATTAGGGGTCAAGCTTTCCAAAAAATGTTCTACTCCTTCACTTTATGGGACACTTTATATACAGTTGGATGGAAGCCTATTGTACTTTCTCATACGCATCTTGATATTTATTTTGCTATGAATTTTGTATGATGCTATTATCAGGACCCCCATGAAAGCTATTGGAAAGCTAAAAATAGATTCTTTAGTATCTTCATGATCCTCCCAATTATGGGATTGATTATAATTCAGGTGGTAGAACTTCAATTTTTAGTTACACTTTAGGCGAAAATCAGAAAATAATCACACTTCTTTTGAAATCATAGTTATAGGCTATTTAGATAGTGATTGGGTAGGAGATCCGGATGGTCAAAAGTCAACTAAACTATATAGCTTTCATCCCGGGGTAGTTTTTGTGACTTGGTCTTGTAAAAATAAGATCACCATTATTTTGTCTACTATGGAGGTGGAGTATAGTGAAGATGTTGATGTAGGATGTGAGTTAGTATGAATGGAACACATGTTTTACGAATTTGGGTTTCCATGACCCAACTCATAATGCTTTGGTGTGATAATCGAATTGTCATCTACATCTCTTCCAACCCATTGAAGAACCAATGCACACACCACCTTAAAACAAACATATAATAATTTTGTTAGCTGATTTAAGACAAGGTTGTTGATATCAAATGAATTTTTATACAATTTAGACTTATGCCCCCAAAACCAGAATAGAGAGAATAATACTTGTAGCAAGATTTTTATCGTGGAATTGGATTGGTAATAAGTCTAAATTATTTGAAATAGTCCCTTCAATTTTTTTGAACAAAAAATCAGGTTGTAGACATCTTCATAAAGCCTTTTATTAAGGTTTGATTTTTCCTACCCAAAAAACTTTTGGGAGTGAAAGAAGGTGTCATTAAGGGGGAATAGTTCAATGATTCCTCATTCCTTCCCTTCTTCGAACTACATATTGTGGGTGATGCTAGTGCATTTAGTTTCCATACATTGAAGTATAATTTTAAGATGCGTTTTTAATATTATTTAAAATTTAATATGAGGAAACTCACCTATTGGTGTACACTTATCCTTATATATTAATAAAAACTATTACTAACCAAATTATAAGATTTTTCGACATCCATTATTAATAGCCTTTTATAATACTTGCTTTAAAAGTAACTACTCTCCAAACCCCTACAGTAGCCTTTTAGCTTTTCTTTACAAGATCATAGCTAGTGTGTGTTGTATTCGTTTTACAAGAGATTTTTTTATCCTCGAAAATTCAAGGAAAAGATTATTACTAATATTGTGGTAGTCATGCTACCTTTGATAAATTTTTTTTATGTTTTTATTTTAAGTTTTCATTAATTTATTATACATGCATGATTGTTTACAATGATTATGGAGAATACAAAAACTTTAATGTCATATGCAATTGATGAGAACCGTAGTCTAAAGGGGAGGGTAAGAGTGGGTTTTCCCCACCATCATTCAAGGATACCCCAATACCAATCAATTCAATTATCCCTCATATGAAATAATTCTATTAATACCCCAATATGATCAACAAATTCAAGTAACCTCTTCTAGACATGTCATTGGTTATCTTCATTTTAAATTTCACTTCTTGCCATGAATGGCTTATTAGTGTGTTATTTGAAATTAGCACTCATGTTTGTATTGAAAGATCAATTCCTTGAGCCAATCCTAAAAAATCCAATTTAATTTGAGTTTTTCTCATCTTCTTCACAAGCATAATGTTTTTTATATTAAGTGGGTTTGGAACTTATACCTTGTATGGAAATGAAATGGATATTTTTCTCCAAACCTATGCAAATAAAGGTCGTATATTTCATTTACATTCTCATGAAGCAATAATCAAATATCATGCTCAAGTCTCTTGAGGTTGACCATTTGTTTCTTAATGATCGCTTACAAATCCATAAATGAGAGGTAGTGAACAACCCTAGTCTCGTATTATTTACATATGGAAAACAAGATGTTTTATTTTTTTGCCATGTCCATGAAGCAATTGTTAAAGATTATGCTCGAGTATGTCTTGAAATTGAACATTATCCTCTTAATTATGGTTACAAATACATATATGTAAGGTATCAAACAACCAAATCCAAGCTTGTACCACCTCAAAAATTAACCCAACATTTCTAACCATCAAAACTTTGGTCAAATCTAAACATAATGGATCCTATCACACACCTAAATTGAAGACATATTGAATGTAATAATTTCACTTGTAGACCTCTTGATCACTTATTTGAAGATGAGGCAAGTCTCATAGATCTCATCGAATAGGAAGAGGAAGAAGGAACCCATGATGTTTTTGAGAACAATCAACAAAGACAACATCCTCCTATGCTTAATTGAATTAGGGGATAAACTTCCTTCCAATTTTGATGTTGTTTCCTTACAAGCATGATTTACGAGGAAGAAACATTAAATAAAAGGCCTCTTAATCCAACATAATACCCATTAGACCTAAAAAATCTTCTACATTTAGGACCAAAGAAAAACATAACAAGGAGTATAACAAAAATGAACCTCCTAAATTATCCAAAAGAACACATAATAGAGTACCCTTTATCAAGACAACTCACAAAATAAGAAGGAGGCTAAATACCAACCCCATACTCCTCACAATGAGACCCAAGAAATCCATAATCAATTTAAAGCCTAACTTCTCAAATACACACTTTGAGAAATCTAAAGGAACTTAAAAAGCATCACAATCAAACAATCGAGTGGAAAATCCTCAAAATTTAACCACATCAAAATTCTATCAAAACCAACTCATGAAAATTAATTTTATAAAGACTGACATTTGATGATAGACACCATAGCAGGTTTACAATAAAATAATAGTGGACATAGAAATACCGATTTACGGAGCTACGCCCATATCCCTTTGATAGGACATGTTGTATGTCTCCTTCCCTCTAAACTTTGATCAACCCAAATTTGATAACTATCACGGGAAGGGGGACACAGGGATCATGTTAATGAATTATTCATGGATTTCCAAGAAGTCACAAAGAGTGATAATTACCTTATATGAGTATTCCCACATAACCTAGGAGGCCAGACCTTGAATGGTTCCTCCATCTCCCTAAAGGGTCTATCATCTTTTTTAGGCGCACTAAAAAAATGTTAGAAAATTTTCCTTCAACACGAAGAATGACATTACCATGTTAGACATTTGTAATTCTAAACAACTTAACAATGATACATTCCTATATTCCTATAATGGTGGAGGGTCTTAGCAAGACATTTCCCATACTATATTCTGAAAAATATCTCATTAACATATTCATATCTAAATTGCATACAAAAAAACCTTTCACCTTGAAATGCATTGCATTAACATGTTTGAAGAGGTTATTGAAAATGATAGTGAAATTGATAAGGTGATCATTACAAAGGGAATCTTCAAAACATTCAATAATGACTACAAGAACAAACCTCACAATACAACTAAGTTCTTAGATAAAAATTTTCACTTTGACGATGGAGTTACGAATCCAAGAATATTCAAGCGATACAAACACCCCAATTTAATATTGCTTGGAGGATGCCTAAACAAGACACTAAACATAGAGAATATACACCCCTGGTGACTCTCTCTTTCCATCTTATTATATCGAATTGAATAATCTAACATGATCACGTTCCCAAACATGAAGCTATCTAATGATTCAAAACCAAAATTTACATGGTATAAGTAAAATGATTATTGTGATTAACGTTATCACAAAAAAGTGGCACTCTAGGATTTACACATTACAAATCCCTCCTTTTTGCTAACATGGGACCATCTCTCAAGTTGTGGGACTTGCTACTTGAGATGAAACTCTAGAGAAGGTTGAATTCCTCTATCGAATATAATGCTAAAAATACTCCTAAGGAAGGAAATACAACTAACTAATCCTAAAATAACCATGCCTAGAGACCAGGGAGAGAGAGAGGGTTAGAAATATGCATGAAAGGGAAACCCTACATTAAGAGGGGTGATATCACCGGAAAAGGGGGTGGAAATATCTTGCTGAGGGAGAAAGAAGAAGGAAAATGGAGTTGAGAGAGGCTGAACAATTGTGACACAGTCCCAAGGAAACATTCACCATCTAATCCCCATGAAACACAAACAAATAGACCTGTAAATGAACAAAACATGCACATAATGCAACAACAAAATGGAGAGGCAAGGGAAATACAATAAAACATGAGAAAGGGTTAAAGAAACATCAAAAACACAAATTTCATTTCTTCAAAATATGCACATTCCATTTACATTTGATACACAGAGGAATTGGAATGCTTGTCGTGCCCAAGAGAAAGGTTTACAACTCATTGGAAAAATGAGAAACAATTTTGCAAGAGTTGCTCCAAGAATATCTCATCATATTTTTCTCAAATGAGAATTTTACAATATATAGAAGTGAGAAGAGAGAGAGTAATCTGAAATTAAAGATCCCAACCAATTCTTCAACCACCCGAACAAACCAACATTGAATTTTGCAGAACCAACATGGGCATCATTAATTTTTGTAGATCCTGTGCCTGAAAACAACCTTGAGTTATTTTTTACAATTTCACACCATTAAATCACTTTAATGTGGAAAATAAATGCATTAATCATGTATTAATATTCAATACCTTTCCGAAACGATATAAATTTTTCCTTATTTTGTTACCCGGATCAAAAGTTATGAGTGTATGAAGATTGCACATTAAAAACTGCGATTGTGCAAAAAAGTTCCTCAGGTCTGAAATTTGCACTTTGCAAAAAGTTCCCTGGCCCAAGATTTGTGCACTTTGCAAAACAATTCCCTGGCCCAAGATTTGTGCACTTTGCAAAAAAGTTCCCTGGCCCGAGAGCTATGTAGTTTGCAAAAAAGTTCCTAGGCCTCGAAATGTGCACTTTGCGAAAAGTTCCTTGACCCAGGAAAAATGCAAAAATGCAAATTTCGAAGGTTTTTTTCATTTTTTTGGGAAAAGGGGATTTTTCAAACCAAGTAAAGGGGTTTTTAGAGAAATTGAACCCAAATATGATTAAAATAAGTGATTTTTATGGATTCAAAGGTTCTCAAGTGCTTTATAAATGTAAAAATTAAAAATAGAAGCACTTGAGAAAATTGATACCAGTTGCCCAAAATGAAGTGTGAGCTCATTTTGGTCTATAATTTGGTGACCTCCAGGGGACATCAGCCTGCTAGATGATGAAAACAGTAGTCTTGAAGCATCAATTGGGAGCAACGAAGTTGGGCATAATATCAAAGAAAACACTAATCTCAAACATTTAATTTTATCCTGAACCCGCATAACTTAGCACCGATTTGAAGCTGATCTTTTGGAGCTTTGAATAAAGCTTGAAAATACCCCAAAATATTCTAATTTTTTCATGAATCTTTCTCTACCTTCCAAAAGGACTGCAACAACAACAAAGACCCACAAAAACTATGTACAAAATGAAAAATTCTTAGAGAAGAAGGAGAAGCTTGAGAGAAAGAAAGTACTATACATCATGAGAGGTGTGAAAGATTGTAAATCTTCATTGTATATCTTCAAAGCTTAGGATAATATATTGGCTTGTTTCTTGGTGGACGTAACCCACATTGGGTGAACTACCTTAAATTTGGTGTTGATATATATCTCTTGTTTTGTATATTTCTTCTGATAGAATATCCATTTTTATTGCATGTATGATTAGATATGATATATTATCTCGTACAACCAAAGTGTGCTAACCCCAACTACTAGTATCGAGATTTGTTTGAGGGTTTTGTGTGTTGACAAATTTACTCATGAAGGATTTTCTGATTGAGTGAGAGCTCTAATAATGGCATTAGAAAACAAATACAAGGTAGAGAAGTTTGATGACAACCGAAATTATCATTTATGGAAGATGCGATTTTGAGATTATCTCAGTATTAAAGATATTTTTACTTACATATGGATGAAAAGTCTAGGCCTACAAAGATGACTGATGAAGAATGGAAGATTCTTGACAGAAAGGCTTTGGGATCTATAAGATTGAGTCTGAAAACATTTGTGGCTTCTAATATTACATAAGTGACATCTACGGTAGAGTTAATGAAATCTCTTGCTAATTTATATGAAAAACATAGTGCTTCAAATAAATTTTATTTGATGAAGAAACTATTTAGTTCTAAGATGCATGAAGGTGGATTTGTATCTAGTGATTTGAATGATTTTTGATCTATTGTAAATAAATTAAAATTGGTTGATATTCCGTTTGATGATGAAGTGAAAGCACTCTTATTTTTATGTTCTTTGCCTGATAGTTGGGATAACTTACTAATGGCTATTAATAATACACCATTTTCTAATAATATTTTTAAGTTTGATGATGTGGTTAGTATAATCTTGAATTAAGAAATTCACAGGAAAGTACAGAGAAATCATCATTTGAAAATTATTTGAATGTAGAAAGCAGGAAGGCGAAGGAGAGATCCAAGAGTAAGAATAATGGGAAATCAAATTCCAATAATGACATATCTAAATCCAAAGGTAAGGGAGTTACTGTTGGAATTGTGGAAAGAAAGGACATGCAAAGAAAGATTGTTGGTCAAAGGATAAAGAGAACCAACACCCGCATAAAGGTAAAAAGGTAAATATTGCAACATAGGTAATGCAAGATCCTCTTATTCTTTCTTTGGCTAATAGAATAAAATCATGGGTTTTAGATTCACTAGCTTCTTTCCATGTAACCCCTAATAAGGGTTATTTTGGAAATCATGTCTAAAGAAATTTTGGGCATGTTTTTCTGGGTGATGATGAACCTTGCGATTAATGGTAAAGGGAAGTTCATCTAAAATTGTAGAATGGAAATACATGGGTATTGAAGATGCAAGGCATGTGCCAAGCTTCAAGAGGAATCTTATTTCTACAGGGAAACTAGGTGAAGTTGGTTGCATGGTTACATTCACAACCAACTCTTGGAAAGTCACCAAGGGTGCCCGTGTTGTGGCAAGAGGCAAGAAGGTAAGAACTTTATATTTGTCTACCTGTGTTACTAATTCCTTTTCTGTATTATCTACTTCAGATTTAGATGCATGCATTTGGCGTAATCAGTTGGGCCATATATGAGTTAAAAAGGAATGCAGATCTTAAAGGCTAAGGGTAAGTTATCGATTTGAAAGATTTAGATCTTGATTTCTCTGAGCATTGTGTCTTTGGAAAGCAAGAGAGAGTGATCTTTCTCGAAGTTGGCGACTAAGAAGGAGCATAAATTGAAGCTTGTACACTCATATGTGTAGGGACCGCCTAGGTAGTTTCTCATGGAGGATCCCAACATTATGTTACTTTCATTGATGATGCTATAAGAAATGTATGGGTTTATTGTATTAAACGTAAATATGATGGTTTTGAGACTTTTAAAATATGGAAAGCCCTTGTTGAGAATGAATGAAATTCAAAGTTAAATTGCCTTAGATCTGAAAATGGTGGTGAATAATTTAACAAGGCTTTAAATGATTATTGTTCAATGAATGAAATACGTAGATAAAGGAAAGTTCCAAGAATACCACAAGAGAATGATGTTGCGAAAGAATGAACATGATAATCATGGAACGTGCTTAGAAGTATGATGATACATGTTGGATTTCGCTTGCATTTTTGGGCGAAATACTTGATTGATTGACACGATTTATTTATTTGATTAATCTGTGAGCCTTCAAGTTCACTAGATAGAGGAATACCAGAGGAATCTTGGACCAGAAAAGAGGTAGATCTTTCTTTTCTTAAAGTTTTTGGTTCAGAATCTTTTGTGCATGTTAATAAGGAAAATAGAAAAAAGTTGGATGCAAAATCTAAGAGATGCACTTTCATTGGTTATGGATATGGTGATTTTAGATTTTGTTTTTGGGATTTAAAGGATTCTAAAATTGTTAGGAGTCGTGAAATTGAATGGAATGAAAAGAGAATGCATGGGATCAAATTTTGGTACCCAAGGATGAACCGACTTAGAAGTTTGTGAATGAAAATGAACTCTCAGATTTAAAAATCATACCTACAGGGTTACATAATAACCGATATCGGTTGAACCTTGATCGCTATCGGTATTCTCGAATCGGTATCGGTTATAGAATAACCGACATCGGCTACAGGTGACCAACGTTGGTCACTGTCAAAATTAGAAACAAATGTCCAGGGGGTCTAGAATGAGCCTCTGGTACCCCAAAATCTTGTGAGAAGCTCATAAAGGGTAAGTAAACCTTCAAAAAGATTTACACCTTCTCTATTTTATTTATTATTAACTGATAATGGTGAACCAATTTTTTTTGAAGAAGCAATGCAAGATGAGACCCACGTATAGTGAGAACATGACATGGATGAGGAGATGGAATCCTTGGAACAAAACCAAACTTGGAATTTGGTTAAGTTGCCAGCATGTAAGAGGAAATTGTAAAACAAATGGGTTTATAGAATCAAGGAAGAAAAGGGTGGACATAAAAGGTACAAGGTAAGGCTTGTAGTAAAAGGATTTACATATAAAGCATGTATTGACTTTGGTGAAATATTTTCTTCTTTGTTAAAATGACTTCTATACATACTTGTATTGAGTATAATTATAGTACATGATTTGCATTTAGAGCAACTAGATGAGAAGACACCTTTCCTTCATGGTGATTTGGATGAAAAGATTTATATGCAGCAACCGCTTGGGTATGAAGTAAAGGGTAAGGAGAAATTAGTGTGCGGGTTGAAAAAGATCCTATATGGGCTCAAGCAAGCTCCAAGGTAATGGTAAATGAAGTTTGATAGTTTCATGTATGAACATGGTTATTTGAGATATGAATATGACCATTGTGTTTATTTCAAGAAGCTTGAAAATGTGAACTATATTATTTTGTTACTATATGTAAATGATATGCTTATTGTAGGAACTAGTATGCAAGACATTGGTGAGCTTAAGGGAAATCTAGCTCACACATTTTCTATGAAGGATTTAGGAGTTGCAAAAAGAATCCTTGACACTAAATACACAAAGACAAGAAGAACAAGAAGTTGTATTTGTCTCAGGAGGATTATATCTAAAAGGTGTTAGAAAGGTTTAAAAAAGCCTCAACACCTGTAAGTACACCTAAGGCTAGACACTTCAAATTGAGAAGAGATCGGTGTCCTTCATCACATGAGGTCAAATACATGACATGAGTGTCATATGATTTAGTAGTTGGGAGTCTCATGTATGCTATGGTTTGTACTAAACCAAACATTGCACAGTGACAATGGGAGTTGTGAGTAGATTTATGGCCAATCTAGGTAAAGAGCATTGAAAAGCAAACCAATGGATACTCGGTATTTGAGAGGGACATATAACATATACTTATGCTATGGAGGTTCAACTATTTCTTTATTTGGCTATGTTGATTTGGATATGGATGGATATCTGTATGGTAGGAGGAACACTACTGGATATATTTTCACAGAGGGTGGGGTGAAAATTAGCTAGATATCGAGATTGCGAAAGGTTGTTGCTTTGTCTACTACGGAGGCGAGTATGTTGCAGCTACAGAGGCTAGAAAATAGATGATATGGATGAGCAAGTTCATGGAAGAGTTGGGAAAGGAACAAGATGATTATAAATTGTTTAGTGACAATCAGAGTGCAATTCATTTGGCAAAGAACTCAACGTTTCATTCTAGAATGAAACACATTCAGTTGAGATATCACTTCATACGATGTATTGGAGGATGGGAAGCTGAAACTGGAGAAGATTCATACAAGTGAGAACCCTGCGGATATGCTAACAAAGCCATTAGCAAAAGAGAAGTTGGAGCTACATTCCACTTCATTAGTCTTCAAGTTTAAGACTTGAAGAGGAAGAAACAAAGCTAAGGAAATGATCCAAGAATGACGTTGTACAAGTATATTGCAGTAATTTATCTCCAAGTGGGAGATTGTTGAGTTGTGGAGCTCAATTACTTAAGTTTATCATGATTTATCAACTTGTTGGAAAACACAAAGATGTTTACATTGGTTATGTAGGGACCAACATCGGTCACCTAGGATGGGCATCGGTCAAGCAAGAAGGAACCGCCGCTCGGTTACGGATAACCGACATCGGTTACCTATGCATGAGTGTTTTATTTAACTCATGGGAATTAGATCTAATTTTAGTATTAAAGCATATATATTGATTGTAATTGCATGACTAAGTTCCCTAAGTTTATATAAGGTATATATATCTTGGTAGCTAGGGTTAGAGTAGCAAGAGGAGAGAGAATTGATGATTATTGTGTAAAATAATTGTGAGAGAAAATTCTTGGAGAAGAAGGAGAAGCTTGAAAGAAAGAAAGTACTGTACATCATGAGAGGTGTGGAAGATTGTAAATCTTCATTGTATATTTTTTGAAAGCTTTGGATAATAGATTGACTTGTTTCTTTGTGGATGTAACCCACATTGGGTGAACCATGTTAAATCAGGTGTTGATTTATATCTCTTGTTTTGTTTATTTTTTTTAGTAGAATATCCACTTTTATTGCATATATCCTTCGATCCGATATATTATCTATACAACCTAGGTGTGCTAACCCCAATAACAAGGGCCGCATGAAGATAGCTTTGATGCTAAAATCACAGGGTGCACTAGACAAGTAGGTAAGCGGGCGCTTCTGCTTCATACACAAGGTTCCCTCTTGCATGGAATTCTTTAGGGTTCATGGGAGCATCCCTCTTGTTATCTTAAGGATTATGCCAAAGGGAGTTTCTCCTAGTTCAAAGCGGATGAGTCTGTAGCTCTTAACTAAAACATGCATATACATTGTTTTGAATGTGGTGTATTTTCTTATCTTTGACCTTAATGTGGTTTTGTCGCACCCCATTTGGAAACTCCGCATCAAACTGTACATCGCAGTTTTGTTTAGATTCTCCTTTCATTGACAAGTGTATTTAGGTCCTGCATGCAAATTTTAGTAGTTTTCCAAATGATCAAATCATCATAAAAAGGATAAAACGTTGTTTATGATTCTCAAGATCATCCTAAGACACAAGAGAAGAGCATACATAACGAGAAATCCAACTAGTTAGAAAATAATGGAAAAACTTAACTTAAATGCACAAACCATTCATTTTAGCCAAATTGAAGTTCATTCCTTAACAAGAAGTTTAATGAAATGTCTTGAAAGCATGAAAAATGTTTAGAATCATTTTTGATTCCCAAGATCACCTAGAAGGTGTGAGGGAAGAGCATACATGATCCTAGCCTCATAAATGAAAAATGCAACATTCATTAACTTAACCAAACAAATTAACACAAAGCATGATCAAATATACCCTGTAAATCAATAGTTAGCCTTTAGAAAATCCTGTAAGGTGTTAGAAAATCAAAGGGATCAAACTTTTGCAAAGCATTTAGACATGTTAGAAAATGAATAATTTTATAATAAAGAAAACCATAAATTTTATGTAAGTAAAAATCCTAATCTTATGTTTCCATTGCATATTTCACTTCGATACCTTTCCAACACAAAAAAATGGAGTTGTTTCAAGTTCGAGAGAAAAATTTATGGCCTTCGGAAGATAGGTTATGCACACAGTTCAACATATGCATGCCCCTGATAGCATATGTGCGCCCTTTTAACATATGCATGCCCTTTTTAACATATGCACGCCCGACCAAAAAAACAAACAACTTAGCATATGCACCTCCGTAGAGGCGTATGCACACCCTTTCTCGGGTGACATAAAAATATGTCATTCGACGCAAACAACTTCAAAAAGGTCAATTTTTTGATATGTTAGCTCAAATTTAACAATAACCCATCTAAATTAAATCCCTAAGCAAGACTCAACACATGCAAAGTTAGAAAAATGTCTTAAGAAAATCTAGTTATTCAACATAATGCATAAAATGGTTAGTTAAAATGAGATAAAAACCAAAAAGCTTGAAATCAACTTCTATGGACCATGGAATATGGTCCCACCAGTGTGCCATATGTGCTCATGTATAAATTTTCTATGCTAATGAATTGAAACTAAACACCTAAGATTTTCAAAGAAAATGCAAACCTAACAATGAACCATCAAGATAAGAGCTTATGGAGACTAAACATCCTCAATATGCATGCAACTTTGAACAAAACCAAACTAACATACTAAGATTAATCCCTACTCTTTAGATTGCTAAACTACAAATGAACCTAGTTAGATCCATAACAATCAAAGGTTGATTGTTTGTTTGATCTCAAGGTTTTGAGAATGGAATCTCATCAAACATGGCTACAAGACCATTTGATTCTTCCCATATTACTCAAAGCTTGGATGGATGATCCACAAAATAGATTAAGAAAATCCCAATTCTATGTAATCTCTATATATTATACTTGCTCTACATATTTTCAGATGATTATGCATTCACAAGATGATATAACCAGGTTGGGGGTGATCCAGACACCTTCGAATGATAAAAGAGACCTTTTCTGGTTAAGTTGTTTTTATTCCCTGTTTAATTGTTGCATAATTTTTGTTTTTCAAATTTGATGAAATTGTTGCTATTTTTGTGTCCCTTTCAATGTCAAAATGGAGAAACTAAAAATTGCAAATGTTTGGGCTTCTAAATTGATTCATTTCACCTTATTTTTATCCTTGGGGTAGAATAACTATAAATATGAGTGTAGTTAATCATTCTAGCAAGTGATTTTGGGTGAGAACAAGTGTGAGCAAAGAGGAGAAGTTGTATTTCTTTCTTGTTTTGTTCATTGAGAGTGAGTTCTTCATTATTGAGGACTGTGAGCAGGAAAATACAATTAAGAGGAGTGTAAAATCCTTCTTGAAGACCAATTATTGGTAGTAATTTGTATTTTAGAGATTTACATAGTGAGAGGGAAGTGATTTACTCACCCATTGGAGTTTTTCCCACCTTGGGTTTCTCCAGGATAAATTCTCGTGTCTCTTGTCTCATTTTTCCCCCTCAGTTTGCAGTATAGTTATTGTTTATGCACATTAAATTGGTTAAAAGGAATTCATGTATTTAATTAATTTTTCACGAGCATAGTGATCTGTTTATTGTTAAAATTCAGTAGTTTGGATCAAATTGGTATTAGAGCGAGTTAAGATTTTAGTCTTTTTGTGATTAACTTGTGTTGAGATTGTAGTTAGATGCTCCTTACCTCAAATGGTAAAGAAAGTGGTGAAGGTAGCTGATTCCCTTTAAGTAGAGATTTCTACAAGAAAGTGGAAGTAATAAATTCATGAGATGGGTCAAGAGGTGATGCGATGATAACAAAGAAGAATGTTTCTACAAGTTGGAGGAAAATGTGGAAAATCTGTCCAAATATGTGGGCAACATTTCAACATCCTTGGGAAAATTGGAGTCCATCATGTGATTGCTCATGGAGAAGCTTGGTGTTGCAAAAGAGACCCCAGAAGACCATGAAGAAGAGGTTTGTGAAGAAGAACCATCCCATGCCATTCCCGTACCTCCTCCATTCAAAGCAGATGCAAAGATAAAAATTGAGCCTTATGATGGAGACATGAATGCTGAGAAGCTAGACCATTGGCTAGATCAACTAAAGGTATATTTCAGTTTGCATCAAATTAATGAAAGTCAACACATTTCCTTTGCTTGGTTAAAATTTACCAATCACGATTTAACTTGGTTTGAAATTTACGTTCATTCATTGGTTATTAAGAAGTGTCCTTCTATTACTAAGACGGATGAATTTAAAAAGATAATAAAAAAATTCTATCCTATTTGTTATGAGGAAGAGAGGTCCATGTATTGGCGCAAAGATCTCAAGCGAAGCAAGGCTAGAATGTGTAGGAGTACACCAAAGAGTTTTGGAAGAAAGCTATCAAGATGGGAAAGAATGTAGCAAACCCAGGACTTGTTGATGAAATATGTTGGTGGAATCCATATCCACTTAAGGATACCCATCCTTTTGGCCAAGCCGATGGATGTAGATGAGGCTTGTACGCAAGCTCACTATTTAGAGATGGACAACCAGAAGAGTTCATCTACCTCTCAATATGCTTCAGAAAGAAGATGACACCAAGTAGAAGGGAAAGGAAAAAGGGAAAGGTAATCATAATGCTACTTATATTTCTAAAAAGGATACTAAGATTCACTGTGGGCATTGTGATGTTGACACTCATTCCAAGGAAAAATGTTGGAAGCTCCACCTGGAATTACATCCCTTCAAAAATAAGAAAAATAAGAAGAAGGCCATGGCTTCCCTCTAGGGAGAGGAAGTGTTTTGCAACGAAGAGGTGGATGAGACTATGTGTTGTGCCTCTGTCCATGCAGAGAGGTATGTTCGGATAATAATAGTAATTCTCAAGAGAATGAACTTACTAAGCTCTTTCATATAAAAATTTAGTTGAAGAATATAGAAGTTGATGCTCTTTTTGATACTTGTTCGTAACCTAATTTGGTTAGTAAAGAGCTAGTGGATAGGATGATGTTGGAAAATTACAATCACCCAAGTCTGTATTCTTTGTGTTGGGTAAAGAAAGGTGTAGACATCAAGGTTACTAAGTAGTGGAAGATCAATTTTGGTATTGACAAAGTTTATTGATGAAATTACTATAGATGTTGTTCCCCTTGATGTGTGTGGTGTAGTTTTTGACAACCCATATTTGTATGTCAAGGATTCCATCTTCATGAGAAGAGCCAACCAATCTCATTTGGTGAAGGATGGTAAAAGCTACGTCATTTTAGTCTTTGCAGGAGACTCGAAGATTTCAATGGTAAGTGCCACCAATCCTGAAAACCGAATGCGAGTGGGAGATTTTCTTTACTTCTTCTAAGGGATAAACAAGTCATGGAAGTTATATATGAGATCACTCATAACATAATTACTAAAAAAGAGTAGAAGCGAGATGGGAGATTTTATGCATCGGTTTAGGAAAGAGCCTATGGGGTTGACCTCGAGATAGGCCAATTGAGCATATGGTGTAGATTCTACTTGATGGGCCGCTTCCGCAGACTGGGATTTGAAAGGCATCCATGTAGGATGCCTATGAAAATAAACAACAATTATAGTGCCTGTTTGAGAAATCAAACACTTCAGTGGGGTGGTTGGTCGCTCTGGTGTGACAAATATTGTTAAGAACTTATATAGGAGTGCAATTGATGTTGTTTTCCGATTACCATATAGAGACAATGGAAAAGTGGGACTGAAAGTCCACAAAGAGGATATGTTCATTGGAAAAATTCAAAAAATACAACTCCAACTGCAGGAGTGGTATTCTAGAGAGGATGTGGGGAAGAAATTTCCTCACCTCATCAATCCTTGAATATTTTAGGGACTTAAAAGCCTCAAATTGAGAGGTATGATCCAAAAAAATGGATAAGGAAAATCCCAATTCTATGTAATCTCTATATATTATACTTTTTCTAAATTTTTTCAGCTTATTATGTATTCACAAGATGATATAGTCAGGTTGGGGATGATCTGGACACCTTCGAATGACAAAAGAGACCATTTCTAGTTAAGTTTTTTTATTAACTGTTTAACTACCACATAATTGCCATTTTTGGCTATTTTTTGGCTGATGAAACTGTCGCAATTTTATGTCCCTTTAGTGCCAAAATGGAGAAGCCAAAAATTACAAATGTTTGGGCTTCTCAATTGATTTGTTTCACTTTATTTTTATCCTTGGGGCATAATAACTATAAATATGAGTGCAGTTATTAATTCTAGGCAAGTGATTTTGGGTGAGAACAAGTGTGAGCAAAGATGAGAATTTGTATTTCTTTCTTGTTTTTTTCATTGAGAGTGAGTTCTTCATTGTTGAGGATTGTGAGAAGGAAAATACAATTAGGAGGAGTGTAAAATCCTTCTTGAAGGCCAATTATTGGCAATAATTTGTATTTTGGAGATTTACATAGTGAGAGGGAAGCAATTTGCTTACCCATTGGAGTTTTTCCCACCTTGGGTTTCTCTAGGATAAATTCTCGTGTCTCTTGTCTCATTTTTCCCCTCAGTTTGCAGTATATTTGTGATTATTTATGCACATTATATTGGTTAAAAGGAATTCATGTATTTCATTCATTATTCACGAGCATAGTGATATGGTTATTGTTTAAATTCAGTAGTTTACGGAACAATGTATGAAATGCAAGATGAAGATGCTAGCTCAATTCTAATGGAGAATGCTCAAGATCCAAATGCCTATAGTTTATGCTATAGAAAAGGTGGTGTGTTTGAAATGGTAGGAGGAGGGTTTGTTATATAGCTTTCTAGTTGGAGAAAGTCAATCAATTTGGTGAATGTGGGATAAACCCCAAAGAGGAAATACAAAGGGAATGTATTTTTCATAAAGTATGTGCACTTTGTGGGAATAGAAAGGGGGTTTAATTAATCAAAGGTGATTAATTAATAGGGGGATAAGCTTATAGAGGATTTTTAGAAGAAAATTAGAGTGATTTAGCTATAAGAGAGGATTTAAATGCAATAAATGATGATTTATTGATTAAAATTAGTGGTCGTAATTAATTAGGAATAATTAATTACCTTAGGTAGAAGTGGTTGCTAATTAATGAAAGGTCATTAATCGACATCCTGAGTGATGGAAGGGTTAATCAATTAGCGTAATGTAATTAATTAACGAGGATAGAAGAGAAATGGTGTGTTATTGACGAAATGTCATCAATTTGTGGGAAAGGGGATAGTTAGTGCAATTTTAGTAATAAAATTGCTTAATTATAGGTGTCTACAAATTCAACTCCAAAAATAGAGCTGGTAGACAAAGTTTCTTTCTCATTAGACATGCTCGCAAGCTGATTGAAACTTTTTTCTACTACTGCAAGCAACTCTTTTATGTCCATGATGACTGATTTTACAATGTTGTCATCATTTTCCTCTTTTCTTCAAGCATGAAGTGTGAAAGATCAAACTCCTTCATTTGTTCCCCATGAGGATTTTAGGTAGCAAGTTATTTTTTGATGTTCTCCTCCATCGTTGATTGTTGTGAGGACAAATCAGCAACCTCCTCCTTGTGCTCCTCAATCCCAACCTTTGCTAAAGGTTTAACTAGTTGTGGCATTTGATTGGATTTAAATTTCGAAGCCCAATCCTTCAAAATTTGCAAAAGTTGTTCTCTGCTGGTTTCTTCAAATGGCTTCCCTCCTTGACTGATTCTTTCATTATTTTCTTCCCAAAATGGACTTGGGAATGTGAGAGGAGGGGTAGGTGGGATTCAACATGATTTTGCAATTTTTGTAATGAGGGGAAGGTGCAAAATCTTCCTGTGGAGGAGAGGGAATGGAAAGAGAAGCCTTTAGGAAGCTAGGAATTTTGAACTTGGGCTGAGGTGGTTTGTTATGGATAGGAATTGAAAACTGGTATGGAAAAGGTGTAGGAACATCCCATTGATAGGGTTCTCTAACCTTAGACTGATTAGATTCCAATGCTTGCAAAGATGAAACAAAACCAACCATTTTGGTAAAAGAATCAGTCGTTACCTCAAGCCTTTGTTGTGGACTAAACCAACTGGGTATGGGACCTCCCCATGGACAAGGTTGCCTTAAACCGGGTTGTCTAGCTTGTAATATTTGTAGTTGATCCTTGAAAACTTCCAAGATATACTCCATATTTTGAATTCTTCCCCAAGATGATCTTCGGTGTAGGACAACCTCACAAATCTACACACCTTTGTTGCTCTTAGACAACTCCATAGTTTGGTGAATGACTAAAATGATTTGTATTAAGCTCATAGGAAAATGCACACTAATTTTGACAATCATAAAACATGATTTGGAGGTGTGCTATAATAGCTTGGAGATGGGTTTGAATGGAAATGCTGCTACTGAAAATGGGAATTCCATGAAGGGAATGAAGTCATGGTTGCACAACTTCATGGGAAAGACAATGGAATGAAAAGGAATGGTTTGTTGGTTAGGAAAATGGGTTGATTAGACCAGTGGTGTTTCCATATGTCCTCAAAAATGCCTCCAAAGGTTGAATCTCAATAAGAAAACATCAATCATGCTAATATGAAGATGTAAATCTCTTCAAACTTGTCCCACAGGGCATGCCAAAACTATTATCACAAAAATAGCACCCTAGGATTCACACATTATAAATCCCTACTTTTTGCTAACATGGGACCATCTCTCAAGTTGTGGGACTTGCTACTTGAGAGAACCTTCGGAGAAGGTCAACTTCCTCTACCTAATATAATACTAAAACTACTCCTAAGGAAGGAAATGCAACTAACTAATCCTAAACTAACCATGCCAAGGGACCAGGGAGAGAGAGAGGGTTAGAAAGATGCATGAAAGGGAAATCCTACACTAATAGGGGTGATAGCACTAGAAAAGGGGGTGGAAATATCCTACTGAGGGAGAAAGGAAATAGAAAATGGAGTTGAGAGAGGCCAAAACAATGTGACACGGTCCCAAGGCGAAATTCACCATCTAATCCCCATGAAACACAAACAAATATACCTACAAAAACATGCACATAATGCGACAAAAAAATGGAGAGGAAAGGGGAATACAATAAAATGTGAGAAAGGGTTAACAAAACACCACAAAAAAATTTCATTGCTTCAAAATATGCACATTCCATTTACATTTGATGCACAGAGGGCATTAGAACACTTTCCAAACCCAAGAGAAAGGTTTGCAACTCACTGGAAAAATGAGAATCAATTTTGCAAGAGTTTCCCCTCGCTCCCGAGAATATCTCATCATCTTTTTCTCAAATGATAAGTTTATAATATATAAAATAAGTGAGAAGAGAGAGAGAGTAAATCTACAATTAAAAAGCTCAACCACTTCTTCAACCACCCAAGACCAACCAACATTGAAGTTTGTAGACCCAACATGGGCATCATTAATTTTTGTAGATCCTATACCTGAAAATGACCCCAAGTTAGGTTTTTGCAATTTATCACCATTACATCACTTTGATGTGAACAATAAATGCATTAATCATGTAATAATCATCAATACCTTTTCAACGATATAATGTTTTCCTTGTTTTGTTACTCTGGATCAAAAGTTATGAGCGTATGAAGATTGCACATTAAAAATTACGATTGTGTAAAAAGTTCCCCAAGTCCAAAATTTGCACTTTGCAAAAAAGTTCCCGCCCCTGAGATTTGTGCACTTTGCAAAAATTTACCTGCCCAAGATTTATGTACTTTTCAAAAAATTTCATGTTATCACCAAATTACAACACCATCTAGATTGCTAGCATGTGAGTTTATTGGGCAATCAGTGTAACTGGGTAACATGGAATTATCTCAAGGTGTGAGACCTTGTAATTGAGATAATTATCCAGAGTAGGCTAGTTCCTCTTCCTAATCTAATACTAAAATTACCCCTAATGCTGGAAATACACTTATCTAATCCTATTCTATGATTCCAAGGGACTAGGGAGAGAGGAAAATGCATGAAAAATGGGAAATCTTACACTAAGGAGGTGATAAAGACGAAAAAGAGGGTGTTGGACAAGATTGATGCCTAAAAATAGAGATAGGTGAGAATGGAGAGCATGGACATGCATCACGTGAGCTAGATAATACACACAGTACACCTTTTTCAAGATAGCACAACCAGATTTAAACATGCGATGAAAATAAAATACGCACTTATTCTTGCAAAGCATGAAGAAAGGCATGAAAAATGTAATGAAACTAGTGTAAGGATTGAGAAATAATCACAAACACATGTTTTATTACTTCAATAATATTAAAAATACATCACAATAGAGGAAAGAGGCATGATTCTCATTACAGTAGCCCAAAAATGAAGGCTTGGAGCTCTAAATCCACCCAACAACTGAGAAGAAGAGAGAATATAAAAAAATGTCTAACTGCTTACCAAATGAGCTCTCTTTACATTATATGGAAGAAAGGATGAGAGAGAGAGGGAACTCAAATTTTTCATTCAACCACCAACAAAATACCTTAAATGTCCTAAAAAAGTGATGGAGTGCCCTGCAAAACCCATCCCTCATTTTACTTTGGCCTCTGGAGGGAGAAAACCACACCCATGTTGTCATTAATTGCGGTGGTTGGGCCTGGAATTGTACATTTTCGTGTTGGATATGTTTTCCAAATTTTTACCCATCTAACCTCATAAAAACTAATATTTCTAGTTTCCATGGTGTAGAGGATGTCAAGAAATTTCCAACGATATAAGGTTTGTCAAATTTCGAGCACTAGATCAAAAGTTATGCCCATTTGAAAATTCACACGAAAAATTGCCGCTTGCCTTTTTTCCGTGGATTTTCCAATTTTCTACGGCATTTTGCGGAATTTTTTTCAGCAGCATTCCACGAGACTTTTTTATGTGGCATTCTTTTGCAAATTTATCCAGTTTTGCATTTTTCTTTGATTTTCTCTAACTTTTTGGATTTCTCTTGATTTGGGGAGTTAGAAAAATGAAGTAGAGTGCCCAAAGCCAAATTTTCTCAATTTTACTCATTTTTTCTCAAATTTGGCTAAGAATTGAACTCCTTTTCCTCTAGAAGAAGGGAAATGCACCAATGACCCCAAGTGCTCCCAAATCAACTGCAAGTGTCAAAGAACATGGGAATTTACCTGACATCTCCAGATTCTCCATTAAAGTCCCGATCAACTGCCCAAGTCCAATTTCCTCCCAGGTTGTCCATTTTTGCCCGGGGGTAAAAATGGATAACAATTTGGTGACTCATAGGGACATCTTCCTGTTAGATGAACTAACTAGTGGCCTTGAAGCATCCATTGGGCATGGAGTCAACCTGATAAACACAAATATGATCTAAAACTTTGAAATCATGTCCCTGAGCCACTTAAACACTCTTGAACCGAATGTTGATCCTTTTGTTCGAATCTCCCAATTTTCATAAGAAAATATTAAAAATTAGATCGAGTGGAAAATTGTTTTGAACATGGAATTCTCTTTTCTCTACAATCTGATATGATGGGATAAGGATAGAACTTTGAATTTGTCCCAAAATCTGATTTCTTTCCAAGTATGAAGGACCGAAACTGATGATTTCTTGGCAAGTATGAAACATGTAGAATTCTATGGAACACATGTTGATCTAGAAAACACTTAGGAAAGCTGTTAAAAATGATTTTAAGAGAGCTCCATTTATATATTTCTTAAACAAAATGCCATCCACAAGCACATATGGGATGGATTGGAGCCTAAATACCTTCTTTTTGATTTTCTTAACTCCGAAGGACATAGGCCTATTTGAAGGAAATTAATAATATCCTGAGTCCAAAAAGGAGTGGGCATACCATCTGTGGCTTGTTCTTGGTTATCTTGGAGCACTAGGATAGCTCCTCCTTCATCTTTTGACTCAACATGCCGATTAGAAGCTAGTTTCTCACACAAACCTTTTCGCACCAATTTGGTTACCTTGATCTCTATATCATACTCCATGATGTAGGTGATCCAACCTACCCTTTTCTCATTCAAATCCTTGTTTAGGAGAAAATATTTGACCCCGACATGAGACACTAGTAGTTGAATCTTATTGTTGGAAACCAAGTGTCTAAATTTAGGCTCCTAATGACAACTAAGACATGTTTTTCAATAAAATAGTACCTCATCTCATAGTCTTCCAAGCTCTAGCTAAAGAATGTTACAGGATGCTCTGGATCCTTCTTTATTTAGTTGTACCAAGATGGCTGAGATTATATCTGAACCACCGAAGGCATATAAGATGAAGTCCTTTGAAAAATATGGGTTTATGAGAGTTGGGGCCTGAGATATGGCTTGTTTGATGGCCTCAAAACTATATTTACCCTCAGCTATCCATTTGAATGCAAGGTTATTCTTCAACATCATCGTTAGTGGCCTAAAAGAGTGACAAAGTTAGGTAAAAATATGTGAACAAAATTAATTCTCCCCAAGAAACTTTGGAGAGCCTTCTTGTGACTTGCAATGGTAGAGCACAAATAGCTTCAACTCTTTCGGGATCAATGGTTAGCCCTTCCTTCAAAACAATGTGGCCCAAGAGCTTTCCTTTGTGAGCCAAGAATACACATTTTGGGATTCAAAGACACTCCAAATCTCCTACATATTTGGAAAACTTTCCTGAGGTGAAAGAGGTGGTCTGACTACATTTTTGAGAACACAATGATATCATCAAGATAGACAAACACTATCTTGTTAATCAACCCTTTAAATGCCATATCCATAGCTCTCTAGAATGTAGCTCTAGCATTTGATAGTCCAAAAGAATTTTCTTATAAGCATATGTGCCCCACTTTGTGGTGAAGGTCATCTTGAACTGATCTTCTTCCTTCACCATGATTTGATTGTAACTTGAGTAGCCATCCAACAATGAAAATCTCTCCGAACCAGCTACTACTTGCAAGATTTTCTCCATGGAAGGGAGTGGGTAGTGGTCTTTAAGTGAAGCTCTATTTAGATCCCGTAAATCCACACACAATCTGATTTCTCCATTTCTCTTCCGCAATGACACCAAATTTTCTACCCAACTTGAGTGCTTGATTGGAAAAATGATACTTTCCTTGATGAGTTTGTTTAATTCCTTTCTCATGAGAGGTTCAACGTGAGGATTTATTGGCCTTTTCTTCGATTCTAGATCCAATTCAATGGTATGTTGTGCCAATTTTGGATTGAAGCCTTTCAAATCCTTGTAACTCTAGGAAAAGACATTTGGAAATTCTTGACAAAGTTGGATAAAATCAGACTTCTCCTGTTGAGTACTCACCGCCAATTTGTAGCACCTTACCTTCACCTATTGAAATAGGCTCTGAATCTTCACCCTTGACTTGAATATTTGCTTTCTCTTTCCAGAACTAGGTCATTGGGGTTGAAGATTGATTCAAGAGTCACCAAACCTTTAGGGAGTTTGTTTGTTCTCAGCTGAACCACTTGGTCACCATACTGCTGCTCCAGGTGTCTTGATTTCCAAGAAAGAATTTGACTTCTTCTTACAAGAAATTTATGATTTGTTGATCATTTTCAATTACTTTCCAGCTTGTATTATTATCCGGAACAGTTGGCTTTACAACCACCTTGATGTGAGGCTGAGTTCTATCTTTCTTGATATTGCCAACAATGTTAAACTCTACCCTAATTGCTGCAATTTTTCCACACCATCATTCTTATTCCTTGGAATGGAACTTATGCTAAATGCGTCAAAATATTCAATAAGATCCCATATCCGGTTCTTGTAGCTTTTTAAGAGACCATTTTTAGTAGCATTGAGCCCTATAACCTAATTTACAATGAGTTCATTGTCCCCAAAACTTACAAGTTCTTGATACCCATTTTCCATTCCCAATGCAATCCATGGATCAATGGTTCATACTCAATTGTGTTGTTTGAACAAGTAAATTGAAAAACGTAAAGTGAGTAGTATTTTATACCTTGAGGTGACACAAAAATTTCTCCTCCTCCGACACCTTTTCTACTCCTTGAGCCATCAAAGAACAACTTCCATACTTCGTTGTCATCTTTACCATCTGGTTTGGTGATGCTAGGGAGAGGTGGGTTTTCTTCATGTAAGCAATAAATTCCCAACTCAGCTTCCTCCATTTCCTTGTAAGGATCAAATGCATGCCTTTTGTTTTCCCACTCATCGAGAGTTAAGTCTGGAATGCCTCTAACTTTGGTATTTGTCTCCGAAGTGCTTGGGAAATCTTCTTGGTCAAAAGCTGAGCAATTTTCATTAATTGGGCTTGGTACATGAGGCTCAATATGGAAGTTTGCAATAGGTTCAGACTAGATTGTAGCCTTAGCTCCATACCTTGTTCTGAATAGCATATGTGACCAATCAATAGACAAGTAGCCTCCAATTTTAGCGGTGAAGTATTGAGACAAACATAGAGCAAAGAGTGGTGGAAAGTAAATAACTGACACATCTTGCAATACTGTGACATTTGGGCATGCATGCAGTGTAAGGCTCAAACCTTTGATCACACCAACAATTGTCATTGCTGTTTTATCTAATTACATTACACCTCTAGAAATGACTTCATACTGAAGACCCAACTGATCAGCTATTTTCTTGGGCATTACAGAACTGCTTTCTCCTGAATCAATCATGCAATTGTGTACAAGATTTCTCCCAATAATTAGAGAAATATAGAATGGTGGAGGCTTCATATTTTTACCTGGTTGACCTCCTTGACTTCCTTCTTGTGGAGCTGCATTAGTGAGCACCTTTTCTTGATTCTTGGGTGGCTCATTTGATGTTGACCAATTTTCCATGGCTACTTGTAATAGATCTCTTTGGCTTGAGATTGCTAATGAATCCCACATTGAGATGTTGACATTTGTTTTCTTCATTTGTTCTATGATATTGAACAAAGATGAGTTATCCTTATGCTGCCCCTTGTTTGGCATAACTTTCTCTTGCACATGAGCTGCTACAACTGGTACATGAGCGGGTATAGAAGGTGGCCTAGGCCGATTTCACACATTTGGAGTTCTACTTAGATTTCTAACTCCTTATAGAGTGACAGAGGGATGAGTAGCACTTGGATTAGATGATTTCCATTCCTCCAAATTCCTTTTTTAGACCTTGTGTTCACTACCACACCTTGAGAAGGAGCTTGATTTATGCCACAAAAATCCTCAGCTTGCTAATTCACAAACCATTGGTGAGGAAAATTTTTGGCTGGAAAAATTGTAGATTCCTTGCCAACTCTCTAGGAAAATAAGTCCCACTCGATTCCCGCGCACACTAGTTAGAAATTCCAACACGTGCATTCATGAGAAGAAACAATTCTATAAACCGCAACAAGACTAGATAAGATCAGTGAACTCAAAGTTTCTAAAATATTCTTATCAAAGAGGCTACAAAATCCTCCTTCTTGTATTGATGGTTAAACAAAAGTTGTACATAATGAGGGAATGGAAGAAATTTGAGAATGGAGGAAATTAGAAGAAAATGGCTATCAACTTTGCTTTCTCTAAGTACAATGCACTCGTGAGTTTACAAGATCAATTTCCAACCTTTTTCAATGGCGTGAAGAAGCCATTAAATATCTTGCAAGAAACAATTACCACTTATTCTTTGTTAGAAAGAAACGGTTTACAATCTTTTCAATCATTTGCCTCTGTTCAGATTCTTGTTTCACAAGAAGCGCCAATGGCAAAAAAACTAGACTTTTCATAATGCAACTGTTACACTCATTTTGTAACTTTGAATTTGAACCGTTCATCTTGCCTTTGAAAATTTAAACTAGATTATCCACATGGGAGAAATTTATTGGAGCGGGTGTGGAGGATTCCTTTTGCATTTTGTGACTTTATAAAGATTTGGCATTTTAGAAAATTTTGGCCCACTCACCCACTTTTGATATGGTCTTGACATGTGGTCTCACTTAAGTGGAGACAAAGTTGCGGGCCACTTTAATAATTTTACCTTTTTTCAATGCGGGCTCAAAAACAAAAATTGCTCCGCTGGCCCGCCCACCTGCTTTGACCTTCGATGTAGGCTTAATATTTGAATTTTTCCTTATAACATGATCGGGCCATGGGTCACTTTATGAATTTTAGCCCTTTTTACAAAAAGGCTCAAAACCTCAAAGTTCTCTACCGACCCGCTTCCCGCTTTGACTTTCCAATGACGGGCTCAAGATTTGAATTTTTCCTTTGTGTTTGGCAGGGTTGTGGGTCACTTTTTAACTTTAAGCCCCTTTAATGAAAAAGGCTCAAATTCTCAAATCTCCCTGACAATCCACCTCCCTGCTTTGACTCTTTTGATGTGGGCTCAACATTTGACTTTTTCCCTCATAGCATGATCGGGGCTACGGGTCACTTTATGAATTTTAGCCTTTTTTACATAAAGGCTAAAAACACGAATTGTTCCACTAGCCCGCCTCTAATTAGATATGTCCATGTACCTATGGATAATGGAGCCAAAATTTGATGGGGAAGAAAATGCCCATCATTCATGATGTGGAAAAATGTAGAGAATAAAAAATCTCCACCATTTCATGCCTCGATTTTCAAAATTCTTTCACGAATCAAGGAATTGAGAACAATACAAGATTCGATGATCCATGAGCATAGAAAATATGGGAAATTTCATTCAAATGGAGGCTGCAATAGAATTTTCACGCGTTGATGAGGAAACAACAAATTTATCAAACCACGCAGACTGAAGAGTTTAAACAACTTCAAAGCATGAATTTCTCTATCTTTTCGGACTTCCAACTTTACTTGAACACTTTTAGAGGGTGTGAGCTCAAAATTTTCAAATTTGACTTAAAAAGAGGGGGATTTAGAGGGTGACCACACAAATGTACTTTCACTTGGAGGCGTGTTCATTTTAAGACCCCCCTCCAAAAAATTAGTTTAGAATTGGTGGCGAATCTCCAAAATTGAATTTCGCATCAATGGAAAATTTCTGAAAAAATGTTTCATGGAAAATCTAATTGGGTGGATGACCATCCATCGTCCTACCATACAACCTAGGTTGGACACCATCCAACCTAGGTTATATGATAAACGATGGATGACCGCCGTCCAACCCGGGTTGAGGGCGTCCACCATCCGATCTAGCCATCTAACTAAACAATCCAACCCATCCATCCAACTCAACCATCCAACCGACCATCTAACCCAACTATTCAACCTAACCATCCAACCCAACCATCCAACCTAGCCATCCAACCCAACTATCCAACCTAGCCGTCCAACCTAACCACCTAACCTAATCGCCTAACCTAAAAGCCAACTTGCCCACCCGGTCATCCAACATGGGTTGGGCGGTCCATTATCTACCATCCAACCCAAAGGGTTGGATGGTTAGGTCGATGATAAATAATGGACGACCTTCCAACCCGGTTGGGCGACCATTCCCAACCCTAGGTTGGAGAAAACAATGCTATCACCTAAATTTTCTCTTTTTGGATGTCATTATTATGGCTACTCTATGCTCAACCCCAAGTTGGATGGATACATCGGTGAACCATGTTATTAAATGGTTTTGAGAAATTCTCCATCTCCCGGGCCTCATGCACATAATAATATCCTCTTTACAATCTCCTTTTTTGATCAAATTGTTTGCTTGTTCTATGGCCTGGGTCATCAAATCATTGTTTTTCCTCCATGCCTCCGCTCATGAAGGAAATTCAAAAATTGGACTCAAAATGATGAAGTTCTCTTCCTCTGTGTATTTTTCCCACAATTGGGAACGATGGGCATTTTCTTCCCCATCAAATTTTGGCCCCATCATCCATGGGTACGTGGACATACCTAATTGAAGTGGGTCGGTGGAGAAATTTGTGTTTTTGAGCCTCTTTGTAAAAAAGGTGAAAAGTTAAAAAGTGACCCGCAACCCCGATCAATAAAAGTAAAAGTCAAATTTTGAGCCCAAGAAAAAAGTCAAAGTCAAGCCCAAGTCCAGAAATCAAAGTGAAGCCCACCGTTGAAAAGTCAAAGTGAAGACGTCAAAGTGGGCCATTGGGGCACTTTTGGAAATTTAACCAAATTCCCAAAAGTGAAGTAAAAGTTCTAGAATGCTCCACGAAGCCAAGGTCTCGGGCCCACCATTGAAAAGTCAAAGTGGAGAGCAGCGAAGAACAATGGAGAACTTTGAGTTTTTGAGCCTTTTTCCAAAAAGGTTAAAATGTTGAGAAAAGGGCCGTGACCCCATTTCCAATCAAAGGATGCCACATGTCAAGAGTTCAATCAGAGCAGTGGGTCAAAGAGAGAATTTGAGTTTTTGAGCCTTTTTCCAAAAAAGGTTAAAATGTTGAGAAAAGG
Source organism: Taxus wallichiana var. yunnanensis (assembly GCA_018340775.1). Lineage (NCBI taxonomy): Eukaryota > Viridiplantae > Streptophyta > Pinopsida > Cupressales > Taxaceae > Taxus > Taxus wallichiana. The sequence continues at coordinate 725,241,238 of CM031235.1, forward strand.
GTCATGACCCCATTTCCAATAAGGTGCCACGTGTCAAGAGTTCAAAAGTCAAAGTGGAGAGTCGAATGAAAGAAAATTTGAGTTTTTGAGCCTTTTTCCAAAAAGGTTAAAATGTTGAGAAAAGGGCCACACCCCATTTCCAATCAGAGGATGCCACGTGTCAAGAGTTCAATCGAGCAACGGGTCAAGAGGAATTTGAGTTTTTGAGCCTTTTTCCAAAAAAGGTTAAAATGTTGAGAAAAGGGCCGCAACCCCATTTCCAATGAAAACGTGCCACGTGCCTAAGTTAAAAAGTCAAAGCGGGGGTGGGCCAATTTGTTCCAAATTGCCAAATCTCTAAAAAATCACAAAACGCAAAGGGCTTTCCCCCGTACCCACTCCAATCTCTTCCTACCACGTGGACGACCCAATTTCAAAGTTATAAGAGAAAATCAAATGGTCTGTATTCAAACTGGCAAATCAAATGTAACGTTCACGTTGCAAGATCTAGTTTTTAACCCACCATGAGCGTTTTCTTCACAATGGAGGAATTTGAAGAGGCGTAAATGATTTGTAAAGTTGTAACCATTTTGGCATGAGATATAATGGCTCCTCAGCCATTCCAAGGGGTCAGGATTGATTTCAAAAAGACCAGAGTGCTTTCATCTGAAAAGACAAAAATGCCATACTTCTTCTATTTTCCCTTCTCCTTAGAATTTCCTCTATTCTCAAAGCTCAGACAAACTTTTTTTTTAGCTTCAATAATAAAAGAAGGAATTTTCACCTTTTTTGATTGAGGGATTGATTGGTACTCATGTGACCAATGAATTTTTCTGGTCTTCAGCTTCTCCTCTCCTGGATTTGTTTTTTTCTTCTAACTATAAATGCATGTAAATGAAATTTATAATTAATGTGTGTGGGCATCTGATATTCTACTCACAACATTAGTTTTCTCCTACCTCCATTTCCACTCCCCTTCCCCTTTCCAAGACAAAGTTTCTTCTCTAGTGAGACATTGCTAGCTTTTCCACAGGTCAAGCTGGTGCCCCCTTGATCTCTCGGTCAAAGGCCACCATTGAAATCCACCTTTTGCATGCACCTACGGAAGCTACACCATTCAAGTAGAGGGACTTAGATTCCCATACGCATTGGCTTTCAAAACCCACCAATTTTTCCACAAGACAAATTTTCTCACCAACAGTTTTTGCACCCACCGTGGGGCAGATTTTGCAGCATCTACACCTAAAAATGACCTCAAGGTCATAAAATACAAAAAAAAAAAGATTCTAGAAGAAAAGTTTCTGGAGATTGAATAATCACACAAACTACATGGATGTAAATCATGGCTATTCTGGGAAATCCTCCTGTTGAGAGACCTGATTTACTCTTTCACATCCAAGAAGACATTGCTTCCGATATGAGAGAAGCTATTTGGCATAATAGATGAAAGTCAATCAATACTTCATTTCCATAAGGATTCTGACCTAAAAGAGGAACGTGTTGTCGAATTGGAAAGGCAGAGACAAATTCTAACACCCCAAAGAAGAGCATAAATTTTCAAGTCGGGCCGATAGAAGATTCACCCCAAAATCGAGGCAAGGAGGACAAATTGATCCCATTTTTGAGGAACTTCAAAGGAGACAAGAGCTACTCAAATCCAGAGGCTTCCTTTAAGAGAGAAACCCGAGTGTTGCCAATCCTTTCGATGGTGAATTTTCATACATAAATGAGAACCTTGTAGAACTTCACTCACGTGAAGACCGAAGAAGAAGAGAGAAAGAGAAGAAGACCCAAAAGAAAAAGAAGACTCAACTCAAAGAAATCGAGAGACTTCAAGGCAGAGAGAGAAGAAAGAGAAAGAAGAGCCAAAGCCACAACCTTAAGCAAGGCTAAGATAGAAATAGAATAGAATGGGGATCATGATCATGAAGTGTGAACGGGATCGTGAAGCCTATAGGCCTAATGTACCATGGGGAGGAAACACCGGTCCACTTGCTCTTCCACAACCACTCCATGAGCTCCCAAGAGGCTCAAGAAAGAACTTCCCAAAATTCAAAGGGGATGGTTCTCAGCTCCCCGAAGAACATGTAGCAGCATTCATCACTACTTGTGGAGTGTTGGGAGTTGAAAATGAAGATGTTTCAGTTAGGCTCTTTGTGGAGTCACTCCAAGAAAAAGCTGTTGAATGGTTCTACATGTTTCCCCAAGATCTGTCACATGCTGGGAAGATATAAGAAGTGCATTTGAACATAGGTTCAAGAGCACAAAAGATTGTCAGGATCTACTGTCCAATTGGTTCAGATGAAGAAGGAGACCTCCAAATCAATGAGAGATTTTGTAGCAAGGTATGATAGGTTGACAAGAAGGATCCTAGAAGATGTGGTACCCCTAAAAACAACTTGAAAAGGTTCTTCATCAGTGCTTTTCCATCAGAAGTTGGTTTCTTCCTCAGAAGAGCCCAACCAAGAACATTGAGGGAAGTTCAAGACTTTGCAATTGAGACTGATGATGATCTAATTCTTTCTGGAAAAGTGAAAGGACCAAATGGGAAGCAAAAAGGTCAGAGTTCAAATTCAATCACCACTGATCCAATGTTCCAAAAAATGGCAAATGACCTAGTTGCTTTGAAGAAGCAACTGTCACAAATCACAATGAGGAATGCTCCAAGGAGACCAAATCCTCCTGATAGACCAAGAATTTCTCCACCTCCTCATAGGCTTTCTCTTGAAGCACCACCAATCAATGCCATCTGTGACACTAGGGAATCAAAAGAAGGAGCAGACATTGAGGAAACTGAAGAAGAAAGCATGGATGACTATGAAAACTATCTTGAAATTGAAGAGGTTGGCATGCACAATGGCCTGATTGAATACGTTGATGATGAGGAGGAAGGTGATGAAGAAGCTCCAAGTTTTTCATGTGTTATTTTCACTCATGCACAATCCAAGAATGGTGTTTCAGCCTCAAAGAATAAATTGAGAGTAGGAAGAACAAAGAAGATAGCTCTTCAAAGCCTCCACTAAACAAGATCATCAACAGGGGATCACCATTACCACCTTCCATGGAATCAGCTAGAGAGAAATCAGATTCACCAGTTGTCAAGGATCACACTCGCATGTGTGCAAGTAAGTTATCTGATTCTTCTCCCAACTCAAAAGTTGTTAAGAGCAATTCTCTTCTAAATGTTGGTTCTGCAAGAACATCTAAATTTCAATCAAAGGCTACACCCCCATCTCCTTCCAAGCCAATTGCTACATTTGAAAAGGAGAACCCAACACCAAAAGTAATGACGCATCTTCCATTTAAGTCCTCATCCACCATAAACCTCTTCCTCATCTACCATAACTTCATTTGACTTTGTAGAGCATGCTAGCAAAACCAAAGTCCAACTCTCTGAAATTGAATACCTACAAACACATCCTACCCAATTTGACAGATTCATCAAGGCAAGTCTGGGGTGGTAACTCTACATCCCCAATCTCTAATTCTAAAGGCTTACTTCCCACACCATCCACACCATCTTCTCAAAACATGCTAGCCCTCAGTGCCTCCACCACCAACAGAGTTGAGCCTTTTTACCTGTCACTTCTCATCAAAGGTTTCCAACTGAACAATTGCATTATAGATTCTGAGCCTCAGATAATGTGATGCCAAAAAAAGTTACAAATGCTCTTGGCCTCACTTTGACCTGGGTAAATGGCACATGCTACTCAATGGAATCCAAACAAGTTCCATTGGTAGGAAGGATTAAGGATGCTCAGTTACACTAGCTGATTACCCTGACAAGAAGATACTCCTGACCATTTTGGTGGTAGACATCCCAACATCTTTTGGTATGTTGTTGAGTAGAAGTTTTTGCAGAGATCTAGGTGGAGAAATAAAAATGGATTGGTCATCTGCAACTATCCCAATGAAAGGAGAAATGAAGAAGTTACTACTAGTCAAAAAAATGAAGTTCACAATAAGGAAGTATGATGATCCAAGAGCTGATATCCTTTTTCAAGATTGTGGGCTTGGAAATTACCTCCTTACATCACAGAAGGAAGAGGACTTTCCACTTCTCATGGAGGAAGAAGAAGACCAATCTGACAATGGAGTTTGATGGCAAGTCATTCCAGAGTAGGTTCAGAGCTGGTGTAGTATTATACTCTCCCTCCAATGAGGTATATCCTTTTTCCTACAAGCTGCAATTTGACAATACAAATAATACAACAGAGTATGAAGCATTACTCTTAGGCATGAATACAATAGAGGACATGGGAATCAAGAAGTTGAGATGCAAAGGTGATGCAGAGGTTGTGGTAAAGTAGGTCCACCAACAATATCAGTGAAAAACCCAGACTCAGCACTATAGAAACAAAGTGTGGGACTGCATTGAATCCTTTGATGCATTCTCCATTGAAGCTATCCCTAGGGAGTAGAATGAAAAGGCTGATTCTCTAGCAAAGTTTAGCTTCCTTAGTGACACCTCATCCTTCTTTTGGCAAGGATAAAGTGACCATTGAGATGGTGTTCAGACCCAACGTACTAGATAATGCAAATCACTGACAGGTCTTCAATGATGACAATCAGATCCTAGCCTTCTTAGAACAAAGGGATAACTTCAATAATATTTTCTTTGAAGGAAGTGAAAACCCACACCGTGAATCAGTCCCCAAAGAAGAGAAGGAAGGAATTGAGGGAATTGATGAAGAGGGAGTAATCAAACTGAAAGGAAACAAAATCCCCAAAGGCCTAGTTTCTTTGAAGACCTCTTTGACAAGCATGACAGTTCATCCAAGAGAAAGAAAAATAGTCTTCTCGTGTCCATCTGATTTTGATCAAGAAAACATTGGCACTTCAGAGAATCCAAGGATGGTTAACATTGGTAAATGTTGCTCACCAGAAGAGAAGAGAAAGTTTGTTGCTTTGCTAAAAAAGTACTCAGATGTCCTGCCTATTCCTATGATGAACTCAAATCTTTTCAGCCAAAGGAAATGCATCACTCCATTCCTTTGAAGCAAGGAGCTAAGCCCTTCAGGAAAAAAAAAAGGCCCTACAATCCAAAGATTTCCGATGTTATCAAAGAAGAGGTGACAAAGATGCTCAATGCTAGAATCATCTTCCCCATCCACCATTCAACATGGGTGGCTAACATTGTGCCAGTAAGGAAGAAGAATGGGGAAATAAGGATTTGTGTAGACTTCAAAATCTGAATCAGGCATCTCTCAAGGACAACTACCCTCTTCCAATCATGGATCATATTTTGCAAGTAGTCACTAGATCTGAAATGCTCTCTTTTCTTGATGGATTCTCAGGGTACAACCAAATCAAGGTGGTAGAAGAGGATTGCAACAAAACAACCTTCACAACACCTTGGGGCACTTTTTCCTACAATAGAATGCCTTTTGGCTTGATCAATGCTGAGCCACTTTCCAGAGAGCAATGGACTTGGCCTTCAAAGATTTGAAACATTGCATTGTCATTTACCTTGATGACCTCATGGTTTTTTCAAAGAGGAGGGGATCATATCTGTCATTTGAGCAAGTCCTTGCAAGGTGTAGGAAACATGGCATTTCTCTAAATCCAAAGAAGTGCATTTTTGGAGTCACAGAAGGTAAGTTGTTGGGACACATTGTGAACAAACATGGAGCACACATTGATCCTGAGAGGATCAGAGCTATCCAAGCACTAGCCTTACCAACCAACAAGAAGGGAGTTCATTCATTCTTTGGAAAGGTAAACTTCCTTCATTTTTTGCCTGAGTTTTCTAAACTGACTAAGCATATAACTTCCATGATGAAGCCTCAAGCAAGTTTCAAGTGGAATAAGGAAGGAAAAACAACATTTGAGGAGATCAAGAAAGCCATTTCCAAAGCTCCAACTCTTGTATCTCCAGATTTCAACAAGGAGTTCATCATGTATTGCTATGCATCAGAACATACACTCTCTATTGTCCTTGTTCAGAAAAATGATGAAGGTTTGGAAGCACCCATTGCTTTCATGAGCTTGTCCTTTGAAAAATCATGAGCTAAAGTACAACCAATTGAGAGAAACATGCCTACGCAGTGGTCAAAGCTGTTAAAAGTTTCAGATTCTACATTCTCAATTCCCATACAATGGTGATGGTCCCTGAAGTGCAATCAAGTCCATTTTGACTCAACAAGATCCTGGGGCTAAGAGAGGAAGTTGGATTGCAAAGACCCAAGAGTATGACTTGAGATTAGACCCTCTAATCTAGTAAGAGGAAATGGTTTGTGCTAAGCTGATTGCTGAAGATGAAGCTCTCAAGGCTCAGCAGGGAGAAAAATATGGTGTTTGCTCAACCTGTTCAGAGAGACAATCCACATGTGCTCTTTATCACCACTACTGATGAGTGGTATGCTGACATTGCTTACTACCTCACTTATGGAGAATGCCCTCCTCATCTTGATTACAAACAAAGAAGGACACTCAAGCTAAAGGCAACCAAGTTTGTGATCTGAATCATGCACTTTACAAGAGAGGCCTAGATGGTTGTTTCCTCAGGTGTGTAGATAAGGAGCAACAAGAAAAGTTGCTCAGGGCATATCATGATCAAGCTTGTGGTGGACATTTCTCAGCAATGGTCACCACACATAAGATCCTCAGAGGGAGATATTATTGGCCCTCCATCTTTGCAGACACTCAAGATTGGGTTTCCAAATGCAAAGCATGCCAACAATTTGTTGGAAAGCCACAACTAGCTGCATTGCCACTCAAGCCTGTGGTGATTGAAGAACCATTTCAGCAATGGGGGCTAGATTTTATTGGTGTTCTGAATCCTCATTCTAGTGTAGGGCATACTTATGTACTCACTGCAACTGATTACTTCACTAAATGGGTGGAAGCCATCCCAACCAAGCAAGCCAACTCTGAAACAATCTGCAACTTCATCAAGGAGAATATCATTGTTCATTTTGGAATACCACAAAAATTGTTGTAGACAATGCCACCTATTTCTCTTCCAAGGAGCTCACAGAGTTTTGTTATGGCTTTGGAATCTCCCTATCTCACTCTTCTGACTACTACCCATAGGGAAATGGGCAAGCTTGAGTCAAGCAACAAGAACATTGTGACCATTGTTCGTAAGTTGGTAGATGAGAATCAAAGGAACTGGCACAAGAAGTTATATGATGCATTGTGGGCCGATAGGATCACTCCTAAGAAGGCAATAGGTATGTCACCTTTCCAAATGTTGTATGGAGTTGAGGCAGAGATTCCCCTCACAATTGAGATGCCAACTCTCAAGTTGCTGCAAGAAATAGAAGATGGTCAATACAAAGACTCCATTGACAAGAGGATCCTCTTCCTGAGAAGCTGGAAGAAAGCAGATGCCAAGTGGTGGATAGAATTAAAGAACACCAATTGAAAGTGAAGAAGATCTTTGACAAGAGGGAAAAGGCAAGAGAATTCAAGGTTGGAGATTTTTCCTGCTATGGGACAAGAGAAGAGAACCAAAGGGCAGCCATGGAAAGTTTGATTCATTATGGCTCGGCCCATTCCAAATTCATGGAGCTTGTGGTGAGAATGTTTTTCTCCTCTCATACTTGGATGGAATGCCATTGGAATTTCCTCGAAGTGGGAAATACTTGAAACTATATCATCGTGAAAGTGGGTTGTCCCCCTTGCCTCACCATAGGTGATTTTCGTAGGTGTTTTTCCCTTTTCTCATTGTGTGTGGTTTTGTTTTTTGTTTTGTTTGGTTTTTGTTGTGTGTGGTTTGGCTTGTGTGTTTCCTCCTTCCATTCTTTCTCAGAATTGTACATGACTCTACAAGGCCCAATGGATAAGGCACTGGTCAACATTATACGGTTTAAAAATTGAGATTCTGGATCCTCATACCATGTCTTCATCATGCTCAGTCCATGCCATGTCCCCAAGCTAGAGCCAATTGTTGTCTCCCAAAAATCACTTTTCATTTTCCAAGTTAAATTTGAAATTTTGAGCTCTCACCCTCCTAAAGTATTTAAGCCAAGTTGAAAGTTTGAAGAAATAGCAAAATCCATGCCCTAGTGTTGTTTAAATCTCTTGTTTTGCTCATTTTGAGAAATTCTCCATCTCCCTGGTCTGTGCACGTAATATCCTCTTTACAATCTCCTTTTTTGATCAAAATTGTTCACTTGTTCTATGGCCTGGGTCATCAAATCATTGTTTTCTCCATGCCTCCGGCTCGCGAAGGAAATTCAAAATTTGACTCAAAATGATGAAGTTCTCTTCCTCTGTGTATTTTTCCCACAGTCGGAACGATGGGCATTTTCTTCCCCATCAAATTTTGGCCCCATCATCCATGGGTACGTGGACATACCTAATTGGAAGTGGGTCGGTGGAGAAATTTGTGTTTTTGAGCCTCTTTGTAAAAAAGGTGAAAAAAATTTAAAAAGTGACCCGCAACCCCGATCAGGCTATAAAGGTAAAAGTCAAATTTTGAGCCCAAGGAAAAAGTCAAAGTTAAAGCCCGCAGGGAAAAAGTCAAAGGTGAAGCCCACCATTGAAAAGTCAAAGTAGAAAGTGGGCATTAGGAGGGCACTTTTTTTGGAAATTTAACCAAATTCCCAAAAGTGAAGTAAAAGTTCTAGAATGCTCCATGCTCTCCACCAAGGTCTCGGGCCCACCGTTGAAAAGTCAAAGCAGAAGAGCGAACGTGAGAGAACTTTGAGTTTTTGAGCCTTTTTCCAAAAAGGTTAAAATGTTGAGAAAAGGGCCATGACCCCATTTTCCAAATCAAAGTGCCACATGTCAAGAGTTTCAATTGAAAAGTTCAAAGCAGAGCGGGTCAATTTTTGGAATTTGAGTTTTTGAGCCTTTTCCAAAAAAAGGTTAAAATGTTGAGAAAAGGGCCAACCCCATTTCCAATCGTAAAACCCATTGCCTGTCAAAGTTCAAAGTCAAAGTGAGGAGTGGAATCAAAGAGAATTTGAGTTTTTGAGCCTTTTTCCAAAAAGGTTAAAATGTTGAGAAAAGGGCCGCGACCCCATTTCCAATCAAAGGATGCCACGTGTCAAGAGTTCAATCGAGCAGTGGGTCAGGAGGAATTTGAGTTTTTGAGCCTTTTTCCAAAAAGGTTAAAATGTTGAGAAAAGGGTCACGACCCCATTTCCAATGAAAACGTGCCACGTGCCTAAGTTAAAAAGTCAAAGTGGGGGCGGGGCCAATTTGTTCCAAATTGCCAAATCTCTAAAAATCACAAAACACAAAGGGCTTTCCCCATACCCACTCCAATCTCTTCCTACCACGTGGATGGCCCGATTTCAAAGTTATAAGAGAAAATCAAATGGTCTGTATTCAAACTAGCAAATCAAATGTAACGCTTCATATTGAAGATCTTGGTTTTTAACCCGCCATGAGCATTTTCTTCACAATGGAGGAATTTGAAGGGTAAAATGATTTGTAAAGTTGTAACCATTTTGGCATGAGATATATAATGGCTCCTCAAGCCATTCCAAGGGGTCAGTGATTGATTTCAAAAAGACCAGAGTGCTCTGACTGAAAAGATAAAAATGCCATACTTCTTCTATTTTCCTTCTCCTTAGAATTTCCTCTATTCTCAAAGCTCTGTACAAACTCTCTTTTTAGCTTCAATAATAAAATAAGGAATTTTCACCTTTTTGATTGAGGGATTGATTGGTACCTTACGACCAATGAATTTTATTCAGTCTTGTAGCTTCTTCTTCCTATGGATTTGTTTTTCTTCTAACTATAAATGCATGTAAATGAAATTTCTAATTAATGTGTGTGGGCATCCGATATTCTACTCACAACATTAGTTTTCTCCTACCTCCATTTCCACTCAAGGTCTATTGGGTCGGCTTGAGGATGATATGATATGAAATTTTGAGCTTGCTGCCTCTTAATTGTTACCAACTCATTTCCTAAGTTTTGCAATTTTTCATGACCTCCTGAAGCTCATTTGAGGTGTTAGGAGAAGAAGTAGAAGATTTATTAGAATTATGATTTTTGGGGCAAGAATGGGAGCTAATGTAGGTGTTTGGCTAGAACTTGGATTCCCCATTTCCAGGATAGAGAGGAATAGGTGGCCTAGGTGCAAGTTTATTGGCTTGAATCAAACAATTTTCAGCTCTAATAATGATGTTATAGGCTGCGGGAAAAGTTGTACCTCCCATAGATTGTATCATCATGGCTATATCAAAATTTAAAGATTTTAGGAAGTATAGAAAATAACCTTCAGCTGCCAATCTCATGACAATTGGAATTCGATTTCATGTCCTTTGAAATCTGAAGTTAAAATCAGCAATTTGTTCATTTGGTACCCTTTTTATTGTAATTAATTGCTCTAACAGAGACAAGTTGTCTTCCTTTTCTCCAAACTGCCACAAAGAACTGTGCACAATTGATCCCAATTATTAATTGATCTTGCTCCTAGGCACTGAACCACTGTAAATCCCTTCCTTTGAAAGAAGAGGCCAATAATTTAACTACCACATCCATCTCATTGACCTCATGTATAGCACAGAAATTTACAATGTCTTGAATGTGGTCAATTAGAGTTGTGTGATTTTCCCTAGTGAAGTATGGGATATTTTTCAATGTTACAATTGGAATTGGGTTTTTTGCATTGAGAGCAAGTGGGATGCTTCCCATAAAATTGACAAAAGGATTTTGTGGTGGTGGTGGTTGTTGATGAGCCATTCGAATAGTCTAGAGAACTCTAGTTGATTGAATAAATGGCCTACCAGTGGAGGTGTTGACAAGGTTCTAGTTTGGTGGAGATGGTGATATCTGAACTCTTCTTCCCCTTCTTTCTCTATCTGTAGATAACTACAAATACTCAAACCAAATTCTTCTCTTATTCTTGACCGAGTTTGAATTCTTCTCATGAACTTAACAAACTTGGGCTTCTAAAACCGTTGAATTCTTCCCTTTAGAGTCACTAGATGTGCTGCTACAAATCCTCTTAAAGGCTAAAATTTATAACAAGAGCACACCAATATTGCTAAAATAAAATGAAGACTTCTTTGTGGTCCCACCAGGCATGCCAGAATTATTATCACCAAATTTCAACACCCTCTAGATTGCTAACATGTGAGTTTACTAGAAAATCAGTGTAATTGGGTAACATGGAATTATCTCAAGGTGTGGGACCTTGTAGTTGAGATAATTCTCTAGAGTAGGCTGGTTCCTCTTCCTAATCTAATACTAAAATTACCCCTAATGCTGGAAATACACTTATCTAATCCTATTCTATGATTCCAAGGGACCAGGAGAGAGGAAAAAGCATGAAAAATGGGAAATCCTACACTAAGAAAGTGATAACACCAGAAAAGGGGGGTGTTGGATAAGCTTGATGCCTAAAAACAAAGGAGGTGATAATGGAGAGCATGGACATACATCACAAACCTAGATAATACACACAGTACACCATTTTCAAGTTAACACAACCAGATTTAAACATGCAATGAAAAAAATATGCACAGTCACCTGCAAGCATGAAGAAAGGCATGAAAAAGACAATGAAACTAGTGCAAGGATTGAGAAATAATCACAAACACAAGTGTTGGGAGTTTGGGATCGAAATAGTGCTTTGATTTAATAACAAACAAAATCATGCACACAAGATCTAAAAAATTCCCAAAATCTATAGTAGTGGAAGTATAAACTAGAATAATCTAAATCAAGACAAAGTACACACACATAACACAACATGTACTGTGGTTTACCCAATGTGGGCTATGTCCACCAAAGATAGAGATCTCATATATATAATACAACAAGAGTACAAACCAAATCTTCAATATAAGAGTAAAATGCATATCTCCAAGAGTATCTCCTCTCCTTTAGATCTCTAAACGGATCTCCATGAGTGCACTACAACCGTGCCTCCAAACACCACCAATAGATCTCACATAACTAGGAACTACTGCATCTTTGAAATATTACCAAGTTCTTTATGGATCTACAAACATGACCTCTCACATGGGTCTACCATATGTGCAACTATGACTGTGCACTAAGAAGTAATTCTGTCTCTCCATCATTGCATGCATAACATGTGCAAACATGAAGAAAACCTCCTCTACAATATCTAGATCTACATGGATTAACAATACAATATGATCTCATGGATCTACAATACAGGACTAGATCTATATGGATCTATAATACAAGATCTCACCAACATGTGGATCTACAAGAAGAAACACTATGTGCTTTGCATACCATAAAAGCCATTACAATGAGATAACTATATAAAGGAAATATAGTAGAAGATGTTACCCTCTTCTCACCATTCAGATGTACCTGCTTATTTCTTTTGTCCAACTCCTCTCCATGGAGACTCTGTCTTCATGTAACCTATTCTTTCTTTCTCTTCTTCTTCTTCATCCTCTCAATCTAGGAGAATCAAGGATCTAATTCAATCCTTCTCTTAATTCTCTTACTTACCCTCATACAATGCATACATGCATATATATCTATTTTGGGTAACTTAAATTTTCTTTTACAATCAATAAATCATCTTTAAAATAATTGATTTATTCTATTTTTGTCAAAAACAAAAGTCATGCTGCGTCACATGCAATGCTGTATGCCGATTCTTGCTGACTAGCACTTTGGTCACTTCTTGACCTAGATTGATGACACTTGGTTACACCCGACTAACGTCGGTTCTTATCCGAACCAGTAACATGTAAAAGCAAGTTTCTTGTGAAGCAATTAAGATCCATTCTCAACAATGAGTTTTGTTACTTCAATAATATGCACAATACATCATAATAGAGGAAAGAGGCATGATTCCCATTACAATAGCCCAAAAATGAAGGCTTGGAGCTCTAAATCCACCCAACAACATCAAAAATGTCCAACTGGTTACCAAATGAGCTCTCTTTACATTATATGGAAGAAAGGATGAGAGAGAGAGGGAACTCAAAATTTTCATTCAACCACCAAAAAACTACCTTCAATGTCCTAAAAAAGTGATGGAGTGCCCTAAAAGCCCATCCCTCATTGTCCTTTGGCCTTTGGAGGGAGAAAACCTCACCCATGTTGTCATTAATTATAGTGGTTGGGCCTGGAACTTTACATTTTCATGCTAAATATTTCCAAATTTCTACCCATATGACCTCATAAAAACCAACATTTTTGGTTTCTATGGTGTAGAGGATGTTAAGACCTTTCCAATTATATTAGGTTAGTCAAATTTCGAGGACTAGATCGGAAGTTATGCCATTTGAAAATTCACGCGAAAAAACTGCCGTTTTCCCGTGTTCCGTGGATTTTCTAGTTTTCTACGACATTTCCTTTCTACAACATTCTATGGACTTTGTTCTACGGCATTCCATGGACTTTATTCTACGGAAATTTTCTACAACTTTATCTAGTTTTACATTTTTCTCTGATTTTCTCTAACTTTTTAGATTTCTCTTGATTTGGAGAGTTAGAAAAAAATGAAGTAGAGTGTCCCAAAGTCAATTTTTCTCAATTTTACTCATTTTTGCTCAAATCTGGCTAAGAATTGAACTCCTTTTCCTTTAGAAGTAGGGAAATGCACCAATGATGCCAAGTGCTCCCAAATTAACTGCAAGTGTCAAATAACATGAAAATTTAGATGAAATCTCCAAATTCTTAGTTAAAGTCCCGATCAATTGCCCAAGTCCAATTTCCTCCTAGGTGTCCATTTTTGCTGGGGGTAAAAATGGATAACATTTCCTCGTTCGAGATTTATGTAGTTTGCAAAAATTTCTTAGGCTCAAAATGCGCACTTTGCAAAAAAAGATCCCTAGCCCAAGATTTATATAGTTTGCAAAAAGTTCCTGCCCGTGAAAAATGCACAAATGCAAATTTCAAAGGATTTTTTTAGATTTTTAGGAAAAAGGTGATTTTTCAAACCAAGTGAAGGGTTTTTAGAGAAAGTGAACCTAATTATGATTAAAACAAGTGATTTTTATGGATTCTAAGTTTATTAAGTGCTTTAAAAATGTAAAAATTAAAAATAGAAGCACTTCAAGAGGAAATCGATACCAGTTGCCCAAAATGAAGTGTGATCTCATTTTGGTCAATAATTACTATAGTGTAAAGGTCATGCCAATGATCAATGTATGAATCTAAATAACTACATCCAACACCTACTTGATTGTGGGAAATTGAGCTAGATACATAATACACACCCAAATCAAAAAACAAGAAGCTAGGTATATACAAAGATATATTTTCCAAATATAAACAAATTGAGAAAATCTGATTGGGATAAAACCTTTCGTGTTAATAACATTAATCATGTTGCTGCTAAGGATTCATATTCTTTTGATTGTCTCATTGAATAAATTCACTAAGTAAAAATCATACACCACCACCAAAACAAAAACCAAGAATGTTCTGTTACAATGTAATGCACTATCATCACTATCCCAAGATCTCCTTTGTCTATTCCTTTGGATGGTCATTACAATCTCTTTTAGTAACTTGAGAATATTCGTGCACATATTTACATCTTGGATCTCCAAAAAATATCCATTGTTCACAAATATATCCTCTATAAGACCCTCTATGAGTCAAGATTTCTCACCGACATTGACCCCTCACGCCTCTAAGCCTTGGTAGCTTAAATCACCCCATATAATCAAATAATTTTCAGCCAAAGTAAGGTTCCTCAATAGAAGTAAATTCATAACTTACCCACACATATATCAAGGTCATTTTTACATACAATAAAAATAAATGGGTGCTTGTGGAAAATGGATCCACCCTTAACATATATACTCTAAATCTTGTGAAATAGTTAGTTCATACTAATGAGATAACTGAACCTAATGTTATCACCATCAATGATTATGAAAATGATAAAAGGTAATATGTAGACACAATATATCTTCCCCTAGAATTCAGGAATGTCATGCATGAAACTCACTTTCATGCCATCAATTTGGATCTCTCATATAACATTCTCTTTGGTCTCCCATGAATCCAAACCATGCAAGACATTCCCTCCTCTTACCACTAATGCATCAAACTACACTACCAAGGTCAAGAGATCACAATCTAACATTTCCAATATTATAGATCACTTGAAGGTAATTATCACAAGGCATATACTTTCCCAAGCATCAAAATTTATTTTGAGCTAGCGTTAGATGTTTATGCCTTTTGTATTCATCTTGATACCCTATCTCAACAATCTAAATAATTTGATGCATCCACATCTAATAATCACCCTTGTAATCCAAATACAAGATAATAAACACAATATATGGAGAATACAACCTCTAACACACCCTTTTGATCCAAAATCTACCCTTGCCACCGAGAACCCATGGAATTCTCAACTTATCAAGAAAAAACAACCCGGTTTCTATAACTTTGGAAAATTTGTGAAATGAAAATTATTATCAAAATAACATCTTGATACTTCCTCATGTATGTAAATGCATGACAAGAACTACTCATCATGTTATCAATCTCTAAAATATGTTATTCCCAACAAGATGATGTATGCTATGGACTATCAAGAATATGGATGTGGTAAGGATGAACAAGGATTCTAGGAGCCTCTTATGGTTCGGGAAAATATAGGATACCATGAAATTGACATGGATCCATATGGTGGTGATACTAACGAAGTCAATGCCACTTATTCTGAATACGACGATGAATTTTTTTGATACTAACAAGGAACCAGGGTATCCAGTAGCACGTATAAAGACATTTCCTTCACAAACCTATTTAATGAAAATGTCATCTTAACCATGTACCAATACTATCGTGAAATTGAATTGATGTATCCCTTCCTTATGGAATGGGACCAAAATATCACATACCAATAGATTCATTTTAGAGTGAGGAATCCTTTGCATATTTTATGGGAATTTAAGATAACAACCCATTAGGGGATCATAAGTAGGTATTATCCATTAATCTAGATGTATGTGCATATTTAAGGGAGGAGGTTATGTTCCATGCTCACCAAGAAACACAAAAACTAAACAATCCATTAAAAAATTAGAAAACCAAAGTGTTATAGTGAAAACATCTTTGAGGCGCTATTGGAAAAACAAAATTAAAATTAGAAGAAGAAAATTAAAGGGACCATTTTTTTGAGAAAATATATCTAAGACAATAATAGAAGAGGAACTCAAACTCCCACTAACCGTACACTATCGATATCAACATTGACACAAAAGATAATCCTAAAATTATCAAACTCGGTGCTTCCATCAATCCTCATTAGTGAAAAGCATTTCCCCTTATCTTATGAAAGTTATCATATGTATTTACATGGTCCTATATAGACATGCCATGGTTATATCTTCTTCTAGTTTTTCACAACCTGGTCATTTATGAAAAATCCATATTAACTAAACAAAAATTCACAAATTGCACCCTCGTATAGATGTCCTTGTTAAAGAGGAACTCTAAAAGTTGTTAGCATTGGGTTTATCAAACCTATTGACTATTCAAAATGGATATATAACATAGTTTTGGTTCATAGAAAGCTTGCAAGAATCAATGTTTGTACAAATTTAAGAGACATTAGAAATTCTTGTTGCAAATATGAATCTCCTCTTCCTAATATCGATATGATTCTAGACTCAACAATGGGCCATGAAATGTTATCTCTTGTGGATGGATTTTATGACTAAAATCATATTCAAATTTCCAAAAATACCAACACAATACAACTTTCACTACACCTTGGGGTAACTTCTACCACCAGTTATACCTTTGGTCCAAGAACGCATGATAAACTTATCGATAGCCATGACCATCATATTCCATGCCATGTTAGATGATATTGCAGAAGATTATGTGGATGATATAATTGGTAAATAAAAACCCATGAAAAAAATGCTATCATCCTTTGGTGCATCTTTGAACGACTCAAAGAATATAAAGTCTAGTTAAACCACAAAAACTATGTGTTTGGTGTAACATCAAACAAGTGACTGGGTTCATAGTTTCTAGAAGAGGTATAGAGGTGGATCCATTCAAGGTAATTGTTACTAAAACATTCCTCTTCCCAAGAACCTTATATATATTAGAATATTACAGGAAAAATTCAAGCAATGAGGGGATTCATTTCCCAAATTATCGATAAGTGCTATCCATTCAAACATCTCCTTAAGAAAGACATTGTTTTTAAATGAGGTCTAGAATTCCAACAAGATTTTGACCATTTAAAGCATTATTTATCCAACTCACCTATCCTAGTTCCACCCACTTTGGGAAAACTCCTATTACTATATATCTTAGCTAGTGAATTTTCCCAAGGTTTTATCCTTATGCAACATGATAAACAAGACAAATACAAAGCCATCTATTACCTTTGTTGAAATTTTATTCTTATGAAATCAATTATCCAAAAATTGAAAAGGATTGTTCAGCCTTTGTAATTTCCTTTCAAAATCTCAGACAATACCTCCTAAACGATAAACTGAACTCATAGCCAAATTTGAACCTTTTGAATAACTACTTTCCAAACCTATACTTACCGGGAGGATGAAAAATTGGATAATATATACTAGAATTTGACATTTAATATGTCAATAAAAATCTATTAAGGGATAAGTGCTCACAAATCAACTAGTTGAGGCACCTCTAGAAGACACACAACCATTAAACATGGATGTACCTAATGAAACTATCCTTCTTATTGAAGATTCCAACACATGGAAAATATATTTTAAATGGTTATTTTACCCATCATGTCTCTAGTGCAGGTGCCATTATTATTAACCCTATAGGTCACCTCATTATGAGATTTTTAGAATTGGATTTCCATATACCAAAAACATAGCAACATATGAAGATCTCATTACGAGTTTCAAAATAACCATTAAATGGGTGTAGACACAAAAATTGGGTCATACTCCCCTTAAAACCCCGTTAATTAAATTAACCATATCCTACCTATTCAAATCCCCTAGTGCACATGTTAATTAAATTAATTATCCTAATTAAATTAATTAATATCCTCACATAACCACCTCACCCACCAACTCACCCAACCACCTCACTCAAATGACCCACTCAAAATTCATTAATGACCTAAGACAAAGTCTAAAGCTATCCTAACCAATCGGACTTAGGCCAAACCTAGAATTAACTCCTATTAACAAACCTAAAAAGACTCCTACTTATCTTTCCATGATCCATCACTCAAGACTTGAAAGAAGGTTGGAGACCACACTAAAAATAGCAACAATCTGGATATTTTTGGCTAACCTAGATATTCCCACTTTGACTCAAGCCGGTTATATCTCAACCGACTCCGGTCACCTAATCATTTTCAGTTAGGTTAAATACATTTCCAAAATCATTTGCCTAGGTTATTCATTCGATTCAGATCTCATACACGAGATACTTGGGAAACTCAATTTTTTGAAGCACTCAGGTAAAAGAAAACACACAGGAGCATTACCAATAACCATTTTGCATTCATCATCTTCTTTTCGAAATTCCCTGGAATGAACACAATGAATCTTCTCTCTGGATTTCTACCCTCACCGTCTTCATCACCTATGTTCTTTAAATCTACTGTTTAGTAAGTACCTAAAACCTCTTCATTTACCTCCGTTTTCTTGAGAAGATTTATTATTCATCTCAAATTTTATCTTTCTCCACACCCGTATACTTCCTTCCTCCCACCAATCGATCACTTTACCATACCCAAACCTTTCACCTATATTCACCCTCTTCTAATCATCTCTCCAGTCTTCAAGACCATTTTATGACCTTACCCTCACCATTTCCAACCTATGAGAAATCACAGGAGTCTAAAAAAATAAACTCCAAGAAATTTATGATAATTTACCGTACCGACGCTAGTTAACCTACCACCGTCAGTCATTTTTCCTAACTGACATTGCTCATACAACCGACATCGATTACCATGTCTCGACAATATACCTTTTTACCATCGAGATAATGCCTACTTCCTAACAACCCAAAACCATTTCTAATCTTTACTAGACCTTACCCAGAGCTTATACCAGACCTGCAACTCAACACCAGCCAATCACCTGACCCATTTTGACCTCAATCACCTTTTACCTAATATTTCTTATTATTTTGTGTGAGATACCTAAATCATTTCAATTTCAATAGGATCTTTACTTCATGTATGATTTAACTAGCATTAATACTATTATATAAAAAGTGGATTGACAACCTGTTCAGAAAGCATCACGCTTCCTGGATCTAGCTTCCGCTAGGTAATCCACTCATTGTTTTGTTTAACTCTATCTGGTGGTATTATTTTGCATTTACAGGTAGTTCCTCCTAGCCAAAAGGGAGCTCTTGCAATCAACTTGGATCAGAAATCAAAATTCACACACAACCTTTAACCGACATTACAAATATGTATTCCTCCTTGGCCTACTACCCCTATATGTTTCATTAATTTTCTAAGAATCTATTGAAACATTTTGGTACGCCTGGTGGGACCCATTCGGGGTTCCTTGCATTTTTCATTCTTAGGGAACCATTGTATGTTTGTTTCTTTTCAAAAGGAAGTTAACATTAAATTCTCTCCCTGGGAATCTTCTCTTTCTTCTACTTGTCTCAGTGACATTTGTATTTTGGGACTAAAATGAATCCTTCTTTCTTTTCTTGCATTTGCATTAGTGAAATTCATATCCTTTCCTATTCACTCTTTGTTTACATCGAATATCACATTTCAATTTGGGTTTTAAAATACTTGCATTTCATATTTCTATGTTTTCATTTTTAGCTCACATTAAAATTGAGGGAAACCTATACTGCTGGAATTGATGCCCAACCGATGATTAAAATAATTGATTTGTAGAGCACATTCTCTTCTCTCTTTACCAAACTACATAAAAATAAAATCACACATATTATTAAACAACACATTACTTGCAAGAATATGTCAATGATCATACGATCGAGAGGATCGATAGTGGGCACCCAATGGTTTCTCTGTCTAGTCATTATCTTAGAGAAAGGACCACCCCGCAAAAACATAACCTCGCAACCATTCTTAGATCTTACCTATTCATATGATACCCTCTTTCCAACAAAAATATATTATGTTCACAAGTCAGTCTTAAATAGCATAAGCTATAACATAAAATTCACTCATAGGGTTTCATGTTTTTCTTAGCTTTTTGTTGAGTTGTGTTTTGAGTTCTGAGGTAACGTTCTCCATTTTATTTCTTCTTTTCACAACCCACAATTATAGTTGGTGTATTCTAAATTTTTCTGGGTGTGTTAGGGGTCATCACTATCATATTCAGAATTTTGGGTTGATAGTTTATTTAATCTAAGTTACAAAAATCAAATTTTCTCCATCTTTTAAAAATTCACAGTGATCGACATTGGTCTTGTGACCGTCATCAGTTTTCATTTGACCGTCATTGGTTTACCTAACTATTGTTGGTTTCCATTTTTTTGGTCATTTTACCAAAAACAACACTCACCACATTTTCTATTCTTTCTGAAGTCTCTAGACACATCATCATACCTCTGGACCTTTAAAATCACTATAAAATCCAGTTTTACTTCATTTTCATCAGTTATTGCCTCATTTGCAAATTTTTGATTTCCCACATTAACCGGTATCAGTCACCCTAACCATCATCAATTATCCTCTCACCATCATCAGTTGACCTAACCGCCGCTCGGTTCTGTGTTTTTAATTTTTAATTAAAAAAATGACTAGTTTCACCTCCCAAAACCTATTTTTCTTCATTTCTTCTATTTTTCTGTGTCATTTACAGAGAAAAAATTACCAAGCCTACACCAACTCACATGGTTTTGACCCGTAGTCAAGCCAACTCCCTTATATTACACATAATCCTTCACCACTCCCGCTTAGCCCATCTACTCAACCCATTATCATCGATTAATGGTGACGAGGAGTTCACAAGACTCCTTGACCACAACCCCGCTACCTTACAACATTATCTCGCCCATTCCTCTACTTGCAATTCATCAAGACAATTGGTATATGGCATGCATGTGTCCATTCCCCTTCCTCGCCCCACTTCTACGCGCCTACCACTAGCTCAATATTACCTTATTCCACCTCACCGACCATAGTATCCCAAATTGATCCCACATCATTAATATCTGTGGCACCTACAACATCAGTCATAATTTTGACGTCATTTTATCCCATGGTGTCAACCATTCCTTCATCAACCACCTTGAGCATAGCCCCATCTGCACCCACCACCTCGTATATACCTATTGCATTGTAGCCACCCATGGTGTCGGCAACCCATACTCCATTCCAAAACATCATCCTCTCCATTCCACAATATTTACCTCTAATCACTACAAGGATCACAAAATCTACCCCACCTACTTACACATATCAACAATAACCCTCAATCTCGTCTATCGCCTATTCGAGATATTTTCCACCTGCATCTATTCCCCCTGTGCAGTTCTCATACTCGACACCACCATATACTAGGATGTTGTCCACATCATAAATTCATCCTCAACCTCCTTATACTGTAGGCGGTTCTCAATCATCACAACCTACCAATGACCTTATTAAAATTATGATGGAAAAGATGAAAACATTGAAGCATTGGTTTCTAGCTCTTGTAACTCCTTTACCTACGATGAAATATGTAATGAGCCCATTCATCCATCTATTTCCATTCGCCCATACCTTGTGCATTGGGAAATGCCAAAGTCAACCGATTCAACAAGAAAAGAATACCCACATCAACACTTGTGGTCTTTCAAACATGGGTGTTATCTAATCACCCACGATGATGCTTTACTCCTACAAACATTCCCAATGTCCTTGACAGACTTGTGTTAGATTAGTACAATGGTTTACCTAGAGACTCCATTTAATCATTTAATCAAGTGGATCAAGCCTTTCAGGACCATTTTTCGATCAATATTGTCAAGAAGGTCACCATGACCAAATTGTATTCAACATGAAAATACGAAAATGAATCTATCGAAGATTTTGTCACTCATTGGTGAAGCCTCATCAACCAGCTAACATTCTAGTTGCCTTAAACCAAGTTTATAGAGTTGTTCACTAGAGCTTGTGCCAGGCACATCTCACCAAATTTCCAAGTACAAACCTTTCGTACCTTCGATGAAGCATTTACCATGGCACAAAAACTAGAAATTCGTGCCATTGAAGAGAAGAAAATTCAATTGTGAAACAAAAATGTCGCCTTTAAATCAAATGATACATCCTCCTCTTCAAAACCCCAAAAAAATTATTCAAAATCCAAAGGATCTAGCCAACGCGGTAGTTTTAAAGGCTGGCCCATCTCACCCCTATAATCAATCAAAACCTACCTCTAACCTTTCTCCCATTCAAGATTTTCAGTTCAGATGGGAGCAATAAAAATACACTCCAATCAAGGAGCCTTATTATTCAGTATTATAAAAACTTCTTAAGGCCGGAGCCATTGCTCTTCCACCCATAAAACCACATACTGTTTTCGACCCCGCTCGTCCTATGCCTGCATGATACAAGGAACATGATTGTTATAAGTGTCATCGCGTAAAGGGCCAAAAGGATGGTAATTATATAACCTTTAAGAACATTGTCCTGCAAATGTTAGATTAATGGAGATCTCATCTTGGACAAATCAAATGGACCCACAAATCAAAACTTTCATATCTTCAAGAAACCATTCCCTAATCATACCTCATTATCTAACCAAAGTGATGAACTTTCAACCAATGACAATAATGTCCATGAAATCCATGCTGTTTTCGAAGTCCTACTAGCCATTTCTCAATTTCCTCCTATCCCATCTATCGAGGAGATTCTAGTACAAGCTCCTTTATCCATGGAGGAGCCTAACTCATCTACTCCTTCACCCACAGAGGAGTCTCCTTCATCTCTCCCTTCACCCATAGAGTCCACAATTTCTACCGATGCAATTTCACCACCCACCTCACAACCTAATGAACAACCTATGGTGTTAACTCTCCTACCCATGGGAGAGTCATCCTCACCTTCCTCGCCACCAAAAGAGGAACCTAACTCATCCCACATGCCATCTCCCCTACCCATAGGGATCCTTTAGATGCACCACTACATGTTGGTGACAATTCCCTATTATTCTTCTAGGATCACATTGATCTACTCTCGGCTCTCTTACCTATAGATTCCAAAGCCAACCAGTTCCCTATCTCACAGACATATTTTACAAGGATTGCTACTAAGACAACATCATCTCCTCTTACAATAGTGCCATTTTCACACCTGGCTGACCGCTTGGATTACGTTGATAATTCCATGCTTTGGGGATGCCTTCGGCTACCATTTTCAACCCAAATGCAAATGTCACATGCGGATACCTCCACGATCTATCCAAAGGTATTTCAAGCAACCCAATCAACCATGACCATGCCTATTGAAATGACCTCTTCTTCATCACCCTCACCTACATCCAAACCTTTACCAACAACTAAACATGTTCCTATGCCTAAGAACCTACATGCACCTACACCTCCCCCACATCTAGACCCATTACCACGTTGGGTGTCATTTTGACATCAAGTCTAGTTCATCCTCATATCATATTGGATTTAGCCACATCTTCCCAAACCCACAAAAAAACCATTCCTCCACTTAAAAGGAATACCCAACCTTCTAGGCCGCACACACCAATTTCACCCACTACACGTTTGTCACCTTTGCCCCTTCTCACCCATCTACCTTGGTCAAACAACCCCTTACCCAAGGAAAATAAAAATGCAGAAACTGTTTCTTCATCATGATCCTTTATTACACCTAACTTACCTACACAACATACACCTTTGCCATCACCCACATCTTTCTTACCACCTATACCCCCACCACCAACAATAGCGTCATAAGTATCTATGATATTTCCTTCTCTTCAACCCATATCTTCCACCTTGCATTTGCCAAAGAAAGAACCTTCACCACACCTCCTTTATCACCTTGGCTAACTCGTCCTCTGCCACCATCTATTTTCCCTTCTACATCATGTACCTCCTTCCCCTTTACCTAGGAGGGTGTAACCTAAATTGAAAAACCCACTACCCTCCAAAGAGGTAGTTAAGCCTACAACACCTTCCATCACTAGTTCATCTACTATGCTTTTACCCAAGAAGATACAACCTAAGCATGAAAAATTACCACCTACCAAACCAATGGTCAAAGCTATCCCACCTCCAATTCTACCTCCTGTAGCACATCTCCCACCATGATCACCCACACTCACTTCACACTGTGATCCATTGGTAGGATCTTTTGCTAATATTCTAACCAACCTTTTAGAGATTGCTATCATCACATTACCACCACTTAGACCTTACGACCCACTCAAACCCAAACCAAAAGGGTTTGACAAGAATAAAATTTGTGCCTACCATCATGTGCTAGGACATGGTGTAGAAAACTGTAAGGCTCTGAAAACTATTCTTCTCCAATTATGTCCTCCTGAAGAAAACTTTGATGACAATGATCTTCTAGACGAGGACCCAGTTTCACCCACACCAATCACCACATACCCTCAACCCTTACCTATTCAGTGACCCACATCTCCACCTCCATAACCTTTTTATCTACCTCCAAGATTTGAGTTCAACATGGTTTACATAAGAGATTTAGCCAAACCCTCTCCCGAATGTCAATGCGCTACTTTCTTTGCACAACACTAGTATATGCCCTCATCCTTATATTTCCCATCCTTTCACTACATATATCACGAATATACTGAGATCCTTCACCCCATATCAATATGGTTAACATTTCCACTTTTGCCCAAAAAGACAAAGGAAAGGAGAAAGTAACCATCCCATTTGCCAATCCCATGCCCACTATACCATCTGCACCCACACCAAAAATCACCATTCGGGGACCCACATACCTTATATTTGATGGGGTCGCCCATCATACAATGATAAAACAATTTCACCAATCCCCTCTAAAATTTCTTCGTACAACCTCGTCCAAACTCTCGAATCTCATTGATAGGCCCTTATGGAGGTTCTGTAATCCATCAAGGTTTTACTTAACAACCCGCTTCCCGTGGCCTCCATTATCACCCCTCACCATGTGGCCTCTCTAAACAATTCATCCCCTTCCTCTACACCTATCACTACTCACCAAGTAGCCACCCTCATTTTCTATGATGATGAGATTATACCTCTCTAATCAAATGATCCTAATCCCACCCTTTTCATCTCCATTTATATTGATAATATATGTGTTTGACGTGTTATGATCGATGGCGGTTCAAGATTCAACATCATCTCCTCCCACAAATATAATAAAATGCGCATCCCTTCAAATTTCATGCATAATAACCTAGTTATGTTGCGTTCATTCAATGATGCCATCACTTCCACCCTCGGTACCATCATCCTCCATGTTCATGTGGGCCCCGTACCATTCCATAATTGTTCTATGTCTTAGAGGGGGAGTTCCAAGTACAACTTGTTTCTTGGCCGAGCTTAGATCCACTTCATGGGTTGTGTTCCTTCAACCTTACATCATTGTGTAAATGTGAACATGAAGGAAATAAATATACCATCCCAGCCGACCCTTTTCCATTTAAAACCTGTAACATGTTGTACCGACCTAATGATGTCCTTGTACCAGTTAAGGCATCTACCACCTCTGCCACTTCTCCTTCACCCACAACCCCATCCACCAATGCTTCTGCTACCTCTCTTGCACCTACCTCCTCTATTCCCACTTCTACCATAGGCTCTCGCACTTTGACCCATCCGTTGACCCATATACTTCTCAACTAACCAATTCTTCTTCTTCTCAATCACCTCATGATTCATCTATTCCCGTTACCCATATATCAAATGCCGATCCCTTAGAAGGTTTTTTTCAACGTCTCACTCTAGGGAAGTATCGCCTATAAAACATCGACACATTCCTTACTCCTCAAGAGTATGGTAACCTTCACCAACATCCTCGCTATGATCACCATATAGGTGAGGTTTTCCCTTATGGTCTTCCCCACCTTCGTACCAACTTAACATATGGGGAACTTCCACCTACTTTCCTGAGCCACCTTCCCAAACACGACCATTTTCATCTGAATTCAAATATCTCACCAACCACCACTTTGCCCACACTTTTCTCCACCGACGTGCATGGAAAGAATTTGAATTTGGGTTCTAGGAACAGGGCCGCCAGACTATCATCCTGTGTAACACACATAAACACAAAGACCACAGTGGTATTGGATTTGCTAAACCATCTTCCAAGAAAGCCCACGTTGACCTCATTGAGGATGACAAACCTACTTCACTCCATTTACCGACTTCACCACCTTCACCCACGGAGTCTATGGATCTAGGATCCATTCCTCCTAACTTATTTTTTCATGAACACAATTTTCCTGGGACCTCTAAATTATCAACGCGATGACAAGGTTCCCTCTTCTCTCCCCTTCCTGTATCCTGACATGATTAAGGATGATACACCATCCATTAACATTGTTCAATGTCAGGATGATGAGTCTATTCTCACCTATCTTGGTGTGGAGGATTCTTATATTCACTTGTCATTGCCTTCTAAGACACAAACCATGTTAAATGAATCAAACATCAAAATCAATATTCACACTCAAGATGACTCACACATTCTAAAGATAGGCCAATCTTTAGATGGTGATGAACAAGAAGATTTTACCTCATTCCTCCAAGATTATAACAAGTATTTTGCTTGGTCCTATGCTGATATACACGGTATTGACCCAAACATTGTGGTACATAATATCAGAACCATTCCCGAAGCCAAACTCTGTAAAATAGAAGCTGCGAAAAATGCATCCTTGTATTTCCCTTCTTGTCAAATAATAACTTCAACGCCTTCTCTCGGTTTCTTTCATCCTACCCATTGATTATCCCCAATGGATATCTAACATCATTCCTATCACAAAAGTGACAGGGGACTCTGCATATGCATGGATTTCCATGACCTTAACTTAGCTTTCCCCAAAGATGAATTTCCTCTACCAAGTATTGACCAACTAGTTGATCTTACCGCCAACCATGAGATGCTATCACTCATGGATGGTTTTTTGGGTTATAATAAGATATTACTTTCCCCAAAAGATAAAAAAAAAACCACCTTCATCACTCTTTGGGGAACCTTTTGCTATCGAGTCATGCCCTTTGGCCTTAAAAATGCTTTGGCGCTATATATCAACGGGCTATGACTTATATATTTCATGACATCATGCATCACATATTGGAAGATTACGTAGATGACCTTCTTGCCAAATCCAAACATCGAGCCGAAACACCTTACAGTCCTTAAGGTCATCTTTTACCATCTCATCAAGTATTGTGTTCACCTTCAACCTAAGAAGTGTGTCTTCATTGTTCTCTCAGAAAAATCCTTAGTTTTATCATTTCTTTGCATGGCATAGAAGTCGATCCCGCTAAAATAAAGGCTATTCTTGAACTTCCTTCGAGATACTAACCTTTTCCAAATGCATAGTTTGCAAGGAAAGTTGCAATCTATTCATCGCTTTATTATGCATATTTCTCGACCACCACTTTGCACCCATTTCATCATCTCCTCAAAAAGGATGTCTCCTTCAAATGGGATGATGAATGCCACAAAGCATTTGAGACTTAAAAACATTACCTCCTCCAACCACCTGTACTCATTCCTCCTCAGGATGACCAACCATTTTACCTTTACATTTTTCTACTGATCATTCCTTGGTTGCCATGCTCGCTCATCAAGATGAGAAACACAAGGAGAAAGTAGTTTATTATATAAGCTACATGCTTTTGGACTATGAAACATGATACACCCATGCCGAAAAAATATTCTTAGCCTTAGTTTTTGTCACTACTAAACTTCGCCATTACCTACTTAACCACAAAACCTTTGTTGTCACCAATACAGACCCCTTACATTACATGTATTCCAAGCCCTACCAACATCAACGTGCTACACATTGGCTCATGATTCTTGTAGACCTAGACCTTGAATTAACTCATCAAAAATATATAATAGGCCAAACTATTGCTAGCAGATGCACCTCTCTCTGGAGATCAGCCCTCTAACTTTGATTTCCCAGATTTAATCCATCATTACCTTCTCTTTGGATGAAACTGTTTACCAAATGACCTTATTCTTCGATGGTTCTAAATGTCGCATGGGGGGTGGTGCTAGCGTTATCCTCATTCCTCTTAATAGTGAACCTATGCCCTTTATCTTTCAAATTAGATTTTGATTGTACTAACAATATCACCGAATATGAAGCACTCGTATTAGGTCTTCAATCCACCATCACCTTAGATGTTAAATCAATTAATATCTTTGGCGACTCTCAACTGGTTGTAAATCAAGTCAATGGTATATACCAAAGGTTGTAAAGAAATACTTCAAAAGTACAAACATCATGTTGACATAATTTTGACCACCTTTGACCATTATGAACTTCAAACCACCCACATTCCACTAAAAAATTTGTGGATACCATGGCCTTCCTTGCTTTTCGGATACTCGCTTCACCTTCCGACTCAAAAATATTTGTCACAAAAGGCAAAGGTTGCAATCACCTTCTTATCTATTTCAATATGTCAACCTCATCGTAATCAAGTAAACCTAACCCACGTGACCTTTGGTATAAATAGTTTGGACTACCTTTCCCTTTCAATTATACCTCTAGACATTACTTGCAATGGAGAATGCACCTTTCTCAAAGGTGTCTCTCGTTATGTCATCATGGGAGGCCTTATTTATAAATGTGGCTTTAACGGTATCCTCCTACAAATGCCTTACAAGTTCTGAAATTCCCTACACCATCAAGGAAGTTCATGATTTTTTTGGAGGTCACTTTAGTGGCTTAGGCTGCCGCTAAACGCATTCTCCACCTAGGCTATTATTGGAAAACCTAAACTACGATTGTTGTGATTATGTAAAATGTTGTGTGAAGTGTTAGCAACATGCTAATCTTCATCACACACCTAGTCACACCTTACATGTCGCATGAGACCTTTGGCCTTTCTATCAATGGGGTTTGGATCTTGTTGAGAGATCAATCTTCATTCTTCCTAACGTAATCAATGGATTATTACCATTACCAAATCCTATACTAAATGGGTAGAAGCCATACCTATTATTTCTACAAAAGATGGGAAAATATGTGAATTCATCAATCATCACATCATTTGTCGCTTTGGTGTTCCTCACCATCTCATCATTGATAACGAAAAAAGTTAAAAACAAAACCTTATGGAAACTCTGTGATGCCTTTGGCATTTAGCTCAATTTTCCTTCACCTTACTACCCACAAACAAATGGCCAAGAAAAATCAACTAATAAAACCTTGAACAAAATTCTTATGAAATTTGTTGATGATACAGAAAGGATTGACATATGCACATTCCTTTTTCCTTATGGGCTTATCGCACTAGTATTCATACTTCAACTGCTGCCACACCTTTCTCTCTAGTCTATGGTACAGAGGATATTTTTCCTCTTGAAGTCCAAATTCCATCTCTTCGTATCTCACTTAAAGAGATGCTCAATGATGATTACTTTTTCTAAGACCGTTTGGCACAACTCGAGTTATTAGACGAACATCGTCTTAATGCTCTCGATCGTCTTAATGCTCTCGATCGTCTTAATGCTCTTCAAATATACCAAAAACGTATCAAACGTGCCTACGATAAATGTGTTCACGAACGAACCTTCTAGGTCAGAAACCTCATCCTGAAGGAAAACCAACTTGTAACAAAAGAATATAAAAGTAAACGGGAAAATTTTATCCTAACTAGCTTGGACCATATATTGTTACTCATAGTTATGGATCGGTGCTTATTGTTTTCTTCACTCGAGGTAAACTTGAACCTAAGCCCTCAATGCCTTGCATCTTCAACCATTCTACTTTGTTGAATTAAGTCCTATATCACCTCTTGCATATTAAACGCTCATCCTCGGAGCACTGTTCACCTTCCATTTTACCTATTTTAAGGATCAACGACTAAACAAGGATCATGTGATTACCCGTTACCTTTCAACCTTGTCTTCAATATGAGTATCACAACTCTACTCATGGCATGATTCTCATGGATAATTTTTCATCTTTTTCAAGATGGAATCCCATGGTTGTTCATCGCTTAAACCCTCTCTTTCATAGTTAACCTCTGTGTGATATAGTTTTGTATTCAAAATAAGAGCCTATTTTTCTCTATAATCTTGTCCACGACTTTAAATTCCAAAAGCAGAACAATTTCAAAAGTAAAATGGGATTCAACTCCTTGAGTCAAACTTATAGCAAAAATACGACTCCCTCAAAAAGGACATATATTATCTCTATCTCGCTGCTATAAATAGACTGCTCCCTCAAAGGAAAATTATACAAAGCTATCCAGATCAGATACTTAGTCTATCATCAAAAGAAGATTATTCTTGCAAAAATAAAATAAAATATTCAGCAGCTTCCCACATTGATCAGCTTCAAGAAGACCTCAAGGAGAAAATATACTCATGCCACATAGACTTCCCGCATCGATCGCTATCAAAACAAAAAAAAAAGCAAAAGTAAAAAGCAAATGATAACCTTTTTTGTCATGGAATTTCCTATTTTGATCTTGGGACTCTTGCCAAGTAGGCTTGTTGTCTCACACCAAGTTATGCTAAAACCAACCTGTTTTCACCTCATCACCTTTTCACCCTAATTTCCTACCTGCTCAAGGGATGTGTCGCAAATGGAAAATTTCATGATCATGTGACTTTCTTCAACCTTAGAATAGTCCATCATGCAATGCCTTTAGGGTATTATGCTCATAAGCCCATATAAGGTATGATAAACTCATTATGGTTCTTATCACTTAGGCATCTCCTTTTTGTCACCTCTTACCAACCATCTTCTTCATTACTTGTTGATTATCCTCTACAGGACCAAGCATCCGACACCTACATTTAATCATACCTAAATGAACTCAATTCACCCATACCTACATGACCTAGAATCAACCATGCCTACATGACCTAAATTCAACCATTCCTCCATGACTTAGAATCTACCATGCCTAAGTGACATCAACTCCATCATGCCTAAATAACCTCAACTCAATCATGCCTACCCCACCTAGACCCCACCATACCTAACTCACCTAGACCCCACCATTCCTACACCTGACTCAACCATGCCTAAAAGACCTAAACTCAACCATGCCTAAGTGACCTAGACTCCATCATACCTACATGACCTTCACTCAATCATGCCTAAATGACCTAGACTCAATCATGCCTAACTCACCTAGAATTCATCATGCCTACATGACCTCGACTCAATCATGCCTAACTCACATAGAATCTATCATGCCTACATGACCTCGACTCAATCATACCTAATTCATCTAGTTTCCATCAATACACAATAACAATTGAAATTAAAAACATAGATACTGTTATCTCAATTTGGCCCCCCGAAAAAATTGGATCAAACACGACCCCACACAGAAAGAAATCCAAGGGACATTTCCGTCAAACGAGCCTACGTTTCAAATCTAACAGCCAGGTTGTAGGTGGAATTGGAAATGTAGGAGGGTCGATTTAAGGAAGAAAACAACGTCAAAGAAAACTAGAGGCTCAAAGGATAAAAATGGAGAAAGGCTTAAAGTCTTTGGGCTTCGCAAAATGATTCAGAGCGAGCCTAAATTGACTAAGTATGGAAGAGATTGCGGAAGCTTTTATGTGCCTCATCAGTACTTCTCCAAGGGTCAAACTCAAAAGGAAAACTCAAATGAGTGTGGAGCTTCCATGTGTCCTGTGCTCGAAAAGGAATAGAGTCACCGTTGAAAACTCCAAACGAGTGGAAAGAACCACGTGTCACTCTGAAACATTCAAAGGTGCAACCCAAGGTGGAGAATCAAATTAGCGCCAATGCTCCATGTGGTCGTGGTTCAACAAGTCAAAGGGTAGTGGGCCTAGATTGGTTAAGTATAAGAGCATTGATTTAAAGGTGCAAAGTGTCTCAATGGTGCACATTCAAAGGCGTAACCCAAGGTGGAGATTCAAATGAGCGTGAGGCTTCCACATGTTTAGGGTTTGAGAAAGGCATCGACTTGAATTGGCTAAGTATCACTGACTCACGTAGAGGTGCCACGTGTCACCCGATACATCTTTAAAGGTTAATCTAAAAGTAGGTCCTCGAGAGAAGCACCAAGTCTCCACGTGTCCCGAGTCAGATATATGGCCCCACCAAACAAAAGGACTTGGCCTAAACATAAAGGAATAGAGCAAAGCCACGGAGGGTGCCATGTGTCTCTTCGGTGCAACTTCAAAAACAAAATCCAAAAGCAGTCCCCAAGGGTGCGCTAGATATACACGTGGCCATGTTCCAAGTCAAAGTGGGAAGGTGGGTCTAGGGAGGACTTTTCACCCAAATGAAAAATGTAGACCGGTGGGCCCGAAAATGGTTTTTTGACAAAAGTGAATTGTGGGGTTGTGGGGCATTTTTTGCATTTTGTATTTTTTGTGCCAAATGGTGCAAAGTGAATTTCGACCCATGCACCCATTCTCGCTAACTTTGGTTTTTCCCATTTTTGTATGGACCCAAATCAATATTCAAATTGACATATCTTTCGATCCAATACCCAAAATTCAACAAATTTTGCACCATTGAAAGGTCTTGACCTCGTCTATGCCATGGAAATCTGAAACTTTAATTTTGGTGAGGTTAGGTGGGTAGAAAATGGGAAAATGTCTTCATGCCATTAATATGTGATCTAATTGCTCCAACAACTAGATCAGATTTGATTTGATCCGTCATTCTTCCTTCTTCAACACGCCAACATACATAAAGTGGAAGATTTGCAGGGGCATTAATGGTCGGTAGTTGAGCTCCAAAATCAAGTTTCCCGCCTCTTTTCTTCCTCTCTCTTCGTTGCATTTATAAAGGAAGGAGATTGGTTCATTGTAAAGGGTTGGACACTTCTGTTTTGCACCCTCCCTTCTTCCCTTGTCTGTAAGAGAATTTGTGGAGTTTTCAAACCTCCCATTTGAGTTGTAATACAAAGTTTTGCCTCTTAGCCACTGTAATGTACTGTATTAACTCTTGAGTAATAATATATGTCTATGGATGATTCTCAACCCTCTCATGTGTTCATTGTTGTCTTTTAATCTCTCATTGTGGTTTGGTTATTTGTGCATGGTAGTTGTATTGCATTTCTATGGTCTCGTGTTTAATTGTAAAATGAGTGTTTAACATTCCTTTAGTGCATCACCTCATTAACTTAGGTTTATTTTCTCATATCCTCTCAACCCATCTCCTTGGTAAGATAGAGTAGGTTTTAGAATAGGTCCTCTGCAATTTATTTGTGTGCACCTAAATAGAGGAATAGGAACCGACCTTCATCCAAAGAGATCTCTTGATTTCAAAGTCCCACACTTTGAGAGATGCTCCATGTTATGCTATCACACCGAGAGTGTGAATTCATTGAGTTACGTACATTTAGGGTGCTATGATTTTTACTAACAGATACATCATTCATATAATAAGTATCGTCATCTATATAAATGAGAAAGTATATGTATCAATACATATGTATACCGATGCAAATAAATACAAGTATCTCGAAATCACTTAGACAAAACCTCACTCTCTTGGCACGCAGCCGATAAAAAAAAACTCTCATATACAACCTCACTATCTTCGGCATGAAGGCCAGTATATATATCAAAATATCCAAAACAATAATCATACAACGTGGCTACTCGTCACCCCACCTCATATCCTCCCTGACGCTTTCACTTGTCTCCTCCTCTCTACTTATCTCGCCACCCCCGCCAACATCTCTCCTCCCACTATAGGTATAAACTTAATCTCCACCTATCCCTCAGTTGGGCTTGGCCTATGTGAACTAGTAGCCTCTCCCTGACCCTATCTCTAGGCTCATCACCCAATATGCTCTCTGAGCTATGAGTGTAAGACCTAGTCCTCTCACTCATTGCCTGCTATGCTATATACTTAGCATAAGACAAGACATATATCTCGTCAGTCGTTAGGTGATCCTGATAGTAACGGGCCTCATTCAGGGCATCCTTGAATCTTGCCATAGTCACCATCTGAGGTGGTGCCATAGGTATCAATGCAACCTGTGTGCCTCCGTCCTGCTAACCACGGGCTAGGACCATATACTTGTGATCCATGTCTTCCTCCCTATACCATGGGACCCTTTCTCGTCATTGCTTCTTGTAGTGTGGGACCCTATCCTTGAGCTTGTAGAGATTCCCTTGCACTATAACCTAGGACCGTAAGGCCACAACCTATGCCTGTGTAGTGGCCAATTGACCTTGCAAACCTACTACCTACACTTGTAAGGTGGCTACATCAGTACCCCATCACCACCCTATGCGGGTGCTTGTACCTAGGCTAACTATGCATGTAAGGTTGTCACCTGGGCCTATAAGGTGGCCATCTACACATGAGCTGCTATCAAATGACCCTGCACACATGTGAGCTATGTATGAAGGGTGGCCACCCACCCTTATAAGGCATCTCTTTGTCTTGTCACTATAG
Source organism: Taxus wallichiana var. yunnanensis (assembly GCA_018340775.1). Taxonomy (NCBI): domain Eukaryota; kingdom Viridiplantae; phylum Streptophyta; class Pinopsida; order Cupressales; family Taxaceae; genus Taxus; species Taxus wallichiana. The sequence continues at coordinate 725,275,662 of CM031235.1, forward strand.
TAAGATTAGATTAGGCTGCCCTGTCTCGGTGGTGCCGCCCATCATTGTGCCATCCATTAATGCCTATAACCATCGGTGACTCCAACGTCATCAATCTGCATATGCACTAGCTAATCCTCCTGCCTTGTCGGCACACTCGGACGTGGTGGAGACATGTGTCTCTCCACATCATCTCTCTAGTACTGTGGGAAAGGTGGAGGCATGTCTTGTGGCAACCCAAACTGCAGTCTAACCCTATCTATAGGTATCAAATCATGCTCGATGGCATGCTACCCATGTATCCACTTCAATAGTTGAAGATCGTCTAACTCCTCCGCCATGTCCCTGTATGAGGGATAACTAGTATATGGCCTCCAAATAATATCATCTCTTGAGAGTCCTTCAAGAACCGTATGTACTATAAAACATCATATGTGGCCCTAGCCACCCTGTGCTACCCACCAATTGGTACCCACTATCTGTAGCCAACCTTGACCAATCCACCCCCAAACCAATCATGGCGGGGAAAACCAACTGGCCGCACACATATGATGTGCTTGTATGCCCATAGTGTAAAAGAAAGGTGTAACACAAACTAAACCGCCGCAATCTCCCATAGGCCCATAACTCCCTATATAGCTGCACTAGGAATGTCGGTGCCTAGGAAAAGTAGATCCGCTCCTCCATCATATCCTGGAGCACTCCCATCAGTGCTCATGGGAATCTCCCACCCTCAACATTTGGTAAGGTGAAACAACATACCACCTCCATCATCAATACAACCAACCTCGTCTCCTGAGGATAGGCTGCATACATGTCTTTATAACTAAGGCTCACACTATGATACCTCATCTCACCCATTGCCACCCGAACACAAACCACTATTGGCTCTCACTGTACTCTAATGAAATAGAATAAATTGACTCCCCAACAATCGGTAGCCGTAAAATCCTGTACATGTCCTCTAGGGTGATGGTCATCTCACTCATCGGTAAATGAAATGTGTTAGTTATTGAATCCCATCTATCAATGAGTGTGACCATCAAGCTAGGATCTCAAGCTATGCGCCTATAGCACTGGATCCCAATCAGCCCAACATCTGTCATATGCTCCCACTCCTCGGAAGTGACACTAGACTTCATTTGCACCAACAGAGGTGGTACTCTATCCCGCATCCTAAGTTGGTCCCTAGCCTACAACATCAAAACAAAACATTGTCAAGACTTGCCTACCCCAAAATTCCCTCTTACCCACTAAACCATACCTAACCATATCAATCATGCCTACCCCATTTACCTAATTCACCTACAAGCCTATTACCCTTTAAAATCATAACCCATCATATTAACATTATTTAACCTATTTACCTATTTTATCCCGTCAAAATCACATTTACCCCTATCCCTCTACATACACTCTTCATTTACCCCTTCATATTTTTCTTTCCGAACTAAACCTTCTTACTCCTATTTTTCATTAACCCTAACCAAAGTTGGTCACCTTGACCGTTACTAGTTTTCCATGACTATCATCGGTTGCATTTAATTGGTGTCGGTCACCTAAGACATGATTGATGCCGATAAAGTTGACCAACGTTGTCGAAACCTAGACCCAAAAAAATTGACTACAAAAAAAAAAAACGACACCCATCCCCATAACCCATTTCACCTAAAATTCACCAAAATCTAACCTAACACCTACCCCAATCCACCCCAATTTACCTTATATTCATTTATCATCCCATTTATCCTACATTTTCCCTTCCCCATATTGATTTTACCCACTTTTCACCCACATTTCAAAATGAAACCCCACCCCAATTTATTCATTTTAACCAAAATTTAGCACCTCCTACCTCACCACAACATTGCCTATGTGGTGGCACATCCGCCATCTGCAAGCGTCGGTGGTCCACGTGAACCCTTTCTTGCCTCCCGCCATGCCGAAATCTACCTCGAATCTCTCCACCAATCACACGTCTCCAACCACTCTCATGGACCCATCTACCTGGATCCTCTCACCACTTAGTAACCTCCACCTCAGCTAGGTATAATGCCTTGTCTTTTTCTCCAAGAAAAATGCACAAGTCAATAGGCTATGTCATTTTCTCAAAGTCAAAAGACAATAATGATTCCGTAAAATACAAAATTTCAACCTTATAACCCTAACTCGACATTACCGATGTCAGCCATACCAAATCGACGACGGTAACCTTATAATCGCACATCGGTCACCAGCCAATACCATTTCACCTACATTTTTTCCCACTTTGGCCTACAAATATTATTGCCCTAATACCTCGTAACCTCACCAACACCTATTACACCCTACCCACTAGCCTAAACTACCTATACATTTCCTTAATTGTGTTTAGGGACATGTTATTTACCTATACCTTGGCCTTACCCATGCCATGACCTATATACCTTGACCTAAACCACTTTTTTGACCTTTGAACTTGTGTACTCACTATACCTTGTGATGCTATTACCTGTGTTGTTTTGGCCTAATGACCTTACCTTGCCTATTGCCGTGCCATTTATCCCAACCAAACCTTCAAAGAGTGTAATGGATCATACCTAAATGTTTTTACACCTAACCTACATTGTGTTTCTAGACCATATCCTATACCTTGGATACCTGAATCACTTCAACTTTGTTTGGATAAACCTATCGACCTTGGATGATGTAGCGTTTGTAAGCTCTTCAACTTGGTAATGTGTCACAATATATACATGTGTTTTCATTCGATTTTCATTACCCATTACCCAAAGTGACCATACCCTTACCTACAACTCACCTACCTTAACTTTCATCACTTACCCATTTATAAAATCACTCACTGACTCCATCTCACACCTCATCAGCTCTTGGTTTGAGGGGGATCACCTCCACCCATACTTGGGGCAATCACTTCATCTTTTTGTCGGTATAACTTATCAATACAGGCTACGTGAAAAAAAGGGAAAATGTAGACACCAAAATTGGGTCATACTCCCCTTAAAATCCCATTAATTAAATTAACCATATCCTACCTATTCATATCCCCTAGTGCACATGTTAATTGAATTAATTATCTTAATTAAATTACTTAATATCCTCACTTAACCACCTCACCCAACCAACTCACCCAGCCACCTCACTCAAATGACCCACTCAAACTTCATTAATGACCTAAGACCAAGTCTAAACCTATCCTAACCAACTAGGACTTAGTCCAAACCTAGAATTAACTTCTATTAACAAACCTAAAAAGAATCCTACTTATCTTTCCATGATCCATCACTCAAGAATCGAAATAAGGTTGGATACCATGCTAAAAATAGCAACAATTAGGCTATTTTTGGCTAACCTAGATATTCCCGCCTTGACCGATGCTGGTTATATCTCAATCGATGTCGGTCACCTAACCATTTCTAATTAGGTTAAATATATTTCCAAAAGCCTTTGTCTTTGTTGGTCATTTGATTCAAGATCTCATACAAACAGAGACTTGGAGCACTCAAATTTTTGAAGCACTTAGGAAAAATAAAACACATGAGAGCATTACCAACAAACATTTGTCATTCATCATCTTCTTGATGATAACAGATTCACACAGAGAAGCACAAAGGTTCAAAATGCCCCTAATGAACAAATGAATCTTCTCTCTAGATTTCTGCCCTCACCGTCTTCATCACCTATGTTCTCTAAATCTATTGTTTGATAAGTACCTAAAACCTCTTCATTTACCTCCATTTTCTTTCAGTAATATTTATTATTCATCTCGGTAGTTTATATTTCTCCACACCCGTATACTTCCTTCCTCCCACTAACCTATCACTTTACCATACCTAACCCTTTCACCTATATTCACCCTCTTCTAATAATCTTTGAGTCTTCAAGACCATTTTACAACCTCACCCTCACCATTTCCAACCTCTCAGGCAATCACAGGAGTCCGAAAAACCAACTCCAAGAAATTTATAATAATTACCCCTCGCCGATATCAAGGTTATCCAACCGACGTCAGTCATTCTGCCTAACTGACATTGGTCATTAATCGACTTCGGTTATTATGTCCGAAATATACCTCGCACCAGCGAGCTAATTCCCACTTCATAACAACCCAAAACCATTTCTAATCTTTAATGTACATTACCCAGAGCTGTACTTAGACCTCGAACTCAACACAAGGCAATCACCCGACCCATTTTAACCTCAATCACCTTTTACCCGACATTTCTTATTATTTTGTGTGATATACCTAAATCATTTCAATTTCAATAGGATCTTTACTTCATGTATGATTTAACTAGCATTAATACTTATATGAAAAGTGGATTGATGACTGTTTGGGAAGCATCACAATTCCCCTGATCTAGCTTCCGCTAGAAATCCAATCATTTTTTTAACTCTATCGGGTGGTATTGTTTTACATTTACAGGTAATTCCTCCTAGCCAAAAGGGATCTCTCGCAATTAATCATAAAATAGGTAAATGGGGAGTATAATTTCAAGATGAAAAGCTCATTACTTATAAGCGTTTGGTGTATAACCTAAAATAATACTTCATCTAAATTAGTTTTTAACACATTTCATGATTATAGAATAAGTCTACAAACTCTATGGATACAATTGGATTTCTCTTAAACCTACCACATGACAATAGAGAGTGTTAGCTCTTGATTGAACATCTCACAATTCTATCTTATGGCATGCTATAATCTTGTTTGGTGTGTGAAATTTTTGGTCCCTTATCCCTGGCACACACACACACACATCCAAGACAACATCTTCCCCTTGATATATCCCAAAACTAATGTAAATCTATAATCTAATGAATATGTTGTTATACCCTCATTGGAGGAATTCTTTATCATCAAGGATATGATGGGACCACGTTAATGTATTTAAATTTGAAAGTTGTTTAAACAATCAAATAAGTGCACAAAAGCATTTGCGGCCTCACACCATTGAAATGGTCCTCACTAAGAAGCTCCTTCACATAATTTTTTTGGCCTACCATGGAAATGTGTTGTTTCCAGTATGTTTGAAAATGTATCCTATGTCGATTAATGAAAACCTCATCCATGCCCCATCTCGGTTATTGCAACCTATAAACACTCCATGACCATTATCAAAATGGGGGTTTGATCTCATAAAGAATACCACTCCTACTTCATTGTATTCTCATAAACACATTATTACCACAACCAAGTACTTCATCAAATGGGTGGAGGCCATGCCCTTCATGTATGTAATCGTACCTAGATATATAAGTTCATTTTGAACCATATCATTTTATACTATGGAATACCCTATGTAATTCCACACACACACACACACACACACACACACACACACACACACACACACACACACACACACACACACACACACACACACACACACACATCCAAGACAAAATATTCCCTTGATATTCCCAAAACCAATATAAAGTTTTAATCTAATGAATGTCGCGTTATACCCTCCTTAGAGGAACTCTTTATCATCGAGGATATGATGTGACCCTATTCATTTATTTAATTTTGGAATTTATTTAAACAATTAAATAAGTGTACACAAAAATATGTAGAGCTCACACCAAGTAGCACGGTCCTAGTTAAGAGGCTTCTCCACATCAATTATTACTAGCCTCTTGTGGAAAAACATTTTTCTAGTATGTTTGAAAATGTATCCTATGTCGATGTATGAAAACCTCTTCCATGTCCCATCTTAGTCATTGTAATCTATAAACACTCCATAACCATTCTCAAAATGGGGGCTCGCTCCATAGGTAATCTCACTCCTACTTCATCGATGGCCATAAAAAAACTATTACTGCGAACCAAGTACTTCATAAAATGGGTGGAGGCCATTTCCCTCACGTATGTAACCTATACTCGGATGTCTACGTTCATTTTGATCCATATCATTTTCCATTATAGAATACCCTATGCCATTACACACACACATCCAAGATAACATCTTCCCCTTGATATATCTCAAAACTAATGTAAATATCTATTCTAATGAATATCACATTATACCATCCCCGAGGTACTCTTTATCATTAAGGATATGATGGGAACTCGTTAATTTATTAAATTTAGATTTTTTTAAATAATCAAATAAGTATACATAAGCATCTATAAATATCATATCAGATGTTGGAAGCATAATGAATGAGGGGGTTGAATCACTCCTTTAAAACATTTACTTAAGTTTTCTTAATTTGCATACACCATTCAAAGCATCAATTCAAAATGCATTAACCAATGTGAGCCTATTAAGAATAAACAACCATACACAAGAACACCAAATATAAAGTGGGAAAACCTCAAGGGGAAGAAAACCCACTGAACCTTTGCATATATTACACAACACAAAGGAATTTAGTGAAGCACCAACTTCACAAGGAGCACCAACCCCTAGTTTAGTAGGGCACCAACCCCTAGTTTAGTAAGGCATCATTGTATATATTTACCCCCCCGAGTAAATATAGATAAACAAAAGCAAATCGGGTTTCGGAGAAACAAGGTGGAGAAACATCAAAGGAACATGTCGGGGGTCTCCAAAACCCGACATCAAAGAAAATATGTCGGAGGGGTTGATAAACCCGACAGCAAAGAACATGTCGCAAGGGTTGGAAAACCCGACATAAAGGGAAATCGGGTTTCGGAGGCGGAAAAGCAAGTCGCAGAAGCATGTCGGAGGAGCAGATAAACCCGACATTAAAGACATGTCGCAAGGGTTGGAAAACCCGACATCAAAGGCAAATCGGGTTTCGGGTTTCGGGAAGCACGAAACATGAAGCATGCAGATCGCAAAGGATGTCCCGATGCTCGAGGGTTCCGCAAACCCGAAAACACTTCCAAGGAAATCGGGTCTCGAGTCGGAAAAACATGGCGGGGAAGCACGGGGTGAAAGCATGTCGAGCCATCCTCCAAGTCCGATGCAAATGCAGAGGAGAACCCGAACCCGACAGGCAAAAGACCCTGATGCGGGAAATATTCAGATCGCCATAACTTTTCACAGGGAGCTCGGATTCACACAAGGTTGGACTTTTCGGAAAGCTCTCGGCGTCCTCTACCCAACTACGACTGGATATCTTTAATTGGGTGGGAACAAGTTCTTAAAAATGCAAAAATACAGTTCGCCATGTTTTGAGTTGTTGGGGATCCCACCTACCGCCATTATGGGATGAATTAAGTGCAGTCTTGGAGGTAGTTGGGGAGCTCCGAATTCTTCTCTTCTCCCTCATTTTTCTTGTATAAATGGCCTGGGAGAGGCTCTAAAAATGGTTGGGCATTTCTGCTTTGCACCCTCCCTTCTCTCCTGCTCGCAAGAGAATTTGTGGAGTTTTCAAGCCTCCCATATGGATTGTAATACTATTTTTGCCTCTTGGCCACTGCAATGTATTGAATCGATCCTTGAGCAATATATGTATGTCTGTGATTGATTCTAAACCCTCTCATATATTCATTGCTGTCATTTTTGGATCTCTCATTGCATTTTGGCTACCTGTGCATGGTGTTGTATTGCATTTATGTGGTCTGTGTTTAACTTTGCAAAACGGGTGACCAACATTCCTCGGTGCATCACCTCCGTAGTCTAGGTTTTATTTTATGCATTCTCTACCCTGTCTCCTTAGCAAGTTAGATTAGGTTTTTGGTAAACCTTCTGCATTTTATTCGTGCATCTGAACAGAGGAATAGGAGCCGGCCTTCATCCGGAGAGCTTTTCCGATTTCGCAAGGTCCCACACTTGGACAAGCTCCATGTTGTGTAATCGCACTTTGAGACTTTTAACCCATCGTGTTGCAGAGTCCTGTGGGTGCTGCGTTTTGCCATCAACGGGCACCAAACCCACAAGGAGGATAAAACCCCTAAGATGACCAAACGTAAAATAAATCACCCGAAATGGATGATCACATGATGTCCTTTTGTTTTTAGTAAATGATTGTGATCTTTATGTCGGCTCCTCTTCAAAAAGTCTCTCAAACTGCCCTCTCTCTCCTTCTTCGCTCATACATCCATCATATAGTGTTGATTAGGTCAAGTGAAATTATTTACATGATCCTCATCTCTTCTTACCTTCTCATACCTTTTCTTATCTTTGATCTTGACTCCTCTTACCTCTTCTCCCACTTCCTCTAGCTCACTCACAACTCCATCAATAACTCTAGTTCAAATGAACACACACACCTTCACTTTTATACATGACTCATCACAAACGCAACAAAAGGTAAGAAAATTCCATTAAGGTTGGTCATGAAAAATTAAAAACTCATATACCATCTCATATAAATCATCTCAAGAGACCATATAGGTTGACTTAGCTCAAGCATTTCAAACTTGCACAAAGCTTCTCAATTAGGCCTAAAACTAGGACTTCATTTCCAACGAATGCTTTTGGATTACAAGGGATCACCAAGACTACAAGACCTCAAGAAACATTATAAAAACCTCCAAGACACATTATCCATGCATAATAACCTCTGCAACATCAGTCTTCATCATGCCATACTCACGAAGAAGCAACAACCATAACTAGGTCTTGAAGCACCTAATTTTCACTCCACAAGATCAAGAAACTTCTCATAGAAAAACATACCCTCAAGAATTATTAGGAACCTGTAATGAAGCAACATGATCCTATTTCACTTTATAGATCTATAAGACACCATCAAACAAGACATAAGGCCTCAAAACTTCCTTTTCTCTTACCTCGTTTAAGCATGTTGACACTGCTCAAAAGTAGGTATTCATAAACAAGCTAGTTCACACGTCAAAACTCTTCACCAAGGCAAAAGTATCATATCAATGAAAATACATCATCATCAACAACCTAGAACAACTCATGAAATCCATCAAAATAGGGGATAAGGCTTCCAAAAACTTTAATATCTCAAAGCGCTCAAAGTCATCATAAGGACTCAAGAACCAGTCTTGAGGAATCGGATATCAAACACCTCAAACATAACTTGTAGACACTTCTACCACTTGGAAAAATTAATTAGGGACCTGATACATATCTTCAAACAATAAAAACCATTTTTCACACGGATAAAATCAACCAATAACACCTGATTCAACACACCTTGGAAATCCTAAGAGGGTTGATTAGGCCATTAGGTATTTAACTTGAAACATATACTTCAGATCAAACAAAGAGCTCCATAATATCACATTATTCCTCTACATGCTCTCCAAACTCATGAAACACTACTACATTATGTAAATCCATCAGACCCATCTCAAACCATAAGACTAGTTTTATTCCTTTTATGACAAAAGTGGTAGACACACATTGAAGCCATGTTACACCAAATTTTTCCATATAACTTGTCCAAATCACTTCATGGACACTTATAAGACATCCCAATATTGCTCCAAAAATTATTTTCACATCATGACACCTGCAAATCACACCCGTACTATCAAATCTTCACAAAAATAAAGTTTTTCTATACCTTATCTGTGATGTGCCAAAATTCCTGATATGATATTTGTTGAATTTTTTATTTATTTATTATTATGAGTACTTTGGAATATTGTTGTGTAACTCCAAAATTAAAAGTGAAAAGGTTTAATTGGAGAGGAACTTATCGGGACACTATTATTTACATTAAACTAATTGTAAATTTGTAATTTAGAAGTTACCATTATAACCTTTGGTAATGAAACCGAATTGGGAAAAGTATTATTTAAATGGCTTGTAAGACTTGTTGAGGATCCCGAGGGGATTTTTTTTTGGAAATTTCAAAGAGCTTGTGGAAATTTTCCAGGGAAGCTAGGTTTGTAAGCAGGGATGTGGGCAGGAGGGAGGGGCTCTAGAGGAGTCCTAATCGGGGGTACAAAGTACAACCCCAGATGGTTCCTAGCCAGGGCATCGGTTTGTGCTTTTAAGCATATTTTCTTCCCCTCATTAATGCGGTCATGGTTCTGGTGCTTACATCCAAGTGGACCAGGAATTGAGCATAGCAAAGCCCATTGCCAAGTTGAGATAAGTTCCTTCTCTGTATTTTACACAGTGTTTTGTGGTTGGTTGATTTAAAATAAATATAAGTTTATATTAAAGTTGAACATTTATTTAAGTGAAAAATTATTAACTCTTGTTTTGTTTTTTTACTTGCATAGTAAAATTAAATAAAATACTCAACTTATTTTAGTGCATTTCAATAGTTAACTTCCATTAAAATAATATGGTTTTATTAATAAATACCTTTGAAAACGGTTTAATATTTTAAAAATATGTATATTAAAATATTGTTATAAAATAGTTGAAGAGAATTTATTGAGAAGAGTTTAATTTTTATTAAGTTTACAAATTCCATATTTAATACTTTGTTTATTTTTAATTCTTTCTAATGAACTGGACTTATATTTATTTAATTATTTTGGTTTAAGTGTTGGAAACAAAGTGAAAAGATGTGTAAAATTAATTTACGTAAGGTCTCTTAGAAGGAGACAACACTCCATGAAAATAGGAAAATTGATTTTTCCTATTGGCTCAAGTCATATTCATGCCCCCACGTATTGTGTTCTTCATTTATATTATCCAAAATAAAATTTACCTATGTCTAAATAAAACTATATCGTATTTTCTAATAATATATTTAATGTGTTCCTAACCTTTATCCCAACCTATGCCTATGTTTACATAATTAGTCCTATACCAGGTGGTTTAGATTGTGTAGTTTTATTTAAAACCTATATATAAAAAATCTAACCATTTACCTATACGGACCATTCCCTATGTATATTTAATTAAAGTAAAATCTAAACTTTATACTAATCACCAAACATTAAACACATGCCTTATAATTCTAATCGGATGTATTTACTTTGCATTATCACAATAATGTTATGTGGAAAGTAGAATTGTACGGTGGAGTTATTTAAATATATAATGTTTTATTTATCATTTAAAAAAAAAACTAAATTATATCTTTTTAGTTTAGCATTAAATAATTTAAAATATTTTTATATTTATAAAGATAATGGATATAATTTGATGAATATTTGTAATAAATATAAATGTAATTTATTAAATAGGTAGTTAATGCATTTTAAATATAAGTGTTTAAAATACATTAGTAGGATTTTCATATGGTAAAATATTAGGATTTTTAATTGAGTTATTAATATCTATCATTCATAATGACTTGCTTTTGAATGTTGAAATGGATTTTTTTCTTTCTTATTCTATTTAGAAAATAATTTTCTAATTAAATTATTATGTAGTTACATTTTTTTGAAATATAAAAAATGCTAATATGTCGTCATTTCTTTTATGTGGAAAGTCTTTTTACATTGTATAGTTTGGTGTAGAAAGTGTCGTTTTGCGTATGATTGTTTGTCGTTATGTTAAATGGTGTCGTCGGCCCTTTTCTTGGTACGGGAAAAGTGGTGTTACATTATCAATTGACATGGAGCATGCAAATACAACCAAAATAAGCCTTGAGAATCCTCTACATCCTTGAATCATTAAACTATATTTCCCATTCATTTCATTGCCATACACTTCAAATTTCCTCTATCGCTCTAGAACTAAGGTTTTGGGAGGGTTTTGACATGTTTACCTTCGTAACAATGGTTCATAAAAACTTGACATCCATTTGAATCATTATTATTGATATAAATTCTTTGTTACATGCCCTAACATCCCCCTAAGAGCTCATAATCACATGCACAACTCACATGTGTAGACGGGCATATGAAAGTGACCTATTGAGTTGGGATTTACATTTCTAAGAGCTCGGTAGAGCTAAAATTGAATTTTCTTTCTTCTTCCTTTGATTCCTTACCTGAAACTTGACATACACATTTAAAAAAACCTCCTCCATATATCCCAATGATAAATCATACTTAGATACCTCTCAATCTCTCTAGACACTATGAATTACCTTGTTTTTCTAGCCTTGTCTTCAATGACATGCTTCAAAAGGACCTTAGACATGCACTAAAATCCTAAAAATGACATTTGACAAATTCCACACACGCTCTACAAGATCAAAACACATATCACATACTCACATAATCCTGATTTTCATCATAGTTCATGCCACCATACCAAACTACTTGGACCGGGTCAAAAATAAGGCCTAGAATGGCTTGTTTCAACCCATGCTTTACTCAAACTGAAATTTCCTTCACCATGCAGACCTACTAACACCTTTTACACATATATATTACCATGTTATACATCATGTAAACCTATGACAACCTTTGGATCTCATACTAACAATACTTTCTTGCTTGATCCATGTAACTCAATTAGAAACCGTACTACATGATCACTTCATAACACCTCATCTCTTCACTACCAATGAACCTTCATCTTATTTCATGGATGATACATCATACTAAATCCTATGCACTCAAGACTCCCTTTGACATCAATGACAAAAATACGACACAATGCCAAACAATCTCCCCTTTTTCATTGATGGCAACCATCTTTAGAAGCATTGAAGGCAACCAAAGACAAAAGCACCTACAAGACCCTCTTTTCATCTTTATGAGTACACTCTCCCCCTTTTACATCTAATAAAAATGCTATTACGAAAACTTGACATGATAAAAATGACAAAAATGCACTCAACCTACTTACTTTCTCCTTCTTAGTTTGTGTATACATTATTAACCTAAAAAATTGCAAATGATCCATAGACCTAGTATGAACATATTCAATGCTCCTCCTACAAAAATACACACTACATTTGGTATTTATTATTTTTAGACATCCCCCAAATCTACATCTCTAAGAATCGTGCCCATGTTTTATTTACATTGGTCTTGTTTATCATTCATGAAAGAAACCATCTCCCCACGAGATGATGCACCCAATTTTGATAATACCTTACTTTAACAGATGATAATGTACTCCTATGAACCCATATTTATCATCATTCCATATACCAAACTGGATATAATCCTTGTCTTCATCTCAAACATTTCATACCTTCCATCTCAAGACCTTTTTGAGTCACCTTGATACTTGTTAAGACTCTTGAAACCACCAAGAGGATTGTATCAATCAGTATCATACTAATAATGCTCAAAACACTTTAGATTTTTTTTTGATAAACAATTTTGATCTGGAGATATGAACCGGAGGGTTTCTTGGGACCCCACCCAATACAGCCAATGTCCAGAGACAAGATATTACAATTAAACCAACCAAGACTCGCAAATAGTGAGCCCGCATCGATGATGCAATTTCCATGAACCATTGTTTTTAGAGCCACCAGCCACCATGAACACCAATGCCGATGATGCAAATCCCACCACCAGCGAGAATTACCACTAGATGTAACCACCAATGATGTAATAACTGTCACCACCAGAACCACCCCGAAGGGATCGTGCCTAGCGGGATTTGAACTTGGGTGGATCCGGACACAACCGTCTGTCTTAACCGATCCACCCAAACCCCATTGGAAAAATTTAATCGAAGAGGCTAGGTTTGAACCTGGGTTGTTGGCTCTATAGGCTAAGTGCCCCACTAGTTCACCACAGGGTCATCCCCAACCCCCAAGGTGACATGCAAATGCCCCACTCCACATGCCATGCGGGTAAATCAAGATATGAAATCCTGGGGGCTGGGTTTGAACCTGGGTTGTTGGCTCTACAGGCTAAGTGCCCCACCAGTTCACCACAGGGTCATCCCCTTGAAAAACTTAAGGTTACCTGCAAACCTTCATCATTCCTTTTGTGAACCGTAATACTTAAAAATCAATCATCTTTACAAACCTCATGTCATGCCATCAGGGTATATATAAAAAGTTTACTTTGATGCTACAAAAGAGTGATATTTTATACTCAAGTTAGAGACCAAGATTCTCGGTTTTGAATTTGTATATCAAAATAGTCATAGAGCTAGATAGGATACTGTAATTTATACAACCTAATGCAAACTTCCCTTTTGAGAAAATGGTTTTCTTCATAGTCAACACTAAGATATATCTTGTCATAGAATCTAATTAAACCAAGTTTGAAGCATAATATGTGGAGTAGAATTTGTTCATGGAGTTTTACCCACTTTTCATGAAGCTAATCAACCTTCAAGACTCAACATAGCCCCCCTTAATAATACATACATTCACAATCTTATTAGAATCATACAGTCAACATTTTCAAATTCAAAGCCCAATTATCTTGCTTCTAAGGACTGTCACAAATCTAGTCATGTATTTCTCTTCCTTTAAGGACATTACACCACCTAATTGATGTTCTTAAACCATGTACCATGATTTTTTATTCTTAAAGATGCACAATATCACTTTTTCACCGCTATCAAAAATATTGTAGGACACTACTCTTTATCAAAAACTCATGAATCCATCATTGTAATATGAATATAACCATTAGGTCAAGGACATACCTTATCACCAAAAAGAAATATTATCTTATATTCAAACTCATCATCATTTTCTCATAAGTACTAGAACCTAATTTTTATGACAGTTATAAAAATCCAAGAGCTCATCTTTAGATTCTGCTATGACATAGATGCAATTATTCATCCTTTCTGACCATACTACATATCTATATGAATGAAATAAAGAAAAATCATTCCTTAACCAAATTATTTGAGAAATCCTTCAACCTTATTGTTATACATACATAGATGTGTACACTGTACATGAGATAACACATACATCTTGATCTTCTACCAGAGTTGTCAACAACTTAAGTCCACACTTATAGTCTTAATGAAAATTTTAGCATAGGTCAAGTGCCAAGAAAATATTGAAGAACCCTTACTACCAGCTCACCTTCTAAGTTTCTTGAGGCATCATAATACTGATTTCACTTATCACATCCATATTATTCAAGAAATATCTGAATAGGTCACCCAATATAACTAGGAACTCAATAGATTTAAGATCCTTTGAGCCACACAAGACTAGTAGACCTTTAAATGACTGAATTAGACCATGATTAAATTCATTAACACATCCATGCTTTAAATGGAAGGAGATGTCTCCATGAATCCTAATGGAGGCACTCCATACAATTGGATACATCTAGCAATGCCACACACCCATGTCCTCATGGGACAGGTCACCAAATTTAAGCATCCACTTCCTTGGTTCTTTGAGTCTTTGATTCTCCAACATCAACTTGGTAGTCCTCTTGTGCTGGCAAAATGAGTTCTTGAGGTTCTTCAATAACAAACAATCTCCTTTTATCTGTGAGCTCAACATGACTAGAACACGATAATTTTGATTCCTTCATTGCTTTAGGTTCTTCCTTCACTTTATCAACATGGTTAGAATCCACATATGCCTTCTTTTCATATCCATTATTCCTCCATTTGTAATATCTTGCAATGTGCCCAACATTGTTACAATGAAGAAAATAATAGGATTCTTACCTCTAGGGGCTTAATCTCTCCAACTCTGTCTAGGTGGCTCTTGATAACAATATCTAACTATGTGTCCAACATGATTGCAATTATAACACACAACCTCCTTCTTACCTTCATTTCTCCAACTTTGTCTTGTGGTTATTGAAGATAATATATAGCTATGTGACCCTTCTCATGGAAGTTATAACAAGTAATGTTTCTTGACTGTTCATCTCTACTATCTCTCTATGGATGATCATTATTGACTGTCCTTCTACACTATTTTTCTCTATGCCCAAAACCATTGCAACTATAACAATAACCATTGAAATTTATTTCATACCTCGATGCAATGGGTTTTCTTACTCACCTTGAATTCATGCTATTCTTCATCCGGTCATCTCTTGAACCGAAAATTTCCTTTCTTGAAGTAGCACCATCTTTCATAACCTATTTTCCCTTAAGGTTCTCCTTGAACCCTAGACTAGTCCTATCTCCTGCAAGGACCTATGACTTTCTAAGAGATAATGTCTGATCCTTGGATCTCTTCTCAAACCTTAGGATCGACTTTTCCTTGCTAGAAATTTCAGATATCTATTCTCTTAGAGACATAATTTCCTTTTCCTTGGATTCTAGATTTGCTGAGATCATTTCAAGTTTATCTTCAAGTTGTTTATTGATTTCTTCAAACTCCTTAACATCCTTTCTTAGTCTCTTTTCAAGAAGATTGATATGTTCTTCATAGTCCTAAATTTGTGCTCTCAACTTCTTTTTCTTCTTCTCAACATTATTCAAACATTATTGATTGCACATTAGTTTAATCTCAATATCACACTCTTCTTCTTCTTCAAATTCCATGTAATATCCAAACATGGAGTCTTCACTTTTGGAGCTCTTAGCACCTTTAGCCATAAATAGGAATTCATCACCCACATCATCATGATCAGACTCAGATTCAGAATCAGAAACACCATCATAACTACTTACCTCTGATTAGTAGCAATATTCTTTAGAGTAGAATCTCTTCTTGGTTTTCTTATTGTTTTCAAAATTCTTGATCCTTTTCTTGCTCTTATCAAATATGTGAGATCTCTTATCATTCTCTCCATAATGCTCTTCATCATCATGCCTATGAGGACACTTGATTGCAAAATGTCCAATCTCACCACAATTGAAGCATTTGAAAGGTAGCTTATCCTTATAATTTCCTAAACCAGTCTTCAAATTTTTTTGCAAACATAGCAACAAGTTCATCATCATCAATATCAAAGACATCTTCATTATCAATCTTCTTCTCTCAGCTTTGAAAGAAACCTCCTTTTTAACATATTTTGAGTCAATGGTCCTCATTTCATATGATGTCAACATGCTATTCATGGATAAAAAAATGAAGAACTTAAAATTTACATCCATTTCAATATCATTTAAATGTTCTCTTTTATTTAGGAGGTAAATTAGATAATTGCAATATCTTAAACATACAATGGAGTTTGGAAGCCTTTATTTTTCTTGGAAATGTTTTTCAATCACGACACATTAGAACAACTAGGTTGATTCCATTTGTTACCAATTAATAAGACATTCTTAGAGAAGGTGGTGTATTTGTTAATCAATGTGATATACATAAAATCAAATTTAAGAGCTTGAAATTGATATCTAATGATGTTTTTCACATAAACGTCCTTACCTAAATAACATTCATCCGTATCCATTACCCTAATAATTTTTTTGTGATATATATTTGGTAATAATCACAAGACAAATGAATCCTAGTGTATTATTATAATCTCTTTTATTTTTTTAGTTTTTAGGTATACTAATAGCTAATAACACAATACAATAGTTAGATCTTTTAAATGGTAACACCATTCTTATATAAAGCATACTATACTCATAATCTTGTAAGAGTGGAAATAGGTGGAGCTAGTAACAATTTAAATATGAATTGGCCACCCTAATAAATTCAATTTTAGCGGGATTGACATTTGGGAGCTTGTCTTACTATTTAACCATCCTTAAAGTGATGTTCTTTATGGCGTATGTCAAAATTTACAAGAAAATATTTATATCTAAATTTTTATAGATGTTTCAAATAAAAATTTATTAATTAATTTTTCTATATAGATGTGATGATGTGAAATGTTTATAAATGGGATAATTTTAAATTAAAAAATATTAAAAGTGGTCTAACTTCTCTTCAATAATAGTGTGTAAGATCTAATTAAAATATTCTACATAGTTGTATTAGAAAAATGGAATGTTATTTACATGTTATGGGAGAAAACTTTATAATAAATCAATTCAAAATTTACATTTATCTCTAATTATATAAGGTATAGAGAAAATGGTGAATTAATAACATGATAATATTATTAATTGACCTTTTTGTCCAACATTTAGATGTTATCTCAAATGTAGGGTACACTCGTAATGGGTCATTTCCCCAATGATAGATCATAAAGTGTGGTTCTCAATGTCAAAAAAACCTTCACACAATTGTTTTGAGAAATGTTTATCCTTTATGTAAAGGTGGTACCCATCTAGTCTTACAAATAATTCAAATTAAAAGAAATTAGTATTTTTTTATATCGATACCAACATATCATACAAAATTTGTCTAAAATGTTTGATTGTTTCCACAGATACACATAGAGAGTTGGTATTAGGTACATTTAGCTTATCTAATACTTCTAAAGATATTAAAATTTAGTGCGTTATTTGTAAAACTAACATCAATTAATTTATTTTAATTTGATTTGGATGTACATTGATGTTTTGTATTTTGAGAGGAGAAAGCACTTGATTAGGGTTTTTATGTTTATTTAGGCCATCGTTTGATGTTCGACCCTATCTTAAAGCCACATTATTATTATATTTGTATGAATTTTCTTACATGATTATCAATTTATTTTGCACTTTTAGGACAACCATCCTAGGGATATCTTTATATATTTGCTCTCAACCCCAAGTATAGTTATTGCAATTTTGACACACTATATAATTCCATTGTGGAAGAAACCACACAAGTTTGTTCCAAAACTATTCCAGAGGTAATACCATTTCTTGGATATTATTTTTCTTATTTATTAACATTCTGCTTTCTTGTGAATGGCTTGAGAAATTTTTTTGATAGGTTATTTTCTATGCTTAAAACTTGTCATAATACATTTGGACCCGTGACAATATAAATATAGATGTGGTCTAAAACATGAGAAATTATTTTTTCCTTTTTCCTTTTTCTAACCTGACCAATACCACAATCATCCTAAAAATAACCATGACTTGATATGTGAAGAGATTGTTTCTCATGATCTCCCCATGGATATGATATTTTGGGTCTCTGAGCATAGCATCCTCAAGGTCCTAGTTTGGGTAGAATTTCCTAGCTTCCCCATGCCTTGTTAGCACTTTATTAAAAGTATTTTTGCCATGCTTGGCCATGTAATTTACAATCAACCTACTAATTTTTATTTTTCCAAACCACATACGTGTATTTGTGTGGAGGCTGAGCTTTCCTAATACTTAAGGAATTAATTGACATCCAAGTTTGAAACTTCTATTATAATTAGAGAGTGATCTATATAAATCTACCTATTACTTATTGAGGGTATCAAACTTATGAAGACAACATGATTACATTTTGATAGCCACACACAATAAGGAGATTTCAAATACCATTACTAAGGTACCTCAAACAAAAGAAAATAATGGTTGGACCATTGTTGGTGGTCAAAAACACAATTGTAGCAAAAGTATAAGCACCAGCCCATCTACAGTGTTCTTAATGCTAAAAATGTTAAAATTCCCAATACTTAAAATCCCACCCCACAGGGTTAGCTATTCCAGTGGTGTATGTCACTCCCCCACTTTAACAATCATATGTTTAAATGAAAATATCTCAAGATCTTGAAAATCTCAAGCCTCTCATCCCACTTTGTTAGTTTCTAACACTCTTTGTTTCTCATTTTTACACTTAAGATAATTATTATAACTCACAATCAAGTCTTCATTTGATTTCTCCTTGCAAATAAAGGAGTAGATGATTTATTAGTCCTTGTCACCAACTTGATGAAGGAGAAATCATTTCGAGTCTAAATAGAAAGTAAATCCAAATGATTTCTTGCAATCTAACCAACAAAATGTTTTGTAGAATAGTTATAAAATCCTTGACAAATTGATTTTAGAGGATATGACTCTTTTCAAAAGTTCCCTTTCGCTTTCTTCTCATGGAATCGGGGTCTCACCAAATCCCCTTGAAAAATATTGTGTGATATTCTCATACATGGTTTCCAGGTATGGACATTACTTTCCCACAAGAAGTTAAGGTGGTAATTTTTCTACTTATAGCCACAACTAATCTAGACAGATAGTCTAACTCTAGCTAAAATTCATGAACCTCATCATGGAGAATTAGCCACCTTTGTTTCTCTTAAATGGTGTCGCCATTATTTTATTCATGGACACAATTTGATCAATCAAATTATTTAGGTGTTGTTAAGATTCAAAAGCACTTTTTTGGGCTGATTAATGTTTATGTAACAAATGACACAATTAAAAGGGTGGAAATTTAGAATTATATGGTAGATAAGTTTTAAGAGGTACATTGGTTTGTGTGTGGTGACTTCAATACGATCAAGTTGGAAAATATCAAGCTTGGTATCCTTCCGATGCACCGAATAAATGAAAAAGAGAAGATTGGATGTACATGCACAATAAATTTAGGTTTTTTTACCCCAATGTTATGCATCACAATGAATCAATTATGTAGCAAACTTGGTCTAATTTGTATCAGGGATATGATAGAGTATCTAAGTAGCTATATTTATCCATGATTTTTTCTCAACTGCAATATTTTTCCAACTACTTTCAGTTATTCATTGAAGCTCTATCGAGATATTTTCATTTCGACCACTTTTTTATTCATTTCTATATATAATGGCTTTTTAGATGACCCAAAGATTAAAAACACAATTTGTTTTATAAATATAGCCCTTTTCATCATGGTCCCACTTTGTATCACATAAAATGAGTGTGTATCCTTGTTACTAGTTTAATTATTAATTCCAACCATATTTCATGTGGTTAGATGCCAAAATTTACATTACCTAATTTGTTCACACTTTAAAGAGGAAACTTGCATGCGCCCAAATTATTACTCTGCCACCTCCTATGAGAAGACAAAATCAATAGGTGTCTTGAAAATACCCCTTTTCATGACCCTCTATAGTGAAAAGTGGTGAAACTACAACAATGCCTTCAAATTATATATGTTTATAATGTCAAGTGTGCTAAAATCAAATATATAATTCATTGGCTCAAAGTTTAGAGATAAAGTGTCTAAATAATTATTTCATAAGATAAATGATAAACACTCAAACTAATAATGTTGAAATACATTAAAGAAGTAAAATAATTACTCAAATAAGTTCCTTATATGTGCATGCCTTCATCCACCATTACCAAAGCAAGTTTTCAAAGATGAGGAATAATATTGTGTGCGACAACTAGATCTTGAAAAAGTCAAGTCATCCCTTACAAGATTTTGCAAGCCAAACCGATAAAATATGATAGATTACTTACCATTGAGGATGTCCATGAAGGGATTTTTATATGTACAATGAAAAATCACCTAATTGTGATAACCTTCCTTGAAAATTCTATAACAATCTAAAGGACGTTATGGTAAATGACCTCTACCAAGTCTATATTAGCATTTTCTTTACCAACTCCTTTATTCAGCTTTATTAACAGATGTCACATAAAGTTAATTCCCAAAATCACTTTTCCTAATGTCTCCTACAAGATCATTTCTATGGCCCTCGAGCCATGACTTCACTAAATCCTACATGTGATTATCAGTCTAGAAAATAAGAATCATCAAAAGTAGGCATATTCTTGACAATATGGTAAGGAATGGAGTGAGATCGACATTATAATAAAACAGCTTATGTTTTTCAAATTTGAGTTTGAGAAATATTATGATTATATACAATGGTCATTCATCCTAGATATGTTCAAAACTTTAGGGTTTGGCCCCATTTTTATTCAATCTATTCAAATTCTTTTTATATGCCACATCTTACCTCTTAATCAATGAAGTCATCTCTAAACACTTTTTTCCATATTGTTGAATTCCTTAAGGTTTCCTTATATCCCCTTCATTATATGTGATATATGTGGAGGGTGTTGGCTATCTTATTGTGAATGTGATAAGCCAATACTTTTCAAAAGAATCTCTCTTCCAAGATCGATACCTACATAACTAGTCAATGGTCATGTAGAAAATGTTTCCTTCCTAACTCTTATTGAAGAAGAATAAAAAATAAAAAATTATATGCAATGCATAGACCTTTATTTCCTTACTTCATGAACAAACATAAAATGGCATAAAAATAAATGGTACAAATAAAATTTTTTGTTACCACCTCCTTGGTTAAGTAATTTTATATGAAAATGGATTCAATATGGAGAAGTCTTCCTCTTTTGGGGATTCCATTTACAGCCTCAAGAAACCCCTTCTCAAATATGACTGCTTTCAAAGAATTTAGTTCCGAATAGAGTTACTTCTATCCTTTCATTCTCTTGAGAAACAGATAGGGGTTAAGGTTATGAGGAATATTTGTTGAGTGTTGAGAAGGTGTGCGTGTACCGTCGAGAGATCAGACCGATTGTGAAGAGCTCCTTTTTGTCTAGGAAGGACTACCTGTAAATAAGAATGCAAGACCACTAGATTTTAGTTAGACAATAAGTGAGGGAATTGCCTTGGGCCCAGGAAATATTAGACTTCCTTTTGAAGGTGGTCAGTTCCCTTTTAATACAAATTGATGCAAATGATAATAAAGAAGCTATTGCGAACTCACGATTTAGGCATCTTGTTACTAAAAGAAATAGAGACTAAACTACCAATAATAGAATGACATGCTGTTTGTCTAGTCACTGGTTATTGATATGTTCAGATCAAGTTACAGGGATAGACCAGGCTGGACATGAGATTGCTTTGAGGTGAATAGGTGAAAGGTTGGTTTTGGTATAAGTCACAGTGACCGATGCCGGTCACTGGATAACCAATCGCGGTTATGAAACCAGTACTGATAGGGGCTAACCGATATCGGTAGGGGCAGTGATTTAGGGATTTTTAAATGGAGGTTGGTGTAAGGTGGTTATGCGGTTTGGAAGGTTGGTAGATGGTTGAGGGGAGTAGTAGGGTGATAAAGAAGACTAAGAGAGTGAGAGAGCTGTCTTTGGGGTAATATAGAGATGGATGATGGAAGGTTAGGTGTAGGTTGTTGCTTAGGGTAGTAGATCCGTGGAGTGAGCTTATAATCCTTATGAATTAAAAGTTCACAAAGTAGTGTCTAGAAGCATACAAGGTGATAAAAGAGACTACTTACTAGTTTCTGATGTGGATGCAGGTCCAAAGAATGCAGTGGCAAAGGCAAGGCCTAGTTGGGATGATCTAGCAATCAGAAGTGATCTGATGAATCTATCCTCCAACTCTCCCAAGGTTTGGATGAGTGTGACAATGCTCTAGTTGCTCAGTTCCAGTTTTGGGCTCGATGCTCCACTTTGCAAACACTTCTCTCCTTCTCACTTGTCTCTCCCTTGTAAAATGGATTCGGATCTCCTTACAAATGAAAAATCTGATCCGTTGGTTTTGGTTGGGGGAGGTCATTTATAGGGAACTGATGGGGGTTACATAACTGACACCAGTCGAGTAGGGACCGATGTCGGTTAGGTCAAAATTGGCTATTTCTAGTAAAATAGCCAACTTTCTCTCCTTTTCTCCCGAGGGATCAGTTGTGGGCTTGGTCAAGTCATTATTAGGTTCGTTTTGGTGTGGGTGAGGGATGATGAGTCATGGGTGTGGGTATAGACCAAGTCATAGGTCTTAATTAGGTTAGTTTAGGGTTAGGGCTAGGTCATGGTGAGGTGGCGAGGTGAGGTTGCAGGGTTAGAGATGTGGATTTATTAATTATAAGGTAATTAATAAATAACTCGGTGTGTAAGGTTTAGGTGGTGAGGTAGGGTTAGGTTGTGAGACGAGAGATACGGTACAGAGGTGTCGTAAGACCCAAATTTGGTATCTACATTTGCCCCTTGTTGTTGTGTAGCTTGTCTTGTAAAGTCAGCACCGACAAGAATAAAAGTGGTTGCCCCAGCTTAAGGGTATAGGTAATCCCCCTCAAATCTATCATAGATTGAGGTGACATGAAATCAGGGATAGGGTTGATAAAGGGTAAATGATGATGAGATGTTGGTAAGATGGTGGGGTAATTTTAAGGAGGCCGACGCACGTTGAAATGCAGTAGTGCGACCAAGGTACACGATTTGAAGAGCAAACAAGCAATTCATAGGTAAAGGTCGATAGTTTATCCAAACAAGGTTGATATAATCCAAGTATCCAAGGCATAGGAAGTAGCTCAAGGGGATATAACGGGTAAGGTATCGAAACGTTTAGGCATGTTCGGTAGTACCAAATGGTTGGTTTGGTTGAGATAAACGTCATGGTCTTAGTCTAGGAAAAGTTGGTCGGCTGATCAATTCAAGTATCCTAGTCATGCTAAAACATGAACATGTGAGCTTGATTGAACAAACAACTACATGATGGGTGGATAGAATCATAATTTGCGGGCCTCGGTCGAGGTACTTAATTGGTGCGGCCTTGGGTTGGGCCGATTGGGTGGGTGTGGCCTTGGGTCAAGCCGATTGGTTAGTTGCGGCCTTGGGTCGGGCCGATTGGTTGGTTGTAGCCTTGGGTCGGGCCGATTGATTAGTTACGGCCTTGGGTCGGGCCAATTGGTTGGTTGCGGCCTTGGGTCAGGCCGATTGGTTGGTTGCGGCCTTGGGTCAAGCCGATTGATTGGTTGTGGCCTTAGGTCAAGCCGATTGGTTGGTTGGATGCGCCTTGGGTCAAGCCGATTGGTTGGTTGTGGCCTTGGGTCGGGCGATTGGTGAGGTATAGCCGTGTGTCGAGCTGATTCGTTGGTTGTGGCCTTGGGTTAGGCCTATTGGTTGGTTGTGGCCTTAGGTCGGGTCAGCCGATTGGTTAGTTGCGCAGCCTCGGGTCAGCCGATTGAGTGGTCAGTAGCCTTGGATCGGGCCGATTGGTTGGTTGCGCCTTGGGTCGCCGATCGGTTTGTTGTGGCGTTGGGTCGGGCTGATTGGTTTGTTGTGGCCTTGGGTTAGACCGATTGGTTGGTTACGGCCTTGGGTTGGGCCGATTGAGTGGTTGCGCCCTTGGGTCGAGCCGATTGAGTGGTTGTGGCCTTGGGTCGAGCCAATTGGTGGGTTGCGGCCTTCGGTCGGGCTGATTGGTGAGTGTTATCAATATAAATACTTGAAAATATTTATATTTTTAAGGAAAACACAACACATGATAGGTTATGGTAGGGGATGGTTGACCTAACCTTGGGAGACCCCATGTCTCCTAAGTGCTACCTACATAGCCCATTGTACAAAGTAAGGAGGGGCCTAAGACTGATGTAGTTCTCCCTTAGGACCAGGGAAAGGTGAATTGGTAATGTGGTACAGGAAATTTGTTGGTTGGTAAAAGTTTGATGTTGGTAGAGTAATGTTGTTGGTGCTTGCCAGTGTGGGTGCAGGTGAAGTGAGGGTTAACCTACCCAAGCATAGGAAACCATGTCCTAATTAAGGTCAACACACAATCGTAGATTCGGAGTAAAAGAGGCAAACATGTCCCATAGTTAGAAAGAGCTAAACAAACCACGTATCATCGTAGGATGAGCTTGAATCCCTAGGTACCTTACATAGGCGAGAAGTCGATAGGTGAAAAGAGTTGTATAATCACAATATATTAGATATATGTACGTCCCTTGAGTTTTGTTATTGTGAACAATGGTGAGGAGAGGTGGATGGTATAGGTGGGCGCAAAGAACTTGTTATAAGGTGATTATTCGACGGAAGAGAACCAAACCAAAATAGACAACTCTATGACTCAAAAGTACTTTTGAATCTTTGCTTTGATTTTTCTGGATATAGACTAATCGATGTGGGAAGTCTATATGGGATATGCATTTTGTTGTTCTTGAGGTCTTCACGAAGTTGATCAATGTGAGAAGCTTCTGATAGAGGCTGACTTTGTATAGTTGTCCTTCGAGGGAGCAGTCTACTTATAGTAGCAGACGTGGCGTTGCACATAGCTGTCCTTTGAGGGAGCAGTCTAGTTATAGTAGCAGATGTGGCTTTGCACATAGCTGTCCTTCGAGGGAGCAGTCTAGTTTATAGCTTGGAGGTCTAGATGTCTGTTTGGCATGAAGCATCTAGTTTTGTAGGAAGTTTGAATCAAGAATATCCTGCATTGTATAATTGAGAACTTGTTATTTTGATAATTTTAAGTCATGGACCAGACTAAAAAGGAGAAGGCCTCTTTAAGAGGAGGTGATGATCAAACCATGTGGGTTTGATTTTACTTTGAGATGCACAAAAAAAGGTGTATGAGGTGGTAAAAGAGCTCAAGGGACGAGCGCAAGGTGGATAAGGAGTGATGTAACACTAAATTCAACAGGAGAATGGTCAGAGATGTAAGGCATTAAGGGGTTCAGGCTCAGGTTTACCATTAAGCGAAGCTAAATGATAAGTACCTGATCCATAAGTGTGAGTGATAATGTAAGGCCCAATCCAATTAGGAGCAAATTTTTCATGTTTGCTCTTTTCTAGTTTGGTTACATGTTGATTCTCTTTGAGGACAAGATCACCAATTTTAAAGGTACGCTCATGAATTCACTTATCATAAGCACGCTTGATGCGCTTTTGACAAATTTGAAGGTGGTCAAGAGCTGTAAGAAAAGGTCATTTTAGAAAAGTTACGAGGGATAGATTCCGGGTCAATCGACTCCATGGGTGAAGATGGAAAAATGGGCGATGATGGTTTGGTAGGGGTGACTTCATCATCTTCCGGATATAATGGACACGAGGTTTCTTCAGCAGTAGGTGGTTCGGGGTGACAGAGGATGTGTCGACACCCCCATACGTTAGGTTGGTGCGGCAATTAGGTGGTCCGTAGGAGATCACCTCCCCCACACGATGGTCGTAGGTAGGATGTGCATGTAACTGTCCATACTCTTCTGGGTATGGAAGGTGCTAACGTTGTATAGGTGGTACTCCCCCAGCGTAAGGCATTGAAAAATACCTACCAAGGGATCCGAGGTTGGGATGTTGTCCACGGGGAAGGAAGAGGTATTTGCATTGGTGGTTTCATTGGTCGAAGGTGTGGGTGCGGCTAAGGTGGATGGTTGAGGCGTGGTTGAAGTAGATGGTTGGGTCGGATCAATGGGTGCCTTGACTGGTACAAGCACATCATTAGGGCAGTATAACATATTACAGGTTTTGAAGGGGGAGGCGTCAACTGTGACGGTATATGACTTCCCCTCATACTTGAATTTTATGCATCTATGTAAGGTGGAGGGAACGCATCTCATAGCCCGGATCCAAGGGTGGCCTAACAACATGTTGTATTAGAAATCTCCCTCAAGGACATAGAAGAGTTCGGGCAAGGTACGTGGCCCTACATGAATGTTAAGGATCACAGTGTCTAGGGTAGAAGTAATAGCATCGTTGAATGAACACAACATGGTGGGGTTGGCACACATGCAACTAGGAGGGATATTCATCTGTTGGAAGGCTTTGGAAGAGATGATGTTTAGGATAGCGCCCCCGTCGATCATAACATGAGATACCCGGATGTCCCGGACGTCGGCCAGAGATGAAAAGAGCGGGTCGAGGATCCTCTGCACCAAAGACGATAATTTCTTCTTGAAAACCGACAGCTAGCTTGCTATACTGGGGACAGGTGGTTGTGGAGGTAGGTTGTTTGGTGAGAGAAGCGACATGGTTGTACGATGGAGGCGACGGGTAGGGTTTCGTTAGGTAAGACCTCTATCCCTTGGAAGATCTCAATTAGGGCTTGTTGATGAGATTCGGATGTTTGAAGGAGATCATAGAGTGTCATTTTTACAAGAGATTGGTGAAGTGTTTGATCATAGTGTGATGGGAAACTCCATTAGATCTTTGGATAGGTAGGTCCACGAATAATCACTTTAGGTGGTGGTGCGATCGATGGCGGAGGAAGAAAGAGAGGCCACAGTGTTCTTTCTTTAGCTTTTCCATAGTTTTTCGACCTCGAGTAGCAATGCTAATCATATTGATCTCATGAATGCGAGATGAGGAAGATGACAGGGATAAGTCATTGTTCTCAAGAGGTGGGGTTGCAATGATGATAGATTTTGGCGAGGCGGGGACAGGTGGTATAGGATATTTTGGTAAGTTGTCCTTCTGAGATTTTCTATCCGAGATAGGCAACTGGCGAAGGATGGCTTTCAAAGCTTTGCATCCTTCTACATTGTGTCCCGGTGTGTGGTGGTAGGCACAGATTTTAGATTCATCATAACCTATAGGTCAAGGTTTAGATGGATCATAGGGTCTGAGTGGGGGTAGGAAATGGTTGCATCCCCTACCAAAGCATATCAAGGATCTTGGCGTAAGATCCTTTGAGCGGTCAAATGAAGATGAGGCTATTGATTGAGTGGGTGAGATTATTAATTGTTTTGGTAATGGTTGGGTACGAGTGGTTCGTGATGGTGGTGGTTTAGGCAAGGGATTTTGATGATTGGGTTTAACTAGGCATGACTTCTTCTTCGTGCGAAGTCATGTTTAAATTGGTTAGATGATGAGGCCACATATGGCGTGGTGGCGAGAAACAACCACGGGGAAAGAGGAGCAGCAGACAAACAAGTCCTTCGATGATCGAGTTTGCTTAGGGTTGGTAGGTAGGCAAGATACTTGGGGCGACGGTGTTGAGATGCTTATGGATTTCTGCATGGGTGCAGAAGGTGCTGGTCATGTGGGAGGCATGGTGTATTGAGGCAAGGTGGAGGGGTGAGGCCCCAATATAGAAGGTAGGTGTGACGGCGAGGGTTGAAGCCGTGCTGCTTTGTAATGGTGTGATCGGGGTGAGGGTTTTAATTGTGGCGAGAGGCATAGATTGGACTTGAGGATATTGGGTCCGTCTCCTAGGTGGATTCATGGCTTTATTCTTGGATAAGTCTAACCGTTTAGGTGGGTGCGTAAGGCTAGGTATTGGTGAAGTCCCAAGCGTAGGGGAAGGTTTGGTTAGGTTGATAGAGGTGGATGAGGTATTCGGTGGAGATGAGGGGGAGGTGAGGACATAGGCCTTTTGAGCTTTTGTAAAAACTTCGGTATATGGTAGAGGTGTATGGATTAGTCATTTGCATTTGAGTAGAGCATGGTGTTCTCAAACGTTCCCATAAGAGTTGTCTATGTTCGGGGATGAAAATCTTCACGTATGGATGGGCATTTTGATATGGAAGAGAAGTGGGCTGTGATTCGGTCCATTGGGGTGTGATACGGGGGCGAATGAGGCACTGTATCGATGGGTGTTAAGGGGTCAACTGGTCACTGGAAATATTTAGGCGATGAAGAAATGATAGGGAGGAGGGCATGTTCTAGAGGATCTGTCATGATTAAGGAATTTGGTGATGTAGGCTTGAGGGGTTTCTCTTCTAAGGATGATAGAAAAAGTGGCGATCCTTCTTCTTTTATAGCAAGAGTGGTGGAAGGAGATGTTTGGGAAATAGATAAGTTAGATAACATCCGCTCATAGTCTTGCAGGGATGTGGTGTAAGAAGGCTCTTCTGTGAGAAGAGAACTCTAGGCGGTTGGTTCCTTTATGGGTAAAGGAATAGTGGGGCTGTCCTCTTGTCTTGATGAAGGAGAAGGGGGTGAGGACTCCTGCGTCGGTGAAGAGGCTCGATTAAGAATTTCTTCGATGGAAGCCCTTGGTTAGGAGTTGAAAACCGCATGGATCTCATGCACACTCTTCTCCTCGACTAAGGTTTCTTGGTTTGTGTTAGTATTAGATGAATGGTTTGGAAATGGTTTGTTGAAGATTTTTAAATTTTGATTAGCAGGGGCATTCGGATTATTGAGGGTTATATCCCCTGTACCAACCATTTCCTGCACTATGTTTTTCAACATCTTACAGTTTTCATGGCTGTGTCCCTTCACGCGATGGAAGTTACAGAAGTCATTTTCTTTATACCAAGAAGGTATAGCACGGGTGGAATCAAACCCGGAGTGAGGTTTAATAGGAGGAAAGGTGATAGCTCTGCTTTAAGCAATTTGTCTAAGATCACATCATAAGTTTATCCCAAGGAGTGTACTTGATGAGCTCGGCTTTATACTTATAGGTGATGTTCGGTGGGTATAAGACGGTGCTTGAGATTTGACCATTACCGCGTGTACAAATCCTTTTGATTTCGAAGCGATTGATGCGTGAGAGTTGGTTGTGTTTGGTTTGTTAGTGGAGTCCCGGGTTCGGAAATTTGAGTTTTTTTGTGTAACTTCAATTTCTCCTCCTCTAAGGCCCGAATCTCTAGTTTCGAGCCATAGTAAAGGCCTCATCAAAGGTGCGGAAAGTTTGAATTTGGAGGGTGGAGAAATGTGTTTAGCGCGAGCCCGCGTAAAGAGTTTGATGAGCTCGGCCTGAGGTAAGGCATAAGTAAGTTGGTTGATGAGGCCCCGCCATTGTCCAACGAAATACATGATAGATTCGTCTTCAAATTGTCGGATGGCATAGAGATCGGTAATGGATACTTTCTTGGAAATATTGATGGAGAAATGATCCAAGAAAGATTGGGCTAACTGGTTAAAGGAGAAGATTAAGTGCTGGGCTAAGGAACTATACCACTCCAAGGCAGGTCCTAATAAGGACATGGGAAAGGTATGGAGTAGTAAGGCATCGTCAAGAGAAATCAGATAACAAGAATGTCTAAACGATCGCAAGTGTTGTTGAGGGTCCTCCTTACTATTAAACTGAGTAAATTTCAGTAATTCCCATTGAGGAGGATATGTATGAAGGGGGACAGAAGAATGAATAGGCTCCCAACAAACTTGCTCGTAAGTCAGGGTGTTACGGCTTCCTGAAATAGAAGCCTCAAGATTTTGCATCTTGTCCATCATTTGTTTGATTAAATCATTGGTTGGGTTAGATGATGGTGTTGTCATCGTAAACGAAGGAGGATTGGGCCAAGAGCCGCTACTAGACAATGGTGGGCTAAATGTTGATAAGGTATCAATGATGAATGTGTTGGGGTGGCTAAATAAGGGTGTCCTATATAAGATGTTGAGGCCACCGGATGCGTTTGTGGAAATGAAAAGGTGGGTGGAGCCTGAGAGGGAAAGCTCATGTGGATAGGTGGTAGAGAACAAGTTATGAAAGAGGCAATTTGCGAGAGGATGAGGTAGGGGCAGTGGACGGTAGTGATATGTGGGGCCCTAAATTAACCAAAGGAAGGCCAATTGGTGTAGTATGAACCACCTAAGCTGCTTGAGTCGGGAGATGGGGCTAAGGATGAAGACAAAGTGAGGAGGAATTATTAGGTGGGAAGGACTAAGTGAGCGGCTATACTAATAGGCATACCCAAGAGGAGATGACCGTCGGATGTACGGTTAGGAGTATGAGACAAATAATACTTTACGGTGCCAAGATTAGCATCCAAAAATTTAGTAAAATATGGATCTCTGACAGAGATCTTGGGAAAAGCATTGGTGTCCATAGGATTCCCCATAGGATGCGAAGGGGCTGACTCAGGAAAAGACACGGAACAAGCATGTGAAACCATGGTTGCAGCTTGTTTCCGGGTGATAACAACCATGGAAAAGAGGATACAATAGGGAATTAGTCAATTAGGAACAAAAACAACAACAAAACGTTGGAATTGGTAGGTTGCTGGTTTGTTAGGAACTGTGAAACATGGCAAAGATATCGATATCGCGTGGCGAATCGATCGGGCCAGACTGCACTGCATCGGTTGGGTATCCAATGCCGGTAGAAGAGGACTGGTGCCAATCACTTGAAGGAAAAGAGAGAATGTAAGAGGTGTTGTTGGTTTGGGGATAACAAGGCTTAGCATACCCACCAAATTATCTCAAGTGATCACTAAGACAGGTATAATAGAGAAATAAAACTAAAAGAAAGAAGCAGAAAACAAGTGAGATGCACAAGCAAATCAAGAGATGAACCCTAGGATTAGTTTTAATCACTTTGGGCTTATGCCTTAGACGCAAGATGATGTCAATCCTAAACAAAATACCTAAGGGAGATGTAAAGTTTGTTTTGGCTTGAAAGGCTACCTCAATCGGGCGGAGAATACCGCGGGAAGGGGGATGTTTGAGATGTTGTGTACATTATGATGTGATTTGGTATGTGTTGTGCGGTGAGAGTAAGATTAATTTCTTGTCAATACCATGGATATCACCTCCACGTGTATGACCTGTTATTTAATCTATGTTCACTAGAATTAAAAACAACAAGCAAGAATGTGATGCACGTGTTTTAAACCCAAATCAAAATGATATTCGATGAAGCAAAGAAAGAGAAGAGATTAAGAAGATGACTTTCACTAATACAAAGATGTGAAAGAAAGACAAATTCTTTTACCAAAAGGACAAAATATTTTACGAATATTTAGAAGAGAGAAACAACAAGTGTGCTCCCTACATGAAAACAAGCAAGAAAGAAAGAAACCCGAGAAGGGTCCCACCGGGTAAAGTGCAAAACGTTTCGCAAAGAATTTAGTTCCAGAATAGAGTTACTTCTATCCTTTCATTCTCTTGAGAAACATATAGGGGTTAGGGTTAGGAGGAATACCTGTTGAGTGTTGGGAAGGTGTGCTCGCACTGCCGTCGAGAGATCGACCGATTGTGAAGAGCTCCTTTTGTCTAGGAAGGACTACCTCAAATAAGAATGTAAGACCACCGATTTTAGTTAGACAATAAGTGAGGAACCGCCTTGGGCCCAAGAAATATTAGACTTCCTTTCAAGGTGGTCAGTTCCTTTTAATACAAATTGATGCAAATGATAATAAAGAAGCTATTGCGAACTCACGATTTAGGCATCTCGTTACTAAAAGCAATAGAGACTAAACTACCAATAAATAGAATGTCAAGTTGTTTGTCCGGTCACTTTGGTTATTGATATGTTTAGATCAAATTCTGAGGATAGACCGAGCTGGACATGATATTTCTTTGAGGTGAATAGGTGAAAGGTTAGTTTGGTATAAGTCATAGTGACCGATGCCGGTAATCTGATATAACCGATCACGTTATGAAACCGTACTTCGATAGGGATAACCGATATCGGTAGGGGCAAAGTGATTTAGGGATTTTTAAATGGAGGTTGGTGTAAGGTGGTTATGGGGTTTGGAAGGTTGGTAGATGGTTGAGGGAGTAGTAGGGTGATAGAGAAGACTCAGAGAGTGAGAGAGATGTCTTTGGGGTAATATAGAGATGGATGACCAAAGATTAGGTGTAGGTTGTTATCGGGTAGTAGATCTAGGAGTGAGCTTATAATCCCTATGAATTAAAAGTTCAGAAAGTAGTGTCTAGAAACATACAAGGTAATAAAAGAGACTACTTACTAGTTTCTGATGTGGATGTAGGTCCAAAGAATGCAGTGGCGAAGGCAAGGCCCAGTTGGGATGATATAGCAATCGGAAGTGATCTGATGAAGCTATCCTCCGACTCTCCCAAGGTTTGGATGAGTGTGATAATGCTCTAGTTGCTCAGTTCTAGTTTTGGGCTCGATGCTCCTCTTTGCAAACTCTTCTTTCCTTCTCACTTGTCTCTCCCTTGCAAAATAGATTCGGATCTCCTTACAAATGAAAAATCTGATCCTCTGGTTTTTGTTGGGGGAGGTCATTTACAGGGAACCGATGGCGGTTACGTAACCGATACCGGTCGAGTAGGGACCGATGTCGGCTAGGTCAAAATTGACTATTTCTAGTAAAATAGCCAACTTTCCCTTCTTTTCTCTTGAGGGATTAGTTGTGGGCTTGGTCAAGTCATTATTAGGTTCATTTTGGTGTGGGTGAGGGATGATGAGTCATGGGTGTGGGTCTAGACCAAGTCATAGGTCTTAATTAGGTTAGTTTAGGGTTAGGGCTAGGTCATGATGAGGTGGTGAGGTGAGGTGGCAGGGTTAGAGATTTGGATTTATTAATTATAAGGTAATTAATAAATAACTAGTGTGTAAGGTTTAGGTTGTGAGGTAGGGTTAGGTTGTAGGACGAGATACGGGCAGGCGTGCAAAATGTTTCACACAGAAATTTAGTTCCGAGAATAGAGTTACTTCTATCCTTTCATTCTCTTGAGAAACAGATAGGGGTTAGGGTTAGGAGGAATACCTCTTGAGTGTTGGGAAGGTGTGCGCGTGCATCGTCGAGAGATCGGACTGATTGTGAAGAGATCCTTTTTGTCTAGGAAGGACTACTTGTAAATAAGAATGCAAGACCACCAGATTTTAGTTAGACAATAAGTGAGGGAACTGCCTTGGGCCCAGGAAATATTAGACTTCCTTTTGAAGGTGGTCGGTTCCTTTTAATACAAATTGATGCAAATGATAATAAAGAAGCTATTGCGAACTCACGATTTAGGCATCTCATTACTAAAAGAAATAGAGACTAAACTACCAATAATAGAATGACATGTCTTTTTTTAAGTCACTTTGGTTATTGATATGTTCGATCAAGTTCGAGGATAGACCAGTGGACATGAGATTGCTTTGTGGTGAATAGGTGAAAGGTTGGTTTTGGTATGAGTCACAGTGACCGATGGCGTCACTGGATAACCGATCGCGGTTATGAAACCGGTACCGATAGGGAATAACCGATATCGGTAGGGGCAGTGATTTAGGGATTTTTAAATGGAGGTTGGTGTAAGGTGGTTATGAGGTTTGGAAGGTTGGTAGATGGTTGAGGGGAGTAGTAGGGTGATAGAGAAGACTCAGAGAGTGAGAGAGTTGTCTTTGGGGTAATATAGAGATGGATGACCGAAGGTTAGGTGTAGGTTGTTGCCGGGTAGTAGATCCAGGAGTGAGCTTATAATCCCTATGAATTAAAAGTTCACAAAGTAGTGTCTAGAAGCATACAAGGTGATAAAAGAGACTACTTACTAGTTTCTGATGTGGATGCAGGTCCAAAGAATGCAGTGGCAAAGGCAAGGCCCAGTTGGGATGATCTAGCAATCGAAGTGATTTGATGAAGCTATCCTCCGACTCTCCCAAGGTTTGGATGAGTGTGACAATGCTCTAGTTGCTCAGTTCCAATTTTGGGCTCGATGCTCCTCTTTGCAAACTCTTCTCTCCTTCTCACTTGTCTCTCCCTTGCAAATGGATTCGGATCTCCTTGCAAATGAAAATATGATCCTTTGGTTTTGGTTGAGGAAGGTCATTTACAGGGAACCAATGGCAGTTACGTAACCGACACCAATCGAGTAGGGACCGATGTCGGTTAGGCCAAAATTGGCTATTTCTAGTAAAATAGCCAACTTTCCCTCCTTTTCTCCCTGGGGATCAGGTGGGCTTGGTCAAGTCATTATTAGGTTCATTTTTGTGCGGGTGAGGGATGATGAGTCATGGGTGTGGGTCTAGACCAAGTCATAGGTCTTAATTAGGTTAGTTTAGGGTTAGGGATAGGTCATGATGAGGTGGCGAGGTGAGGTGGCAGGGTTAGAGATGTGGATTTATTAATTATAAGTTAATTAATAAATAACTCAAAGTGTGTAAGGTTTAGGTGGCGAGGTAGGGTTAGGTTGCATGGACAAAATACGGTGGCACGGGTATCGTAAGACCCAAATTTGGTATCTACATTTGCCCTTGTTGTCGTGTAGCTTCTCTTGTAAAGCTTCACCGACAATAATAAAAAGTGGTTGCCCCATTTAAGGGTACAGTAATCCCCCTCAAATCTATCATAGATTGAGGTGACATGAAATCGTGGGATAGGGTTGATAAAGGGTAAATGATGATGAGATGCTAGTAAGATGGTGGGGTAAGTTCAAGGAAGCCGACGCACGTTGAAATGCAAGAGTGTGACCAGTGGTACACGATTTGAAGAGCAAACAAGCAATTCATAGGCAAAGGTCGATAATTTATCTAAACAAGGTTGATATAATCCAGTATCTAAGGCATAGGAAGTAGCTCGAGGGGATATAATGGGTAAGGTACCGGAATGTTTAGGCATGTTCGGTAGTACCAAATGGTTGGTTTAGTTGAGATAAATGTCACGATCTTGGTCTAGGCAAAGCTGGTCACCGATTAATTCAAGTATCCTAGTCATGCTAAAACACGAACAGTGAGCTTGATTGAACAAATAGCTACATGATGGGTAGATAGAATTATAATTTGCGGGCCTCGGTCCGAGGTACTTAATCGGTGCGGCCTTGGGTCAAGCCGATTGGGTGGGTACGCCTTGGTCGCCAATTGGTTGGTTATGGCCTTGGTTGGGCCGATTGATTGGTTGCACCTCGGGGTCAGCCGATTTGGTCGGCGCGCCTTGGGTCGGGCTGATTGGTTGGTTGGCCTTGGGTCGGGCCGATTGATTGGTTATGGCCCTTAGGTCGACGATTGGTTGTTTCGCGCCTTAGGTCGACGATTGGTTGGTTGTGGCCTTGGGTTGGGCCGATTGGAGAGGCGCGGCCATGGGTCGGGCCGATTGGTTGGTTGTGGCCTTGGGTCGGGCCGATTGGTTGGTCAGGCCTTGGGTCGGGCTGATTGGTTAGTTATGGCCTTGGGTCGGGCTGATTGAGTGGTTGCGCGCCTTGGTCGGGCCGGTTGGTTGGTTGGTCATGCGACCTTGGTCGGGCCAATTGGTTTGTTGTGGCCTCGGTCGGGCCGATTGGTTTTTGTGGCCTTAGGTTAGACCGATTAGTTGGTTACGACCTCGGGTCAAAGCTAATTAGTGTTTGTGGCCTTGGGTCGGGCCGATTGGTTGGTTGCGGCCTTGGGTTGGGCCGATTGGTGAGTGTTATCAATATAAATACGTGAAAATATTTATATTTTTAAGGAAAACACAACACATGATAGGTTATGGTAGGGGATGGTCGAGCTAACCTTGGGAGAACCCATGTCTCCTAAGTGCTTTGCCTACATAGCCCATTGTAAAAGCAAGGAGGGGCCTAAGATCGATGTAGTTCTCCCTTAGGACCAGGGAGAGGTGAATTCAGGAAATTTGGTTGTGGTTAGGCAATTTGTTGGAGGGTAAAATTTTGATGTTGGTAGGGTAATGTTGTTAGTGTTGGTAAGGGTATAGGTGAAGCAAGGGTTAGCCCACCCAAGCATAGAAACCATGTCCGGATTAAGGTCAACACATAATCCTAGATTTAGGTAAAAGAGGTAAAAGTGTCCCATAGTTGGAAAGAGCTAAACAAACCACGTGTTATCGTAGGATGAGCTTGAATCCCTAGGTACCATGCATAGGTAAGAAGTCGATAGGTGAAAAGAGTTGTATAATCACAATATATCGGATATACATCACGTCCCTTGAGTTTTGTTGTTTTGAAGAATGGTGAGGTGAGGTGGATGGTATAGCTGGGGCACAAAGAACTTGTTATAAGGTGATTATTCTGACGAAAGAGAACCAAACCTAAATAGACAAGTCCATGACTCAAAAGTTATTTTGAATACGGCTTTTATTTTTCTGGATATAGATTGATTGATGCGGGAAGTCTATATGGGATATGCATTTTTTTGTTCTTGAGGTCTTCATGAAGTTGATTGATGCTAGAAGCTTCTAATAGAGGCTGACTTTGTATAGCAGTCCTTCAAGGGAGTAGTCTACTTATAGTACAGATGCGGCTTTTGCACATAGTTGTCCTTCGAGGAGCAAATCTAGTTTATAGCTTAGAGGTCTAGATGTCCGTTTGGCATGAAGCATCTAGTTTTGCAGGAAGTTTGACTCAAGAATATCCTAGAATTGTATAATTGAGAACTTGTTATTTTGATACTTTTAAGTCATGGACTAGACTAAACAGGGGAAGGCATCTTTAAGAGGAGGTGATGATTAAACCACATGAGTTCGATTCTACTTCAAGATGCACGAAACAAGGTGTATGCGGTGGTAAATGAGCTCAAGGGATGAGCGTAAGGTAGATAAGAAGTGATGTAACACTAAATTCAATAGTAGAATGGTCAGAGATGCAAGGAATTAAGGGGTTTAGGCTTAGGTTTACCATTAAGCAAAGCTAAACAATAAGTACCTGATCCGTAAGTGTGAGTGATAATGTAAGGCCCAATCCAATTAGGAGAAAGTTTTCCACGTTTGCTCTTTTCTAGTTTGGTTACATGTTGATTCTCTTTGAGGACAAGATCACCAATTTTAAAGGTACGCTCATGAATTCACTTTTCATAAGCACGCTTGATGTGCTTTTGATAAATTTGAAGGTGGTCAAGAGCGGTAAGATGACGCTCGTCAAGAAGCTCCAATTGGGCTAACCGCTCTTGGCGGAAGTCATCATTGGTGAGAATATCCTGGAGAGAAATTATGAGGGAAGGGATTTGTATTTCTAGAGGCAAGACAGCCTTGGTACCATACACCAGAGAGAATGGTGTGGTATTAGTGGAAGTACGAATGCTGGTACGATAAGCCCAAAGGGCAAAGGGGATGTGATCATGCCAATTTTGACTAGAATCGTTAACGACTTTCATGAGAATTTTGGTTAAGGTTTTGTTAGAAGATTCGGCTTGACCATTTACTTGTGGATAGTAGGGTGACGAGAAGCTAAGTTTGATACCAAAGTTGTCACAAAGGGCTCGTAATAGCTTATTTTTGAAAGATTTGCCATTATCGGTTATCAAGCGATGAGGAACACCGAAATGGCAAATAATGTGATGATTGATGAATTCAAAAATTTTCTCCTTTTTGGTTGAAACGAGTGGAACGGCCTCCACCCATTTAGTGTAATATTCGGTTGCGTGATGATCCAACGGTGACGTTGCGAAGAAGGTGGATGAATCTCACCAATAAGGTCCAAACCCCATTGTGAGAAAGGCCAAAGATCTCGTGCGACCTGTAGCGGATGGCTGGGAGTATGTTGAAGGTTGGCATGTTGTTGACACATAACACAACGCTTAACATATTCACAACAGTCTTTATTAAGAGTAGGCCAATAATATCCTAGGCGAAGGATCCACTTGGCCATGGCAAAGCCACTAAAGTGCCCACCACAAATTCCGTCATGGACTTGTTGGATGGTATGAGTGACTTCAACGCTAGTTAGACATCGAAGGAGGATACCATCGAAGCCATGTTTATAGAGGAGTCCCCCCATGACGAAAACGAGAAACACCTTTAAGAAAATCGTGTTTGCCATTACTACTAAGGTCAGGTGGGAGAACAAAGGTTGTAAGGTAGTCACGAAATTGGTGATACCAGGTATCCTGCGAGTCAGCAGATGTATTATTTACCATACAAACATCCGAGACTAAGTAAGATGGGGAAAAGAGTTGTTGGACCAAGAAAAATATGTCGAGTCACTGGTGATGCAGAATTTTGTGAGGCCAAGCAAGCCATAGTATCCGCAAATTTATTAGTTGAGCGTGGAACGGTTTGGATAGTATAATGGGTAAATAAGGTCAAAAGTGAATCTACGTAACATTTGTACTTTTGAAGTTCCTCATTTTTACATTGGTAGATGCCAGTAACTTGATTTACTACCAATTGAGAGTCACCGAAAATGTTAATAGACTTCACACCTAAGTGTAACGCAACGTGGAGACCCAGAATAAGGGCTTCATATTCTGCTGTATTGTTAGTGCAGGGGAAATCAACCCTGAATGAAAGAGGCATAGGTTCACCTTCAAGAGGAATGAGAACAACACCCGCCCCTCCACCGCGCTGGCATTTAGATCCATCAAAGAAGAGAGTCATTGGATAAGACACATCACTGAGTGAAAGAGTTGCGATGAGTTCATTAGGGAAAGTAAAATTGGTAAATTGTTCCCCAGGTAAAGGGGCTTCCGTGAGTTGGTCTGCGATAGTTTTTCCTTTGACTGATTTCTGGTGTACGAACTCAAGGTCAAGGTCGGCGAGGAGCATAAGCCATCGGGCGATGCATTGGTTTAGATGAGGTTTGGCGTACATATAATGTATGGGGTCAGTGTTGGTGATGACAAAAGTTTTGTGATTCAGGAGGTAATGTCGGAGTTTGGTGGCCACGAATGATAGGGCTAGGCACAAATTTTCGACGTGTGTATACCTAGTTTCGTAATCCACAAGAGTACGGATTATGTAATAAACTACTTGTTCTCGATGCTCGAGTCACGATGTGTGAGCATGGCTCCTACAACATGGTCGGTGGCAGAAAGGTAAAGGTAGAAAGGGCGATCGTTTTGAGGTGGGATAAGCACGGGTGGTTGCAAGAT
Organism: Taxus wallichiana var. yunnanensis; assembly: GCA_018340775.1. Classification (NCBI taxonomy): domain Eukaryota; kingdom Viridiplantae; phylum Streptophyta; class Pinopsida; order Cupressales; family Taxaceae; genus Taxus; species Taxus wallichiana. The sequence goes on from CM031235.1 coordinate 725,315,214, forward strand.
ATAGTTTTAAGGGCCTCAAAGGCTCGATGGAACTCCTCGCTCCATTGAAATACAATGTCCTTTTTAAGGAGATGATGGAAAGGTTGACATCGATCCGAGAGTTGTGAGATGAAACGCCAGGATAGATTGGAGTTTTCCTACAAACTATGCAATTGCTTTAGGTTAGTGGGTGGGGGCATTTCTAAGATATCCTTGACTTTAGCTGGGTTGACCTCAATGCCACGCAAAGAGACGATAAAGCCAAGGAGTTTTCCTAAAAGGACGCCAAAGACACATTTCTTTGGTTGAAGATGAACACAGTATTGTAACAGGAGATCGAAAATAATGGTTAAAACATCGAGATGTTCACTATGATGTTTGGATTTTCCAAGAAGATCATCGACATAATCCTCAAGGATAGTGTGCATAATGTCATGAAAAATGTAAGTCATATCTTCACGATAGGTCGCATCAAGATCCTTAAGGCCAAATGGCATGACACGATAGCGAAGGTTCCCGAGGGGTAATGAAGGCAGTTTTATGTTGATCGACCAGGGCTACTAAAATTTGATTGTATCCCGAGAAACCATCCATGAGAGAAAGCATCTCATGGCACGCAGTGAGATCGACAAGTTGATCAATACTAGGTAGGGGGAAGTCATCCTTTGGGAAAGCGAGGTTAAGATCCTAAATCCGTACATATCCAAAGTCCCCCGTCGCTTTAGTGATAGGTACAACATTAGAAATCCATTGCGGATAGTCAATAGGTAAGATGAAAGAAACAGAAAGGAGTCGTTGAAGCTCTTCTTTAACCAAGAGGGAAATGCGTGGATGCATTTTTCTTAGCTTCTGTTTAACTGGTTTGGAGTCTAGTTTCAGAGTGATGTTATGGACAGCAATGTTAGGATCGATTCCTGGCATGTCGGTGTAGGACCAAGTGAAAGCTTGATTGTGGGCATGGAGAAAGGTAGTGAAGGCGGCTTATTCTGATGCGTTGAGAGATTGTCCGATCTTTAGAATGTGAGGATCATCTTCAGTGTGGATGTTGATTTCTATATTCAACTCATTCAACATGGTTTGGGTTTCAGATGGTAAGGCGCGTTGAATATAAGAGTCATCCGCACCAAGGTAGGTGAGGATGGAGTCATCATCTTGGCACTCCACAACATTAATCGAAGGCAAGTATTCTTCGATCATGTCTGGATACAAAAGGGGGAGAGAAGATGGGTCTTCACCATCGCGTTGATAAGTGAGAGGACCTAGGAAGATAACATTCACGAAAAAAAAAAGTTAGGAGGGATAGATTCTGGGTCTATTGACTCCGTGGGTGAAGATGGTAAAATGGGCGATGATGGTTCGGAAGGGGTGACTTCGTCGTCATCTTGGATACAATTGACATGAGGTTTCTTCAGTGTAGGTGGTTTAGAAAATCCAAGACCACTACGATCTTTGTGTTTGCATGTAGTCATGGGAATAACCGTATGTCGTCCTTGCTCATAAAGACCGAAACCAAAACCCTTCCAAGCACAGTGTGTCAGGAAGGTGAGGGCGAAACGACGGTTGGTTAGATATTGAAAATCTGATTGGAAGGGAATCACACCAAGGGGAGGTTCGGGGGTGACAGAGGATGCGTCGACACCCCCATACGTTAGGTTGGTGCGGCAATTAGGTGGTCCGTAGGAGATCACCTCCCCCACATGACGGTCATAGGTAGGATGCGCCTGTAACTGTCCATACTCTTGTGGGGTATGGAAGGTGCTAATGTTGTATAGGTGGTACTCCCCCAGCGTAAGGCGTTGAAAAACACCTACCAAGGGATCCGAGGTTGGGATGTTGTCCGCTAGAAAGGAAGAACTATTTACGTTGGTGGTTTCATTGGTCGAAGGTGTGGGTGCGGCTAAGGTGGATGGTTGAGGCGTGGTTGAAGTAGATGGTTGGGTTGGATCAATGGGTGTCTTGATGGGTACAAGCACATCATTAGGGCGGTACAACATATTACAGGTTTTGAAGGGGAAGCGTTATTGTGTGACGGTGTATGACTTCCCTTCATACTCGAATTTGATGCATCTATGTAAGGTGGAGGGAACGCATCCCATAGCCCGGATCCAAGGGCGGCCTAACAACATGTTGTATTGGAATTCTCCCTCAAGGACATAGAAGAGTTCGGGTAAGGTACATGGCCCTACATGAATGTTAAGGATCACGGTGCCTAGGGTAGAAGTAATAGCATTATTGAATGAACACAACATGGTGGGGTTGGCACACATGCAAATAGGAGGGATATTCATCCGTGGAAGGCTTTGGAAGAGACAATGTTTAGGCTAGTGCCCTCATCAATCATAACACAACGTACTGGATGTCCCGGGACGTAAGTTTGAGATGAAAAGAGCAGGTCGATCTTCTCGCACCAAAGAAGAAAATTTCTTCTTTCGGAAAAAATGACAGAGCGACTTGTATGCGAGGGACGAGAGGAGGTTGTGGAGGTAGGTTTTTTGGTGAGAGAAGCGACGTGGTTGGGTGTGAAGATGGAGGTGATGGGTAGGGTTTTGTTAGGTAGGACCTCTATCCCTTGAAGGATCTCAATTAGAGTTTGTCGATGTGATTTAGATGTTTGAACGAGATCATAGAGTGTCATTTTTACAGGAGATTGGTGAAGTTGTTTGATCATAGTGCGATGGGCAACTCCATCAGAGACTGGATAGGCAGGTCCATGAATAACCACTTTAGGTGGTGGTGTGATTGGGATGGCGGAAGAAGAAAGAGAGGCCGCAGGTGTGCTTTCTTTAGCTTTTCCATTGTTTTTCTGACCTTGAGTAGCAATGCTAATCATGTTGATCTCATGAATGCGAGATGAGGAAGATGACAGGGATAAGTCATTGTTCTCGAGAGGTGGGGTTACAATGATGATAGATTTTGGCGAGGCGGGGACAGGTGGTATAGGAGATTTTGGTAAGTTGTCCTTCTGATATTTTCTATCCGAGATAGGAAACTGGCGAAGGATGGATTTCAAAGCTTTGCATCCTTCTACATTGTGTCCTGGTGTGCGGTGGTAGGCACAGATTTTAGATTCATCATAACCTATAGGTCGAGGTTTAGATGGATCATAGGGTCTGAGTGGGGGTAGGGAAATGGTCGCATCCCCTACCAGCATATCAAGGATCTTGGCGTAAGATCCTTTGAGTGGGTCAAATGAAGATGAGGCTATTGATTGAGTGGGTGAGATTATTAATTGTTTTGGTAATGGTTGGGTACGAGTGGTTCGTATGGGTGGTGGTTTAGGCAAGGGATTTTGATGATTGGGTTTAACTAGGTGTGGCTTCTTCTGCAGAAGTCATGTTTAGTTGGTTAGATGATGAGGCCACAAATGACGTGGTGGCAGGAAACAACCACGGGGAAAGAGGAGTGATAGCAAACAAGTCCTTCGATGATCAAGTTTGCTTAGGGTTGGTAGGTAGGCAAGATACTTGGGGCGATGGTGTTGAGATGCCTGTGGATTTCTGTATGGGTGCAGAAGGTGCTGGTCGTGTGGGAGGCATGGTGTATTGAGGCAAGGTGGAGGGGTGAGGCCCCAATATAGAAGGTAGGTGTGACGGCGAGGGTTGAAGCCATGCCTACTGTAATGGTGTGATCGGGGTGAGGGTTTTAATTGTGGCAGAGGCATAGATTGGACTCGAGGAGATTGGGTCTGTCTCCTAGGTGGATTGACGGCTTTATTTTTGGATAAGTCTAACCGTTTAGGTGGGTGCGTCAGGTTGGGTATTGGTGAAGTCCCAAGCATAGGGGAAGGTTTGGTTAGGTTGATAGAGGTGGATGAGGTATTCGGTGGAGATGAGGGGGGTGGAGGTGAGGACATAGGCATTTTGAGCTTTTGTAAAAACTTCGGGTATATGGTAGAGGTGTCTGGATTAGTCATTTGCATTTGAGTAGAGCATGGTGTTCTCAAACGTTCCCATAAGAGTCATCTATCTTCTGGGGGATGAAAATCTTCATGTATGGATGGGCATTTTGATATGGAAGAGAAGTGGGCTATGATTCCACCACTTTAAGTGTGTCTGAAGGGGCGAATGAGGCGCTGTATCGATGGGTGTTAAGGGTCAACCTCATTGGAAAGATTTAAGCGATGAAGAAATGATAGGGAGGAGGGAATGTTCTAGAATATATGTCATGATTAAGTAATTTGGTGATGTAGGCTTGAGAAATTTCTCTTCTAAGGACGACAGAAAAAGTGGCAATCCTTCTTCTTTTACAGCATGAGTGGTGGAAGGAGATGTTTGGGAAATAGATAAGTTGGATAACATCCGCTCATAGTCTTACAGGGATGTGGTGTAAGAAGGCTCTTCTGTAAGAAGAGAACTCTGGGCGGTTGGTTACTTTATGGGTAAAGGAATAGCGGGGCTGTCCTCTTGTCCTGATGAAGGAGAAGGGGGCGAGGACTCCTACATCGGTGAAGAGGCTCGATTCAGAATTTCTTCGATGGAAGCCCTTGGTTGGGAGTTGAAAATTGCATGGATCTCATGCACACTCTTCTCCTCGGCTAAGGTTTCTTGGTTTGTGTTACTATTAGATGAATGGTTTGGAAATGGTTTGTTGAAGATTTTTAAATTTTGATTAGCAGGGGCATTAGGATTATTGAGGGTTATATCCCCTGCATCAACCATTTCCTGCACTATGTTTTTCAACATCTTGTAGTTTTTGTGGCTATGTCCCTTCACACGATGGAAGTTACAGAAGTCATTTTATTTATACCAAGAAGGTATAGTGCGGGTGGAATCAAACCCGGAGTGAGGTTTAATAGGAGGCAAGGTGATAGCTCCTACTTTAAGCAATTTGTCCAAGATCACATCATAAGTTTCTCCCAAGGGAGTGTACTTGATGGGCTCGGCTTTATACTTATAGGTGGATTTTGGCTGGGTATAAGACGGTTCTTGAGATTTTACCGTTACCGCGTGTACATCTCCTTTTTATTTCGAAGCAGCCGATGCATGAGAGTTGGTGGTGTTGGGTTTGTTAATGGAGTCTTGGGTTCAGAAATTTGAGTTTTTGTTGCGCAACTTCAATTTCTCCTCCTCTAAGGCTCGAATCTCGAGTTTCCAAGCCATAGTAAAGGCCTAATCAAAGGTGCGGAAAGTTTGAATTTGGAGGGTGGGAGAAATGTGTTTAGCATAGGCCTGCGTAAAGAGTTTGATGAGCTCGCCCTGAGGTAAAGCATAAGTAAGTTAGTTGCTTTGAGGCCCCGCCATCGTCCAACGAAATATGTGATAGATTTGTCTTCAAATTGTTGGATGGCATAGAGATCGGTAATGGATACTTTCTTGGCAATATTGATGGAGAAATGATCCAAGAAAGATTGGGCTAACTGGTTAAAGGAGAAGATTGAGTGTTGGGTTAAAGCACATGCCACTCCAAGGCGAGTCCCGATAAGGACATGGGGAAGGTACGGAGTAGTAAGGCATCATCATGAGCAATCAGATAACAAGCATGTCTAAACGATTGCAAGTGTTGTTGAGGGTCCTCCTTACTATTAAAGCAAGTAAATTTCAGTAATTCCCATTGAGGAGGATATGTATGAAGGGGGATAGAAGGATGAATAGGCTCCCGACAAACTTGCTCATATGTTAGGGTGTTACAGCTTCCTGAAATAGAAGCCTCAAGATTTTGCATCTTGTCCATCATTTGTTTGATTAAATCATTGGTTGGGTTAGATGATGGTGTTGTCATCGTAAACGGAGGAGGATTGGGCCAAGAGCCGCTACTAGACAATGGTGGGGCTAAATGTTGATAAGGTATCAATGATGAATGTGTTGGGGCGGCTGAATAAGGGTGTCCTATATAAGATGTTGAGGCCACCGGATGTGTTTGCGGAAATGAAAAGGTGGGCGGAGCCTGAGAGGGAAAGCTCGTGTGGATAGGTGGTAGAGAACAAGTTATGAAAGAGGTAATCTGTGAGAGGGATGAGGTAGGGGCAGTGGATGGTAGTGATATGTGGGGCCCCAAATTAACCAAAGGAAGGCCAATTGGTGTAGTATGAACCACCGAAGCCACTAAGCTGGGAGACAGGGCTAAGGATGAAGACAGTGAGGAGGAATTATTAGGTGGGGAAGGACCTAAGTGAGCGGCTATCTTGATAGGCATACCCAAGAGGAGAAGAACATTGGGTGTACGGTCAAGGGTATGAGATAAATAATATGCGGTGCACAAGATTAGCATCCAAAAATTTAGCAAAATTTGGATCTTTGACAGAGATCTTGGGAAAAGCATTGGTGTCCATAGGATTCCCCATAGGATGCGAAGGGGGTGACTCAGGAAAAGACATGGAACAAGCATGTGAAACCATGGCTGCGGCTTGTTTCGGGTGATAACAACCATGGAAAAGAGGATACAACAGGGAATTAGTCAATTAGGAATAGAAACAACAACAAAATGTTGGAATTGGTAGGTTGCTGGTTTGTCAGGAACTGTGAAACACAGTAACCGATATCGGTCGGGTAACCGATAAGATGGTAGCTGACATCAGTCGGGTAACCGATGTCAGTAGAATAGGACCGGTGCCAGTCACTGTGAAGGCAAAGAGAGAATGTAAGAGGCTGTTGGTTTGGGGATAACAAGGCTTAGCATACCCACCAAATTTTCTGAAGTGATCACTGAGACAGGGTATAACAGAGAAACAAAACTAAAAGAAAGAACAGAAAACAGGCAAGATGCACAAGCAAATCAAGAGACGAACCCTAGGATTAGTTTTAATCACTTTGGGCTTATGCCTTAGAGGCAAGATGATGTCAATCCTAAACAAAATACCTAAGGGAGATGTCAAGTTTGTTTTGGCTTGTAAGGCTACCTCAATCGGGTAGAGGAATACCGCGGGAAGGGGGATGTTTGAGATGTTGTGTAGATTATGATGTGATTTGGTATGTGTTGTGTAGTGAGAGTAAGATTAATTTCTCATCTATACCATGGATATCACCCCACGTGTACGACACATTATTTAATCTATGTTTACTAGAATTAAAAACAACAAGCAAGAATGTGATGCACGTGTTTTAAACCCAAATCGAAAATGATATTCGATGAAGCAAAGAAAGAGAAGAGATTAAGAAGATGCCTTTCACTAATACAAAGATGCAAAAGAAAGACAAATTCTTTTACAAAAAGGATAAAATATTTTACGAATATTTAGAAGAGAGAAACAACAAGTGTGCTTCCTACATGGAAACAAGCAAGAAAGAAAGAAACCCGAGAAGGGTCCCATTGGGCGTGCCAAAATGTTTCACACAGAATTTAGTTCCAGAATAGAGTTACTTCTATCCTTTCATTCTCTTGAGAAACAGATAGGGGTTAGGGTTAGGAGGAATACCTGTTGAGTGTTGGGAAGGTGTGCGCATACCGTCAAGAGATCAGACCGATTATGAAGAGCTCCTTTTTGTCTAGGAAGGACTACCTGTAAATAAGAATGCAAGACCACCAGATTTTAGTTAGACAATAAGTGAGGGAACTACCTTGGGCCCAGGAAATATTAGACTTCCTTTCGAAGGTGGTCAGTTCCCTTTTAATACAAATTGATGCAAATGATAATAAAGAAGCTATTGCGAACTCACGATTTAGGCATCTCGTTACTAAAAGCAATAGAGACTAAACTACCAATAATAGAATGTCATGCATTGTTTGTCAGTCACCGGTTATTGATATGTTCGAGATCAAGTTACGAGGATAGACCGAGTTGGACATGAGATTGCTTTGTGGTGAATAGGTGAAATGTTGGTTTCGGTATAAGTCACAAGATGATCCGATGCCGGTCACTGGATATCCGATCGCGTTATGAAATTGGTACCAATAGGGAATAACCGATATCGATAGAAGGCGATGATTTAGGGATTTTTAAATGGAGGTTGGTGTAATGTGGTTATGGGGTTTGGAAGGTTGGTAGATGGTTGAGGGGAGTAGTAGGGTGATAAAGAAGACTCGAGAGAGTGAGAGAGCCGTCTTTGGGGTAATGTAGAGATGGATGACCAAAGGTTAGGTGCAGGTTGTTGCTTAGGGTAGTAGATCCAGGAGTGAGCTTATAACCCCTATGAATTAAAAGTTCACAAAGAAGTGTCTAGAAGCATACAAGGTGATAAAAGAGATGAATTACTAGTTTTTGATGTGGATACGAGTCCAAATAATGCAAAGTGGCAAAGGCAAGGCCCAGTTGGGATGATCTAGAAATTGGAAGTGATCTGATGAAGCTATCCTCCGACTCTCCCAAGGTTTGGATGAGTGTGATAATGCTCTAGTTGCTCAGTCCTAGTTTTGGGCTCGATGCTCCTCTTTGCAAACTCTTCTCTCCTTCTCACTTGTCTCTCCCTTGCAAATGGATTCGGATCTCCTTGCAAATGAAAATCTGATCCTTTGGTTTCGTTGGGGAGGTCATTTATAGGGAACCGATGGCGGTTACGTAACTGACGCCGATCGAGTAGGGACCGATGTCGGTTAGGTAAAAATTGGCTATTTCTAGTAAAATAGCCAACTTTCCCTCCTTTTCTCCCGAGGGATCAGTTGTGGGCTTGGTTAAGTCATTATTAGGTTTGTTTTGGTGTGGGTGAGGGATGATGAGTCATGGGTGTGGGTCTAGACCAAGTCATAGGTCTTAATTAGGCTAGTTTAGGGTTAGGGCTAGGTCATGGTGAGGTGGCGAGGTGAGGTGGCAGGGTTAGAGATGTGGATTTATTAATTATAAGGTAATTAATAAATAACTCAAAGTGTGTAAGGTTTAGGTTGTGAGGTAGGGTTAGGTTGCATGGACGAGATACGGGTACAGTGTCGTAACACCCAAATTTGGTATCTACATAAATTTGGATTTCCTTACTTCATGAACAAACATAAAATGGCATAAAAATAAATGGTACAAATAAACATTTTTGTTACCACCTCCTTGGTTAAGTAATTTTATATGAAAATGGATTCAACATGGAGAAGTCTTCCTCTTTTGGGGGATTCCATTTACAGATTCAAGAAACCCCCTCTCAACTATGACAACATGTTATTAAAAGGATTGAAAAAACTCACATACTAGATAATTGAGGCTCTCTTTGTTAGGTAGGTAATATATATAGTCTAAAGTGCTCATCATCACTCATGTTTACTATTCTTCTTGTTGGATTCCTTTACAAGCCTCTCCTTAAAATATTGAAAATTACTTAGAAATTTCTTATGGCGTAGTTTTGAATACAAGAAGGGATTTAAATTTAGTAAATTTTCCTAGGATTTTTGTTTTCTTCCCAAGGAGGCTAGAGGATTGGAGTTTTTTTAACATTGGTTGCCAAGATATTGTTCTCTATTCCAAGTGAATCATTAAATCTAGTAAAGGTCAAGAAACATGGAAATTTATTCCTTGAAATTTCATTATGGAAGGAGTTTTGTAGAGTAGTAAAAACTTAACAAGGGCTTTATTTTCACAACCTGTCATTCTCACATAATCTGTGAAATTGCTTGGCTCATTTGTGGTTAGAAGAATTTGGAAGGATTGGGAAAAGATTAAACCATCGCTTAAATGGAATGGAAATGGATTTAAAGAAGAATTTTCCATTAACCAAAACTCACTCTTATGGTATCCAACCATTAATTTCCACAATCTTCCTCTTGTTGAATTTTTGTGGGTTCATTCTCTCAATATTTTTAGATGAGGTATTCACATGGTGCTAGGTAATTTTTGCAAAAAATATAGGAAGATGTTCTCTTGGCTAGAAGCCAAAACTAGGTTTCAATGGAAAATAATTATCAATAATTATATGAGGAAATTTTATAAGTTATCCTTGGTGAAATTCTTCATAACATCCATGTGTTTTATACCCAACTCGATGTAAATACTAGAAATGGTTTCCTAATAAACCTTTCCAAAACTATTCACCTAGCAAGGGCCATGAATTAGTATCACCAAAAATCCTTATGGTAGATAATCTCAATGGATGTTTCTCCTTTCAATCCTATGATCAAAAATTGAATCAAAGGTTTAATATAATATGGAATGTATTTCTTGATCCCAATATTACTTATTTTGGTTAATTTTTGTTGTATCGTGTCTCTTCCCTTTGCCTAATGCCTTATTCATTTATGTTGGCATGTTGTGTTCTAAGTGTTGTCACTGATGTAAAGGCCCATTAATGACAAAGAGGATTTAAAGTATGTTGATGACATGGATTTTCATAGGTTGATGTGATGGCATGAGGCAATTCGGTGAACGGATTGTTCTAACAAGCCTATTAAGGTGACCTAGCTAGCCTAGGTGATGGTGCATGATGGTTGGATATTATTAATATATTTAGGATAATATTTGAAGAATGGAGATAATGTTTAGGGAGTTTCTAGGCACTCACATGAGTTTCAAGGTGTAGATACAAGTTGAAGACCAAGTTTCAGGTGCTTATTCATACCAGGTCTAGGTGCTTCAAGTGCTTATCCATACCAGGTCTAGGAGGCATGAGGTTGAGATGTCAAGCTATATGAGCTCATGTAAATATGCAGTGATGTCATACATGGTGTTTCAAGTATGTTAGGACCTTTTGGACATTTTTCATACTGAGTTATGATGTTATTTCAGTTGACCCTAGCCTAGGCTATGCAAAACCCTAAGGGTTAGTCATGTAAATGAAATGGGATGAGGAGATGGAGATATATTTGAGACATGATGATGATTAGATATGTTGAAAAGAGGTGTCCTAGAGATGTGAGCAAGATTTGGATTCCTTCTAAAGAATTTTTTTCAAGATAAGCCATTTTGTGTGAAACATGGTCCAAGAAAGGGTGTTTTCTATCTCGAATTACACCTTCTAATGCTCACCATGAATTGTGTTATTTTAATGGGACATTGTAGATTTAAAGGATGTTTATAAATTGAGTCTATAAGGTTTCACAAAAATAATGAGGTCATTTAATCATCACATTTTTATGAACGAATGTTAAGAAGGTAAACAATTTTTTGTGTGTTTGAAACCCTAGCTCAAAAGAAGTAGGAGAGATAATGCTAATAATGATTAATAGTGTATGGATTATAATTGGATGATGTATAAGACTCATAAAGGTTTTCATAAAGTCATGGTAGTGCTTGTGGTGATGAGTGAACCCCACTCAAAAAGGCTATTTCGAATAAGTTTTGTTAAGGACAAGTTTATTCAAGGAGTTGCAAATAAATGGAAATTATTTTTAGTATGAAATTTTTATTGATATAAATGGTTATTTTAGGTCATGGTGATACATAAAAATGGAAAAGTGTGCCCTATTTGTGAAGACTAGTCAAAGAGAAGTTTTGAGGTTGTTTCGTAGTTTGAGAGATGGGATTGGTTGAAGGACTTACAATCAAAGTTAGAAGGATTTATAATATGTTATGGAAAGAGGATTAAGATGGATTTACATTGGTATAATTTTTTTCTCATGATGATGATATTTGATGGGTCTTCCAGTCATTTTTGGAGATAAAGTTTTCTTGATTTTTTGACATGACTACTCAGTGAAAGAATGAGTTGGTCATGAATGGATTTGTTGATGCTTTATATCACCTGAAGAGTGAATAGAGATGAATTTTGTTCTTATTTAAGGAATTTTTAGGTCTTGTAAGTGACATAAAGGGTGAAAACTAGTTGAGTTTGCAAAACATGTTTCTGGCATCATGATTTGGAGTAGAGAAAGAAAGTAGTTGTGGTTTGAACACATGGATGTTTCATAATGTATAAATTTCATAGATGTGATGTAAAGGTCCCAAGGATTCCATATAGTTTTCACATGCCATATTTGAGTTTTTCTTGGTGGTATTGAGGCCCAAAGGTGAAGACATGGTGTTGGAAACAAATATTTGGTGAAGGATATGAGCCTTTTGGCCCATGTTATGAAATATTTGATTAGTACAAGTAAAAGTGTCACCATGGATGATGTTTACATGTTATATTACATAGATGTGGTGATTTTTTAGATCTTGAATAATCATGGTTTTTGTGATTTGTGGATTTTACTCATCCTAGTGATGGGGTTTTGAGTCTTATTGGTGCAAGATGAAGGTTTTGGGCATGACCGACCTATATGGGTCATATGTGAACTTTTTAATGATTATTTTAATTTTTTTAATTTTCCTTGGTCGAAAAAAGGAGGTAAACTGACTTGGTTTGAATTTGAATCAAGAGGAAGGTATAAAAGTGATGTTTTGGGTGTAATTTTGAACTAGTTGAGTAAGAGAGAGAAAGTACAACCTATGTGAGAGTGATTTTCAGGTAAAAAGGAATGTGTTGAGAGATTAAAGAGTGTATTATAGGTCGATTAATTTTTTGCAAGAGTGTGTGCAAGGGTTTAAATCAAATAGAAGTGAAGAAAGTGAAAGATAGAGAAATTTTTAGAAGTTAGGGTTTGAACAAGGGTTTCAAGGTGAGCAAGTTGAATCAATGATCTAAATTAGTTGTGGAAGAAACAAATAAATCAGCTATATTCTTAAAAGGTGGATGAGTGGGTGATTGATCATCTTGTGGGGTTGTATCCTCCTTATGGAGTTGGTGCTTCACAAAACTAAGGGTTGGTGCTCCTTGTAGGGTTGGTGCTCTACTAAATTAGGGGTTGGTGCTCCTTGTGAAGTTGGTGATTCACTAAATAATTTTATTTGAGTAATATAATCAAAATTTTTAGTGATTTTTCTTCCCCTTGAGGGTTTCCACTTATATCTTGTGTTATGGTGTTTTCTCTTGTTCATGGTTAATTGAATGTATGTTGTATGATGTTGTGCACACTCTAATGGATGGTTAATTGATTAATAGTTTATGTGAGCAATCTGAAATTGAAATTAATTTTGTAAGGAATGATTCATTGACCCCCTCTCATTCCATTGTACTTCCAAAAATTGGTATCAAGAGCATGTCCTTTTGGAGAAGTTTGATCACTTGAAAGGAGATCCTTTGAAGCACAAAATGGCGAGTCAACATAGTGGTTTCTCTACTAGCAAGGAACATTTGTTTGATGGTGTGAATTATGATTTTTGGAGTTTGAGGATGAAGACTCACATTATGTCCCTAGGGTTTGATATTTGGGAAGTTATGGAAGATGGTTATACTGCTCCTACCACTACACCAACTACTGCTATGCAGAAAAGAAGGCAAGTAATGACAATTCAAAGGATTTGAATGCTATCATGTGTGGTCTAGGAGAATCTGATATGGGAAAGGTAATGCATTACAAGTCAAAAAAAGAGGCATGGGAGAAACTTCAAGTTATATATGAAGGAGAATCCAAGGTAAGAATTTCTAAGCTCAAAATTTCAAAATCAGTTTGAAGGTCTTAAGATGAGTGATGATGAGTCCATTGCATCATATTTTCTTAGAGTTGACAAGATTGTCAACAACATGAAAGGTTTAGGAGAAGATGTGAAAGAGGCAATTGTAGTCCAAAAGGTTTTGAGATCCCTAACTCCTAGGTTTGATTCTAAAGTATTTGCTATTGAAGAGGAAAAGGATTTGACTACTTTGAAGATGGATGAGTTACATGGGACTTTGAATGCATATGAAATGAGGATTGGTGATTCCAAACCAGCCAAGAGAGAGGTTGCTTTCAAGTCTGAAATGAAGATCAAATGTAAGTAGACCAAAGATGATGATGTTTCTCATGATTGGATGATGAAGAGTTATTTACTATGGTTAATAGAAGACTGAATGTTGTAACTAATAAGTACAAGGGAGAAATTCCTTTTAAATGATTTAATTGTGGTAAAGTAGGTCACTTTTGTTGCTAAGTGTCCTCATAGGCATGAAAAATAAGGGTGATAAAATCATGAAATGATCATAAAGAAAATCATAAGGTATAAAAAGGAGTTCAAATTTTTTTATCATAATAAGAAAGGTAAGAAGAGTTTTTATACTAAGGAAGAGGCCTATTCTTCTGAAGAAAGTAGTGAGAATGATGGTTCAGATTTTGAGTCTAAATCTCATCACAAAGATGTAGGTGATGAGTTTTTATTCATGACAAAAGATGCCATGAGATCTACTAGTGGTGGTTCTACATTGTTGGGTGATTTTATATCAGGATCTTACAAATATTTTGAAGAAGAAGAACATGAAATCAATTTTAAATTGGTATGTGTCCAATATGATATGAGTTGAATAATGCTGAAATAAACAATGAGAAATTGAAATCAAAAGTCAAAGAATATGAAAAAAGGATTCAGGACTAGAAGAGAAACATTGGGCTATTACAAAAAAAGCTTGATGAAATTGTTAGAAAGTTAGAGATGAAAATGAGTAACATGAATCTTAGCTTACAATCTAAGGAATAAGAAGTGACCATTATTAAGAAAGAGCTATCCGATGAAGAAAGTAAGGAAAAATCATATCAAATTTTTTTAGAAAGTTCCAAGTCCTTGATGATATCTTGAGCAATCAGAAATCAATAGGTGATATAAGCTAGTTTGGGTTTCAAAGAGGATTCTAAAGCCAAGGAAATGAAGCAAGAAGATCTTGTTTCAAGAAAGGAAGTAGGTGAACTAAAAATCAAGGAAGGAAATAAGTTGACTTACATCAAGGAAAATGAGAAGACTAAGCCTATTAGGCAAACCTAATGCCTCAAGGTATGAAAGATATTTCAATGGTTATTATTTTACTTGTAATGGATTTGGTCATAGGGAAAAGGAGTGTAGAAGGTATAATAGAGATGATCATCCATGGAGAGATAGTAGGAGTGAGCATGCTAAGAGTGTGGTATGCTACAATTGTAATGAGAAAGGTCATGTTGCTAGCTTTTTGCTTGAATGATCCACCTAGTCAAGGTAAGGGATATAAAAGCAAGAGTTTAGTGGTGTGTTTTAGTTGCAATGAGGTTGGTCATGTTGCTAGAGAGTGTTATTATGGTTTCTCAAGGAAAGATCAAATGTTTCAAGGTCATAAGATGTAAGAAATAAGTTTTCAAAGGTCAAGAATGCATGATAACACAATTAAGGATTTGGGATCCTAGAAGGATTAACTAGTGTGACTCATAAAGAGAAGGATGATGCAAATGTTAGAAAATGTCTCTCAAGGTATAAATCAGAAACAAGATGAAGGATTTTTTCAGGTGTCTAAGAGGGCTTGGGATCTCTTTAAGACATTTCTTTAGGTGATCATGGTGTTCATATGCCTCTACTAGGATTCTTAGAGGTATATTAGGGTTATATGAAACATTGGTGAGGGGGAGCTATTCAGTTTGATGTGTCTCTCCTCATAGGTGTAAAGGTATGTTGTTTGAGTTTTAAGTATGTTTAAGGTTCTATTTGGTTGTTCAAGTTGTGTAAATGATAGGTCATTATCTTGTTGTCATTAAGAGCGTATGACTTGTGTTCTCAAGTTTTGTATGTGTCCTTATCATGATGTGATGTCTATTTATAATGACTTATTTTGTGTAAGTCATGTTAGTGTCTCAAAATAGGTTTGTTAAGTCATGAAATTCATGTAAAGTGTCTTCCTTTAGTCCGAGTCAATGACTTGTGTTGATGGAAAGTATAAAGGTCTGTGTCACCTCAAGAAGTCATTTTTGAGTCCATTATTGGTCAAGATTAGAAGGTTGTGTGATATCAAAAATGTATATCCATTGCATGCTTATAATGTGTAATTGATGAATTCAAAATGAATGTTGAATCTAAAGTGTGATAAAAAATGTGGTTTGAGTATAAAGTGTATTGAGTCATGTAATGAAGTACTATCAAGTGATCAAAGTTTTCTAGGTTCGCATATTGGTCTAAATGTTACTATGTCATGTGCCAAATGTATGAAAGAGTGTGTATGATTCAAATAAGAGGTTTGAAGATGAGATGAGCCATAAAATATGATGATTTCTTTAGGCCATCATCTCAAGGAGGTTTGTGTCAGTTGTTCTTGGAAGGATTATTGAGGTTAAATCAAGAAGGATTCAAGTAAGTGATGGTTGTGTTTCTTAATCATACCAAAATTATTTAGGTATTAGAAGATGTTGAAGATGTTGATAGAAAAAATTTTGAGAGTGCATTTTGAAGTCAAAATTCATAAGAAGTGATATGTATGAAGAAAAGCTATGATTGAATGTGCAAATGATAAAATACAAAGCTAAAACTTGAAAAAATCATCTACTATGTCTAAATCATGAGATTCAGAAGTTTCATACCTCTCAATTATCCCAAATGGTTTGAAGTCGTGATATTTTAATGTTTAGGCTTGATAGTGAAAATTATAAAGACCTAATTGCCAAAGAATGAATTGTAAAATGGGTAAGTTTTCTTTAGTATTAGGCTTCAAGGTTCATGGAGGTGTTAATGTGGCCAAATGGGTACTCAAAATAGGTATGGTTGTCTTATGAAAGTGAATGCATTTAAATCTAGGTGTGATTTTCACTAATCCAGGGATAATAGTATAGTGTGTGCAAATTGGTAATGTGAAGATGGTGTAGTAAACATTTTGATGACTCTTAGAGCTTATCAAGCATGATGAATAGGTGATAAAATTTGTGTAAGAATACTAAAATAATGTGCAAGGTCAGAAATATGTGTTACCATGTCTCTTTAGACTTCTTGAGCAATAATGTACAATGTTCTTGAGTGTGAATGGCTTCTCACGTTAGGCCTTTAGGTTGAGTTTTGAGGGATATCTGATTTATTTATGGTTTTATATTATTGTTGAAGATATGAAATAGTACCTAATAAAGGGTGAGTGGTCTTCATGTGTCCATATCATTAAAATATTGGATCATCAGTGAATAAGAGTATGATGAACTTCATAAGATGACACACATAGGAAAATTTGAATGCTACAAGTATAAAAAAGCTTACTACTAAATCTTAAATCTCTTAATACTTGTTTCAGTTGATCTAGAAGAAGGTGTTATCCCTCTAAAATATGCCATAGATGTGACTAAGTGGTTGAATCTTGTAAAAATTTAGTTAAGGATAGTGGTTATAAAGAAATTTGAGATCGAGCTATGATTTGAGCTACTATAGGCATGGGGATAAGTTTTCATCATGCTTGATGGGTATGAACTTCAAATAACATGAATATGAATATGAGGAAGGGTATATAGAATTTAAGATGTGCTAGAAAGTTATAAACAATATGTAGTACTTGTTGCTCTCATTGTTAAGATATCATGCTACAAGTATAGAAAATGTGCAAGAGGTAGAGCATGTCTTTGCATGATGGTATGAGTGTTTATTTAAGTAAATATACATGTATGAGGTGTTGAGAAGATCTTGAAATCATCTAGTTGATCTATAACATTTATGTATCCTCATAAGAAGCTAAATATGTGTCTAGTTGGCTTGGTCTTTGAAGAAGTTGCTTGATGACTATGTATTAGAGGTATAATGTGAACAATGATAGGTTAGGTGTGTCTACAGTGTGTTGAAAATGAGTAGACGAATAGGTATTGTGACTTGAAGCCCTTCATGTAATGATATGGGGTGTTGTACTCATCTCAAGAAATAAATAAGTAAGCCCATCGAATAAGAAATGAGTAAAGTAAGTGCAAAGTTTTATATGATGCTACTAATGTTGAATGAAGAACAAAAATGGAGCTCAGGGTCAATGTAGATGGTGATCATGAGTTAGGGGAGCATGGGTTTTAATTTTAGAAGGTGATCTAGATGTATACAAGATATGTAAGGTATGATATGATTGTCTACTCCATGTTCAAACAATTTACGTTTCAAGTATGCATAACCTCATCCAAATATAATTACAAGGATCAAGAAAATGATTTAGGGACTGTAAAAAAGTGGTGAGTGTCTCTTACAAGGAAATAAATCAAGATAAGAAGCAAAGTTTTTGTGTTCTCCCACTAAGATGAGATGATATGAGCCCAAGGGTAGTATTGAGAAGGTATGTCATGCTATGCATGTGTTTTAGAGCTTATCAAAATTGGTCTAAATTTCACTTTGAAAGTGTTAGTTTAGATAACTCAATCCTTATGATTAAGAAATGCCAAGAAGTGGAAGAATTGAAGCCAAGTTTGTGGCTTAACAAGTTGAGATATCACAAGAATTAAGGCAAGAATTTTTTTTTAGTTCAGTTCCTCATTATTGGCATGTTCATATGGTGTATGCTTTAGGTTTAGATCTCATTATAGTGTCTTCATACACCGAAAGAAGACAAAAAAAGGTTAGTGTACAATGTCAAGTTATTGCATGCTTGTATGGTGGTTTGATGATGATATTACTTAAAGAGAAGGTAAAATGATGTTAATTATATGTTTATTATGTTTTGGGTCCTATGTATACTTTTCCTAGGGGGAGTACAATGTTTCTATGTTTGAAAGAAGGCAAAATCAAATTTTATGAGAAAAATGACAAGTTTGTGAGCTAGAATGAAATATTTGGTTGATGTTTCTAACCAAAAGATGATCCTATGAAGCTGAGAAAGGTGAAGAATATATAGGTACATGTATGCTTTTTTTCATTAATGTAAAAAGGGGAGAAGTTCAGAGGTTTTCCATCAATGAAAAAGGGGATAGTGTTGGCATGTTGTGATTTAGTGTTATCATTGATGTAAAATACCATTAATGACAAAGAGGATGATGGAGTGGAGTCATAATATGATGCCCAATATGATTGATGACATGGATTTTCAGATGATGAAATGATGACACGAGGTGATTAAGTGAGAATGGCTTGTTTTAGAAAGCCTAATCAGGTGACCTAACTAGCTTAGGTGATGGTGCATGATGGTTGAGCTTCTTGATAGCTTGAGGAGAATGTTGGAAACATGAAGAGCATGTTTAGGGAGTTTTAGGCACTCACATGAGTTTCAAGGATGTACAGATACAAGTTGAAGACCAAGTTTCAGGTGCTCATCTAGACTAGGTCTAGGTGTTAAGAGGCATGAGGTTGAGATGTAGAGCTATATGAGCTCATGGAATTATGAAGGATGTGTCATACATGGTGTTTCAGGTATGTTAGGACCTTTTGGAGATGTTTCATGTGAGTTATGATGTTATTTTAGTTGACCCTAACCTAGACTATGCAAAACCCTAAGGGCTAGTCATGCAAATGAGATGGGATGAGAGATGGAGAGATATTTGAGACATATTGACAATTATATGATTTTACACAGAGGTTTCCTAGAGATGTGTGAGCAACATTTGGATTCATTTTGAAGATATTTTTGCAATCTAACTCATTTTGTGTGAAATAGGGTCCAAGAAGGGTGTTTTTAGCTCAAATTGCACCTTCTGCTCACCCTGAATTGTATGCTTTGCATGGGAACTTGTGGCTTTAAGGGATGTTTCTATAAATTGATTCTATAAGGTTTTAAAAAAATAATGAGGTCATTTTTCATTGTCATTTTTATGAACAAATGTTAAGAAGGTAAACAAATTTTTATGTGTTTGAAACCCTAGCTCAAAAGTGGTAGAGATAATGCTCATAAGTGACTAAAATTTATTATATAGTGCATGTATGATTATTATATGATGTATAAGAATCCTCTAGGTTTCTAGAAAGGTATGGTAGTGCTTGTGGTGATGAGTGACCCCACTCAAACATTTATGTTTTGAAAGAAGTTCAATGTAGGACAAGGTTTGTCCAAAGGAGTTACAAAATAAATGGACATTGTTTTTATTATGTGAGTTTTTATTGATGTACATGGTGGTTTTAGGTCATGGTGATGCATAAAAATGGCAAAAGTGTGCCCTATTTTGAAGACTAGTCAAAGAGCGTTTTGGGGCAATTTTAGGCAATTTTTAGAGATGGGATTAGTTAAAGGTCTTCCACTTTGAGTTTGAAGGAGTTATAATATTTAATGGAAATAAGATTCATATATTTTTATAGTGGTATAATTTTTGTCTCATGATGATGATATTTTATGGGTCATCCAAGTTAGTTTGTGGAGATGATGTTTTCTTGATTTTGGGATAAGATTGCTTTCTTAAAGTTAAAAGAATGAGTTGGTTGAGGCATGAAATGGATTATTTGATGTTTTATATCACCTGGATAATGAAGAGGGATGAATTTAGTTTCTATTGAAATTTGGAGGTGTTTGAAGTGGTATAAAGGGTTTAAACTAGTTGAGTTTTCAAAACTAGGTTTATGGGAAACATGATTTGGAGAAGAGGAAAGTAGTTGTGGTTTGAACACATGGATGTTTCATGATGTATAACTTACATAGATGTGATGTAAAGGTCCTGAGGATTCCATATAGTTGTTACATTCCATATTTGAGTTGTTATTAATGGTATTGAGGCCCAAAGGTGAAGATAGGGTGTTGGAAACAATTGTTTTGTGAAGGATATGAGCCTTTTGGCCCATGTTATGAAATATTTGATTATTCCAAGTAAAAATGAGACCATGTTTGATGTTTAAATGTTATATTACACATGTTTAGTGATTTTTAGATCTTTAATAATCACAACTTTGTTGATAGTGAATTTTACTCATCCTAGTGATGGGATTTTGAGTCTTTTTGGTAAAAGTATGAAGGTTTTGGGCATTGCCGACCTATATGGATCATTTGTGAATTTTGTAATGATTTAGTAATTTTTTTTTTATTTCCTTGGTAAAAAAAGTAGGTAAACCGACTTATGAGAGTTTGATTCAAGAGGAAGGTATAAAAGTGACATTTTTGGTGCAATTTTGAACTACTTGTAAGAGAGAGAAAAAGTGTGACCTATGTGAGAGGGATTTGTAGGTAAAAAGGCATGTGTATAGAGATTAGAGAGTGTATGATATGTTGAATAATTTTTTAAGAGTGTGTGCAAGGGTTTTAAGCAAAGAGAAGTGAAGAAAGATAAAGATAGAGAAAGTTTGAGAAGTTAGGGTTTGAACAAGGGTTTCAAGGTGAGCGAGATGAATCAATGATCTCAATCAGTTGTGGCAGAAAAAAAAATACATCAAATATATTATTAAAATGTGGTTAAGTGGGTGATTGATCATCTTGGGGGTTGTAGCCTCCTTGTGGAGTTGGTGCTTCACAAACTAGGGGTTGGTGCTCCTTGTAGGGTTGGTGCTCTACTAAATTAGGGGTTAATGCTCCTTGTGAAGTTGGTGCTTCACTAAATAATTTTATTTTGAGTAATATAATCAAAAATTTCAGTGGGTTTTCTTCCCCTTGAGATTTTCCCACTTATATCTTGTGTTATGGTGTTGCTTTCTCTTGTTCATGGTTAATTGAATGTATGTTGTATGATGTTATGCACACTCTAATGGATGGTTAATTGATTAATGGTTTATGTGAGAAATATGAAATTGAAATTTTGTCTTGGCCTTAGTTGTCCCTGCACTAGTTTTCCTTGTCCTCCTATTTCTCACACACATTAAAATCACAACTCGTTGCTTGTATTTCACCACTTGGCACCTTATTTATCCATGTCCATTATGTATGACACCTTTTTGTTTCATGACACATTACCTCATTTTAGTACCTTTGGCCAATGTCATCAATCATAGGCGATGGTTTTGGTGTTATGTTTCTCTTGGCTAATGTCATCACCCATGGGAAATGACATCATATACACACACCACATCTTGAAAATCATAATAAGGGAATCCAAAATAATTCAAAATGCCATCTGGTATACTATTTTGCACCATCTTCGTATCTTCTTGCCTAGTTCTTGGTTCATCTTGCACTTTACTTGGATTAGAGTAGAAAATCTTCTTATTAGATGGTTTTCTTGCACTATTAGGTCACCTATAAGGATTTTAGGATAGAAATGTTGTTCCCCTTATCCACATAATAATGATTCTATCTTGGTGTGCTACTTCTTAGGAGAGAGAGATGCACCATTGACGACCCTATAGGTGATTTAATCTAAGTTGAATCAAAGCTTAATTTCAAAGTAACTAATGTAACTAATGACATTATAATGGTAACAAATAGCAAGACACACAAAATAAGCATTCAAACATATGAAACCATAATAAAATGAGAGGGAAAAGTGACTTATTTGAATTTATATGATATAAAAGTAATATGGACCAAGTATATGCTAGAATAGGTTTGGAAACATCATTGTAAAGACTCTACGAAGATTTAGAAGTAAAAAAATCTATAAGACAAAAATGTCCATAGGAGGAAAACAATGGTAGGTGCTAGTGTCCAATCTTGGCACTCGGTGTCCACTTAGATGCTCGAGTTCTAATTTTTTTTTAGGTCATAGTGTCTTTGATCTAATATTTGTTTTTTCGCTCCTACTTCACTATTAGGGTTCCTATCACACCTGTAAACTGCAAAACAAATGTCTACATGCACATGTCCACAAACCACATCAAATATAATAAAAATATCTAGAATGGGATTCGTGAGCAACCTTGGCGATCACCAAAAGAGTGAACTTACATGCGAGTGCTACACTACATCTCAAACTCCACGTAGTTATGTGCAATTGATGCCCTAGGTTGCCCTTGTGCAAGTTACACTATGACAACATGCTAGATCTAGATTACTCCAAGTATGAAAATGTGTGAGATGGAATAAAATGAGCTTCCCCTCCTATGTTGTGTATGTATATTAATGCATCCCATGTTCCTTGATGTAAGCTTAGGTGATGATAGATAGTGCTTATAATGTTTGGACCTTTATTTGAGATCAATAACTAAGTATATATATGATTCCCTTGTTTTATTTTGTAATTGACAACCCAAAGGCCGACCCAAAGTATTAAAATATTCCCAATAGGTGAAAAATACCCAAAAATGGTAAGAAGAAGGAAAAGAGGGGCATGCGTGCTTAGAAGGAGCATGAACACTTGGGGTGCTTCATCCTAATCAAGCGCAAGTGTCTGAGGTCATCAAAAGATAAATTAGTCAAGTGCCGACAAAGATGTGGGATGTGCAAATAAAAAGGATGCTCAATCAAGCTAAGAAACAATAAAGTATAAGAGATAAAGAGACCAATAGGCCAAAAGGAGTTTCAACCACTAGTTGTCTTGCTTAAAAATCATGTATATATTAGTATGCTTTAGGACCTATAAATGTACCCAAGTGCGTAGATTTTGTGTATACATTTTCCCCACTTTATGTTATTTAGTGAATACTCGATAGCATAAAGTAGATAGAATATGTGTACCTTGTAATCCTGTAGAGAAGAGTGTTGTCGATAGTGTACTGAGTGAACAAGTGAAGTCCGAAGTGATTGTAATGTGAAGCATGGAAACTAGGAAAGGGAAGTGCATGCATAATAGTGTGTTGTTGGAGCTTGTTCTTCTTGTTGTGAGTTGCTTCTTGTTGTGTATAAGGATAAACCTACAAAAGAAGAGAAAAAGAGTAGTCAAAGTATCGTATGTGAAAAATCAGAGTAATGTATGTATAAGTAAGTAGAAAGTGTGTAAAGGAAAGAATGCACTTGATGTATAAGAGAGAAAAGGATAAAAAAATTTCCTATTGATTTAGAGATGCTCATGATTTTAATGTCTTATTGTCGATGGTGAGGTTTTGAGATATCTCACACCAAGAGAAGAGTGTTAGGGAGAGAGGTATGTTTTCTCTCCTTCCACGACACTTCCCAACTAAGTGCCACTACGGATGGCTCATCCCTAATTTTGTAACATGTTGTATCCTTTTTGAATCGAATTATAAATGATTGAATGAATTACGTAAATGGAGGAAAATTCTCTATACTAAAGAAATATGTTATAAACTATTGAAAAATGTGATGAATGATAAAATAACTATTTTCCCCCGTGACATAATCACCTAGGGGGAAATAAGTGCCCATTGATACTATTTGATATTGGGTGCTAGTTTCACTTCATGTTTGTGTCCCAAGTCTGATTTTGGACCATTATGTGACTTTGTGTCTATGCCAAATCTATCTTGTTATGTTCTAATATGTAGCTCGAGTGCTAAAAGGGTTATTTTTCCACCCAATATATCCCCCTCATTTGGGGTGCAAGTGACCGGTGTAGGTTAATGTGTTCCAAAGGAGAAGCCACGATCTTGATATGCATATTTGAGAGTGGATACCTATAGGGGGTAAGGGATGTGCATGGTAGAAACCAAGGCATATGCAAACAAGATAGGCTAGTAACAAGTGTTAGTGAAAAAGATCTAACATGTAGTAGAATATAATGTAATAAACAACTATGAAGACAAGAAATAGACCATGAAAATCAGGTTGCATACATGGGAAATCACTCACAATGTCACAAGACAATTAGGGCCGAAGCAGCCATAAGAAAACAATGATCAAGTAAGACATAGGGCATAGCCCGTAAATAATGGAAAATAATAGTAAGGAAAAAGTGGCGAGATAATCATGGTTGTATACATCCTGCAAGGCAAATGCTAGACATGAAGCATCCATTAACATGTTATGAATATAAGTAGTATGTCAAAGCATTTATATATCGGTGAAAACTAAGTGATAGTATGTAGAAGCATTATCTATTGAAATGAAAGGACTTGTGATGTGTAGAGTATGAGGATAACAAAGGTAGATGCCCCAAGAGCCTCGATAGACTGGTAAAGAATAGTATCGAGCATCATGCATCATGTGAGAAGTCAGTAAAAGGTCCCGCATTCCTCAAGATCCCAAGTGAATGCACATTTTTTTATAGAAAAATATAATGACATACTAAGTATACAAATAACATAGGAAACAAAGTGCAACATGTAAATAGTATAAGCTGACAAGAGACAATGTAACCAAGATGAGTAAATGTTGTGTGAGTGTGATGATGTTCTATGAGATGCAAGTTGTGAAGAGAGGAGGTCCCACATTTCATTTTCCAATGGATGTGTGTGAGATGAGGTTCCATCATAAATGATCCCTCAATAGTCAAGTATGAACCATAGAACAAGAGTGCGTCATCGAGTAATGTCGGTATAATGTGTGTATCATAAATGTGATAATGTTTGAAAAATATTTATCATGAAGCACATAGTGTATAATAAAGGATCTAAGACAATGATGTGGGGTTCATTTAAAAATTTTACCCTCAACAGTTGAGTATGAACCGTGGAACTTGTTGTCCTCTCAAAATTTTCCCTCTTTTGGAAGTTAGAAATTTGAAGATTTTGAGTTGAAACCTTTTAGTAATGTTCCGGTGAAGTAATTTTTTTGAAGAGATCGTGAAATTTATGTTTATTGGGGTCTTTTTAGTGACTTGTGGGTCTATTAGACATTTTTGTCCCTCATGTCCAAAGTACAAATGGGCCTTCTGTTCACCAATCGAATGATTTCCCTACAATTCCTTGTCTATCAGCTTTATCAAAACTTTTCGGCCCATTTGTCCCAAGTTCACCTGAACATCCTTTTCCCCAATCGGTTTGCATCACCGCAGCAGTTCTTCACACTTTTTGACCCATCTGTACCAAATGTGTCCAGGTTTTCTTTTCAGTAATTCCCTGCATCACCCGAATCACGTCTTTACATCCCTCGCATTTCTTTGTCCTTGGACCACCCGTGCTTGTTTGGCCTACTTTCCCCACATCGCCTGTATCGGCCAAATCATGTCTTTGAGTCCCATATGTTCCAATGTCCCATGGACCGTTTGGGCGATTTTTCCACTTTTCCCACGTCTCACCTTTTTGAGTCGGTCTGAGGTGTATTTAATGCTCATTTATGATCTTCCCTCTCATGAACGACTATTTAAAGGAACTACCACCTATACATTGGTCACATTGCTTGCTTGTTATTTCTTGCCCAAATTATTACAATTGAAGTCATTTGTTCATATTTCGTGTCCCTCTGCATCTTTGTCGTGGATCTATTCTTGGAAGGCCATTCTTACCGTGCACTATAAAAATGAAGATCAAGTTCCAAGGGCACGAGCATTTGTCACCTCTGGAGACCTCTCACCTAATATTGGGGATAGTGAGGTTTGACACTTAGATTTTGATGATTTCTGGGGTAGACTAACATGTGAAAACCCTGCTCACATGGCCCAAATGATCAGTGACAGTGGAATCGCGTATGCAGATGGTTTTCCCATCTTTGTGTAGTGTGCCAATACTTGTGCTTTCTGTGGAGCTAATTAAAACCCATATACCAAGGAACTTGCTAGTGTGCATGGGGAACTGAATTCCAAAATAAATACTTCTGCCATTTCCATTTCCCTACGCATTCTTGAGACTGAAGACTCCATCATTCTCACTCTTGCTCAAGCTCAGACCCTATTTGACCAAGATAGTGAAAAGTACAAGGCACAAGTAGCAAAGTCATGGTTAAAGTGCCCTAAAAGGGAGCGTCCCTGACTCTCCAAAGCATTGTTCAGGGTTGATTTTAATGAGGAGTCAGAAAATTTCATTATCTTTCTCGCTCGTATCATGGGAATTCCCTCCACCAATGAATTTCATTTTTGGATGTGCCCTTTTATAAACATCATCTGTGAGGGCAAGCAGAACATAAACTAGGCTGAAATTATCTGTATGAACTGATCTGAGCAATTGTCAAATGTTCAAAGAAACTAAGAAGTTCTATATGACTTCTTATCTCATGTATACCCTAGCTGCATCCTGGGAATGGTTCGGTTTCACTTACATGGAGGGTAAGAAGGATGAGCCTATCTACACATACTACCCTCAGTTTACCCTCGAGGCCAACAATCACAATTTTAGAAGGGTCAATGATGCTTTCACCATGTATATTGTAAGACTCTTGGAGGGTGACACTGCTAGGAGATTTTCTGATGAGGCTATGGCTCTAATAGCCAAGTACGGGATTTCTTCATCCAATTTAGAAGGTTATCATACATCAAGTTGGATTGCTTTGAAAGTACACCCCTCAAGCTCCCCATGTTTTGCAATGAATGATAAAAATGGTTCTCAGTTGAAGTATGCGCAGGCACTTGATAATACACACGAACTTGTAGAGATAAGAAGATCACTGGTCTTCATTTCCCTATCTCCTTGGGGAATTATACATGCAAAATAACTCTAGATGCCCAAAACATAGAAAGGGCTATTGCTCCTCTCACTGTCCATTTCTTCAGATCTAGGACTTGTTTTGATCTGAAGAATTTCATTGATTAGAATCTCAGAATCACCTATCATCATCGTCCTGATACTGAGGACTATTGGGATGATTATATTGATGATTTTGAAGCCGGGGAGGAGGTATTTTGGTAGATTGTCTCTAAAGCGGATCTTAGATCTTAAAATCTACCAGTGCTGAAGGGCTTGTGGATGATGATGAGGGATTGCAATCCTTTGATTATGAAATATCCATCAAGCACACACCTTTAGAAACCTTGGATTGGTATGTGAAGGAGAAGGATGATTTGATTGAAATAATTTCCCCGTCATCGTCGTAACCAAGGTTTAGTTTAATAGGAAATTTTGTGAATTCAGGAAGAACCAGGGTAGATATTCTTCAAGAGAAAATTCCACACCTAGAAAGGAAGTGCATACACTCGAGTCGAGGTACTAGAGAAAACTCCTCCTTCTTCCTCAATGAAAGATCCTAAATTGTCTACTCCTTCTTCCACTTAGGTGTATCAGAAGAAGGTCAAAGAGGTTAAACAAGAACCAATTCGGAATAAAATCTTCTAGAGCACTCAAAATTACATGTTGGACAAGAGAAAATTATTGTTCTAAGCGAGAATGAGGATGATGAGACAATAGGACTAGAATAAACCATCGCAACCACTATTGAGATGGAGAAGGAAGGATCAAGAACTGAACCTCCAAGTTTAGCTGACTCCTCTGCAAAGGAAATTCTTGAGGTTCCATGCACTTCCCCACTGGAGAAATAGTAGTTCAGACTTTGAGTGCCATGAGTTCTCTTGCACTTGGCCCCCTTGACTCCTCTGTTTCTTCTTCTTCCTTTTCTTGGGTACAACCCTTAGTTGATAACGAGAAGAGAAAACCTTCTTCTCGGTTAACAGGGCTTGATTTTGATGCTTTGTAGCTGCTCTACTTGGTACTAACCCTCCCCCTCGTAAATAAAGCTAAGACCACCTCAAGGTTAGTAATTTATGCTTAGGGCCAGTAGTTCCTGGAGGTTGCAAAGCCCAAGGTGGATAAATCAAAGAAAGATCTTTTGATCTCTGATTTGGAACTTTCTAGAATCCCATTGGGAGAATCTACACTGAGAGTGAGGTTCATAACCTTCGAGAAAATGTCACTGAGGTTATTGAATGAGTTCGAAAGGAAAAAAACCATGGAGAAGTTGGAAGAACAGAACCAAGTTCTTTCCAACTTATCAGATCATTATTAACAAAGGATAAAGTTTTGGATCCATCTCCCTTGACAACTCTCCCACCTCCCATAATACTTAGCTAAGATGAAGTTCAAAGTATCAAATATATACATAGGTATTCAACTTATGGGAAGGATATTGAGGCCTTGGTTGATGATATGACTATAGCAAGTTTGAATTTCATTGAGGAAGCCTTCAAAACCAATGAGAAGGTGATCAATTTGTAACAAAAAATCACTTCCTCAATCAAAGCCATGGACAAGGAGTTGAATTTCTAGAGTGGATGTATTAAAGACCTCCGTCTAATGTGCCAAACCAATGAGAAGATCCTGCTTTGGCCAACAATGTGTTTGATGATGCAAAGAATAACTTGTGAAGGACATGGATCTTCGAGTATTGAATGGAAGATAAAGGTTTTGGGGAAGCATTGGGAGAACCGAGAAATGTGTGGCAAAAGGGGATTCCTTTAAAACTCCGTGTTTTATCTTCCTTCAAGGATATCCACTACCTTCTTCAGATGAGACTACAGTGTGTTCCTTTTTCTCTTCAAGAAATCAAGGCCCAGTTTAGAACCTTTTTCAAGGACGATTTGTTCAAAGAAGATTCATTCACTAAGGAGAAGATGAAAGAAATTTGTGCTCTTTATTCAGCTATTTCCGAGGCTAATAAAGAATATCTAGAGCATACCGAGTTTGATAAAGATATGGAGAAATGTCTAGGCACGTGGACACATGATACTTCCAACACAACAATCCTAAGAGGCATGGAAATAGAAAAGGCATTGAAAAGATTCGGACATCGAATCCTCAAATCAGTGGGCCCCCTCGGTCATAATCGGATGTGTTTACTTCTAGCTCTTCTTTCTCTTATTCTATTTTTAGTGCCGAGCTCCTTGTAATTAATTAAGGAATTTGCATTGTACATTTCCTTAATTAATATTTTGATTAAAAGAAATGGTTACCAAATGTAACCACTTTGTAAGTTATTTATTGATCTCTCGACCATTCCAAGGGGCCGAACTCGATCATTTTTGAAAGTGTAAAAGGAATTAAAGCTATCAATACAAAAGATTTTCCCTTCTTGTTTCTATCTACGTTTATTTATTTCCTCTTGCCTAACTAAAGTTGTTGAATCATTAATCTATTTGAATTAAGAAGCTTTGTATTCTTGTGGATGTCGTCTCTAGAACTTTGTGTCTGTGAAATAACATCTAATGGTTTTAATATGAATGATTATGTTCTATATATTGTCATTCCTCAACATTTATAAGGAAATGTTTTTCTATCTATACTTCCTGGAAGTGCTATTCTACCTTTTCCCTCCATTAGTTCTTCTGTTCTCTTGTATTGATAATCTGTCTTGGCATTAAAACACTTTCATGATATTAGATTTCCTCATCAAAGTTGGAAGTTGTACATTTGTAAATAGTTGTACCATTTGCTTTCAATAAGGGAACCTCTCCCATTAAAGAGGAGGGAATTTTTGTCCCTTGACAGTTACTTTCATTAAAGTCCTAATTTGAAAATCAACAGTTTTTGGCTACTCTACTAGGGATTCATTTTAATGAATTCCAGTTTCCAAGAACAATTTCTTGATAATTTTATGATATGGCGACTCTAAGGTTTACTTGCGGTAGAAGGGCTCTTGGAATTGAAGATTATCAGTTTTAACTCCTAAAACATCAAGGCTTTCCCCTTCCTTCAACAAGGAGAGATATAAGGACTCGTTCTGCAGGCACACCACCTATTGAGGACAAAGCTTCTGCGAGTGGTGTCCTTCAAGAGTAACCTAGCCCTAATCTTTGTGCTTTGGTTCTTGTTGGTGTTTTAGTTCCACTTCAAGAAATTTTTCCAAGGATGGTAGTTTCATTACCTTGGGGCCAACAATTTGGGCCTCTTGCCCTTCCTCAACCTTTGCATAAGTTACCCAAAGGTAACAGAAAGAACTTTCCCAAGTTCAGAGGGGATGGCTAGGTACATCTTGATGAACACATTGCAGCATTCATAGTTACATGTGGAGTCCTTGGAGTTGAACACGAGGATGTCTCTGTGAGGATTTTTGTGGAGACTTTACATGACAATGTAATAGATTGGTTTTATCATCTCCCAACTGGGGCCATCACTAATTAGACTACCACGAGAACTAGATTTGAGAATCATTTCAAACTTGTTAAAGATGTGCATGCTTTACTAGCCCAGATTTTCTCAAATCAAGAAAGAACCACAAGAGCCCATGAGAGAATTTGTGGCCAAGTTCAATAAGTTGATTAACAAGATCCCACAAGACACCCGACCTATGGATCAAATTAAAAATGTTTCTTCCTAAATGCTCAATTTCCTGAAGTAAGTTATGCGCTAAGAAGAGAAAATCTTGCAACTTTGGATGCTTGATCAGAGATTAGCCGTCAGTGTTGAAGATGACCTGATCATGTCTGGTAAATTGAAAAGAGATCCTTCCAAATCTAAAGCTTCTTCCTCCTCTTCCTCTACCCTTAGAGCTAATGTAGATCAATTAGTACAGAAGCTTGCTAATGACCTCATTTCCATCAAGAAACAATTGGCTCAACATGCTCCTTATCAAGATGTTCCAAGGAGAAATTTTCAGCCTAGAAACCATTTTCCTTCTTCTCAGACAAGGCTGGAAATTGAAGGACCACCCATCAAGGTCCCTGTTAATGCAACTTGTGAGGTTGAAGAACCTGATGATGAAGAAGTTAATGAATATTTTGAAGAACCTGAAGAAGAGGTTGATGAAGAACTAGAAGAACTTGATGGGTCTCGAGTTAATTTCCTTACCACTGAGGGTGTTGATGAGGAAGATGATTATGATGAAGTGGTAGCAGAGATGAATAGTGAGTCATATGCTATTATGACTTGTGAGTAGACAAATAAGAAAGAATTAAAGATGCAGCTTGCTAAGAAGTCCAAGGAACATCTCATGACTATTCCAAAGAATTGTAAGAAGAGGATCTCCTATTCCCATTTGCATCCACACAAAAGGTGAGTTTTGCTAATTCTTCCTCTTCTACTCCTGCTTCTAAAACTTCTTTTCTCCAGTTCCCAAACCTAGTGATGATAGCCCATCCACCTCTGGATCTTTTGATATCATCGATCATCTCAAGAAAACAAAAATTCAGATTTCTGAAGTTGAGTTTTATTAGACTCATCCAAAAGCCTTTGCCAAAATGGTTCACTTTGTCAATTCCCATTCCAAAACTTCATCTAACACTTCTAAAGGTCTTTTTCCTACTCCATCTTCCACATCCCAACCAAATCTTGTGGCTGCAATCACCTCACCTAATGAGAAAATCAAACCATTTTATGTGACCCTCCTTATAGCAAGCCATAGACTCAGCAACTGTGTCATAGACTCAGGAGCTTTAGACAATGTAATGCCTGCCAAAGTGGCTCATGCTTTGGGTCTTACCCTCACATGCACTTATGGTTCTTTCTATTCCATGGAGAGTAGGGAGGTGCCTTTGGTCGGAAGAATTAAGGATGCACAAGTAGCTTTTGTTGCTTTGCTAGAGAAGAAGGTTTTAGCTACTATTTTGGTAGCTGATATCCCTCCTTCATATGGTATGCTGTTGAGTAGAAATTTCTATAAAGATGTGGGAGGAGAAATTCAAATGGATTGGTCACATGCTCTTATACCAATTAATGGAAAGATGAAGAAGTTGCTGCCCGAGAAACAATCTGAATATATTGTGCAAAAGATAGATGATCCCAAGGCACAAATACTTTATGAAGATATTGGGCATGGCAACTACATGATCATGTCTCAAGATGAGGTGGAACATCCTAAAGTAGTGCCCCATGATCCTAATAGCATTTGGAATTTGGAATTTGATAGAAGTTGTTCTTCAGCTGGTTTTGGGGCTGGTGTGGTATTGATATCTCTAGAAGGGAAGATTCATCCTTTCTCCTTTAAGCTGTAGTTTGAAAATACAAATAACACAACAGAATATGAGGCTCTCATCCTTGGACTGAATGCAACAAAAGAAAGAGGTGTGAAGAACCTCCTGGCTCGTGGAGATGTGGAACTAGTTGTCAAGTAAGTCAGAGATATTTTCCAAGTAAAGAATAGAAGGTTAAAACACTATAGGAATCTGGTATGGGATTCTATTGAATTCTTTGATGCTTTCTCTATTGAAGTAGTGCCAAGGGAGAAGAACACTAGGGCTGACTCCTTAGCTATTTCAGGATCTCTGCTGATACCTCATCCTGATTTTTCTCAAGATACATTCACCATTAAAATGATCCATAGACCAAGTGTACCAGATAATGCAAACAATCAAGTGAGTTTTCAATGATGATAAGAATTTTCTCTCTTTCCTGGCCCGAAGGATAAATTTGATCAATTGTATTTTGAGGAAGTGGCAATATGACATGAGAAAGTGTCTCTTCCCATGAAGAAGGTATCTAAGAGGAGATGGATCGAGAGGGATGCATCAAACTTAAAGGCAACAAGATCCCTAAAGGACTGGTGAGCTTGGAGGAATTGTTTGGTAAAAATGATAGGTATGTCAAATCCAAAGCTTCCAAAGGACCTCAACAAAGTATGCTTTGAATATGAAAAGATTAAAATTGGGAACTCTGCTGAACCCAAAATGGTCAATATTGGAAAGTGTTGTACCCACGAGGAGAAGAAGAAGGTGGTGGACCTTTCGAAGAAGTACGTTGATGTTCTCGCTTATTCTTACGATGATCTAAAGGCTTTTCAGCTAAAATAAATGTAACATTTCATTCCTCTCAAACCCGTGATCAAGCCTTTCAAGAAGAAGCAAAGGCAAGATAATCCAAAGATTGCTGACACAATTTTCCAAGAGATACAAAAGTTGTTAAAGGCCAAGATTATCTTTCCTATTCATCATTCAACATGGATTGCTAATATTATGCTCTTCGGAAGAAAAACAAGTGAGATTTGGATCTATGTTGATTTCGAATCAATCAAGCTTATTTGAAGGATAGTTACCCCCTACTCATGACGAGACTAAGTGTTACAAGCTGTTATGGGTGCATAGATGTTGTCCATGCTTTGGACGGTTTCTTGGGATATAACCAAGCAAAAGTTAACACTGCATATCAACACAAGACTACCTTTACCACTCCTTGGGGTACTATTGCCTACAAGAGGATACCCTTTGGTCTCATTAATGCTGGTGCCACCTTTTAGAGAGATATGGATTTGGCCTTTAGAAGTTTGAAAGGAAAATGTATTGTTTTGTATGTAGAAGATTTGACCGTGTGTTTTCCAAATCTAGAGCGAGATCACTTTCAAGCATCTAGAAACGGTCCTCTTGAAATGCACAAAGCATGGAGTCTCTCTAAATCCCAAGAAATCTATATTTTTTGTCATGGAGGAAGAGTTATTGGGACATGTTGTCTCCAAAGATGGAATCAAGATTGATCCTGAATGAGTTCAAGCTATTCACTAATTCCTCTTCCCACAAGCAAAAAGGGAGTGCACTCCTTCTTTGGTAAGATCAACTTCCTGAGAAGATTCATCCCTAATTTTACATAGCTGAATTTGAAAATTTCCCAAATGATGAAGGGAAAGCAGATATTTGGTTGGTCCTGTGAAGGAAAATAATCATTTGAAGGCATTAAGAAATCCATTGCTAAAACTCCTATCTTAGCATGTCTAGATTTGAGCAAAGATTTTATTATCTATTTCTATGCCACAAAGAGTACATTGGCCACTGTGTTTGATTCAAAAGATTTTGAAGATCATGAGCTCCAAATTACATTGATGATTTATATTCTAAAAATCATGATTTGAAGTATACTATGATGGAGAAACACACTTTTGCGGTGGTTAAAGCCATTAATCGCTTTCAATTTTACATTCCTAACTCTCACTCTGTTGTGCTTGTGCTTGATATGACTATCAAGTCTATTCTTACACAACAGGAGTTTGGAACCAAGAGAGTAAATTGGGTAGTAAAGGTTCAGGATTATGTTCTCGACATCAATCCAACAAAACTAGTTTGGGGTAAAGGCCTATGTGAGCTCATTACCGAGGGAGCTAGTCATGAAACACCTCAGGATGAAGTTGATATCCCTATTGTTTTGTTCCTTAGCTCAACAGATGAATGGTATGCTGATATTGCTCACTTTCTTGCCTATGGTGAATGTCCATCTCACTTAACTACCAAGGATAAGAGAGTAATCAAGCTAGGGTAAGCACAACATGTGTTATGGGAAAATGCTTTGTTCAAATGGGGAGTGGATGGAAGATTCTTGAAGTGTGTTGACAAAGTGCAACAAAAGAAGTTGTTCTCGATTTCCATGACCAAGAATGTGGAGGTCATTTCTCATCTGCCATTACTAGTCACAAAATTCTTCGTGCGAGGTACTATTGGCCTACTTTGTTCAAGGATGCATCAAGGTGGATTGACAAATGTGAAGCTTGCCAAACCTTTATGGGAAGACCAAAGTTGGCTGCTTTTCCACTTAAGCCAGTTGTGATTGAAGAACCCTTTCAATAGTGGCGTTTGGATTTTATTGGAACACTTAACCCATCTATGAGTGTAGGAAATACTCATGTGTTGACTGCCATAAATTATTTCACTAAGTGGGTAGAAGCCATCCCAGTTAAAAGTACTACTTCAGAGGTAGTATGTAATTTCATCAAAGAGAACATCTTGATAAGGTTTGGAGTACCAAACAAGATCGTGACTCGATAATGCTTCAAATTTTTCTTCTGCTAAGATGATGGATTTCTGCTATGGGTATGGTATTTCCCTTGCTCATTCTTCATATTACTATCCTCAAGGGAATGGATAGGTAGAATCAACAAACAAAAATTTGGTGACCATTGTAAGAAAACTTGTCAATGAATCTTAGAGAAACTAGCACAAGAAGCTCTATGATGCTCTGGGCAGATAGGATTACACCCAAAAGAGTAATTGGGATGTCCCCTTTTCAAGTGGTGTATGGTGTGGAAGCCCAACTACTAGTGACAGTGGAACTACCAGCTTTGCATTTGATGAAAGCTATTGAGGACACTAATTTCAGTGATTCTTTGGATAAGAGGATCATGTATCTCCATAAGCTAGATGAAGATAGGTTGTAGGTTTTTGATAGGATCTCTGCACATCAGTAGAAGGTTAAATATTTATTTGACAAGAAAACCAGATCCAGAGAGTTCAAGGTTGGAGATATTATTTTCCTATGGGATAAAAGGCATGAACCTCATGGAATGCATGGTAAGTTTGACTCTCTTTGGCTTGGTCCTTTCACAATCGGACACTTTTCTCGCAAAAATACTTTCTATCTTGATTATATAGATGGATCTTCTCTCCCACTTCCTTATAAGGGCGACTGCAAATTGTTCAAATCCTAGGTGAATAGGAAGTCCTATGTATATTATGTACAGTGTGTGTTTTCTTTCCCTTGTCTTTGTTTTGTTGTTTGCCTTTCCTTGTTTTTGGTGTGTTGCCTTCTGTATTGTTTTACCTTTGACTCTTTTGCCCAATGGATAAGGCACTGGTCTTCTTCCCCAGAGTTTCTCTTGAGTTCTTGTTCTACCTTGTTCCTGTGATCTAGTCAAGTCATCCCCAGAAAGAGCTAGCTGTTGTCCTCTCAAAACTTCCCTTCTTTGGGAAGTTATAAATTTGAAGATTTTGAGTTGACACCTTTCAGTAATGTTCCAGTGAAGTAAATTTTTTTGAAGAGATGGTGAAATTTACGTTTATTGGGGTCATTTTAGTGACTTGCGGGTCTGTCAGACATTTTTGTCCCTCATGTCCCAAGTACAAATGGGCCTTCTATTCACCGATCAGCCGATTTCCCTGCAAGTCCTTATTTTTCAGCTTTATTGGAACTTTTCAGCCCATTTGTCCCAAGTTCACCCAGACTTCCTTTTCCCGATTGCCCGCATCACCGTATCGGTTTCTTCACACTTTTTCAGCCCATTTGTCCCAAATGCATTTGAGTTATCATTTCGATTCCCGCATCACTTGCATCGACCAAATCACATCTTCGTATCTCTCATGTTTTTATGTCCCTGGTATGCATCCGTGCTCATTTGGCCCACTTTCCCCGCATCGCCCACATCGGATGAATCACGTCTTCACATCCCATATGTCCCAATGTCCCATGGACCATCCTGGGCCATTTTTTCCACTTTTCCCACATCTCATCTTTTTGAGTCGGTGCAAGGTGTATTTAATGCTCATTTATGATCTTCTCTCTCTTGAATGGCTATTTAAAGGGACTACCACCTATGCATTTGTCACATTGCTTGCTTGCTATTTCTTGCCTAAATTCTTGCAATTGAAGTCATTTGTTCATATTTTTGTGTCCCTCTACATCTTTGTCATGGATCTATTCTTGGAAGGCCATTCTTCGCACACCGCAAAAATGAAGATCAAGTTCCAAGGGCATAAGCGATTTCACCTCTAGAGACCTCTCGTGCCCAATATCGGGAATAGTGAGGTTCGACACTTAGATTTTGATGATTTTTGGGGAAGACTAACATGCGACAACCCTACTCCCATGGCCCAAATGATCAGTGATAGTGGAATCACATATACGGTTGGTTTTCCCATCTCTATGCAGTGTGTCGACACCGTGCTCACCTTTGGAGCTCATTTTAACCCATATACCAAGGAACTTGCTTATGGGCATGGGGAAGTGATTGCCAAACTATATACTACCGCCATTTCCGCTGCCCTACACATTCCCGAGATTGAAGAATCCATCGTTCTCACTCTTGCTCAAGATCAGACCTGTTTGACCAAGACAATGAAAAGTACAAGGCACGAGTAGCAAAGTCATGGTTAAAGTGCCCTAAAAGGGAGCGTCCTAACTCTCCAAAGCATTGTTCAGGGTTTATTTTAATGAGGATATGTTATATTTCATTATCTTTCTCACTCGTATCATGGGAATGCCCTCCACCAATGAATTTAATTTTTGGATGTGCCCTTTTATAAACATCATCTGCGAGGGCAAGCAAAACATAAATTGGGCTAAAATTATTTGTATGAACTGACTGAGCAATTTTCAAATGTTCAACAAACTAAGAAGTTCTATATGACTTCTTATCTCATGTATACCCTAGTTGCATCCTCGGGAGTGGTTCGGTTTCACCTACATGGAGGGCAAGAAGGATGAGCCTATCTACACATATTGCCCTCAATTTACCCTTAAGGCCAGCAATCACAATTTCATAAGGGTTAATGATGCTTTCATAATGTATATTTTAAGACTCTTAGAGGGTGACATTGCTAGGATATTTTCTGATGAGGCTATGGCTCTGATAGCCAAGTATGGGGCTTTCTTCATCCAATTCAAAAGGTTCTCATACATCAGGTTGGCTTGCTTTGAAAGTACACCCCTCAAGCTCCCCATGTTTTGCAATGATAAAATGGCTCTGGTTGAAGTATGCAGGCAACTTGATAATACACACAAAACATGTAGAGATAAGAAGATCACTGTTCTTAATTTCCCTATCTCCTTGGGGAATTATACATGCAAAACAACTCTGGATGCCCAAAACATAGAAAGGGCTATTTCTCCTCTCATTATCCATTTATTTAGATCCAATACTTTTTTGATCTGAATAAGTTCATTGATCAAAATCTCAGAATCACCTATCATCATCTTCCTAATACTGAGGACTATTGGGTTGATTGTATTGATGATTTTGAAGCCAGGAGGAGGCATTTTGGTAGATTGTCTCTGCAATAGATCTTAGATCTTAATCTCTACCAGGTGCCTGAAGGGATTGTGGATGATGATGAGGGCTTGCAATCCTTTGAGTATGAAAGATCCATCAAGCACACACCTCTAGAAACCCTGGATTGGTATGTGAAGGAGAAGGATGATTTGAGTGAGATAATTGCCCCTGTCATTGTCAGAACCAAGGTTTGGTTTGACAGGAAAGTTTGTGAATTCAGGAAGAACCAGGGTAGATCTTCTTTAAGAGAAACTTCCACACCTGGGAAGGAAGTGCATACACCCAAGATCTTGAGGTACTAGAGAAAACTCCTTATTCCTCGGTGAAAGAGCTTGAATTGTCTACTTCTTCTTCTTCCACTAAGGTGTATCGGAAGAATGTCAAAGAGGTTAAGAAAAAACTAATTGAGAAAAAGACTCTTGTGGAGCACTCAAAATTTCCTGTTGGACTAGAGAACATTATTGTTCTAAGCAAGAATGAGGATGATGAGACAATAGGACCATAAGAAACCCTTGCAACCACAGCTGAGATGGAGAAGGAAGAATCAAGAACTGAACCTCTAGGCTTAATAGAATCCTCTGCAAAGGAAATTCTTGAGGTTCCAAGCCCTTCCCCACTAGAGGCAATCTGTAGTTACGACTTTGAGTGCCATGAGTTATCTTACACTTGGCCCCCTTTAGTCCTCTATTTCTTCTTCTTCCTTTTCTTGGGTATAGCCCTTAGTTGACATCAAGAAGAGAAAACCTTCTTCTCGGGTAACAGGCTTGATTTTGATGTTATAGCTGCTCTACTTGGTACTACCCCTCCCCCTCCAACAAATAAAGCTAAGACCACCTTAAGGTTAGTAACTGATGCTCAAGGCCAGTAGTTCCTGGAGGTTACAAAGCCCAAGGTGGATAAATCAGAGAAATATCTTTTGATCTCTGATTTAGAACTTTCTAGAATCCCATTAGGAGAATCTATCTTCGGAGAGTGAGGTTCATAACCTTCAAGAAAATGTCACTGAGGTTATTGAATGAGTTGAAAAAGGAAAAAAACCATGGAGCAATTGGAAGAATAGAACCAAGTTCTTTCCAACTTATCTAGATCATTATTAACAAAGGATAAAGTTTTGGATCCATCTCCCTTGACCACTCTCCCACCTCCCATAATACTTATCCAAGATGAAGTTCAAAGTATCAAATATATACATAGGTATTCAACTTATGGGAAGGCTGTTGAGGCCATGGTTGATGATATGACTATAGCAGGTTTTTATTTCATTAAGGAAGCCTTTAAAACCAATGAGAAGGTAATCAATTTACAACGAAACTCACTTCCTCAATCAAAGCCATGGACAAGGAGCTGAAGGTCTGGAGTGGATGTATTAAAAACCTCTGTCTAATGGGCCAAACTGATGAGAAGATCATGTTTGGCCAACAATGTGTTTGATAATGCAAATAATAACTTGTGAAGGACATGGATCTTTAGCATTTAATGGAAGATAAAGGTTTTGGAGGAAGCATTGGGAGAACTACAAAATGTGTGGAAAAAATGGGATTCCTTTAAAACTGTGTTTTATCTTCCTTCAAGGATATCCATTTCCATCTTCAGGATGAGACTACAAGTGTTCCCTTTTCCTTTCAAGAAATCAAGACCCATTTCAGAACCTTTATCAAGGATGATCTATTCAAAGAAGAGTCATTCACTAAGGAGAAGATGAAAGACATTTTTGCTCTTTATTCAGCTATTGCCGAGGCTAATAAAGAATATCTAGAGCATACCGAGTTTGATAAAGATATGGAGAAATGTCTAGGCACATGGGCACATGCTACTTGCAACACAACAATCCCAAGAGGCATGGAAATAGTGGAAGCATTGAAAATATTCAGACATCAAATCCTCAAATCGGTGGGCCCCCTCGGTCATAATCGATGTCTCTACTTCTAGCTCTTCTTTCTCTTCTTCTATTTTTAGTGTTGAGCTCCTTGTAATTAATTAAGGACTTTTCATTATACATTTCCTTAATTAATCTTTTAGTTAAAAGAAATGGTTACCAAATGTAACCACTTTGTAAGCTATTTATTGAGCTCTCCGCCTTTCCAAGAAGGCCGGAACTCTAATCATTTTGAAAGTGTAAAAGGACTTAAAGCTATCAATACAAAAGATTTTCCCTTCTTGTTTCTATCTACATTTATTCATTCCCTCTTGCTGTCTAAATCTATTGAATCATTTATCTATTTGCACTAAGAAGCTTTGTATTCTTGTGGATGTTATCTTTGGAACTTTGTGTCTGCAAAATAACATCTAATAGTTTTAATATGAATGATTCTATTCTATATATTGTCATTGCATAGTATTTATAAGAAACTATTTTTCTATCTATACTTCCTGGAGAGTGCTATTCTACCTTTTCCCTCCATTAGTTCTTCTTTTCTCTTGTATTGATAATCTATCTTAGCATTAAAAGACTTTCATGATATCAAAGTTCCTCAAAGTTGGAAGTTGTACATTTGTAAATAGTTGTTCCGTTTTCTTTCAATAAGCGAACCTCTCCCATTAAAGAGGAGGGACTTTCTATCCCCTGACTGTTGCTTTCATTAAAGTCCTAATTTGACAACCAACGTAACTAGAGTGTGTCATCGGGTAATGAAGGTATTGTATACGATTGAGAGTAGATGCTAGGAAAAATGTATCATGAATAAATGAGCATAAAGTGTAGAAAAATTAGATGATGTGAGGTTCATTTAAGAATTGGAACCTCGACAATCAAGTATGAAATGTGGAACTAGAATGTGTTATCGGGTAATGCCAATATAATATGTGTACCATAAATGTGAGAATGCTTGAAATGATTTATCGTGAAGCACAAAGCATATAACAAAGGAGCTAAGATGATAATTTGGGGTTAATTTAAGAATTGTAACCTCAATGATCACTTATGAACCATGGAACTAGAGTGTACCATCAAGTAATGAAAGTGTTGTATGTGATTGAGAGTAGATGCTAGGAAAGATGTACCATGAAGCACCGAGCATAAAGTGTAGCAAAAGTATATGATGTGAGGTTTATTTAATAATTGGACCCTTGATAGCCAAGAATGAACCATGGAACTAGATTGTGTCCTTAGGTAATGAAGGTGTTGCATCGATTGAGAATAAATGCTAGGAAAGTTGTATCACGAAGCACTTGAGCATGAAAATTAGTAGATAAGTTATGAGTATAAATAACAAATAGTGATGGTGGGGAGTCTGATGTCCCCCAAGTGTGTAAGTGATGGAGATATATACGATGATGCGATAAAGACCATGCCATGGTGGAAAAGTTTGAAATGTGTCCCATTCATTGACATAAACATTATCTTGATCAAAAAGAGGAATTATACATTTAATTAGAGGAGGTTGGTGAGGGATCTCAGCTTTTGGCGAGGGAAGCGGTGGTTATGATTTTGATGTTGGTTGCATATTTGGGATCGGTAACACTTGTAGATGACTTAATAGGAGGGGGTAATGAGGTAGGTACTTCTAAAGGTGGTATGAAACTGGGTTGGATAGGTGGCTCTTGAATTACCGGAGAGAAGGAATACTAGTAATTATGGTGTGATGCTCACTAGACATAGAGGGATTAGATTTGGGAGCCCATTGGGGTTTAGTAATTAGAGATGAGTGTGTAGCATAATGTTATGTAACAAATGAAATAAATCCTTGATGCTCAATTTTCCCAATTCTTCATTCTAAAGAATAGAAATAATTTTCATGATGTCTATTAATTCTATGATAATTACAAAATGGGTGACCTTTGTATTTTGTAAGCCGATAAGGAGGGTAGTAATGAGTAGACGAGAAAGGTGATTAACTGATGATTGAGGATATCAGAGAGAATATCATGTTGCTTAGCATTTTGATCAAACTTGAGAGGTGCTTGTTGTGAGGAGATGCGGACCTTATCTCGTATGAGCACATGCTATAGACATGGGATCGGGATGAGGTGTAAAATTAAAACTATCATAGGCCTAAGAAACAACCTTGAATGTTGGATTTTAGATGTGAGGGATGTGATCCTAGTTTCCATAGCTTTTATCTTGAAATGAAAAATGTAAAGATTGAATTGAATAAAATATGGATTGATTGGTTGTGGTATTAGGAATGATAGGGGGTAAAGAGATGGTAAAAATGGTACTAACTTGTGAAGCCAACATATTGTGAGGGAGGTACATAGTGTGTACGGATTTTTGGAGAACATATTTGCAAGGTGGGTGAATTTGAAGTAATTGATATAGGGAGACGTGAGGAAAATTAGCGGCCATGAAAGAAATGGTAATGTGTGAAATAATATCCCTAGAAAGATAAGACTAAGGATGACACCCTAGGAATACGTATACATATCAGAGGTATGATAAACAATAGATATGTATATGGACCTTGATATAGATAGAATGGGAAAAAAAGGATCCGAGTTGTCGATCATGAGTTCGGGCTCACAAAATGATTTAATATAAATTGAATTAAACCTTAATTTTAGAGTAACTACTAAAACTAATGAAATTTTGATGGTAAAATACAGTAAGACACAAGCAATAATCATCCAATAATATAAAACCCTAAGCAAATGAGAGGGAAAAGTGAATTAGTTGAATTTGTGTGATTTGGGAGGGA
This sequence comes from Taxus wallichiana var. yunnanensis, assembly GCA_018340775.1. NCBI lineage: Eukaryota > Viridiplantae > Streptophyta > Pinopsida > Cupressales > Taxaceae > Taxus > Taxus wallichiana. Next base: position 725,357,581 of record CM031235.1, read on the forward strand.
TCTGGACTGAGTATCTGCTAGAATAGGTTGGAAATAGTGTTGTAAAGGCTTGAAAATATTTAGAAGTACATAAATATGTAGGAAAATAACATCCATATGAGGAAAGTAGCGACATGCGCTAGTGTCCGATCTGGGTGCTAGTGTCCACTTAGATGTGTTGGAATGAAGGTATAATAGGTGTTTTCATTGATGTAAAACCACATTAATGACAAATTGAATGTTGTAGGATGATTTCATGATGATGTATGTAGTGCTAACATACTATTTCAGATCTTTATCAATTCTTTACATTGGGACTCAATGGTGCATCCTTGCTCTTGCAATCCTATATAGGTGCATAGGAGGTGTTGATTAGCACCTGTGAGATTCTTGGTTTCTTGGGAAGTATGTTGACATGTTTTATATCAGGTTTTGAGGGTTCTTGAGTACTCACAATAGTGGCATAGTGTAGGTACAGGTGATTCTCCATGTTACAGTGCTCATTGGGAGCAAGTATGGTTGTTTGGAAGGTGTGACAGAGTGTATTGAAGCCATTTGAGCTCATGGATGCATGATATCAGGTATATAATGTCATATGAGGTATTTTTGGGCCATTTTTAAAGGTTTTTTTTTTCTTGCATTGTTTCAATTGGTCCTAGTTGCTACAGTGAGAATCTAACATGCAAGCATATGTAAGTCTTAGTTACTGGAGATATTGGGCCATGGAATTGGCATTATGATGATTTGAGATTTTATAGGGATGAGTGATGATTATCTAAGAAACATTTTAGGTTCCCATGATGTGTATTTTGCAAGTTATGACTATTTTGGTAAGACATGGTCAAGAACAGGTGAAAATCAAACTCAAAATTGAACTTCTGATGATCATTGTGAATAGTGTGCTTTGCATGGGACCTTGTGGATTTTAGGGATGATTCTAAAGTGAGTTTAGAAGGTTTAAAAAAAATAATTAGGTCATTTTATTGTCACATTTTTATGAATGAATGTTAAGAAGGTAAAGAGGTCAAAAACCCTAGTTAAACCCTAGCTAGGAGCATTTTGCATAAGGTGACGTGTACTGACCCAATTATGATTGGTAGAGAAAAATTTATGATTTTATGTTTTATATTACTCCTTAAGATTTCTAGACATGTATGGTTGAGGTAATGGTGATATTTGGGCCCCACCTAAAAATAACAATTTCTCGATCTAAGAAGGTTTTAGAACAAGATGGTCTAAAGGAGTAGCAGGAAAAATTGATGGTGCATGATATATGGGAGTGTTATTGATTTCCATGGTCAAAGGGCAATTTTGGGGTCTCAAATAACATGGTCCAATGTTTTGGCCATAACTTGCACTCCAAGTGTATTCCTAAGATGATTCAAGTTGTGTTGGAAATTAGATTCAGAGAGAGTTTCATTTATATATGTATTTCCTCATCACGAAGTCATATGATAGGGTTTCCTAGGAATTATTTCAGCAAGAATATTTTTGGTAGTTCAAGACAACATTTATTTTTGTGAAAGTTTGATGTAATTTTAAGAATGAGATGGATTGAGTGATGCTTCCTATCACATTAAATGTGAAGAGAGATTCATTTTGCATCAAATGAATTCATTTTTATAACTTGATAGAATGTATATGTTATTTTATGAGCTAACCTTTGGAAACCACATTTTTGGTAGGTTAATTTGGTGAAGGAAACTATTTCGTGGTTTGAAGTGAAAGATGTTTCATGACTTATAAAATTCTTATAAGTGTTATAAAGGTTATGAAATTTATTTTTAGTGGTCACATGGCATGTTTTTGTTTATTATAAGTCATTTGGTGGCATTATGAAGTTTCCAGGTCTTTGAAGGGTGCAAAAAACAAGCTGTTTTGAAGATTGTAAAGAAAAGCTGGCCTAGTAAATTAAAGAATTTGATTAATTGATGTTAATTGTGACCATGTATGAATGTTTTATGATATTTTAATCATGTATAAGGGTTCATGGGTCATGAAAAAGTATGGTACTCATGTAAGGGCATTTTAAATATTGTGCCCATGTGTTTTGAGCCATATTTGGCACATGTAATGAGATTTTGGATAGGCTGACCTAATTGGGTCATATGTAGATTTTTTATTTCAAATTTAAAATTTTTCCTTGATGTATTGGTTGAAAAAATGGAGGGAAAAGTTTGGGCCTAAGTTTGAAAGATGAAAAGCATATAAAAAACATGTTTTCCGTGCTTTTTGAACTAATGAAGTGTGTGGAAGGTGGAGTAACCTAGGTGGATGTTATTTACATATGTTGGAGAATTATTTGAGGCTGTTTCAATTGTGTTTGGTTTAATGAATTTTAGAGTGATTTAAGAGATCATTTTGTAAAGATTTGTCACCTAGGGTTTGAGTGAAGAAGTGCGTGCTGGAAATTTGATATCCATCAATTGTGGTAGAAAAAATTCATATATCTACACATCATAAGGTGGTTGAGAGGGTGCTTAATCATCTTTGGGGGTTGTAGCCTCCTTGTGGAGTTGGTGCTTCACAAAATTAGGGGTTGGTGCTCATTGTAGGGTTAGTGCTCTACTAAACTGGGGTTTGTGCTCCTTGTGGGGTTGGTGCCTTACTAAATTATTTGAAAAATATCAATATAAGATTGTATTTCACTAGGTTTTCTTCACCTTGAGTGTTTCCGCTTATATCTTGTGTTCTTATAGTGTTCTTGTGTTTTCATGGTTTCATGCATTATTGATGGTTTATGGTATGCACACATTAAAATTTGAATAAGTGGTTATTGTGGTTGTTTGAATATTGTAATTTGAGTTTCAGATATGAAGTTTAATTTGAAATTTTATAAGGATTGATTCACCCCCCTTCTCAGTCCATTGTGCTTCTAAAAATTGGTATCATAAGCGAGCCCTTCTTGAGGAGCTTGACAACTTGAAGGAGATCTTCTGAAGCACAAGCATGGAATGTTCTAAGGATCAAGGTGATATGTTTCCTTTGATGAATATGAGAGCTTACTTGAAGCATTTAGGGTTTGATATTTGGTATGATATCTATGGGGTATGTTCGTTCTCTTTATAACATAATGAAGTATGTGATCTTGCTCAAACTTCCTTTCATAGTTAGAATGAAAAATAGATTTGGTACATTGACAGTGGTTGTTCAACTCATATGATAGGTGATAAGAGTAAATTTTTATCTCTTCAAAAGCATGATGCAGGTTCAGTGAGATTTGGAGACAACTCAACCATAAATATTCTAGGTAGAGGCACTTTGAGTTTGGATAATGGAAAGACCATCACCAAATATGTTCTATATGTAGAAGGTTTGAAACATAATCTACTTAGTGTAATTCAAATGGTCAAGAAAGGGTATGTTCTTACTTTTGATGTGAAAGGTTGTAAAATAAGAAAAGGAGAATCATAAAACTAGTTGCAAAAGGAAAAAGAAATGATGGTAACATGTTTGTTCTCAAAGAAATTAATAATGAAATATGTCTTATGAGTAAGATGGATGATTGTTGGTTATGGCATAGGAGGTTAGGCCATGTGAACTTTGATAATCTTGTTAAAATCAGTTCTAAAAATTGTGTGAGAAACATGCCTAAACTCGAAAACCAGAAGATACTTTATGCAAGGCTTGTATGCATGGAAAGAAAACTAGAAGGAGATTCAAGACAAATGAATATGAGTCTATTACAATTCCACTTCAGTTGATTCATACTGATTTATGTGGACCTATGAGGACTGAAAGTACTTTAGGTGACTATTATTTCATGCTTCTTATTGATGATTTCACTAGATACACTTGGGTGGCTTGTTTGAGGAACAAATCTGATGCTTTAGATGTATTTAAATATTTCAAAGCTCTCATTGAAAATGAAAAGAATGGAAAGATAAAGTGTTTAAGATATGATAATGGAGGATAATTTTGGTCTAATGAATTTGATGAGTTTTGTAGTGAGCATGACATTAGAAGACAATTTTTAGCTTCTAGAACTCCCCAAAAAATGGAGTTGTTGAAAGAAAGAATAGGACTATTCAAGAGATGGAAAGGACCATGCTTAATGAGTCTAAATTACCTTATGGTTATTGGAAATAAGAAATATGTACTGCTATTTATATTCTCAATAGATGTCAGCTAAGAGTAAATAGTGACAAGACTCCTTATGAGCTATGGAAAGGAAGACTAGCCAATGTGGAGACATTTTAGAGTTTTTGGATGTAAATGCTTCATCAAGAGGACTAAATACAACCTTGGTAAGTTTGATTCTAGATCTGATGAAGGTATATTCTTGGGGTACTCCTCTAGAAGCACAACTTACTTATGTTATAACAAGAGGTTGAAATCTATTGTTGAAAGTACTAGTGTTCAATGTTATGAATCATCCACTATGAGGTATTTTCCTAGAGCTAATGAATTAGTTTGTGAGGATGTGTGTAAGGAAGAATATGATTAATTTTATTAAGTAAATCAATGAGAGGATGACGAGGAATAGAAAGACAAGACACAAAATCTTCTTCTAGAAAAGTTAGAAGATATCATCTTGAATCTTAAATCTTGGGCAAGAAAAATACTGGTGTCACTACAAGAAGGAAATTGGTAAGTCTCCAAAATCAAGATAACCTATCTCTTCTTTCAAATTTTAAAACTAATAAATTTTTAGAATCTAGTAAAGATGAGCATTGGGTCAAGGCTATGAATGAGGAGTTAGATCAGATTTAAAAGAAAAAAACTTGGGAACTTGTGCCTAGACCAAAAGATAAGAATGTGATTCGATCTAAATGGGTGTTTAGAAATAAACTAAATGAGAATGGAGAAGTAATAAGGAACAAATAAAGATTAGTTTGCAAGGGATATGCTCAAGTTGAAGGGATATACTTTGATGAGACTTTTGCACCTATAGCTAGGATGGAAGCAATTATATTATTCTTGGCATATGCTGATTTTAAAGGATTTAAAGTTTATCAAATGGATGTTAAATATGCCTTATTGAATGGTTTTCTAAATGAATAAGTATATATGGAGTAGCCTGATGGTTTTTCATTGACTGATAAATCTGATTATGTGTACAAGTTAAACAAGGCCCTTTATGTCTAAAACAAGCCCCTAGAGCTTGGTATGAGAGACTTGATAGTTACTTGATTGAACAAGGTTTCAAGAGAGGAGTAGTTGATAGTAATTTGTATATCAAAAGTGAAGGAGATAATTTGTTAATAGTTGTAGTATATGTAGATGATATCATCTTTGGTGGAGGTAGTGATCACATGGTTCACAATTTTGTAGAAGCTATGAAGAGTGAGTTTGAAATGTCTATGTTAGGTGAATTTTATTTATTTATTGGTCTTTAAGTAAGCCAACATGACACAAGAATATTCATTTCTCAATCCAAATATGTAAAATAAATTCTTAAGAAGTTTCAAATGGATGAAAGTAGACCTATTTGCACACCTATGGTTATAGGGTGCAAACTATGCAAGGAAGATGAAATTCCTATGGTTAATCAAACTAAATATAGATATATGATTTGTAGTCTACTATATGCTACAACCTCTAGACCTGATATTGTTCAAGTAGTTAGTTTGGTTGGAAGATTTCAAGAGGATCCTAGAGAATCTCACCTATAAACAAGTGAAAATAATTCTAAGATATCTTAAGGGTAATATTGAGTATAGTTTAATGTATCCTAAGATTGAAAGTTTTTATTTGAAGGCTTATTATGATGCTGATTGGGAAGGGAGTATGGATGATAGGAAGAGTACTAGTGGTGGAGCATACTTTGTTGGAAAATTCCTTGTCTTATGGTCAAGCAAGAAGCAATCACTTTTAAACCTCTCAACATGTGAAGATAAATATGTTGTTTTTACTTACTATTGTTCACAATATGTATGGATGAGAAAAACCTTGGAGGATTATAAGGTGAAGAGTGATGGTCCTACACCAATATTGTGTGAAAGTACTAGTGCAATTAGTGTCTCAAAGAATCCAGTATTACATTCCAAGACAAAACACATTCCTATTAAGTATAAATACTTAAGAGACCTTGTGAGAAAATGGTGTATAAAGTTAGAGCATGTGTCCACCAAGGAAGAAGTGGCTGACATTCTCACTAAACCTCTTCTAGATCCTACATTTGGGTATATAATGTGCTTCTTTGGAGTAATCTCAGCTCCTAATAGACCTTAAATGGTTCATGGTATTTTTAGGGAGTAAAGAAATGTTTTATCATCTCATAACAAGGTAAAAGTGCTTATGGTATGTAGCATCTTCATATGTGTCTATGGCTCACGATTATTGTGTCTTCATGTATGCATATTGGCTCATTCTTGTAATCTCTTGCTTGGGATAGTTGTGATGTTCTCTGTGATGTTCATTACATTAGTATGCGTTTTCAAAAATTCATGAGCTCTAATGAATTATATTTCATCTGATATGAGTCCTATATGGTCTAGAGTAATCTTGTAATGTATTTATAAGAGTCTAAGATGTGTCTTTGGTATTAAGTTTCATGCTAATATCATTTGAATGCATGTGTTGGTCTTGTTTGTATCACTTTCAGTCTGTGAGGGTTTTATTTGCCAAAGTTTGTGTCATAAGATGTTTTTGTAAAGTTTTCATGAGCTAAAAATGGTCCTAACAGAGGTGTCTTAATGTATATCATGTTTATGAAGGATCATGCTTTGTCATATCATAGAAAAATGTATGTCTTGCACTCATATCGTATGATGTCGGTGAAATTGTATTGAGTGTCATGTGTCGGGAGTTTTAAAAGGTCTTGTTTTGCATCATCATTACAAATGTTGTGTTTGGTTCTTTGAGACCTCTTGGAGGTAAATTAAATGTGATCAAGTCCTACTTGATCAGTCAAGAAGAATTAACATAGTATGACCGAGAAACTGTATAGTAAAGAATACACAGTTCGGGGTTTCTACATGCAAAATGAGGGGTTACAAGTATGTGACTTGGTGATTCATGATATCTCAAAGTTGAAGAAGGTTTTTATTATATGTAAAGATGCTATTTAAAGGTTTTGATGCAATCATGGAAGGTGTTAAGAAAAAATTATCTCAACATTACTATCTCACTGCCTATGATTGGGAGTGCATAGTCCATCTGAGCGGTATGTAGGGAAACTCATCTTTGAAGTTCAAAATGAAGGCATTAGAAAATGAACTTTTCTATTGATCATCTAAACACATGGGCTAGAGGATGTGAATATTTGGAGCATAAAGTACGTATATTTTCTTAGTTATGCATGACAGAGTTGGAGAATAAGATTATTGGTCCACAATAAAATGATAAGGGTTGGCTCTAAAACCCTACCTTTTGGTTTCCTCTTGATTAGTCATGGTATAGAAGATGTTTCATCAGGTTAAGGAATGCTCAAAAGACATATTTAATGTCCTTCATAGTAAGATATAGTTGTGATAAATAATTGGTTGTGTTTCCACCATGTTGCAAGCTAAAATTGCTCAATATAATGACAAGAGGATAGTGTCTCAAGTATGAAAGATGTTTTTCTCAATATTTACATGTTTATTGAAGTTACTTTATTGAAGTGGTTTAAGATGCTTGGAAGATATTTTGATGGTGATCTCAGCTAATAGAGTGCTTGAGAAGGTTTCTTAGCATTCCATATAAGGAAATGAAGACCTACTGGTCTAGAAGGTAAAAGTCTGATTAGTGAGAGAGGAATGATATGCTCTTAAATGCTCAAAATCCTCATTGAAAGGTATGTCTCGAAAAGTCATTCACCCATTTTTTCTATGAAATGATACATGAAGAAGAAGAGAAATTTTCTTGTCAAAAGGTGAAATCTGTGTTGTTAGCACAAAAGTGCACTCTACAAGCTTGTAGAGGCATAGTTTTGCATGATGTTAGTGGAAATGAAGTCAAAGGATGGTTTCTCAGCACTTGGTTTAAGTTCATCATGATAGAAATGTGTAGAAATCATGATCGATGATTAAGATGTGCTCGTGTTTGTCCTAGTTATTGTTTCTTCCACCTCTAGAGTAGATTGTGACTAGTTATAATACTTAGAAACAAGGTTTTGAATGACAAGAAGATGTATGCTAAGTTATTAACAAAAGGGGTAGTATGTTTTGGCATTTTAAGTAAGATGTTGTCAGTAGTTAAGTGACTTCAAGACATGTTATTAACCTTATAATGGAGTTGTGATGAAAAATTTGATGATATCAATCCTCTAATAGTGTTGAGTGTTCTTCTTAGCAAGAAAATGTGTTGTTTAAGGTGTATGCACGCTCTTCAAGTCGAGGGAGCAGTTGATTATCTCCTCTTGAAGTTGAAATTAGGATCACAAGGGAATTTAAGGTAATAAAAAAATGGTGATTTATTCCTTTTTTGAAACTATGATGGAGTGTGAATGCCTATGACAGTCATATATGGTGTGAAGACTAAAAAGATGTGATTCAGGGAGACCTTGCACGATGTTGAAATGGTGTCTCAAGACTTAATAGCAAGGTTGGTTGGTCAAGTTTCTACCTTGAAGCTAGGAATATAAGTCTTAAGGCTAGGGGGTAACATTTGGTGAATTCTAAGCATGGTGATCATGTAGGAGGATGTCAAAATTAGCCTAAAATCCACTAAAAGGTTTGTTATGGGAACCTAGTATTGGCATAGTATGATGAGTATGAAGAAGCCTTGATTTGTATATTCTAGGCCTAGAAATGATGGTTTCTTGTATAGAATGCTTGAGTAATGATGTTTTATGTTCATGCATATCATTTTTGGCATGGATTAGAGGCTGAATGGTACAGGATCTACTACTACAAAGTGTTATTATGAAGCTCAAAAAGGGCCATAGAAGAAACTTGGTGATTTTTGCATGCCTAGAAGGTTGGAAATGGTTTTTTTGCTATTTCAAAGGTAATTTAATGTTTATTTCATAGTGTAATGATGCATTTTAGATAATAGACATAATTTTTCTAGGGGAGAATGGCGTGTGCATGCCTAAAATGAAGGCAAGACTCAGATTTTTTGGGAAAAATCAAGAAAATGAGAAAATTGAGACCTTTGGTGGATGTTTCCAACCAAAAATGAAGGTATGAAGCTGAAGAAGGTTAATAATGTTAGTTATAAGTATGCCTTTTTCATTAATGTAAAAAGGGGGATAAGTTCAGGGTGTTTTCCATCAATGAAAAATGGGGAGATTGTTGGCATGAAGGCCTAATAGGTGTTTTCATTAATGAAAAACCACATTAATGAAAAATTGAATGTTGTAGGATGATGCCATGATGATGTATGTAGTGCTAACATACTAGTTCAAATATTTATCAACTACTACAGTGGGATTCAATGGTGCATGCTTGCTCTGCAAGCCTATACAAGTGCCTAAGAGGTGTTGCTTGGTAGTGTGAGCTTATTGGTTACTTTGGAAGCATGTTGACATGATGTATAACAGGTTTTGAGGGTGTTTGAGCACTCACAATAGTGGCATAGTGCAAGTACATGTGATTCTCCATGTTACAGGTGCTCATTGGGAGTAAGTATGGTTGCTTGGAGGTGTGAAATAATGTATTGAAGCCATTTGATCTCATGGATGCATGATATCAAGTATATAATGTAATATGAGGTATGTTTGGGCCATTTTGAGAAGTTTTATTTTCATTTATTGCATTGTTTTAGTTGGTCCTAGTTGATACGTGCATGAGAATCTAACATGCAATTGCATAAGTTGGTAAGTATTAGTGACTGGAGACACTAAGACATGGAATTGAAATTATGATGTATGGAGATGTTATAGGGATGAGTGATGATTATATCAGAAAAAATTTAGGTGCCCATGATCTGTATTTACAAGTTATGTTTGTTTTGGTAAGACAAGGTCAAGAATAGGTGAAAATCAAGCTTGAAAGTGAACTTCGATGCTCGTTGTGAATAGGGTGATTTTCATGCAAAATTTTGGTTTTTAGGGATGATTCTAAGGTGAGTTTATAAGGTTTCAAAAAAATAATGAAGTCATTTTATCGTCACTTTTATACGAACGAATGTTAAGAAGGTAAAGATGTCAAAAACCCTAGTTAATCCCTAGCTAGGAGCAGTTTGCAAAAGGTGAAGTATATTGACCCATTTTTTATTGGTAATGAAAAAGTGATGATTTTATGTTGTAGAGAATCCTTATTATTTCTATAAATTTATGGTTGAGGTCATGGTGATATGTGGGCCCCACCTAAAAATAACAGTTTTCTGGAGAAGAAGGTTTTAGGACAAGATGGTCCAAAGGAGTAACATGAAAAATTGATGGTGCATGATTTATGGAAGTTTTTGTTGATTTAAATGGTTGTTTCATGTCATGATTTTTTAGCTATATGGTGTTTTGAGGCTGAAACAAGTTGACTGGTCAAAGGGCAGTTTTGAGGTCTGAAATAACGAGTCTAGTGTTTTGGCCATAACTCGAGCTAGCGGTGAATTACTAATATGATTAAAGTTTTTTTGGAAATTAGATTCAGATATATTTCCATTTATATATTTATTTCCTCATGATGAGGTCATATGATAGGGTTTCAGGGCATGCTTTCAATAAGACAGATTTTTGGCGATTCAAGACATCATATGTTTTTTTGTGAAAGTTTTATGTTGTTTGAAGAATGATATGGATTTAGTGATGCTTTCTACCACATGTAATGTGAATAAAGATTAATTTGGAACCCCATTAATCCATTTTTAGGTCTTGGATTCATTTATATTTTATTTTATGAGCTAACCTTTGGAAACAACTATTTTGGCAAGTTGATTTGGTGAAGGCAAATATTGTTGTGGTTTGAAGTGAAATAAGTTTAATGAATTATAAAATTATTATAAGTGTTTTAAAGGTTCTTAAATTTATTTTTAGTGGTCACATGACATGTTTTAGTTCAGTAGAAGTCATTTTGTGGCATTATGAAGTTTCCAGGGTGCTGAAGGGTGCATGAAACAATTGTTTTGAAGATTGTAAAGGAAACTGGGCCCAATAAATGAAATAATTTTATTGGTTGATATTAATTTCGACCATGTATGAATTTTTATGATATTTTAATAATTTATAATGGTTCATGGGTCATGAAAAAGTATGGTACTCATGTTAGGGAAATTTTAAGATTGTGCCCATGGGGTTTTGAGCCATTTTTGGCACATGTAATGAGATTTTTGGATAGGAAGACCTAATTGGGTCATATTTATCTATTTTATTTCAAATTTAAAATTTTTCTTGATTTATTGGTCAAACCAAATGGAGGAAAAAGTTTGGGCCTAAGTTTGAAATATGAAAAGCATATAAAAACATGTTTTTGGTGCTTTTGTGAACTAGTGAAGTGTGTGCAAGGTGGAGCGACCTAGGTGGATGTTATTTATAGGTGTTGAAGCATGAATTGAGGATGATTAAAGTGTGTTTCAGGTTGAGAAAAATCAGATAACATGAGAGCAAGGGTTTGATGATTTTTAGAGTGATTGAAGAGCTTGTTTTGTGAAGATTGATCACCTAGGGTTTGAGTGAAGAAGTGTGAGCTGAAAATTGATCTCCATCAGTTATGGAAGAGAAAAAATAATATATATACACATCATAAGGTGTTTTAGTGGGTGATTGATCATATTTTGGGGTTGTATCCTCCTTGTGGAATTGGTGCTTCACAAAATTAGGGGTTGGTGCTCTACTAAACTAGGGGTTAGTTCTCCTTGTGGGGTTGGTGCCTCACTAAATTATTTTAAACATATCAATACAATATTGTGTTTCAATGATTTTTATTCTCCTTGAGGGTTTCCCACTTATATCTTGTGTTCTTATGGTATTCTTGTGTTTTCATGGTTTCATGCATTGTTGATGGTTTATGGTATGCACACATTAAAAGTTGAATAAGTGGTTATTATGGCTGTTTGAATATTGTAATTTGAGTTTCATATCTGAATTTTAATTTGAAATTTTATAAGGAATGATTCACCCCCTCTCAGTCCATTGTGCTTCTAACAAGAGGCCTTGGTTCTAAATTTTTGTAGGTCGAGACGGTCTCCGCTCCAATATTAATTTTTTCTCTCTGAATTCATTGTTATGGTTTTGATCACAAATGTAACTTGAAAAATAAATGTATACCTTCACATTTACACAAACCAAATAAAATATAACAAAATATATATATAATGTGGAGTCAAATTGACCCCGATGGTCACTCAAGAATGAAATTACAATCGAGCACTACACTACATCTTAAAATCCATGTAGTTATGTGTGTATGTGTGTGTAATTATGTCATAGGTTTCCCTTGTGCAAGTTGCACTATGATAGCAAGCTAGATATAGATTGCTCCAAGTATGTAAATGTGTGATATGGAATAAAATGAACTTCCCATCCTATGCTATGTATGCATAGTGATGCAAGCCTTGTCCCTTGATGCAAGATTAGGTGATGATAGATATGGATTATAGTGATTGGCCCTTTATTTGAGAGAAATAACTAAGTATATATATAATTCCCTTGTTTGATTTCATAATTTACAACTGAAAATTTGACCCAAAGTATTAAAATATTCCCAAGAGGCAAAAAGGATCGAAAAGGCTAAGAAGGGAAAAGAGGGACAAGAGCAACCGAAGGGATAAGAGCACCTAGGCACTTCTATCTTAGCTGGACGCTAGTGTCTAAGGCCATCAAAAGATAGATAAGTCAAGTGTTGGAAAAGTTGTGGGATGTGTAAAGCCAAAAGGATTCTTAGTCAAGCTCGAAACATAAAGTATAAGAGATAAATATACCAAGAGGTCAAAAGGAATTATCAACCACTAGTTTTCTTTCTTAGGAATCATGTATTCATTAGTATGTTTTAGGACCTAGAAATTTACCCAAGTACATCAATTTTGTGTCTACAATAGGTAAAAGGTGAGTGCTCTAACCATCTCTTTTCATTTTTCATAGATACGTTCATCTTATTCCCTCATTGTGTTAAGTAAGCTTAGTATTACATATGCTTGGATGCTAGTTAGCATAAAAATCTTATTCTTGATCAAATCCTTAGCTTTACATTCATTTCATTTTAGTTATATTATATAGTTTTGTCTTATTTATTTTTTATCCATACCTCTCCACACCCAACTACTGATATCTTAGAAGGGTTCTCTCCTTTATCTTGATGGGGCCTTAGAAACCCTAGGTTAACCTAGTGTAGGGATTACTGCCCTCTAGATATGTGACCCTAGTACTTGTTGTACCTCTTTTAAATCTACCCAATTTATGCCATTTCATGTGTGTTTCCTAATCATTTCCTTAATACCCTTGTAGAATGGATGATTTAGGAATGCAGTTATTGAGACACACTCTTGGCCCACCATACATCTCTGGTGAACCCAACGTGAATCCTACAGACATTTTGATCGAGCATAGCTCATTAAAATAACCCACATTCAATTCTAACTTAATCTAAGAATTCAAAAACCTTAAAAATCCTAAGAACCTATTTGCATGGACACCATCACCTAGGGGTGATTCTGTTTGTTTCTATCACACTTACTTTCGACACCTTTGGCCCTTGTACATGCCTTATTGCATAGATGATCCTATTTATTTTTGTTCTTGCACTTCTAAGACACCATCGGCCCTAGTTTAAGCTTTCTGGAAGGGCCAATTCTATCTATTCATCTCTAAATATTTACCCCGACACCATTATCCCTATGTAAACATTCTGTAGGGCTGATTATGTCTAAGAACATATTTCCATATCCTTGTTTTCGATTCCAAGTTACAAAGATGTTACCTCTAAGGATATTTTTGGCACAACTAAACCCTTTGAACTTATTTATGGGATATTCCTTTATGCCCAAATCTCCTCTCCATGCTCCTAAATACTCTAACTCTCATTCTACAAGAACTGTTATCTCTAGTCACCCCAAAGATCACTAGTGAAACTCTGTTGTCCCAAGTTTTCCCTTATGATCACTCGGATCGGGGTCACTCAACAAATTTTAATGTGGTTGATATTGAGAAAATAGATCCCAAATACATTATTAAGAATATAAATAACAACTAGTACTTTACCCTTAACAAGGAGGAAGTTTTAGAAAGATATCTACTGATGTCATGGAAATGAACATGCCCTTTCCTAACTAGGGATTACCATATCATGATTAAAATCATCCCTACAGATTGAATAAAATAAATCTCTCAAAAATCCCACTAATGAACATGACAATCACAAAAAAAACACATAAAAAAGGTTGTTATTCTCTTTTGGATCCTAACATGGTAATAGTCAAGCTCCTAGATCAGATGGCCTTATCTCAAGCTACCACCATAACTAGCATGATCCAAATGAAAAATCATATATTGCATATATATTCTCAAAATGTGGTGCCTAACATGCCTTCTTACACCCCCTCCATTGGTGGATGCACATGGGAATCCTATTCCTCCTCCACCAATCTAGAGAAATATGTTACAAATTATCCAAAATGAACCTTTAGCTCCATACATTGCTGTCATGGAATTGGGAGAGACTATCCCTACCATCTCTTATGATGGCTTCATGGATCCATCCCTCTATCTCAAGACCTTTTACAACCTCTATAAAGAGTGGATTCAAACAAACACCTACGCAACCGCTAAGATTCTAGAAAATACTTTCGTAGGTGAGGCATTAGAATGGTATAACCAAATTCCTCCCAATTTGATAGTTGATTTAGACGACTTGATCAAATATATCATATTTGAATTTTAGAAATAAGATCTTCCTGAAAACACTTTACAAAGGTTCATAAATATTAAGCAAGGGAATCATGAATCCGCCCAAATATTTATTAACAAATGAAAAAAACCTTTCCATACAAGCTAATCATAATATTGATAATCAAAGGCAACGCCAAATCTTTCTTAAGGCCCTTAAAACTACTGTCTAAGATAAATTTAGGTCCTTATTTCCCAACATGTTGGAGGAATCCCTTGATCAAGCTAAAATACAAGATCATCTCATGCACGAATTTGGATGCACTGGTAATTCATCGCTAAAACTTACAAGAACAAAACATGTAATCAACCCTTTGAATCATTCAAAATAAAAAAGGAGTGGGTGGACATCATGAATATCCTTTCCCCTCCTTTCATACTCCTTTATCTTGTATCAAACTTTTCCAAATGCTTCCTACTCCATAGACAGTTCCCCCTTCAAAGCAGGACTTGAATAACTTTAGGGGTGATTTATTTTATCGGTGGCATGCCACTATAGGAAATTATCATAGTGATTGTAAGGACCTTAGGAAATAATACATAGACTTATTCCTTGGATATTCTTTCAATTACTGTTTCTCCATATAAGAGAGTTATGAGAAATATTAATCTTTAGAGAAATCCCATTCCAACTGTCAAAGTAAGCGTCATAAAATCCCCATGAACAATATAATGGGCACTATATAACTTTCATAAGACAAAATTCTCATAGAGTATCAATATATCAATGTGGCTAAGGTAAAATATAAATGTAAAACTGAAATTAAAGATATCATTATCAAGCAAAATAAATCATCTGATAATCCACCATTGCTTGATACTTCCCAAGACCCATCGACGGTGGAGCTTGCTCCTATAGTCGAGCCTCCACCTATGGTGTCACAAGAAGTACCAAGTAAATATCCTATCCCACCTTCTTCCAACAAGATGGATCCAACTAAATCATCATCACATATGGATGTGTCTTCCATTGTGCCACCACCATGGTATCATTATGGAAGTTATTCCAAGCCTAGTTGGAACTTTCTAGATGAGCTAAATTCCCTTAAATGAAAATACTTTTATGGAACTCATGTGTACCTCGATTCACATCGAAGGTTTCTCCTCCAATAATTTTAAATCTTTGAGGATCCTTCTTGTGTGGCCCCCAAAACTCCTACTGCATCCCCAAATCCAAAAATCCATCACATAGAGACTACAAGATCATCCTTGCAACACTCATGCATAGGTTTCTTAGCCTTGGAGTTTGTGGAGGATGACATGATTATTGACGAGGTCCTATTTCATGTGTACAATCCACCATTTCTCATTCATGTTATCATTCTTGATGTGTAAGTGCATAGGGTCCTTATGGACAAAGGATAAATAATTAACATAGATTCATTCTCCCTCATCAATAATCTCGGATATTTTATCGATGACCTCAAGCCTACTCACTTTACTTGTCGTGGATTTGAAAAAACCAAACAAAAACCCATAAGATGCATATGGTTACTTGTATACGTACCCAAAATTGTAAGGTCTTGTGCACTTAAAAGCAGTGTAACAAGTGCCCCAATGATGATACAGGTCTCCTCGCAAGGTGTTCGAGATCTGGAAAAAGCTCTCCGAGTGTGCATTAACATCCCGCATGCCCCGCTTAGCCCTCGCGTCCTTTGTTTTTCCTTTTTCCTCTCTTTTCTTGGCCTTTTGCTCTTCAGTGACAAAACTGCCGCCTTGCATGGGCGGCGGTCTCGTGACCGCCGCCCTAATCGGCGGCGATGCATCATCACCAATCCAAAGACTATGATAATTCTTCACCGGGAACTCCTCGTGCTATGATTATTTACTAATGCACAGCCTTTAGTTTGGTGGATGTAATTTGGAAACAAAACAACAACATAACACAAGAATACCATCGACTATGATAAGACAGAATGATGACAAATCTGAAATATCAAAATAAATTATAATATTAACATGAAATCACATACAATCTCACCCATGAGATACTTCAAGTGTTATTGACTTCACTTGCCTTTCACCAAGACTATGGGAGAAACTTTACAATTACACCTCTTAATGGCTTCTTCAACACACCTTTAAACTGATGGCTTCCTTCGCACACTTCCTACAATATTTCTCACTACTTCCTTCTATGCTAAATGAGGGGGGTGGCCTCTCTATTTATAGAACTTCCAGGCTTATCCATCTTATCTCTAAGATAGGATAAGAAATCCACTGACGAATCATATTCCATACCTTAACTCTTATCTCGTACATGTAAGCTTATCTCGTTAAGATAAGATAAACCTTATCATTTTAAATGGGTTCCACATTTTTAGACTTTTTACAAATAAAATACACAAAATATTTATGACCTCACTCCTTGTCTTTATTACCAATATAATATTTCTAATTCCTAATCATGTAGACCCTACTTCTCTAATTACCCAAACTTTGACATTTTAACATTACCGGACCACTTACGACAAATATTTACTTTTTACAACATTCCTATTGTACTTTGACTCATTATCGTACTCCACATTATTGGCGGCACCGTACTGACGGCGCCATTATCTTCTATCAGACGCTACTACTAATTATACTTAACAACATCCTATTCCTAATACATACATTAATGAAATAGAAATTATGGAGGAAAATTTTAGTGTCGACATCTTCCCCCTTCCTAGCTTCTACTCCGTCCTCGGAGTAGACTATTCTGGTGCTTGGAAAATATTCAACTTGTCATGGTTGACCCATTTCGTAATGGGAGTGCCATCCAATTCATCCAAATTATGACGTACCATTTTCATGCACAACTGCTATTTTGTAGGGCCCCATCCATTTTGGAAGAAATTTTCTCTGTCTTCTTTTTTTGTATCTGGAATCATATACTAGAACCAAGTCATTCACATGAAATGGAGACCACCGGATCTTTTGATCAAAGTATTCCTTCTGCTTCATTTTCTTCTTATGGCTTGTATCCTTTGCTATTTCTCTCATTTCCTCCAGCAAATGAAGATGTACCAACCTTTCTTTTACTGAATCACTTTCATCCATCCTTTCATTTTTCATAACTCTCACAGTGGGAATATCAAACTCAATAGGAAGAACTGGATCAATGCCATAGGCCAACTGAAATGGGGAGTATCCTGTTGCTGACTTTGATGTTGCCCTATATGCCCACAATGCTGCATGAATCCTTTTATCCCACTTATGTACCTACAAGGCTGCATCTTTTGCTAGAATTTGACACAACACAAAATTTGTTGCGTTCACTGTCCATTTGTGCTTGGCTTATATGTTGTGGCCTTCCCGTGCTTAATATAAAACTTATTGACTAGGGCTTCTACCACCTCATTAATGAAGTGGCTTCCTTGATCTCTGAAATTTCTAATGGACAACCAAATTTGGTGACAATGCGTTCATATATGAACCTTGCCACCTCATCCATGGAAGTTGTTTTCAATGGCCTAGCTTCAACCCACTTGGTTAAATAATCTGTGGCAACTACAATATACTTATTTTGGCGTGAGGTAGTTGGAAGTGGACCTATAATGTCTATTCCCCACTTTTCAAAGGGACCAAGTGGAAGAATAGGACATAATGGAGCTGATGAAGTCTTACGGTTACCATATGTTTGACAAATATCACATGTCTTACAATAATTATAACAATCTTTAAAAAGAGTGGGCTAGTGATAACCTGCATCCAAGATCCTTCTTGTTGTAAGTTGTCCAGAGAAGTGCCCTCCACATGTACCATTGTGGAATTCTTCTAGTAGTTCCTTCCCTTGATCACGTCTAATCGCTGCTCTCTTGATCTTGTTCATCAAGTCCTATTCGAAATAATACTCCATGCAGAATAGAATATGGATGACTGATTTGAGTAATCTTTCTCTTAGTCTTTGTATTGGCACCATCAGGAAACTTGAATTCATTCAGATAATTCTAAATATCTATGTATTCACTAGGGATTGTGTCAAGGGATAACAATGCTTTGCATCGGGAAATCATCATCATCACAAGATGATCCTAAACCATCACAGCTCGAGAGAGTGCATCTGCATTGACATGCTTCTTTCCCGGCCTATCTATAATATCAAATTTAAATTCTTGTAGCAAAATTATCCATCTTGCTATCCTCCCGATGGGTTAGGCTTATTTACAATATATTTTAGATCCCGATGATCTCACAACTAGAAATTTTTTCCCTAGCAAGTAATTTCTAAACTTCTTTACAAAGAAAAAAATGATATAGCGAGCCTCTTTTTCATTTACATAAGATAATTTACCTTAAGCTGCTCATTTGTCTGCTCCCAAAGTAAATTGGATGTTCATTTCCATTTTCATCCTTTTGGCTCAAAGTACTTCCTAGTGCTGCATCTAAGGCATCAGTGTACACAATGAATGGCTTGCTCCAATCTGGATTCTTCAAAACAGGTGAAGACACCAGGGCTTCCTTTAGTTGTCCAAAAGCTTCATGCGCCTTATTTCCTGGTTCATAAGTAACATCCTTCTTCAAGAATTGGGTTAGTGGCTGTGTAATCTTTGAGAAATTCTTGATGAACCTTCTATAGTAACCCACATGGCCTAAAAATGATCTCAACTTACTTCTATTCATAGGAAATGGTAAATCTTTGATTTTTGAAACTTTATCAGGATCAGTACCAATACCATCTCTGGATACAACATGCCCTAACAAAACACCTTTAGAACATCCAAAGACACACTTTGTAGGGTTTAGTGAGGCTTGTGCTTCATCTAACCTTTGAAATGCTATCTCCATCTCAGTGCGAGGTCCAACTTGCTCCCATAGTTGCAAAATCATCCGAAATACTTTGATGAAGGTCCCAATGTAGGGTTCGAACACCCTATTCATCAAACGTTGGAATGTTTCTAGAGCATTACACAACCCAAAAGGAATAACTCTATAAGAAAACATTCCCCAAGGAGCGGTGAACGTGGTCTTCACTGATCTTTCTCTCGCTATATGAACTTGGTTGTAGCCGCTATATCCATCAAAGAAACTATAGCACTCTGGCCCATTCTACTTCGTCCAAGATCTAATCTAAAATGGAAGAGGGTAATGATCCTTATTTGTTTCCTTAATTAGCTTCCCGTAATGAACACAAATGCGTAGCTTTCCATTCTTTTTATTGAGATCACAATGGGAGAAACCCATTCTCGAATTCTCCACAAAGAAATATGAATCCCGTGATCAAGAACTTATCTATTTCTTCATTACAGTCTTAGAAAAATTAGGATTCATTCTATATGGCATTTGCTTTATGGGCTTAGCACCATCTACCACTCAATACAATGTTCTACCCAACTTACTTGATGGAGTTCCTTGTAATCAAAAGTGAATAGGTGTATGTACCTTCGAAAGAGCCGTGGAGGTAGGATTCCTTCTCACTCTCCATAACAAAGATCACCAATCTTTATTTGTTGGAGATGATCATCAACTTCTTCTTTAGATAATTTTATGGGGTCATGAGTTGGTGTGGTGGAAGGATATCCATGACTGAAACATCCACCTCACTTTCTTCATCTTGGTGTCCACTTCACTGGTACTAGAGTAATCGAGGATGTCCAATCATCGGTTTCATCACTTGAATCCACGAGGTTACGCCTTATGATGTCGAGGGATCACATTTATCTTCACCCTCTCTCTACCACGTCAAAGTGTCATGAAACCTTCATTCCAATAGTTTCTTGTATGAACTCTCCTTAGCCATGGTCTTCCCAAAGCATTGGGTACGCAATACCATTTTTCATCACCTAAAAGTCTACCACACATACCACACCCATAATGATATTGCCACATTTGAAACTACACCTTCTCGGTTTAGTTTTTCCTTTATTTAATGACCTTAACATAAGTGTTGAAGGGCGATCAATTTTAAACCCAACATATTCATTACTGAGACTTGGTCATTACATTAACTGCAGCACCTCCATCAACTAAGACATCATGAATTGAAATACCATTACATAATACCTCATCTTGTGGAGCATAGGGATCTGCCTCTGCCTCCAAAACAGGGACCTCAACCTCCTTCCTTCTTCGAGCATTGAGTCCACCTCGCAACTCCCGCCTCTTCTCAGAAGACATAGCCAAGAGTTGACCATATGTAATATTTGCAAGCCTTTTGGACAGATCTTCCAAGATGGAGTATGGTCCTTGCCCCTGTGAAATCAGAAAATCCTGCACACCCAACTTTCTTCTCCTATATTTCTTACTAGTTTCTTCTTTCATCTTCTTAGGATCATTTCCATCTTGATTATCTTTTTCTTTCTTTCTTTTTGTTACAAACACATCTACTTCATTATTTCTGCTCTTATCTACTACATCAAAAGAATTCACAGGTGCTTTTCCTTTATCATTATCTCTTTTACCAGATGTAGAAGCTCTATCTCTGACAATTATACTTATAATGACCCTTTTTATAACAACCATAACAAACAACTTCAGAAATATTTCTTTTTGGACCTCTATCTCCTCCCTGAGAACTAAATTCCTTTCCTTGAAGAAGATTAATAGTTAACTGACCCATCTTTTTGAGCAGATCTTCATACTCAGATGTACTAGGAGAAATATTTGTGCTCACTTTGGGAGTAGTTGTGGATTACTGGACCAAAGGTGCTTTGTGTAGGCTCTACTTTAGCAACAATTTATTTGGGCTCCTCTTCCATGCTTTCTTCTTGCCTTCTTGCAATCTCCTTTCTTGTTCAATGGTAGGTAGGGCGGTCATACTTCACTCATTCTCGATCTCTGGCTTCATCCCAAGAACGAAGTGCTTACGAGAGGAGATTATCCACGCCATTCATCAACCCATCCGCTAGTCCTTTCTTCCGATCCGGGCCTCGAGCTTCCTCCTTAGCTCTAGAACACGAGCATGATAATCCCTTATCTTCTCCTTCTCTCCTTGGGATAGCTTTGTGATCTCGATCATGAGATCTGCATATTTCTGTTGTTCACCAAATTCTTCAAGAAAACTTTCAATTAATAAATCCCATGAATTTTTCACATTATCACCTAGTGTTTCAAACCACCTAAGTGTTGAACCATCCAAAAAGGTAGGAAAAAATTCAGTCCATTGTTCCCTTCTTATAAGGCCATTACAAATACAAGATCACTTAAACTCTTGAATGAAAGAAGAAGCATCTTCATTAGATTGAGCTGAAAAAATAGGAATCTTTCCCATTTTCAAAAGTAACCACCGTGAAATACCAACTCACAAGTACAATCAACAAGACTTATGTGTACAAATAATTGGAATCACTATACTAGAAAGTGACTTTACACCTTTCTACAGTAAAATAGAAATGACCACGGTAAACTATGGTAAAACTTGACTTACTGCGGTAAAAACTGACTTTACTGTGGTAAACACTATTCACGGTAAAAGTGAAGTTCTCATGGTAAATACTATTCACAAGAAAAGTGAAGTTCTTGTGGTAAATACTATTCACGGTAAAAAGTGACTTTCTTTGCGGTAAATACTATTCCAAAAAATGACTTTACTATGGTAATTACTATTCATGGCAAAAATGACTTTACCATGGTAACTACTACGCCTGATAAAAACAAGGTTACCCTCTAATTGATTTTTGACTAAGTGGGAATATCTCTCCGGAAAATCCACCAACGAGGAATGATCCCGAGAACGAAACCAAAATTTCATCACCAATCTGGCACTATGATAATTCTTCACAGGAACTCCTCGTCTTTATGATTATTTACTAATGCACAGCCTTTAGTTTGGTGGATGTAATCTGGAAACAAAACAACAACATAACACAAGAATACCATCGACTATGATAAGACAGAATGATGAAAAATCTGAAATATCAAAATAAATTATAATATTAACATGAAACTGTTACAATCTCACCCATGAGGTACTTCAAGTGTTATTGACTTCACTTGCCTTTCACCAAGACTATGGGAGAAACTTTACAATTACACCTCTTAATGGCTTCTTCAACACACCTTTAAACTGATGGCTTCCTTCGCACACTTCCTACAATATTTCTCACTACTTCCTTCTATGCTAAATGAGGGGGGTGGCCTCTCTATTTATAGAACTTCCAGGCTTATCCATCTTATCTCTAAGATAGGATAAGAAATCCACTCTGACGAATCATATTCCATACCTTAACTCTTATCTATACATGTAAGCTTATCTCGTTATAATAAGATAAACCTTATCATTTTACATGGGTTCCACATTTTTAGACTTTTTACAAATAAAATACACAAAATATTTATGACCTCACTCCTTGTCTTTATTACCAATATAATATTTCTAATTCCTAATCATGTAGACCCTACTTCTCTAATTACCCAAACTTTGACATTTTAACATTACCGGACCACTTACGACAAATATTTACTTTTTACAACATTCCTATTGTACTTTGACTATTACCGTACTCCACATTATTGGTGGCACCATATTGAGGGTGTCGTTATCTTCTATCAGATGCTACTACTAATTATACTTAACAACATCCTATTCCTAATACATACATTAATGAAATAGAAATTATGGAGGAAAACTTTAGTGTCGACAAGTCTGTAACCGCCCCGCCACACTTTCGAGTGGCGGTCCTTTACGCATTTTCCGAGAAAGTGTTTTAACGTGACTCACGTAAAAATCAATGTTTCACCAGCTTTTCTTACCGACTTAGGCTTGCATTTATGTTTTTGGTCCCCTGGAATAGTGTTTGGCCATTGTTTATTGTTTTAGAGTTCAGTTTGGTTGTGATCTTTGGGTGAATGAAAAGTTATAAATAAATGGTTTGTGCACAAGAAAATGGTTTGCCCTCATTCACTTTCATGCTCTCATTTTCATAGTTCGAGTATTTTATTCTTGTTTAGAAGCCATAGTTTTAATTCCTTGCATGCTTAGCATTGTTCAAATTGTTGGTAAGCCACATACCCATCTTGTGCGGCGATCTTGTTATTTCACCCAATCCATTGGAGTAGAATAGCTTAGGAAGCCATTAAAGTTGCAGGTTTTCTCTTCAAATAGTATAGTTTCGGGTTACGGACGCTTTATGTTGCATGACTCGTAGTAAATCCCGCTAGAATTGCATAAGCCAAGCTCGTACTCTTGCGCTATCCCTCTCCTACCCACATTATATTCGATCTGCATTACGAGCTACCTTTGTCCAAATATCTACTTACTTGATGCTAGCATTACACTCTTTTTGGATTCACGTGAATACGAAAGAACGAGGAGATCACACTGAGGGGACAAGATCACACACACCATCGTATTCGCCACTTTGTTTTGCGGAATCTAGGTTGTAGCTTTCAAAGTTCTAGTTAGAATCATATCAAATAGAGTAGATAATTACTTCATTTCATAAATTCTATTCTCGATATTACCAAGGAAAGTCATGGGGATTGATAGTTTACGAGAAACTATGATTCACTCCTCACTTCGAGGTAGGATTGAGAATCTTGCGATAGATTAGATGAGTTATTTTATTTGTTTAGAATAAATCTACAAATTGCATGACAAAATAACTACACTTGGTTATTTTGTTTGTTTTAAATTGTTATTTAGTTGTTATTTCTAGATACGTTTAAATAGCTGCTTTTCTTAAATTCTTAGAAAGTCTCATAGAAAAATAGAAGTTATATATGTTTTAGATTTATTCCATGTAGTTTAAATTTACTTTGTTACAGTTAGATTTACATTTTGTTTTGTATGACAATCACGGGACCCCGGGAGCCCAGGGAATACGTATTTAAGCCAATCGTGCCTCAACCCAACCTCGTCACAGCAATAGTTGACATAGACTAGAACCTTAGAATACAAGTCTTCCAAACAACAATAGATTTACAACTGATCAGCTCTCAGTTGAGAGGATTAAACATAGAAGACGACCAAGCACACACGTTTTGGTCAAATCAACCGAACTACAGATTACCCTAGGCAAACATTGACATGACTGTAGAAGGGTTCAAAAGAGAACAAACCTTTGGTTGTGATCCTTTGGTCCCACGACCCAGGATGTAGGAGACACTCTCACAGACATAGATACTAGTTTAAGAATCCGGTGGCACGAACGTCTCGTGAGGTATTCCGAGAAAATCACACGGTTATTAGGTCTAAACATAGAAGGCGAGAAAGCGTACAATTACTAGATACTATGGATTAGGACTTGATTTCGTACATGACCATAGCGGGACCATAACAACCAAGAGTCTATGGTTGTGATCTAAAAATCCACAAGTCGGTAAGATATAGACAACGGCCTATGCACACTAGTATTCCAGTCCACTCCACTTCCACCCATCATCATCAAACAACTATCCTTACTAGATATAGCGGCTAACAAAGCTAGAGAATTCTAGACTAGGCTAGAGAATCATCCGTAGAGTCGATTGTATTCATTACCCACCATATGACCTTATCTGGAGATATACACGAAACTATCCCAGGTCATTTTCTACGTATTCCATAACCCATAGATCGAATCATGCCAGAACTCGATATTGATTGGAGCCTTCGAGAAGTCATCCTTGCTGATCGATCTATCACACCAGTCCAAGTTAGAAGGGCCTTCTTTGCCTTAGATTCGTAAATTCCATTAGTGCGTGTCGAAGACATTAGATTGCCTAACTAGTTCGTTTGCATCCCACGCATATTCCATCCCCACCGGCTGTCTCGGCACGACCTCGAGAGGTCGGGTACGTGGAAGAGTTACCTGTAGATTCCCACGCTCGCTTGTCACTTTTCCGGCGTACAAAATTGGTGAACCCAA
This sequence comes from Taxus wallichiana var. yunnanensis, assembly GCA_018340775.1. Classification (NCBI taxonomy): domain Eukaryota; kingdom Viridiplantae; phylum Streptophyta; class Pinopsida; order Cupressales; family Taxaceae; genus Taxus; species Taxus wallichiana. Next base: position 725,383,018 of record CM031235.1, read on the forward strand.
CGTGAAACAAAAAAATTAGTGAAGCTGACGTAAACTTCCTACTTTCTAATTCGGAGTCATAGTATCACGTGTTCTTCCAAGTTTAGTTTACTTTTCATCTTCTCTACCTCATTAGCCTTTCACAAATCACCTTCGCTCCTTCCCATTATTCTGCGGGTATTCATATACCCCCCGAATATGTCGGGATTCGATGCATATGGCAGACCCCTCTTGGGTCTTGAGGCATACTATGCCCAACAGAATAGACAATCATCACCCTCACTCTCAGTATGGGGCGAGAACTATTCAACTAGTCAGTTGTCAACACAAACTCCAAGGATCAGATATAGCTCGTCCTTTCAAACTGAGGAGTTAGATCAACCCCCTCGAATGCAACAAACAGAGCCTTCAAGTTCGAACAATATGACGTTCACCGGAGAATCTAGATCATCTCCTCAGGTATTGCTTAGACCAAAAATTAGTAGGCAATCAGACCCATACAGTCTTAGATGATGAACAGTCAATACATTATCCTAGGAGTGAACAACACTCCCGGGTATCTACCCACCTATAGGAGGTTTACAAATACAACCCGAGGTCTCTTTTCAAGAAAATACCTCTATGCCACTACATATAGGAAATACTCTCGGAGAAACTTGGCAAGATAGCGATCAGTTCATAGTAGGATATCACATGCCTATACAACACCAGGGTATACAACAAACACCGCTAAGGAAAAGCACCGTGACTTCACCAAATGAAGTCATTTCAACGTTAGTAGAAAAAGTGAGAGGGTTAGAACTTGCTCAAGCAAGTCAAAATTCTCAGTTCATGCAAGCAGGAAGTTCCATCCTCCATACCACCACTGGCCAAGTAGATCTCCTCACGGGAGTAGGAACGTTAGGCATGCCTCCTCAGTATCCACAACAAATGCCAACAAGGCCCATCATCTCTAACACCTTTCCTCCCGGTCTAGTATCAAACAATCCATTACTAGACAATACCCCGTCATACTTAAACATGTACTCCAAATCACCACAAGGAGATATGTTCTCCTCTCCCGGCATGTTTTCTCAAATGCAGGGACTTCCCTATGCCCTGCTAACGATGCATCGCTCGCCGTATCAATAACCCATCCCACCACCACTCCCTCAGCAACCACCATCAATGGTCAAAACCTATGCGATAGGGACTTATTCAAAATATTTGAAAGAGCCCTTAGACTTCACCATATGAAGCGTCATGCTTCCAAGACCTCTTCCTGATTTACCCAAGTATAAAGGCGAGGGAGATCCAAACGTGCATATCAAAGCTTACGCTACAGCCATACGTGAACTACTCCCTTGGGATGGGGTTGTTGCTAAAATATTCCCCAAAACCTTGGAAGGCATCGCTCTTGATTGGTATTATAGAATACCTGAGGCTTCCATCCATTCATTTAAACAACTCGTATCAGAGTTCATTAAGGCATTCGACATGAACAAGCACTTAAGAACAGGAATCATGGAGTTCTTACACATCAAACAAGAACACAACGAATCTGTCACCCATTTCATCCAAAGGTGGCGTAAAGTCCTTTATTCCTCGGAAAGTGCTCCAAATATGGATCAGATGGAACTATGTGATTTATTCCTTCATTCTCTTAGCAGAGAGGTGAAGGAAGAAGTCCAGAAGTTCCCACTAAAAACTTATGATGAAGTACTCGAGAGCGCTCTTTGAATAAATCAAGCAGCGATAGATAATGGGTGTAAAACATATGGAGCAAATGGGAGGTTAATCACCCCCAATCAGAACACTACAAATTATCCCACTACCAAAAACATCAATCACAGACCTAAAATCCTTAACAAAAATCGGGGTGTAACAACGGATGGAGTAACCGACTAGCCCAAAAAGGTAAATGTTGTCAATACTCCATCACAAACAAACAACCAACGAAACAACAAATTCACCCCGACAATCAATACAGTGGATTTTAACCATCCACAACAACAACAACAACGGTGAAATCCCATACAAGGGCCAAGCCAAAACTCATTTGGTTATCAAAATCAAAACCGAAAACAAAAAATGCAAAACTTTAATCCTAATAGGCAACAGTTTGATTAGAATTTTAGGCCACAATATACACCAAACCAACAAAACAGAATTACAATCCCAATTCATATTGTGGTTTCCACAAAATTTGGGGTCATGATACTAGAACGTGCCATGACTACAATAAATTTATGCAACATTTGCCAGAAGAACAAAGACAGTTCTTCACAGATTTTTTTTGCTAGATCCCGTGTCACCGCCACCAAACACGCTCGCAGGGGTAGTTTCCCCTCAGAATGCTCCCCTCAAGATCTTTAACGATCCACTCCCAAATCATGATAGCAACAGGCTGAATCTAACTGGGACAAACAAGGGTGCAATGACGGGAAACAATGATCATGAAGCCTCAACTTCACTAAGTCCGTCAGTTGCACCACAATTAGGAAATCAACCGAGACCCAAGATAGTCGGTTTAGTAGAATTAGACGCTGAACTACCTATCAAAGCTATAACAAGAACACAAGAATATTTCTCTTAACCAAGCCCAAGTCATCTCCCAGAAACGGATAAGAGTCAACAAATAGTAGAAAAACCCGTAGGTGCCTATGATTTAATTAATGACCTAACAAAAACCTTCTCACACATTTCATTTTTGGACTTACTAAAGAACTCTCCTACTCACAGAGCTGCTCTTTTAGAAGCATTAGGTTTAGGTCATCTAATCAACATCACTCCACCTCCTGAAACACAAGTAAATAACGTAGATTTTGATATCCACCCTCCGGGGCAGCTGGACAAGGATGTCAAATTTATATTCGAAATAAGTAAAATGCCTACAGATGTTGAGATTGCACGCCGAGATGATCCACCTTACACTTACAAGTGTGGGTTTATAATAACTACGTAAAACGGGCAATGGTTGACGATGGGGCCATAGTTAACATAGTCCCCTTCTCTTTCCTCTAAAAACTAGGATATGGGGAAACAAACTATTCCACCACTCGAAATACATTGAGAGGCTATGATAGCCTTAAAGCCACTTTGATAGGAACTATAATACTACCGGTCACCTTAGGACCCAAAACAATCCTGACTGAGTTTTATATTATAGATCGGGAAACTAATTATAATATGATCCTTGGCCGACCATGGATACACCGAATGAAGGCAATCCCTTCTACTTTATTCCAAGAAGTAAGATTCTTGCATCTAGGAAAGGTATTTATAGCCAAAGGCGATCCAAAACCTTTCGATATACACCTAGCTGACTTAAAGAAAAGACCAGGTGTGCACTCAGAATTTGAACTTCCAACAAACCAACTTAATAAACCCACTGACCCAAAACCAGAGGAGAAGTTGGTACCTACAATGGATCTTGAAACTATCAGCATAGCCAAAACAACCCCAACCCCCAAAGATAAGGCTAAAGAAACGGTGTCATTAGGGACTACTGCAAAAATCGTTGAATTAATAGAACAAGATTTACCAATTTTCTTACCATTTGATTCAGTAGGCATAGGATATTCACTAGGTGTTGGTTCCCTTCCATCAGAGGATCTCTGCATGGTAGAAGTGGAGTGCGCAAATGCAGCAGATACCCCAACATCTATACTCCCGGCTAAGTATTGGACTCTCCATTTCGACGGAGCTAAATGCCGTTATGGAGCGGGCGCAGGTATAATTCTTACTTCACCCGAAGAGAAAGTCCTACCATTTGCCTTTAGGCTAAATTTTGAATGCACAAACAACGACACTGAATACGAAGCCCTCCTCCTTGGCCTCACCTTAGCCAAAAGAATTGGTATTGATAACATCAGAGTCTTAGGAGACTCGCAATTAGTGACAAACCAGGTTTCTGAAGTATACGAAACCAAAGCCGAACACTTGCAGCTTTACAAAGAAGTCGTATTAGATTTAAGCAAGGCGTTTAACTTCATATCCATTGAAGCAATCCCGCGAGAGAAAAATCTTCTCACCGATTCAATAGCAACTTCAGCATCGCATTTTACTCCAAGTAATGAGTTAGAAGATACCCATTTCACGGTGTCCATTCGTGATGAATCATTGATAAAAACAATGACAAATCCCCTTTCAAGTGGAAGTGAATCTACCGTCCTAGACCATGTTGATAGTGACATGGCCACTTTGGATTACTTAAACACCTATGCAGCACTACATCTCTCCTATCATATGCTAGATTTGTCCTTGATTCCACATTCGTCTTCCTATTTCGGAAATCCCATGATGGATCTCCCCTCACAAATGGAACCTAGCATATACGCAGTAGAAAATGGGGATGATTTGGATTTGCCTCTAGCACCACCTGAGTTTGAAGAGGGCAACGCCTCTTTAATTGAGGAAACAATTGATGTCAACATCGGGACAGAAGATGAACCAAGGATTTTGAAACTAGGATCCTCGTTAACCCCAGAAGAAGTAGAAATACACACTCGGATCCTCAAAGAACATCAGAAGGTGTTTGCATTTAATTATAAGGAGATGACAGGAGTCACACCCCACATTATGGTGCACAACCTCGTCACTAAATCAGATGCAAAGCCAGCTAAACAAAAATCAAGACCCATGAAGCCCAAGGTAGCTCTCATGGTAAAGGAGGAAGTAATAAAACTCCTCCAAGTAGGATTTATCAAGCCAGTCGACTACTCCCAATGGGTATCAAACATCGTTCCCGTTCTCAAGAAGAATGGAAAGATACGCATCTGCATAGATTTCTGAGACATCAACAAAGCATGTCCTAAGGACGACTTCTCGTTACCATCTATCGATGTCATTGTTGATGCAACAGCTGGATTTGAACTTTTGTCTCTCATGGATGGATTCTCGGGATACAATCAAATCAAAATATCTGAGCAAGATCAAGCTAAAACTACGTTTATAACTCCTTGGGGAACCTATTGCTACGTTGTTATGCCATTCGGTCTCAAGAACGCCGGTGCTACGTACCAGCTGAGCTATGACATATATATTCCACGATTTAATTCATAAAATCGTGGAATCCTACGTTGATGACTTGTTGGCTAAGGCCAAGAAGCGTTGTGACCATCCAGAAGTACTCCGCGTCATTCTTTCACGCCTAATAGAATACGGAGTCACACTAAATCCAGAAAAATGCGTCTTTGGCATAACAGGAGGAAAGCTCCTAGGCTACATCATATCATCACGAGGGATAGATGTTGATCCAACCAAAATTCGGGCTGTCCTCGAAATGGTCCCACCTTCGAATGAATCTAGAATCAGGTCATTTCTCGGAAAGCTGGGTGCAATACGAAGATTCATCCCAGACTTGAGCTTCGCCGTTCATCCAATCAACAATTTACTCAAGAAAGACTATAGCATTGATTGGACCAAAGACTGCAATGAAGCCTTTGATGCAGTTAAGCATTTCCTGTTGTCACCACCTACGCTAATGCCACCTAAGCTAGATCACCCTGTTAATTCTATATTCATGGGCTACCAATGTCTCATTAGCTTGTATGTTGGCCCAAGAGGATGATGACAAAAGAGAACGTGTGATTTATTTCATTAGTCGAACATTACTTGACTATGAAACACATTATACATAGGCAGAATGAGAATGTCTTGCCATAGTCTTTGCTACTAAACGCTTAAGACACTATATGCTGAATCAAGAAACGAGGGTCATGGTAAAAACAGACCACTTACGAACTTTCCTCACACAAGGGTCATTTTCTAAAAAGGATGGACGTTTTATAACCTTAATGGGAGAATTGGAATTAACGTTTGTAAATCAGAAGTCAGTTAAGGGACAAATCATTGTGGATTGGTTAGCTGATAACCCATTAGATGGAGGTGATCTAGTAGATTTAGATTTTCTAGATGAGTGCGTATACTACATCGAAACCCGGCCTTCTATCTCTGAGTGTCCTTGGTACACTGATATCATTAATTATATCATGGACCATACATACCCAGAAGGAGCTACACCGCAACAAAGAAGGTGGTTACGTATTATCATAGCCAAGTACGTCATTATAGAGCAAGTGCTCTATCGAAAAGCGTTCGATGGAATGCTCCTAAGATGTGTCGACACAGAAGAATCCAAGAAGATTCTCTATGAATCCCACAGTGGAATATGTGGAGGCCACTTCGGTGGCCATGCCACCACTCGAAAAATACATCGAATGGGCTATTTCTGGCCCACTCTAGAACACAATGCAGTAGAGTTTGTATGCAGGTGTCATAAGTGCCAAGAATTCTCCCATGAGATCCACATGCCGACACAACCTCTGCAACCAATCGCTACTCCATTGTCCTTTTCTACATGGGGTCTAGACTTAATAGGGAAATTCTCTCCCTCATCCACAGACGACCATAATTTTATAATCACGGCCACTGAATATTTTACCAAATGGGTAGAGGCTATGCCTCTTACTACTGTACCAGGTTCTGTAATCGCCAAGTTCATTTTGAACCAAATCATTTGCAGATAAGGTATCCCAAAAATCATTATCTCCGATAATGGAACTTCTTTTAAAAATGAAGAGGTTTGCGAGCTATGCGATAAATTTAAGATAAGCCATCATATTGCTTCCTTATATTACCCTCAAGCCAATGGACAGGCTGAAGCGACGAACAAGACACTAAAAGCCATTCTCCTTAAAAGCATGAAAGAAAACAAATGAGATTGGCATTTGAAGTTGTATCCGGCCTTGTGGGCCCACCGAACCTCGATAAAAACACCAACGGGAGCAACTCCTTTCTCACTAGTGTTCGGTGTAGATGCAGTCCTCCCACTCGAGGTTGAAATACCCAGTCTCCGCATTTCATTACAAGGATTACGGATGAAGACGCTTACGAGAGAAGCACGTCTTTGTCAACTAGAAAGCCTAGATGAAACTAGGTTAGATGCTAAATAGCGACATAGAATCTATGCTGACCGGATGTGCGGTATTACAACAAGAAGGTCTATGAACGTGACATATACAAAGGGGATCTAGTTCTAAGACTAGACAACTGAATCGACAAGAAGACCGGCGAAGGAAGGAAATTCCGGCCCAAATGGTTGGGCCCATACCGAGTCATGAAGGACTATGGAAATGGTGCATACCTCTTATGTACGCTAGAAGGTGAGGAATTTGGCGAAACAGTCAATTCCCTTCACCTCAAGTGGTTCTACGCATAGCAGCATAGCACTACTTATATATATTTACATTGCATCTTCATATAGATTAAGATCATTTTGTCCACCTGTTTCTTACATAAATGGTGATCAAGGAATCTATTCTCAAAGCAATTCATAGCAAACTCATGATGTTGTTGGCATAAACTCTTTAATCATACCTCTCCATTTTCATGATATCATCAAATTATCTCAGAATCTTCTATCAAATAAAATCAGAAATGACAAAGTCTTAACGGTAACCATACCAAGATCTGCAAGTTTATTCTCGCTTTGATTTCTTCTTAGGGCAGGTGTCTTACCTATGGTCTATTCTAGAAGCTTCATGGTGTCACATCTATCCCATATGTATATCTCTTTGGAAATAAACGCATACTGACATTTTACTCAAATAAACAAGTCAAAAAGTGATTAAACAGAAAATTTTAATTTTACACATTTCCTTGCCCCACCAACCTTCGGTGATGAGCTTGCGTCTCTTACTAGTGATGTAGGGTTGGGAAGGGATGGAAATGCCCTTACTCGCCTATACCTTGCCCACGGTGATAAACCCACGCTTCTTACTAGTAGCATGGGGCAAAGTGTAGGGGGTCCTCTTGACAAATTAATGCAAATGATCATACAAAAACAATTCAAAACTTTGAAACTTTGAGTCAAAAACAAATGAATTAGATGTTCAAAATTCCAAGAGAGTTAAAATCCTAAAAAAACTAGATTTTGTCTACTATGTGGCCATCTACGGATCTAAGTCTAGATAAACCGTAAAGTAAGTTGCATTCTAAACTATGAAGTCACTCGGGTAGAGTAAGCTTGTAGCTTCCAATTTGGTTCCACTAAAGCTTTGTCTGTCTTTCATCACTATCATTTCAGCTACACCTCATAACTTGTGCCCTTTCTAGCTCTCGGTGATGAGCCCTCGCATCTTACTAGTTGCGTGGAGTTAGGGACAGGGGGCAAGTTAATCTATTTATCATATTAGTTATATTCATCACTTTGCAAAACAAACATGAGATATCAAAAATTGCTTACGGAAGCTAAGATTCAAAATCACATTATATCTACATATATCAGCATCATGAAATACACAAAAGGAAACAAACATTTGCATCATTTGTTCTCCATTGCATACATTCTAAAAAGCATATAAACATACATCGTAGTATACATAGGAAGCTGGAAATAGAAAGGAAACCATGAGTGCCAAGATTTTGATCCAAAATGAATGCATATATATAAATGATCAACGTTTATATACAATGCCATCATGCACTAAGCATGGTCAAAATGCTCAAAGAGCCCGTGATATACAAAGGAATATATAGTACAAAATCTACGAGAGCCAAGTGGCCTCTCAATCCCTACGCGACCCCTCTAAAGGTGCATGCCCACACCTAGGACTCATTTCTGCGCCGCGCTCACGGATGTATGGAGGGCTCGGGATCACGAGGAGCAGCCACCGTCTCACCGCGCGAGAATGGCTCCTCATAAGACGCTCAGCCGTCCTATAGCCCGCTAGCTCGGTGCGAAGGGTCGATACCATCCTGGCCACATGCCAGACTAGAGAAAAAACATCGGTATGCCTACCGGCTGCTAAAGGCTCCCAACATCTATGGATAGCTCTGCATGCATCCTATCCATGGGGATCATCAGGGAATCGGTACATACCCTGCGGATCAAATCCCGCCACTCATCAACAGTCTCTGCAAACAAAGGAGAAAATGAATTAGAAACTAAGAAAGAGGCTAAAAGATACAAAATAGCAACTAAGGAGAGCCTACAAATAAACATTAAAAGGGAGAAAGGGTAACTTACTCGATCCCTAGGCCTCCAGGATGGGTCGCTGGGGCCGGCACCTACCGTGGATGCCGCTGCCGACTGAGGGGCTGCTCCTGTGGCAGGAGCAACGTGTCACCCTGCAACGGACTCATCCTCTCCACCATGGCCTTGGGAGAGGGGCTCCTCTGAAACTAGAGTATCCCTCTCTGTGCTCTGCTCAGCCCTCTCTACCTGCATAATGTCCTGAGTGTCATGCCACTTAGGATCGCTGTCCTTGGTCTCCTCCTCTGTCCCTCCCTCTGTGAACTCCTCAGACTCAGAGTCAATATCAATAGGGTCATCACTGCTATGAGCAGGACCCGCAGCAATCTGAAGCAAAGGTGCCCGAGGCACACCGGCTCTCCCTCTAGCACGAACTATTCTCCTGGCTGTAATAGGAATGCTAGGAGTAATCACTGTCCAACCTCGGCCTCTAGGACCCCCTCTGGCCTCGCGAACTGATCATGTAAAGCCGGCGCCATTGGGGAAGCATACCTGTGTATAGTAGGCCAAATCGCTGAAAGACTTCGGCCAAAGGGGTGCACCTCCACTCGTCCCACTCTATCAATGAGCTGCCCTGTGGTGGAGCAGGAGATCAAAGTAAGAGTCTCCTCGCCCCATATGCCCGCCATGGTCTGATATGGTGTCGCCTCCATGTCGGCAGTAGTCAGGGAGGCAACTGGCTGATGAGGTGCTCTAAGCACCGACATGTCTGTCCATCTGGCTGCCCTAACAGCTCCAGGATCTGCCACCTCCACACCCCTGCCATAAGGGATGAAATGCTCATAAACCCAACTCATGACTAGAGTCGGGTGGCTCAATGACTGTCCCTGTAAACAGACCACCCTGTATAGATCATGGTAGGTGGTCCCAAGAATGTCTACTCCCCAAGCGTATATCTGGCCGTGCCCCTCTATCTATGTAATAATGGGGGCCCAGCAGTATAACAATGTGTCCCCTCCCTTGTCCCCGATCAATCTCGAGGCAAGGATCCCCATGATGGCCTGTCGAAATATGGGGATGGGAAAAGAAGGAATGGATCGAACTCTCACCCCCTTCTTCGACCCCGTGGAGATGGCTACATCTCCCATGTAAGTCACCCACTATGCAATCTGTGCCCGTGAGCCTCTTTGTCTCCAGGTGAGTCACCTCCCAATGATCGGGACCCCCAGAATGTGGTAGATGTCCTCCAATGTAATGGTCCACTCACCACGGACCCTAAAGCATCGAAGGTGTTCCGATCTGCAACCCAATAAGAAAATAAGTCACAAAGGATGTGACTAGATGGTGCAACATGGGGCACGTGCGATATGCGCAGATATACCGGCCTCTGCTCAAGTGTGTCCTCCTCGTCTGTGAGAGGGCATCTAATACCCACAGGAGCCAATCACACTCCCTCTCTCTCTTCTGCATCGGATGTACTCCTCTCTCGCTTGCATACACCCAAAAACACACAAAACAGAGCAAGTTAGTATCTGAACAATACTGAGAAAGTCATAAAAACACGTAGAAATGCTAAAAATACAAACACAATCTCAAAAACAAGTTCTTTTTGCATTTTGTGCAAAACCGCCGCCTTGAGCAGGGAGGCGGTTTTGTAACCACCGCCTTAAAGGTGGCGGTCATGTAACCGCCACCCTGGCCAGGGCGGCGGTCGTGGTCCGAAAACCCACGTGGGTTTTTAACCTAAAAAGGCCTAAAAAGTGCAAAAATGGCCATTTAACTTAAAAATAGAACCTACCCAGTAGGCGCCCCCCCTAGGTGGACTCGATAACACCGTCATTTTCAAAAATACCCCCATTGCAAAGAATTTAGCATTTCAAATTTAAGGGGGTAAAGACAATAAACTGAAGAAAACTAACCTATGATCACTGAGGTCGATGTTCCGCACATGGAGGCATGATCACGATCTCGCTGTGAACGTTTCGACTCTACTCACGCAAGAAACCGTCACCGTGGGTCCTAGAGCTCAAAATCAATCAAATCGACTCGCGCAAATGAATAGGAAAACGGGCCCACTTTCATATATATAGCACTTTGTTTCATTTTAAAATGACTTTTTCACAGGTTTGGAGCGCTGATGGAGGTAAGTTCCTATCTTCGCACAAATGGTATGTTCTCATTCCCTGTTATTCTTAGTGTTTATTTTTCAAACTATTGTATCTATCTGCACTTGAGTTCTCTTTTCATTTTGCAGGTAGCGGGAATATTGGATGGTGTCATTTCAACACACGGACGTGTCAGGTATAACTTCTAACTTCCCATTTCGGGACTGCCATACTCGGACCCACCGTTTCACGCCTCTTCATGGCTAAAACACTTCTCAGAAGGGCAATATGTACGTACCCAAAATTGTAAGGCTTATCTTGCTAGGAATAGTGTAACAAGTGCCCCAATGATGATACAGTCTCTCTGCAGGTGTTCGGGATCCGAAAAAAGCTCTCCAGTGTGCGTTAACATCCCGCATGCCCAGCTTAGCCCCGCGTCCTTTGTTTTCCTTTTTCCTCTCTTTTCTTGGCTTTTTGCTCTTGATGACAAACCGCCACCTGCGCATGGTGGCGGTCTTGTGGCCGTCACCCCGATCGGGGTGGCGGTCCTGCTTGCCACCACCGCTCGAGCGCGGCGGTCCTTTACGCGTTTTCCAGAAAAGTGTTTTAACGCGACTCACGTAAAAATCAATGTTTCACCAGACTTTCCTTGCCGACTTAGGCTTACATTTATGTTTTTGGTCCCTGGAATAGTGTTTGGCCATTGTTTATTGTTTTAGAGTTCGATTTGGTTTTGATCTTTGGGTGAATGATAAGTTATAAATAAATGGTTTGTGCACAAGCAAATGGTCTGCCCCTCATTCACTTTCATGCTCTCATTTTCATAGTTCAGTCTTTTATTCTATTTAGAAGCCATAGTTTTAATTCCTTGCATGCTTAGTTAGCATTGTTCAGCTGTCGATAAGCCACATACCCATCTTGTGCAGGAAGTACTGTTATTTCACCCAATCCATTGGAGTAGAATAGCTTCGGAAGCCATTAAAGTTGCAGGTTTTTCTCTTCAAACAGGATAGTTTCAGGTTCTGGACGCTTTATGTTGCATGACTCACAGTAAATCCCACTAGGAATTGCATAAGCCAAGCTTTGTACTCTTGCGCTATCCCTCTCCTACTCGCATTATATTCGATGCGCATTCAGCCGCCTTTGTCCCAATATCTACTTGTTGATGCTAGCATTACACACTTTTCTGGATTCACGTGAATACGAAAGAATGAGGAGATCACACTAAGGGGACAAGATCACACACACCATCGGATTCACCACTATTCTATGGAATCCAGGTTCTAGCTTTCAAAGTTCTAGTTAGAATCATATCAAATAGAGTAGATAATTACTTCATTTCAGTAAATTCTATTCTCGATATTGCGGGGAAGTCAGGGGATTGATAGTTTCGAGAAACTATGATTCACTCCTCACTTCTGAGGTAGGATCAAGAATCTTGCAGATAGATTAGATGAGTGATTTTATTTGTTCAGAATAAATCTACAAATTACACAGGCAAATAACTACACTCGGTTATTTTGTTTGTTTTAAATTGTTATTTAGTTGTTATTTCTAGATACGTTTAAATAGCTACTTTTCTTAAATTCTTAGAAAGTCTCATAGAGAAATAGAAGTTATATATGTTTTAGATTTATTCCACGTAGTTTAAATTTACTTTGTTACAGTTAGATTTACATTTTGTTTTGTATGACAATCACGGGACCTCGGGAGCCCAGGGAATACGTATTTGAGCCAATCGTGCCTCAACCCAACCTCGTCACAACAATAGTTGACATAGACCAGAACCTTAGAATACAAGTCTTCCAAACAATAACAGATTTACAACTGATCAGCTCTCAGTTGAGAGGATTAAATATAGAAGACAACCAAGCACACACGTTTTGGTCAAATCAACCGAACTACAGATTACCCTAGGCAAACATTCACATGACTATAGCTTTGTTTTTGCAGTTTGAAAACTTTGGTCTATGTTTTTGCATGCAAATTGTGTACGATTTAAACAACCACGTATCCTTATGGTACTCAATTTTGTAAGAAATTAATAGCCCTAGTAAGTCTTTACCTCTATGATTAGTGATTAGTAGTACACTCTTGTTTTTTTTATGAGATACATGATGTCATAGTGAGGAGTATAAACATCAATTTAGAAAATGATGAACCTAATGATATTCAAAAAATAGTCAACAAAAACATGTTACCCGATGATATTGTGCTTCAGTTACCTTCCATTTTTCTACCTCGAGACCAATTTTCACTTCAAACCGATGCGAAGGATATGACCCAGTGAGGCATCGACCTTTAACCACTTGGAATGCAAGAAGATATGAATCAAATAACTCTTATTTGATCACCCTCCCCTTCTACCTAGATCTTTTATCAATATTGGTGTTTTAACTAAGGAGGACGTGCCCAATCTTAAAGGAAAAGGTATTATCTTTGAAGAATTTTATATTGTTTCACAAGATGAGTCTAAGAACCTTTCGGTATTGCACTACCAACATGCCTTGGCCCAAATACGGTCTTCTCAAATCAAATCTAATACCATCGATGCATCTTATGATTCCCCTATCTATGATACTAGCAAAAATAAGGATGAAGAAGAGATACTTCCTTACATTCCTTCCGCTAATATACCACATAATACTCCTTAATTCATCGAGAAAATCTCTTAAAATTCTTCACATCACACTCCCATAACAACTCCACCACTTGTATTGGAATCTAAACTAACCTCTTCACTCAACACTCATCCCAAAGTGCTCTTAGCATGACCGTTTTGATGTTGCACTCAAAGAGGTCACCTTAGATTGTAGTGTATTAGATGTATGATAAACCAACACTAGGCAACACAAAGATGATAGGTGATACACAGTGGGGATATTGACGTAGAATACCATGGGCCTCTCCTACCTTAGACAATGATGAGGCTATTCTAGAACTCCTATATGCTCTGAGAAGATAAACTCCTTGACATCATCATAAGTTGGGAAAATTCTCTAAGAGTCATATGTGCTTTGACGTATGTATTGCTACTATCAATCCTAGCTAGGATGAAGTAGCCAAACTACTTAAATCCCCATATAATTTCTAAGATGACAATGCTATGTTGGCGAATTGAACATTAGTGTATAGCTTGATGAAGATCTCATGCATGTGGTCATGCTTTGTGATTTCTTTCCTCAATTACGTGAGCATTATTGTACAAGTTTCTCACTACATGTTTCAGATTAGTGAAATTGCAACAAGAGAAAAAGAAATTCCAAGTATGAGAGGGTTTCTATTGATGGGATGATGATATGTACAGTGTAAATGAAAGATCTTGTCCTCGTAACGAGCTAGATGACCTACGAATCAAGGGAAATCAATAAGAAAAATGGATTAGTAGATAGATGGGTGGGTTGCCTGACAAGACTAGTCATGAGAAGTGAAAAATTCATAGGATGGATGTCAACCCACATTTTTGATAAAGACAAGATAACGTAATGATTAATAAACTGTATGTAGTACAATTTGAGATAAAACAAAAACTTGAAATGTAATAAAGATGATAAAATGTAGATTTGATCTAAGCAAATCAAATCAAACTTGTGCGAGTTGAAACTAAACTCGAGACTACAAGGCCCGATCGACGATGACTAGAGAAGATTAAGTGGAATAGTGAAATAAATGCATATCACGAAGAACTTGTAGGTAGATTTGTAGTTGTTGATAAACCGAGATGAAAAATAAAAAAGCTGCAAGAGATCTAGAAGTAGATTTAACAAAAAGGATGCAATAAAATTAAGGTGAATGTAATGAAGACTAGTCTCAGTCGATGGTGACTGCAGTTGATAGATAAGATATGAGGTGACAGAAGGGAAGAACAATGAGATCTAGGGGTTTGAGTGATTGTAAGATCAAAGAGGTGATAATCGGGGATTTGAATGACAATGAAACCAAAAAAATGAGACCTAGTTTGTTGGAGACCGGAAGTTGGGTCGACAATGACTATAGATGAGCTAGGGTTTGATGGAAAAGGACCGAAAAGAACAAATATTTGTAGATGGAAAATTAGGATATCGAGGAAAGAAACATGGATCCCGGATGATTACTAAACCTATAAAAGATCGATGAGGAATATGATGATTAACCTATAATAATAGATCCAAGCATGTAAGAGAGAAAAAATTCTCCAAATATCCCAAAGTGAAGCACAAGATCTCCAAGATGATGATGGAAGGCTGCAGAGAGATCACCAAATAAATGCAAGATCAAAAACTTGAAATCTCCAAAATTACATCATGAGAAAAGGAGGGGAAAGGGTGGATTTATAGGGTCGAAGGTGACCCAGATGGGTCGCCGCCGATTGCAAGGATCCGTTTATTTAGGTGATGGAAAGGTGATGAGTTTGATGCGGTGAGCCCTTATGAGGTGGGATTAGGGTTTTGAAGGGTGAGGATGAGTTAGGGTTTCTTAGGATGAATAAATGGGTAGGTGGAAGGTGAAAAATATTAAATAAAGGAAAAGGGGAGGTGAATTTATTAAATGAGGGCCTAGGAAGGAGAAAATGGAGGATTTAGGGAGAATAAATGAATTAAATGGGGATTTAGAATTAATTAAATATGATTAAGATGTGTAATAAATATAACTAGGATAAATTAAATTTAGGAGGGAAGGGGAATTTGAATGGGAAGATACGTATGAATGTAGAAAATATGATAGAGAGTGAACATGGGGTGAGGGGTAGCGATAAAAAAATTGGTGTCTAATTTTTCCCCCTTTTGTTGAGTGGTTTGCATTGGAAAATACATGGTGGAGGTGGTGCGGTTTCCATGAGTCATGCGAGAAGTTTAGTGTAGTGTATATTGTGCTTGGAGATCCTATTAGATATAGATGAGAGGAGGAAAAGACGGACTTGCCCAATCCGTGATGGTTGATCCACTAGAGTATGTAGGAGCTCTATGGGATGAGGATGATGATGTTGGAGTTGGAGTTATATTTGTAAAGTGGATGATAGTAGCATGGGTGATCGAGGCAACAAAGGATAGGGTCAAGGTAGGATTGGATGAGGATGAGAAGGAGGTGCGAGGTGGAGAGGAGGATGCAAAACCTGGAGATGATGAGGGTGGAGATGGAGGGGCGGTAGTGGAGATGGCCTCGATTATGTGCAAAGCATGACACATCCTGATAGGAGAGGGACATGGCACTCCAAGAGAGAGAGGTGGTGCGTCATGAGGCTATAACATTGCAAGCTAGGAGATAGACATGGGCATACAACAATGGGAAAAATATAGGAGGCATAGGAGGCCTTCGGGTGCGATTTGGAGACCTTGGTCATATATTAGTAGCAAAGTCAAAGAGTTGTGTGTATACGACATCACGGGAGCTTTCTAGATGGCCCCGTGTAATGTTCCTTTGGGTAGTACAAAGCATTAACAAAGGAGGCTTGCCACCATGAGTGCATAGTGACATCTAGGCTGCCATGGGTGCATAGATACATAGCATATCTAGTGGAGAAATGGGAAGTAGAGGGCACAACATGACTGGTGCCATATGTGAATACAACTAGCGTGGCCCAACCAAGATGAGGTCCGGGGTTGACGGATAATATGAGGTCCCTAGAGATGTATAGGCACCTACCCTGGGGGAAAATATTTGAGGTTATCGGATGTACAGTTTAGAGATTTTGATGATGTATTAACTTTGAGATAGGACCCTTAGTGTCCTTTCATGGATGTATAGATGTATTTGGATGATGACACACACACACACACACATGATTTTTTTGTCATGATTTATCATGTGTCATGTGTATTGATTTATGGCTTGGATGATACGTTTAGATTTAGATGTTGTGTGGATTCTATTTAACGCAATGTACATGTTATATGATGATTATTATGTAAATATTCAATCCTTCCACAAATATTCTTAGATCAAAATCCCAAAACAATACTTTGCGATTAAGAACCTCAATGTTCCTAGGTTAAAATGGCTCCTTTAAGAGTTAAATTTGTCCTTAAATAGATATTTGCACCTTGATCCTTCTTGATATCTATTATAATTCCATATCCAAGTCTAATCCAAACTCCAAGTTTCTTTACTTGGAGCAAATTATCAAATTACCTTCAATTTTTCCAAAACTATCTTAAGGAGTCTCTTCCAAAGTCCTACTACCTTAGATGGTTCTCACTCTAACTCTTGACTCCTAACTCATTCCATTAACTAAACCTCATTTTGAACACCCATTTCCATTTTCTCCTTGTGATAAAAATCTCAATATGTTATCTTTTGTAAAATCTCTCTCAAATGCAATGAATTCACATTCCAATTAGGTCTCTGTTAATTCTCATTGTTAGTCAGTAATTGTGTTTTTCAACCTTATCAACCCTTATAACCTTTTTCATCAACTCCTCATATAACTTAGATGACATGTTTGAAATTCCCAGTCCTACTTCCAAGATTTAATGCCATGCATTCCAAGTCTACTATCACAAACTTCAAGTTATTTTTTGGTAATGTGTTTATACATTGTCAGTCTAACTCTCCCAAAAATCAATTTCAAAGCTAAACATAAGGTCTCTCCCTCACCCTTTTAACTCCTAAAGCTATGTTAATTATTTCAAGGCTTCATAATTAAACAAAAGGGAACTTCCTTTGTAATGGCAACCTCTTCTCAAAACATCCACGTCTCGAGACAAAGAAATGGAAAGAAGTTCTCAATTGACACAACATGAAACAATATAAATCCTTGAAAATCCTTTGCATGACATCAATAGGATGTTTTCTTCCAAATTATAGTCAATTTCACTAGTTATTCTTCTATTTATGCAAGATTCTCTTTTGAAATCCTAATTTCAGGATTTAACAACCTATACAAGCCCGAGACTAAAATTTTTATTGAAGAAACAATTTATAATGATTTTCAAAGACTCTCTTTCCTTCTAGAGGTCTGTATCAACAATATTAAAGGATTAAAACTACCATTGATTCTCTTTACCCCAAATTTTTTCATATTCATTCTCCATCCACTTGCTCTGTTTCATGAAACAAGGTATATTCATAGTTTAAGGATTTCCACATAATATCATCCACATATCCTACATGCAAAGACTCATGAAAGTCCTAGTATTATCAATCACATTGTCCTCAAAATTATTTCTTCCTTCCTTGAAAAAAAAATTACCATCCAAAACATTATTTTTGTAAGAACATGACTTTATTACATAGTTGCTTCCCTAACTCCTCACTATGACATCATGTATCTCATAAAAAAACAAGAGTGTACTACTAATCACTAATCATAGAGGTAAAGACTTACTAGGGCTATTAATTTCTTACAAAATTGAGTACCATAAGGATACGTGGTTGTTTAAATCGTACACAATTTGCATGCAAAAACATAGACCAAAGTTGTCAAACTGCAAAAACAAAGCTATATTGCCAAATCACTTGGAGTTCCAATTTCCATCAACCTTGACCATTCGAATGATGCCAAGACCAGTTACAAAAATTGATGTTTATACTCCTTCAGGACGCTTACTACTCAAATTATGACCTCTCAACTTCATTTAGTCTTAAGAATAACATTTAGGACAACACCATGACTAACTATGACTCCAAGAGTTATACTTATTTAACACACTCACTATGACCCTTAGACCCCACTAGAAAACCCCTAACATACCTATAAAACACCTTACAACCACGGCTTATGCTCAAAATAGCCTTTAAAATTCAAATTCACAGTTTTGGAGGGAAAGTGTGAAATTTGAACTTGTAAAGGGCTTCACACATACAAACCACTCTATATGACTCCCTAGGACCTCATAAACCTACAAATAAGTTTTCAAACCAAAATAGATGCTAACTGACCCTATTTACATATTAGGGAGGATGCTCATGCATCGCTTTTGATGGTGTTGTAATATAATGTGGATGTGATGTGATGTTTTATGATAGATATAAAGATGATAAATAAATGTGATTGGAAATGGATAAATAGTTGTTGGACATGGTTATGACATAGATAAATGGATACAAATTATGTGATGGTTTTAGAAACATGTTAGATATAAACAATAGATGTTAATTGGAAATTTACAATGGATTTAGAAGTATATACATAATTATGGATGAGATGGTCTTAGAGAAATAGATAAATTGGATGTGAGAGAAAAGGATTCGACTTCGATAGAAGGAGACCCAAAAAGAGAGGAAAAAAATTCATCGTAGTAAGGAGCGCATGAATAAACTATGCTTCGAACCAGATTAGAGGTAAACAAGAAAATGATCTAATGAAGGAAATGCACTTATAGCCAATAACAATCCTAGGTATCACGAGGAAACTGTGAAAGGTGGAATTATAGACCTAATGTTGACATGACATAAGGGGTTTAGATGTAACTTGCATGCGGGAAAATAGATTATCCTATGTGGGTGTTCCTAGGTCTATGCTCCAACTCTAAAGCGGTATGGTGTAAAGTGATCAATGTAGGAAGTTTACCTAGATGAGAAAGCTAATAGATGTGGGAAGCTTTCTTAGGATGCTTGATTTTGAACTTTATAGAAGGTTGATCAATGCGAGAAGCCTTTGTTTCCATGGATATGATATGGTAGCCATCCTCCAAGGGAGTGGTCTACATTTTTATTTTTCCTTTTGGATTTTGCTTTTATAAATGACAGGATAAGATATGTATGATAGATGTCCTTTGAGGGATTAGTCTATATTTTTTACATTTTTGCTCTATGAATAGTTGTCCTTTAAGGGAGAAGTCCATTTTCTTTAGAGTAAGATAGCTTTTAAGATGATCATCTAGAAATTATGAATTCTTATGGAAGATTTGAGGATAGCTAGGTAGACCAAGCGGGGGATGAAGGATGTAAAAGTAACACCTATGGCCCTTAGCGTGGTTTTGATAGGTAAATAAGAAGGAAGTGGATGTAATGATCATGGGGTTACCACCTAAATGGAGGAACTTTTCCTTAAGAGATATGCTATGAGAAGATCCATGGTTCCCATATCCAAGGCCATATATAGGAAAGTGACGGTAGACCACATAATTCCAAATCATTGCGATGAAAGATGGAAGAGGCTAATGATGGATGTATGACCACTGGATGACTAAGTTATCATTGGTAGGTATGTTAATAATAAAAAGGCTGTAATTAAAAGGTTACATTTCTAGTTTAACATTAAGAGAGGCCAAAAATAGGCTCAAGATTTGTACTTATGCGTGATAATATAAGGTCTAATCCAATTGGAAGAAAAATTTCCACGTTGAATCCTTTCTAGAGTAGTGACATTCTTATTTTCTTTAAGGACAAGGTCACCAATGTTAAATTCGTGTTCCTTGAGGTTTTTGTTATAAACATGCTTGATACGCTCTTGATAGACATGATGATGTTCAAGAGTGAGAAGGTGACATTCGTCTAATAATTCAAGCTTTGCTAGATGTTCTTGATGATAATCTTAATCGACACAAATTCATGAAGAGAAACGTGTAAAGACAAGATTTGAACTTCTAGAGGAAGGATGGCCTTAGAGCTGTAGATGAGAGAGAAATGAGTAGCGCCTATAGAGGTGTAAATTCTAGTCCGATAAGCCTAAAGAGAGAAGGGGATATGAAGATTGCAATTATGACCTGATTTATCAATAGTCTTAGCAAGGATATTGTGAAGAGTATTTTTAGTGGCTTCAACTTGGCCATTAGCTTGAGGATAGTATGAATAAGAGAAGCTAGGATTGATATTAAAATATTCACAAAGCTTCTTGAGGTCTTTTTAAGGACTTTCTTGTCTATGATGATATTGTGAGGGACGTTGAAATGACAAATGATGTGCCGATAGAAAAAATTAACAATTTTATTAGCTTTAGTTGATACGATTGGGATTGTTTCTACCCATTTGGTGAAATACTTAGTAGAAATGATGATATAATGATGGAACTTAGAAGAGCATGGATTGATTATGCCAATGAGGTTGAATCCTCATGACAAGAAAGTAAAAATTCCTAAGATGGTGTAGGGATTGACTAGAAATGTAGATCAAATTAGACTGTTGTTGGCATTTGAAGCATTTATTAACGTACTCACAGTAGTCTTAATTGAGTGAGGGTCAATAATAACACATGTGAAATATGTGATTTGAGATGACCAAACCACTAAAACGACCACCACAAATACCATTGCGGACTTCTTAGATAGCTCAAGTGGATTCATGAGACATAAGGAAATGAAGCAATATGCCATCAAAGCCACATTTGTAGAGGATGCCATCAAGGATAATATAGCGGTCAACACATAGAAGAAAGGACCTCCTACCATTTTTGGATAATTCAGAAGGAATCTTGGATTGCAAATATAGTCAAATATTTGA
Organism: Taxus wallichiana var. yunnanensis; assembly: GCA_018340775.1. NCBI lineage: Eukaryota > Viridiplantae > Streptophyta > Pinopsida > Cupressales > Taxaceae > Taxus > Taxus wallichiana. Next base: position 725,404,417 of record CM031235.1, read on the forward strand.
GAATACCAAAGATCATAAGGATTAGATTCAACAAGATTGACACCAGGGAGTTCACTAAGGTGAGATAGTTTTTCAATGTGTTGAACAGTGATGGAGAGCTTATATTATTTTATAGTCCAAGGGATAATAGATGCGAGGGAATCCATAGTTTCTGTAAAATGATTAGATGACCGAGGGATGGTTTGAAGGGTGTAGAAATAAGATGCTCCAAGAAGGAAATTGAAAATGTCCTTATACGTTTGAAGGATATCATTCTTACATTGGTATACACCTTTAAATTGATTAATGATGAGTTGAGAATCCCCATATATGTCAAGGATTTGGACATTGTATGATGGAAAAGTGACAAGTGAGCATGGGAATCTACAAGTGACTCTTCCTTGCACCCGACCTCTCGAGGTCATGCCGAGACAACCGGTGGGGATGGATTATATGTGGGGTGTAGGCAAGCTAGTTAGGTAATCTTATGTCTTCGACACGCACTAATGGAATCTGCAAATCTAAGGCAAAGAAGGCCCTCCTAACCTGAACTAGCATGATAGATCGGTCGGCGAGGATGACTGCTCGAAGGCTCCAATCAATATTGAGCTCTAGCATGATCCGATCTATAGGATTTGGAATACACGGAAGATAACCTGTGGGCGCTTCGTATATGTCTCCAGATAGGGTCATAAGATGGATGATGGATATGGTGGATTCTACGAGCGATTATCTGGTCTAGTCCAAAAATATTTGGCTTTGTTAGTTGTTATATCTAACAAGGATAACTATGCAATAATGGTTGGTGGAAGTGGAGTGGATCTAAATACTAATGTGCGTAAACCAACATCTACGTCTGATTGACCTGTGGACTCATTGGGTTGTGGGACCTGTGGATCACAACCATAGATTCGTGGTTGTTGTGGACCTCCAATGGTCATATGTAGAATCAATCCCTAATTCCTAATATCTAGTAGTCATATGCCCTTTCGGCCTCTATATTGAGAACTAACAGTTGTGTAATCTTCTTAGAGTACCTTACAGGTGTTCTAGCAACCTGAATTTGTAAGCTAGTGTCTATGTCAGTGAGAATGTCTCCTGCGTCTGGCTATGGGACCAAAGGATCACAACCGAACATTTGCTCTTTCTTAAGCCCTTCTACAGTCATGTGGATATTTATCTAGGGTAATCTGTAGTTTGGCTGGTTTGACCAAAATGTATGCGCTTTGTCGTCTTCTATGTTTAGTCCTCTTAGTTGTGCACTAATTTCTTGTAGGTCTATTGTTACTTGGAAGACCTGAATTCTGAGATTCTGGTCTATATCAGTTATTGCTGCAACAAGATTGGGCTGAGGCACTATTGGCTTGAACACGTATTCTCTGGGCTCCCTAGGTCCCGTGATTGTCATGCAAAAGGAAATGATATAATTCTAACTGAAGCAAAGTAAAACTATGTAAAGTATGTTTGCAGCATATATAACTTCTCTATTTTTGTGTGTTTTCGATGAACTATTTGAACGAAATTGAAAGAGAAACTATTTAAAATATCTAGAAATTGACAACTAAACTAATAACAAAATTAAAACAAACAAAGCAACCGAGTATAGCTACTTGCCTATGTAGTTGTGAATCTATTTTTAATAACTAGATAACTGATCTAATCTATTTGAAAGACCGTCGATCCTACCTCAGAAGTGAGGAATGAATCATAGTTTCTCAGAAACTATCAATCCCCACAGCTTCCCGACAATATCAAAAGTGAGATTAATTGAAATGAAATGATTAACTACTCTATTTGATATGCTTTAACTAGAACTTTGAAAGCTTGAACCTGGATTTTGCAGAACAGTGGCGAATCCGATGGTGTGTGGCTTTGTCCCCTCAGTGTGATCTCCTCGTTCCTTCGTGCTCACGTGAATCCAGAAAAGCATGTGATGTTAGCATCAACAAAATTTGGTATCGAAATAATGACGACTTAGGATGCGGAGATCAATACAATGCTGAGTAGGAGAGGGATAGCACAAGAGAATAAAGCTTGGCTTATTGTAAGGACCTCGAGAACCGAGGTCCAATTTTTTTCTAACTCCCATTATTCCCGTTATTAAATTGATATGTTGATTTCTCACATAATCAAATCATAAAATTATACAAACAAATCATATGTGCTAAACATATTGATAAAAATCAGCATTGAGTCCAAAGGACATTTCATTATTTTCGATATCTCAGTACAATCTTATAAGTTACATGCAATGGCAAAGAGCCTCATAAGCTTATATAATATACTGATTATTCCAATAGTACATCAAGTACAATTTATTCCATAACTGAAATATAAAAGTAACTAATCAAGATCTGAAATCAGCTTGAATCCCTTCAGATTCTTTCCTTTCCCTTATCTCCAGAATGGCCTGTATTTTCCACAAAGGGGTCAACTCAAACTGAACTGGCAAGGATTTCCATTTTCATATATGTAGTATTCTACAAATGAAAATGTATTCAAAATATACAGTCATGCATTAGCATACTATTTCATTCATTATTATAATAATGATTTCAAAAAGCATGTATACATGCACAAACTAACCAAGTTTAGAATATCTTTCAAGAGTGGTGTCTTTAACCATCTTACATGAAAAATGCATAAAACTTACCTCATGTAAGGTTGATTACATAATGCATTTCATAATATTATTTCATGCCAAATCAAATCAGCATACCAACTGTTTGAAGAAATGTCACATAAAGGCTCCATGTAAAAGGAGAAGGCATGATAAGCAATTATCAAAGCTTCAACAGAACTTCACTTTACAATTCTTATAATGAACTTTATGCCAAATCAGATCGAAACATAACATAATTTCCAAGAGGAACAAAAGATCTTTTATACCCAAGAATGCATGCCAACCATATGAAAAAATGTCATATAATGAACTTCACATATATTCCAAGGAATGCATACCAATTGTATGGCAAAATTTCATGTCATGAACTTCACTTCACAAGCTCATAATGAACAATATGCCAAATCAGATTTGTAGCATAATGCATTCTCAACCAAAGACAACAAATCCTTTTATACTCAAAGAATGCATGAGATCCGTATGACCAAATGTCATAATATAAACTTCTAATATAATCCAAGAATGCATTTCAGCAAAGCATGACAAAATGTCATAAAAGAATTTCACATAAATTCCAATGAATCCAATGCAATAGCATAATAAAATGCCATAAAATAACTTCACATAAATTCAAATGAATTTGTTCCAAAGATATAATAAAATGCCATAAAGATATTCACTTCAATTCCATCGAATTCATTTTAGCGACAAACACTACAAAAATAGAACAAAAATCAAAAGATTACATAAAAACTGTTTTAACGTAATGCCACAACACATGAATCTTTAAATATTCTAGCCAAATGATTGCACAATAATCATTTGACAAAATGCACGTATTAACGAAGAAACACCTTTGCAGAAATAAACAACAATCAAACGATTGCATATCAACTATTTGACATAATACCACAACACATGATTCTTTAAATATTCTATCCAAATGATTGTACACTAATCATTTGACAAAATGTAGCATATTAACAATAAACATCAGAGCAAATAAACAGCAATCAAAAGATTGCATATCAACTGTTTGACGTAATGCCACAACACATGATTCTTTAAATATTCTATCCAAATGATTGTACACTAATCATTTGACAAAATGTCATAGCAAAACATTCTTTCAAATGCTATGCAAATGATTGCACATTAACCATTTGACAAAATGTAGCGTACTAGCAACAAACACTGCAGTAAAGAAAACAACAATCTGACAGCAACCTGGAGCATAGAAATCACCCCAAAGCACTGTGTTTTGACAGCTAGTGTTACAACAAAATAACACATCAAATATTAACTACACATAGTAAGGAATTACCCAAAACTCGGCATTATAACAGCCAACGCTGCAGCAAGAAATGCAACAATAATTTAATATAAAAAAATAGCACTTCCAGCAGCTGTTACAACAACAATAAAACCATAAAGAAAGCAATGCTTTTAGCAGCTGTTACAGCAGCAATAACAAAACTTATAACAGCTGTAGCAGACCAATGAATCAACAAAAATGCAGCATTCCAACATTTAAAAATGCAGCCTAGAGACCAGTCCAAAACCCATAGCGAAAATGTCAAGGAATCTTCTCTCAACAACCAAATGAATAACCTCGTGGATTCTATTTATCAGTAAGGATTAAAAAAATGAAATCTCTGGCTCTCCTACATGAGAGATCTGGAATATAAAATTCCCATATTAAAATAAACATATTTTCCAAATACCCATACAGGATTAACTCGAAAATATTAATACCCACAATAGATAATCCAGATTTCTCATTACCCAGAAGAGGAATAAACTGAATATGCATTTACTTGTAAAATATTGCATAGATAAAAACAAGAAACCCTTGCTCGAAAGATTCGAGATGAAGAAGATCAAAACCCTTTGTGATTTCCTCTTTCCTTCTCTATTTTCTTCCTCCAGCCTTTTTAGCTCCACACCACACAAAATAAAACTCCAAAACCTTATTTATTTTTATAGAAAATTCCTCCCCAACATTGCTGCAATAAAGAATGGAAAGATCCCCAAAATACAGGCCCAAAATCAACTCCAGATGGCCGTAAAACTTCCATGAAATTCTCCAAAAAAATTTTGACATGGTCTCTCCTCTACTTCCTCCTCTCTTCACACCATGCTAAATGGTAAAAATCAAAACCTAACTCTCCTTTATTCCATGGATTCCAAAATCCATTTAAACATAATTAAACTTCAAAAATGCCTCCACTTAGCTTTTAGGCTAAGTTTAATTTTATTTATTTATTTTAAATGAAACTATGTGCCACATTCCAAAAGGAATAATTAACACATAAGTTAATGCCAAAATAACTCAAAATTAGAATTCCACAAAATATCATTCCAATTAAGCCTTATTAAAAATATTGAGTTCCAAAAGTCGGGATGTTACACTTATGCAATTCCTAGCGGGATTTATTTGAATCATACAACATAAAACGTCCGTAACACGAAACTATCCTGTTTGACAAACAAAACCTGTAACTTTAAGGGCTTCTGACTGAGAATGAAACTATTCTACTCCAATTGATTGTGTGAAACAGTGACAACATTAGCACAAGAAGATTATGTGGCTTCTAAACAGCAAAACAACACTAACTATGCATGCAACAAATAAAACTATGAATTCCTAAGCAAAACTGAAATACTAAGCTATGAAAAGAGAAAATGAGAGGAAAATTTGAGGGGCCATTTTCTTGAGCACAAGCCAGCTATTTATAGAATTCCCATTTACCCAAAGGTGAAAACCAAATTGAACTCTTTAACCATAAACAATGCAAAAACACTATTCCAGGGAACCAGAATCATAAATACAAGCAAAGGTGGTGAAAAAAGCTGGTAAACGTTGAAAATTTACACGAGTCACGTTAAAAGGAACATTCTGGAAAACACGTGAAGGACCGCTTCCACGAGCGGTGGCGATTTGTAATCAAGACCAAAATGCAAAGAAAATGAAGGGAGAAGAGGAAAACAAAGCACGTAGGGGCTAAGCGGGGCATGCGGGATGTTAACGCATACTTGGAGAGATTTTTCGGATCCCGAACACCTTGCGAGGAGACCTGTATCATCATTGGGGCATGTGTAACACTATTCCGGTGGTGCAGTACCCTACAATTTTGGGTACGTACATATTGCCCCCTCGGAGAAGTATTTTAGCCATGAATAGGCATAAAACGGTTGGTTTGAGTATGGTGGTCCCGAAATGGGAGGTTAAAAATCATACCTGACACGTCCATGTGTCAAAATGATGCCATCCAAAATTCTCGCTACCTACAAAATGAAAAGAGGACTCAAGTGTAGATAGATAAAATAGATCAAAAAATAAATACTAAAATAATATGAAATGAGGACGTACCATTTGTGCGGGGATAAGAACTTACCTCCATCAGTGCTCCAAATCTGCGGAAAGGGCATTCAAAACAAGTTAGGATGCTATATATGTAAAAATGGGCCCATTTTCCTATTCATTTGCGCGTGTTGATTTGATTGATTTTGAGCTCTGGGACCCACGGTGACGGTTTCTGATGAGAGTATAGTCAAAACGTTCGGGACGAGATTGTGATCATGCCTCTGTGAGCCGAACACCGACCTGCAAGATCACAGGTTAGTTTTTCTCGATTTACCTTTTATCCCCAAAATGTTAAAATGGTGAAATCTTTATCATGGGGGGATTATTTTTGAAAATGTTAGTTTTAATAGGGTCATTTAAGGGAGATGCCTAATGGGTAGGCTTTTTTTGGTCAAAAATAGTCATTTTTTATGTTTTAGGTGTCATTTAGGGCACGTGACTGTATGAAAATTCGGACACGACGCCGCCTTGATCGGGCGGCGATTCAAGACCTCCACCTTTAAGGTGGCGATTACAGAAACCGCCGCCCTTCTCGGGCGCAGTCCTTCACAGAATGCCTAAATAATACTTATTTGAATTCGTTTTTGCATTTCTAGCATTCTTACCTACTTTCATGATTTTTCCAATGTCATTTGAATACTAACTTACTCCTTTTGCGTGTTTTTGGGTGTATGCAGGTGAAGGAGGAGTATATCCGATGGAGCCAAGAGAGAGTGTGTGACTGGCTTCCAGCAATGTTGGATGCACTTTCTCAAGATGAGCAGGACACTCTTCAGAGGGCCAGTATATTGCGTATATCATGGGTCCCGCATGTTGCACCTTCTAGTCACATACTTTGTGACTTGTTTTCATATTGGGATGTTGATCGGAACACTTTCCGATTTCCAGGAGTTAGGGGTGAGTGGACCATTACTTTGGAGGATGTTTACCGCATCTTGGGGTCCCGATCATCGGGAGACGACTCACACTTGAGATAGCAGGGTCACGGGCTCAGATAGCACAGTGGGCTTCATACATGGGAGATGTAGTTATCTCCACTGGTTTGAAGAAGGGGGTGAGGGTCTGATCTATTCCTAGCCTACCTATCCCCTTGATTCGTCAGGCCATTATGGGGATCCTTGCCTCGAGATTGATCGGGGACAAGGGAGGAGACACTTTACTTTATTGCTGGTCCCCCATTATTGCACAGATTGAGGGACATGGCTGGATTTATGCCTAGGGAGCCGACATTCTTGGGACCACCTATCATGATCTATACCGGGTGGTTCATTTACAAGGACAGTCATTGAGCCATCCGACCCTGGTTATGAGCTGGGTCTATGAGCGTTTCATCCCTTATGGGAGAGGTGTAGAGGTGGCGATCCTGGAGCCGTGAGGGTAGCCAGATGGACAGATATGTCGGTGCTTAGAGCACCCCACCAGCCAGTCGCCTCCTTGACTACTGATGATATGGAGGCCACACCCTATCAGGCCATGGCAGGGTTATGGGGTGAGGAGGCCCTCACTTTGATCTCTTGCTCTACCACAGGGTAGCTTGTGGATAGGACGGGGAAGGTGGAGACACATCCTTTTACTCGAGTGCGTCAGTAGTTTGGGCTTCCTTACGTCGGTATGCTCCCCCCAGTGGTTCTAGTATTCAGATCAGTTCGGGAGGCTAGGGGAGGTCCTAGAGGCCGGGGTTAGACCATTGTTACTCCTGGTGTCCCTATTGCAACTAGGCGGGTAGTACGCGTTGGAGGTAGAGCCGGTGCTCCTCAAGCACCATTACTTCAAATTGCTACCGGTCCCGCCCATAGCAGCGACGACCCCTTTGATATAGACTCTGAGTCCGAGGAGTTCATAGGGGGAGAGACAGAGGAGGAGACCAAGGCTGAGGTCAGTGAGTCGAGTGGAGAGGAGGACAGTGATCTCGAGTGGCATGATACTTAGGATATCTTACAAGCGGAGAGGGCGGAGCAGAGTGCGGAGAGGGTGACTCTAGTTTCAGAGGATCCGCCTTCTCAGGACCTAGGAGGGGAGGGTGAGTCCATAGAAGGATGTTATGTCATCCTAGGAACATGAGGAGGACACTAGTCAGCGGCAGCATTTGTGGCAGGCGCTGATCCTAGGGATCCCTCTTGGAGGCCCTGGAGATCCGAGTGAGTTATCATCCTTCTCTTAATATTTGTTTTTAGCTATAATTTCTTAGTTGCTATCTCTACTCTTGTTCGTTTTGTTTTTATCTTTTGACTATTTCTAACTTGTTTTCTCCTTTGCTTGTAGAGACTACTGATGAGTGGCGAGACCTGATTCATCGGGTATGCATTGATACCTTGATGATCCCCATAGAGAGGACTCGCATGGAGCTATCCATGGATGCAGGGGAGCCTTCAGCAGCCGGTAGGCATACCGATGTTTTTTCCCCTGTCTGGCATGTGGCCAAGATGGTGTCCACCCTTCGTACCGAGTTGGCTGGGTATAGGACAATAGAGCACCTGATGAGGAGTCATTCTCATAGCGAGGTCGTAGCTGCTCCTTGGGACCATGAGCCCTCGGTGCACTCGAGCGCCGGCATATCCGGAGTCCTATACATGGTCGTGCACCTTCAGAGGGGTCTCATAGGGGTTGAGAGGCCACTTGGCTCTCGTAGATTGTTTATACGATTCATTTTGTATTTCCCGGGCTCATTGAGTGTTTTGACCATGCCTAGCGCATGATGGCATTGTATAGGAAAATCGATTATATATATATTCTTTTTGGATCAAACTCTTGGTATCTAGTTCTTTGTGATTCGTTTCCGCATGTAAATTATAATGTTGTTTTCATATGTTTTTCAAAATGTATGCAATGGAAAACAAATGATACGAATGATTTCTTTCTTTTTGTATTTCGTGATGCTGATATATGATAATGTAGACACAATGTGATCTTGAACTTTAGTTTCTATAAGCAATTTTTCGGTACTTCATCTTTGTTTTGGAAAAATGAGATGATAAACTGGTATGATGAGTAGATGAATTTGCCCCACTCCTAACTCCACACAACTGGTAAGATGCGAGGGCTCACCACTGAGAGCCAAAAAGCCACAAGCTATGAAATTTTTTGAATGGTAATGATGAGAGATAGACAAAGATTTGGTGGAACCAAATTAGGATGCTACAAACCTACTCTACTCAAGTGACTTCATAGTTTAGAATGTGACTTGCTTTGCGGTTTATCTAGACTTAGATTCGTAGATGGCCACATGGTAGACAAAATCTAGTTTTGGGGGTTTTGAGCTCTCTTGGAATTTTCAACATCTGATTCATTTGTTTTTGACTCAAGATTTCAGAGGTTTATTTGAACTATTTGCTTACGAACTTCAACGTTTATTGTCAAGAGGACCCCCCATACCTTGCCCCATGTTACTAGTAAGAAGTATGGGCTTATCACCATGGACAAGGCATAGGTGAGTAAGGGCATTCCCATCCTTTCCCAACCCTACATCACTAGTAAGAGATGCAAGCTCATCACCGAAGGTTGGTAGGGCAAGGCAATGTGTAAAATAAAATTTTCTATTTGATCTATATTTGACTTATTTATTTGAGCAAAATGTCAGTATGTTCTTATTTCCAAAGAGATATACACATGGGATAGATGTGACACTATGAAGCTTCTAGAATAGACCATAGGAAAGACACCTATCCTAGGAAGAAACCAAAAGTGAGAACAAGCATGCAGATCTTGGTATGGCTACCGTTAAGACTTTGTCATATCTAGCTTTATATGGATGAAATGATCTAGAAATAGGTGATGATGTTATGAAAATGAAGAGGTATGACTGGAATGAGTATGCTAATACCATCAGAAGTTTGTAATGAATTGCTTTGAGAATAAGCTCCTTGATCACAAAATTGTATGAAACAAGTGGAAAAAATGAACCTAACTACATGAAGATGCAATGTAGATATAATTATACAAGTAGTGCTAGTTGCTTATGCATAGAATCGTTTAAGGTGCAGGGAATTGATAGTTTCACCAAATTCCTCACCTTCCAGTGTACATAAGAGATATGCACCATTTCCATAGTCTTTTGTGACTCGGTATGGGCCCGACCATTTGGGCCGGAACTTCCTTCCTTCGCCGGTCTTTTTATTGATCCGGCTGTCTAGTCTTAGAACTAGATCTCCTTCATATACATCTCATTCATAGACCTTTTTATTATACTATCGGCACATCCGGTCAGCATAGACTCTATGTCATTGTTCAGCATCTAGCTTTGGCCTCATCTAGGCTTTCTAGTTGGGAGAGACGTGCTTCTCTATAAGCTTCTTCATCTAGAATCCCTTGTAGTGAGATGCGGAGACTGGGTATTTCAACCTCAAGTGGGAGAACTGCTTCTGCTCTGAATACCAATGAGAAAGGAGTTTCTCCTATTGGTGTTCTTATTGAGGTTTGGTGGGCCCACAAGGCTGGATATAACTTTAAATGCCAATCTCATTTGTTTTCTTTTACCATTTTGAGGAGAATAGCTTTCAATGTTTTGTTTGTTGCTTCAGCCTGTCCATTGGCTTAAGGGTAATACAGGGAAGCTGTATGATGGTTTATTTTAAATTTATTGCATAGCTCACGGACTTTGTCATTCTTAAAGGAAGTACCATTATCTGAGATGATGATTTGTGGGATGCCGTACCTACAAATGATCTGGTTCAAAATGAACTTGGCAATCACGGAACCTGGTATAGTGGTGAGAGGCATAGCCTCTACCCATTTGGTGAAATACTCGGTGGCCATGATTATGAAGTTATGGCCATCTATTGACAAGGGAGAGAATTTCCCTATCAAATCCAGGCCCCATGTAGAAAAGGGCCATGGAGTAGCGATTGGTTGTAGAGCTTGTGCCGGCATGTGAATCTCGTGGGAAAATTCTTGGCATTTATGACACTTGCATACAAACTCTACTATGTCGTGTTCTAGAGTGGGCCAAAAATAGCCCATCGATGTATTTTGTGAGCGGTGGCGTGACCACCAAAGTGGCTGCCACATATGCCACTGTGAGATTCGTGGAGAATCTTCTTGGATTCTTCTGTGTCAACACACCTTAGAAGCATTCCATCAAAAGCCTTATGATAGAGCACTTGCTCTATAATAACGTATTTAGCTATGATAATACGTAACCACCTTCTTTGTTGTGGTGTAGCACCTTCTAGATATGTATGGTCTATGATATAATTAATAATATCAGCATACCAAGGACATTCCGAGATTGGAGGTCTGGTTTTGATGTAATATATACATTCATCGGGAAAATCTAGATCTACTAGATCGCCTCCGTCTAACGGGTTATCAACTAACCAATCTGCAATGATTTGTCCCTTAACGGACTTTTGGTTTACAAAAGTTAATTTGAATTCACCCATTAAGGTTATAAAGCATCCAACCTTTTTAGACAAGGACCCTTGCGTGAGGAAAGTTTGTAAATGGTCTATTTTTACAATGACCCTTGTTTCTTGATTTAGCATGTAATGTCTTAGGCATTTGGTTGCAAATGACTATGGTGAGGCATTCTCATTCTTCTTGCGTATAACATGTTTCATAATCGAGCAATGTTCAACTAATGAAATAGATCACGCGTTCTCTTTTGTCATCGTCTTCTTGAGCCAACATGCTAGGCTAGCGAGACATTAGTAGCTCGCAAATATAAGATTAAAGGGCGGTCTGGCTTAGGAGGCATTAGCATAGGTGGTGACAACAAGAAACGCTTAACTACTTCGAAAGCCTCATTGCAGTCTTCGGTCTAATCGATACTATAATATTTCTTGAGTAGATTATTGATTGGATGAATGGAAAAGCTTAAATCTGGGATGAATCTTCGGATTGCACCGAGTTTCCCAAGAAACAACCTGATTCCAGATTCATCCGAAGGTGGGATCATTTCAAGAACAACCCGGATTTTGGTGGGTCCATGTCAATCCCTTGTGTTGATATGATGTAACCGGAGTTTCCCCTGTCACACCAAATACGCATTTTTCTCGGTTTAGTGTGACTCGATTCTATCAAACGTGAAAGAATGACACGAGCACTTCCGATGATCACAAAGTGTTTCTGGCTTTAGCTAACAATTCATCTACATAGGATTCCATTATTTTATGAATAAGATCATGAAATATATATGTCATTACTTGCTGGTATGTAGCGCCAACGTTCTTGAGACCAAATGGCATAGCAATGTAGTAATAGGTTCCCCAAAGAGTTATAAATGTGGTTTTGGCTTGGTTTTGTTTGTATATTCTGATTTGATTATATTCCGAGAATCCATCCATGAGAGACAAAAGCTCAAACCCAGTCGTTGCGTCAACGATGATGTCAATGGATGGTAATGGGAAGTCGTCCTTGGGGCACACTTTGTTAATGTCTCAAAATCTATGCAAATGCGTATCTTCCCATTCTTTTTGAGAACGGGAACGATATTAGATACCCACTGAGAATAATCAACTGGCTTAATGAATCCTACTTGGAGGAGTTTTATTACTTCTTCCTTCACCATGAGAGCTACCTTGGGTTTCATTGGTCTCGATTTTTGTTTAATTGGCTTTGCATCTGGTTTGGTGATGAGGTTATGTACCACGATGTGTGGTGCAACCCCTGTCATTTCTTTATAATTAAATGCAAAAGCCTTCTGATGTTCTTTGAGGATTCGAGTGTGTATTTCTATTTCTTCTGGAGTTAACGAAGATCCTAGTTTCAAGATCTTTGGTTCTTCCTCCGTTCTGATATTAATATCGATCGTTTCTTCGATTAAAGAAGCGTTACCTTCTTCAAACTCAGGTGGGGCTGGAGGTAGGTCTAGATCTTCTCCATTCTCTACCGCGTATATGTCGAGTTCCTTTTGTGGGGGAAGCTCTATCATGGGATTTCCGAAGTAGGAAGACGAATGTGGGATTAAGGACAAATCTACCATGGGATGGGTGAGATGTAATGTTGCATAGGCGTTTAAGTAATCAAGAGTGGCTTTATCACTATCAACATGATCTAAGATAGCATATTTATTCTCAGCTATGTTCGTTAAAAGAGGGTTTGATATTTTCTTCACTAACGGTTCAGTACGAAGGGATACCATGAAACGGGTGTCTTCCAACTCACTGCTTGGAGTGAAATGTGAAGCTGAGGTTGCTATCGAATATGTGAGAAGGTTTTGTTCTCGTGGGATTGCTTCAATTGATATGAAGTTAAATCCTTTTCTCAAGATCTAATACTATTGTTTTGTAGAGTTGTAAATGTTCAACTCTAGTCTCATACACCTCAAAGACTTGGTTTGCTACTAATTGAGAGTCTCCTAACACCTTGATGTCATTAACACTGAGCCTCTTAGCTAAGATGAGGCCAAGGAGGAGGGCTTCGTACTCTGTGCCATTGTTTGTACATTTGAAATTTAGTTTAAAGGCGAATGGTAAGATCTTTCCCTCGGGAGAAGTAAAGATCACACCTGCCCCAACCCCATAACGACATCTAGCTCCATCGAAATGGAGAGTCCAATATTTACTTGGGAAGATGGATGTTGGGACATTTGCTACGCCTACTTCTTCTGCTTCGGTTACTTCTACCATGCAGAGTTCTTCTGCTGGAAGAGAACCAACTCCTAGGGTATATCCCATGCCTACAGAATCAAATGGCAGGAAAATTGGTAGATCCTGTTCTAGCAATTCGAATATTTTTGTAGTAGTTCCTAATGATACTGTTTCTATAACGTTAGCCTCATCTGTGAGGGTTGGGCTATTCTTGATTAGGTTCGTAACTTCTAGCTCTGTTGTAGGTACCAACTTTCCTTCGGTTTCGAGTCGGTTGGCTTGTTAAGTTGGTTTGTTGGGAGTTCAAACTCAAAGTGAACGCCTAGTCTTTTCTTCAGGTCTGCTAGGTGTATATTGAATGGTTTCGATCACCTTTTGCTACGAATACCTTTCCTAAGTGTAGGAATCTTATTTCTTGAAATAACGTAGAAGGGATTGCCTTCATATGGTGTATCCATGGTCGGCCGAGGATCATATTATAATTGGTTTCCTGATCTATGATATAAAACTCAGTGAGGATTTTTTTGGGTCCTAAGGTGACTGGTAGTATTATAGTTCCAATCGAAGTGGCTTTAAGGCTATCATAGCCTCTTAGTGTATTCCGAGTCGTGGAACAATTTATTTCTCCGTACCTTAGCTTTTGAAGGAAAGAGAAGGGAACTATGTTAACTGTTACCCCATTGTCAACCATTGCATGTTTAACGTAATTGTTATAAACCCACACTTGTAAATGTAAGGCCGGATCACCTCTGCGTGCAATCTCGGCGTCTGTTGGCATTTTTTTATTTCAAACATAAAATTGGTATCCCTATCCGGCTTCCTGGAGGGTGGATATCAAAGTCTATATGATTTACTCGTGTCTTGGGAGGTGGAGTGATGTTAATTAAATGACCTAAACTTAATGCTTCTAAAAGAGCAGCCCTATGGGCAGGAGAGTTCTTCAATAAGTCTAAAAAGGAGATATGAGAGAAGGTCTTTGTTAGGTCATTAATTAAATCATAGGCACCTCAGATTTTACTAATGGCTGTTGAATGTTATCTATCTTTAGCGGGTAACTTGGAATTGGTTGAGAGGAGTACTCTCATGTGCTTGTTATGGCTTCCACGTGTAGTTCGAAAGGTGTCTAACTCCACTAAACTGACTATCTTTTGAAGGAAAGAGAAGGGAACTATGTTAATCACTGTTACCCCATTGTCAACCATTGCATGTTTAACGTAATTGTTATAAACCCACACTTGTAAATGTAAGGCCGGATCACCTCTCGTGCAATCTCGGCGTCTGTTGGCATTTTTTTTTATTTCAAACATAAAATTGGTATCCCTATCCGGCTTCCTCGGAGGGTGGATATCAAAGTCTATATGATTTACCTGTGTCTCGGGAGGTGGAGTGATGTTAATTAAATGACCTAAACTTAATGCTTCTAAAAGAGCAGCCCTATGGGCAGGAGAGTTCTTCAATAAGTCTAAAAAGGAGATATGAGAGAAGGTCTTTGTTAGGTCATTAATTAAATCATAGGCACCTATAGATTTTACTAATGGCTGTTGAATGTTATCTATCTTTAGCGGGTAACTTGGAATTGGTTGAGAGGAGTACTCTCATGTGCTTGTTATGGCTTCCACGTGTAGTTCAGTGTCTAACTCCACTAAACTGACTATCTTGGGTCGTAGCTGATTTCCTAATTGTGGTGTGACAGGTGGATTTAGCAAAGTCGAGGCTTCATGATCATTGTTTCCTATTATTACACTCTTGTTTGTCCCATTTGGATTTAATTTGTTGTTATTGTGATTTGGGAGCATATCATTGAAGATCTTGAGGGGTGCATTTTGAGGGGAGACTGCTCCCGTGAAGGTATTTGGTGCAGGTGATGCAGGATTTTCTAAGAACATGTCTATAAAAAGTTATCTTTGTTCTTGTGGCGACGACGTTGCATGAACTTATTGTAATTGCGGCAAGTTCTAGTGTCATGGCCTCGAATTTTGTGGAAACCACAATATGAGTTAGGATTGTAATTCCTAGGTTGTTGATTTGGCACGTATTGTGGTCCAAAACTCTGATTAAACCGTTGACCATTAAAGTTTTAAATTTTTTATCTTTGGTTTTGGTTTTGGTTCTGATATCCAGTTGAATTTTGACTTGGACCCTATGTCTGGGTCTTCCTTTGTTGTTGTTGTTGTGGATGATTAAAATCCACCGAATTGATTATCGGGGTAAAGTTGTTGTTTCGTTGATTATTAATCGGGTGGAGTATTTACAACATTGGCCTTTTTTGTTTGGTCGATTACTCCATCTGTGGTTATGCCACGATTTTTGTTAAGGATTTTAGGTCCTTGATTGGTATTTACCGTGTTAGGATAAGTCGTAGTATTCTAGTTGGGGATGATTAACCTCCCATTTGTTCCATACGTCTTGCGACTGCTATCTATTGCCGCTTGATCTATTCGGAGAGCACTCTCAAGTACTTCATCGTAAGTTCTTAGTGGGAACTTCTGGACTTCTTCCTTTACCTCTCTACTGAGAGAAGGAAGGAATAAATCGCATAGTTCCATTTGGTCCATGTTTGGAGCACTTGCTGAAGAATAAAGGATTGTACGCCATCTCTAGATGAAATGAGCAACAAATTCATTGTGTTCTTGCTTAATGTGCAAGAATTCCCTGATTCTGTTCTCAATAGCTTGTTCATGTCAAATGCCTTGATGAACTCTGAAACAAGTTGTTTAAATGAATGGATGGAAGCTTCAGGTATTCTGTAATACCAATTGAGGGCAATGCCTCTAAGGTTTTGGGGAATATTTTGGCAACAACCCCATCCCAAGGGAGTAGTCTCAAATGGCTATGGCGTAGGCCTTGATATGTGCATTTGGGTCTCCTTCCCCTTTGTATTTGGGAAAATCGGGAAGAGGTCTTGGAAGCATGATGCTTTCGTATGGTGAAGTCTAAGGGTTCTTTGAAATATTCAGAATAAGTCCCTATCGCATAGGTTTCAACTATCGATGGCATCTGCTAAGGGGGAGGTGGAATGGGTTGTTGATATGGTGTGGCGTATGCATTTACAGGGACATAAGGAAATCCCTGTGTTTGAGTGAACATGCTAGGAGAAGAGAACATATCTCCCTGTGGTGATTTGGAATACATGTTCAAGTATGGAGGAGTATTTCCCAAGAATGGATTATTTTGTACTAGACCGGGAGGTATCATATTTTCTACCGAAACGGTGTTAGAAAACGCGGTTCTATTTGGGATTTGTTGTGAATACTGAGGAGGCATGCCCAACATGCCTATTCCTGTGAGGAGGTCTACTTGGCCAGGATGATGTGGAGGATTGGAATTTCCTACCTGCATGAATTGAGAATTTTGACTTGCTTGAGCAAGTTCTAACCCTCTAACTTTTTCTACTAAAGTTGAGATGACTTCATTTGGCGAAGTCACAGTATTTTTCCTTAGTGGTGTTTGTCATATATCCTGAGGTTGTATGGGCATGTGGTACCCTGCTATGAACTGATCGTTGCCCTACCAAGTTTCACCGAGGGCATTTCCCATAGGTAGTGGCATGGAGGTGTTTTCTTGAAATGAGACCTCGGGTCGTGTTTGTAAACTTCCTATAGGTGGGTACATACTCTGAGAGTGTTGTTCATTCCTGGCATAACGCACTAAATGTTCATCATCTAAAAATAGATATGGATCCGATTGTCTACTAATTTTTGGTCTAAGCAACACCTGAGGAGATGAACCAGATTCTCCCGTAAACGTCATGTTGTTCAAGCCTGAAGGCTCTAGTTGTTGTGTTTGAGCGAGCTGGTCCAACTCCTCTATTTGGAAAGAAGAACTATATCTAGTCCTTAGAGGTGGAGTTTGTGTTGACAATCGAGTTAGTTGAATAGTTTTCACCCCATGCTAAGAGCGAGGGTGATGGTTGTCTATTCAGTTGATCGTAATATGCTTCAAGACCTAGGAGAGGTCTGCCATATGCATCGAATCCCGACATATTCGGGGGGTATATGAATACCCGTAGAATAATGGGAAAGAGCGAAGGTGGATGGAAGAAATAAACTAAAAGAGGAAGAAATGTTTGTTTCACATTGGGTTCACCAATTTTGTATGATGGAAAATTGACAAGCAAGCATGGGAATCTACAAGTGACTCTTCCTCGCACCCGACCTCTCAAGGTCGTGCCGAGACAACCAGTGGGGATGGATTATATGTGGGGTGTAGGAAAGCTAGTTAGGTAATCTTATGTCTTCGACACACACTAATGGAATCTGTGAATCTAAGGCAAAGAAGGCCCTCCTAACATGAACTGGCATGATAGATCAGTCAACGAGGATGAGTCTTTGGAAGGCTCCAATCAATATTGAGATCTAACATGATCCGATATATAGGTTGTGGAATACGCGGAAGATAACTTTGTGGGCACTTCGTATATGTCTCTAGATAAGGTCATAAGATGGATGATGGATATGGTGGATTCTACGGGTGATTATCTGGTCTAGTCTAGAAATCTTTAGCTTCGTTAGCTACTATATCTAACAAGGATAACTATGCAATAATGGTTGGTGGAAGTGGAGTGGATCTAAATACTAATGTGTGTAAACCAACATCTACGCCTGTTTGACATGTGGACTTGTTGGATTGTGGGACCTGTGGATCACAACCATAGATTTGTGTTTGTTGTGGACCTCCAATGGTCATATGCAGAATCAATCCCTAATTCCTAATATCCAGTAGTCGTATGCCCTTTCGGCCTCTATATTGAGAACTAACAGTTGTGCAATCTTCTCAAAGTACCTTACAGTGTTCTAGCAACCTGAATTCGTAAGCTAGTGTCTATGTCAATGAGAATGTCTCCTACGTCTGGCCATGTGGGACCAAAGGATCACAACCGAACGTTTGCTCTTTCTCAAGCCCTACTACAGTCATGTGGATATTTATCTATGGTAATCTGTAGTTTGGCTGGTTTGACCAAAACATATGCACTTTGTCGTCTTCTATGTTTAGTCCTCTCAGCTGTGCACTAATTTCTTGTAGGTCTATTGTTACTTGGAAGAACTGAATTCTGAGATTCTAGTCTATATCGCTTATTGCTGCAACAAGATTGGGCCGAGGCACTATTGGATCGAACACGTATTCTCTCTCGGGCTCCTAGGTCCCGTGATTGTCATGCAAAAGGAAATGATATAATTCTAATCAAGCAAAGTAAAACTATGTAAAGTATGTTTGCAGATATATAAATTCTCTTTTTGTGTGTGCTTTTGATGAACTATTTGAACGAAACTGAAAGAGAAACTATTTAAAATATCCAGAAATTGACAACTAAACTAATAACAAAATTAAAAAAACAAAGCAATCGAGTATAGCTACTTGCTTGTGCAGTTGTGAATCTATTCTTAATAACTAGGTAACTGATCTAATCTATTTGAAAGACCGTCGATCCTACCTCAGAAGTGAGGAATGAATCATAGTTTCTCAGAAACTATCAATCCCCACAGCTTCCCGACAATATCGAAAGTGAGATTAACTGAAATGAAATGATTAACTACTCTATTTGATATGCTTTAACTAGAACTTTGAAAGCTTGAACCTAGATTTTGCAGAACAGTGGCGAATCCGATGGTGTGTGGCTTTGTCCCCTCAGTGTGATCTCCTCATTCCTTCGTGCTCACGTGAATCCAGAAAAGCATGTGATGTTAGCATCAACAGAATTTGGTATCAAAATAATGGCAGCTTAGGATGCAGACTGAATACAATGTGAGTAGGAGAGGGATAGCACAAGAGAATAGAGCTTGGCTTATGCAATTCCTAGTGGGATTTATTACGAGTCATACAACATAAAACATCCAAAACCTGAAACTATCCTTTTTGACGAACAAAACCTACAACTTTAATGGCTTCGACTAAGAATGAAACTATTCTACTCCAATTTATTGTGTGAAACAGTGACAACATTAGCACAAGAAGATTATGTGGCTTCTAAACAACAAAACAACACTAACTATGCATACAACAAATAAAACTATGAATTCCTAAGCAAAATTGAAATACTAAGCTATGAAATGAGAAAATGAGAGGAAAATTTGAGGGGCCATTTGCTTGAGCACAAGCCAGCTATTTATAGAATTCCCATTTACCCAAAGGCGAAAACCAAATTGAACTCTTTAACCATAAACAATGTAAAAACACTATTCCAGGGAACCAAAAATCATAAATACAAGCAAAGGCGGTGAGAAAAGTTAGTAAACATTGAAAATTTACACGAGTCACATTAAAAGGAACATTCTGGAAAATGCGTGAAGGACCGCTGCCCTGCCTGGGCGGCGGTCACAAGACCACCGCCTGCCAGCGGGCGGCGGTTTCATAACTCAAGACCAAAACGCAAAGAAAGGGAAGGGAGAAGAGGAAAAAAAGCACACATGGGCTAAGCGGGGCATGCAAGATGTTAACGCATACTTGGAGAGATTTTCTAGATCTCGAACACCTTGCGAGGAGACCTGTATCATCATTGGGGCATGAGTAATGTTATTCCTGGTGCAAGTACCCTACAATTTTGGGTACGTATGTGCAGACACCAAGTAAGAAAATAGTTTGGAGGTCTAAGATGAGTGCCTCATACTCAGCAATATTGTTCATGAATTTATAGATAATAGGAATGGGATTATGCTAAGGAGGAATGATAATGACGCCAATGCCTCCCCCTTATCGACACTTATATCCATAAAAGAAAAAACCATATTAAGGGGAGAGAAATCATGATCAATGGTGTTGATAGATTCATATGGAAATTACTCGTGAGGAAGGTGATTATTAGAGTGAGGGGTGTCATATCTTTTATCGGTGATGTCTTGGCCCTTGATTGATTTTTGACAAATGAACTCTAGTTCAAAATCGATCATGAGCATGGGCCATCGAGTGATGCGATCACTATGATAAGGTTTAGAATGCATGGTTTTGAGAAGATGAACGATGGTGATGACATAGGTCTTATGATTGAGAATATAATGATGAAGCTTGTAGGTAGCAAAGAGAATAGTGCAACATAAATTTTTATCTTTAGTGTAGCGAGTCTCATACTCGTGAAGGGTGCCACAGATGTAGTACATGGCATGCTCATTTCCTTTCTCATCGCAATTTGCCAACATGGCACCTAGAGCATGATAAGAGGCATATACATAGAGATATAAAGGATCCCCCTCGTGGGGAGGCATAATCAAAGATGGGGTGAGATACTACTTGAGATCATCAAAGGATTTTTGGCAATTATCATCCCACTTGAAGTCGGTGTATTTGTAAATAAGATGGTGAAAGGGTTGGAAACGGTCAGAAAGTTATGAGATGAAATGAAGAATTGATTAAAGTTGGCCTTGGAGATTGCAAATATACTTTAGATTAGAAGGAGAAGGCATCTCAAGGATGGATTTAATTTTGGTGGGGTCAACTTCAATACCCTTAATAGAAGTGATAAATCTAAGGAGTTTACCGGTTAGCACTCTAGACCACACTTGGGCGGATTGAGAGGAAGAAGTGGACAAGGCACTTGAAAAGGACTTCAAGGACAGAAATATGGTCGCATCGATGCTTGAATTTACTTAAAAAGGCCATTAACGTAGTCTTATATAGTCTTTTGGATGAGATCATGAAAGATACAAGTCAAGGATCTCCGATAGGTGGCTCTGACATTTTTCAAGCCAAAGGTCATAACGCGATAACAATGAAAGTCCCCAAGGAGTGATGAAAGAAGTATTATGTTCATCTTCTCAGTGCGGTGAGGATTTGATTATACCAAAAAAATCATCCATAAGATAAATCATCTCATGGCCTATGATAAGGTCTATGAGTTGATCGATGTTAGGAAGAGGGAAATTGTCTTAAGGGCAAGTGAAATTAATATAACAAAATTTAGTGCAAATGCAAAGTTTTCCATAAGCTTTGGCAAATGGTACGATGTTGGAAACCCATTGCATATAGTTAATAGGGATGATGAAATTAGATGAAATAAGGCATTGTAGCTCCTCTTTGAAAATGAGGGAAACTCACGAGATGCATGCAACGAAGCTTCTTATTAACTATCTTAGAGTCTCGGAAGGTAACAATGTTATGTATAATAATGGAAGGACCGAGGCTCGACATGTTTGCGTACGACCATGCAAAATCTTTTCTATGTTGAGAAAGGAAGGCAATGAAAGATTCAAGCTCCTACAAATCAAGGGATTGACCCACTTTGAGGATGTGGGCTCTTGCAGAGTCCCTATGTTGATCTCAATGGTGGATTCATTAAGAAGGGTGGATGTGTTTGGCGGTAAGGTCTTATGAAGATAGTAATAGTCTTCCCCATTTGAGAGAGGATGGAATCATTGTCAATGAAATGAATAATGTTAATGGTAGGGGAATCTTCTTGTACCATATCTAGATATTAAAGAGGGAGGGACCTAGTTTCACCTTCACACTGATAAGTGACCGGTCCCAAGGTGATAGTGGAGATTAAAAAATTCTAGAGGATATGGACACGGTTTGATTTGTGTCCTTATTCTTGTGGGATGGAAAAGATGAAGGGTCTTTTTCCATGAGAGCCAAAGATAGAGGAAGAGGGTCGGTATATTTTTCCTTATAGCCCAACCTGAAATTTTCATGGCATTTGTGAGATTGATTAATGACGAGGTCATCCATAACTTACTCATAATGCCCCATTCCAAATCCTTTCCATGCACAATGATGGAGATAAGTGTAGGAAAAGGATTTTTATAAAGAAAGTAGAAGCCATTAGTATATGGTTTTGTATGAGGTTGAGCATCAATGTGGGAGGAAGGGTGATCAATACCACCATAGATGATATTAGTGTGAAGATGAGGTGGATGAAGGGAACAATATCCCTAATGTCAAGTTGATACATTAGAGCTTTATCAGTCTACTGAGTCTATTAGGCATGGGAAGAGTGTTAAGCATGCAAAGGTGGTACTCCCTCAGTGAGAGCCAATCCATCACTTTGTCTAAGGAGTCATCATTGGAAATCTTGGATGTGGAGACAGATGAGCTAGGGGATGCTTCAGAAGAACCTTGTGTGGGAATGAGCACATCATTATGATGATAAGTCATTTGACATGCTTTGAATGGAAGAGTGTTTATGGGTAGAGTAAGATATTTCGCTCATGTTCATATTTGATGCATTAATGAAGGGTGGAAGGAACACACCTCATGACACAAGTCCATGAACGTCCAAGTAGGATATTGTATTGGAACTCCCCTTCTACAATATAGAAGACTTCATGGAGGATTTTTTCACCAACATGGATAGGAAGAATAAATGTGCCCAAAGCAAGGGAAACAACATCATTGAATGTGTGAAGAATCATAGGTGATTGGGAAACAATGGAATTAGGGAGCTTGAGTTGATCAAATGTATGAGATGAAATGATGTTTATACTAACTTCATTGTCTATCATAGAACAACAAATTAATGTGTCATTGATATGCACAGTGATAAAAAGGGGAAGGTCATGCTCTTCGGGTGATATGTCGAGAATTTTGGTATTGTCAAAAGATATGGAGAAAGAAGTGGCAAGTGCTCCAAAAAGAGCCACAAAGGGCTGAGACTCATCGTTAGGAGTAGGGATATGCTGAAGAGCTTCAATGAGGTATTTTCTATGATCCAGAGAGATTTGGAAGAGCTCATATAGTGACATATTAATCGGGGCATGATGAAGTTGCTTTATAACACTCTGCTCAATTGTAGCAGTCAAGGGGAGACTAAGATAAACACCTTAGGTTTTGATGAAGAAGGGGGTGGAGTAGACTAAGTAGGGGGTAGCAGTGATGATGAAGACCTTTGATTTTGATTGAATAGGTGGTTGGAAGTCATGGGGATGAGAGCGAGTGGTATTCGAACAACATTAAAAAGGGAGGAGGACCTTCTTTGGGAGAGGTCATGGTTGGAGAAGGTATTTCAAGAAAATTATTAGATGAATGAGGAGATTTGGATATCTTGGTGGATGAAGATTGGGATGAAGAAGCAAGATTGGTAGATGGGAGAGGATGATCCCCTTCAATGAGAAGATCATATTCATTGATAAGATTATGGATAATAGTTTGGAGATCCTTACAGTGCTCGGTATCATGACTTGGTGCATGATGGTATGCATAAATGAGGTTAGAATCAAACCATGAAGGCCTTGGGCCATGTGGATCAGAATATTTGATAGGTGGAAGGGTAATTATAGATTCTTGAAGTAGACGTTGAAATATTTTTGTGTAAGAAACAATGGGGGTGTTTGAAGAAGGGGTTGTAGATGGAATAATTTTGAGAATGAAAGATGAAGGTAAGAGAAATTGTTTGCTTTTATGTGGTTTTATAGGAGCCTTTGATTTTATCTTGGACTTAAAAGAAGAAGAGAGTGGTTGTGTATTGGTTTCAATTTTGATTGGTGACGACTTAGATGGTTTGGATTTTGATTTGGTAATTGAGAATGCGAGATGGTTTTGACGAGAGATTAAATTTATAAGAATAATGAGATTGATTCAATTTGTTGATAATGGGGACTTGGATGAAGGGTCAGGCCCTAAAATAGAAGGAGATGCTCCTTAGATTGATGATGTGACATTAGATTGCTTAGGAGGGTTAATATTGGGATAATGAAGCTCCAAATGTTGTTTTGGATGTGTAAGAGGCTTTTGGATGGGCATGTCAAGGTTCCTAGACTTTGGTTCCTAGGATTTACCTTTGGTGGGGATGATGAAAATTTCAGCCAGGGGATCTGTGGAGGCATAATTAGGTAATGTAGATTGTGTTGTAGAGGTGGATATTGAAGGTGGAAGTGGTTTTGTATGATGCACTTGACAATATCTAAAGGGGTTGTAGATTGTGTAGGTTTAGGATTTGTTGGTGTAGGAATGATTGGAGTTGTAGATGGGGTGAGAGTCTCATTTGTAGTTATATTAAGTGTGGGTTTCTGCATGGTAGATGATTCAAGGATGGTATGGATGTGGACATAGATTCAAATGTTGATGTGGGTATGGTCATAGTAGTAGATGTGATTGATGTGGAAGTGGGTGTGGATGTAGGGATGTAAGATGAAGATGTTAAGGTGGGTGTTGGAGTAGATATAGGTGAAGGACTAGATGTGATAGGTGAGGATGTGGAAGATATGGATGGGGAAGTGGGTGTAATTAGGATTGATGTGGATGTGGTAGTTGTGGACATAGTCGATGTAGATATAATAGGTGTAGAGATAGGTGTAGATGTTGATGAAATTGTAAGCATGGAAGAAGAGTCTAAAAGGGGTGTAGATACCATAGATGACATGATGATAGGCATAGACGATGGTGTCGATTCTTGATTTATAGTATTGATTGTATGGGAATTAGGTGATTTTGATGTGGAAGGTGGACTTTAATTACTTGGAAGATGATTGGGAAAAGGTTGTTGGAAGATGTTGAGAGGATTATTAGGATTATCCACTTAGAGGTCGCTAGAGTCTATGAGTATTTGGATGAGGTCTTTAAAAGTGCAAAGCACTTCTAAATGTCATGACCACAAAATTGATGATATGTATAGTAATGTTCCTCGTGACACCAAGCTAGTTTGGGTCGTGATTAATCAAAGGGTTGGATGGGAGGAATTTGAATAAGATGGAATACCATCAATTTGTTGAATATTTCAATGTAGGATTATCCAAGAGGGGTATAGTGAGGAGGAGGTCTAGTAGCTCTTTGTGGAGGCTTTGTGTGAGAAGTGGATGTGTAGGAAGATTTAACCATAATGAAGTTAGCGGTGCTCTTAGATTTATCACCCCCGTGTGGAGGACTTAGTGAATTTAGAATTTGGTTTATTTAATCAAAGTTTGAGATGACCTTTAGGGCATGAATTTCGAGTTTGCAATCTGTAGTGCCCACTTCCCTTTGACACCTTTTGATACTGATCTTGATACTGTTGACTATATTATGGACATTATTATAGTTTTGATTTAGTATGATGTTAGATGTTGGACCATGGATTATTGTTGATCTTGATTTAGTTATGATGCATGATGATTATTAGAGACACTTCATATGTGGATGATGATATACTATTTGACATGGATATATTATGAATGTTGTTTGGACATGTGATTTTTGGATATTGTGAGTAGACCTAGAAAATGGATATTATATGATGATGATATAGTTGTTGATATAAATTGTAAGTGATATTGTTAATTGCCTTGATGTTGTTGTGATTCATATGTATAGATGATTTTGTGATTATATTTATATCATGTTGGATGTTTTGATATGGCCATGAGGCTGAAGGAGGTATTTGTGTTTTGTAGGTTAAACTATCACAACAAACATCGGGGATTGGAGACCAACCACATTGGAATTCTAGATGAATTCAACAAGGTCACCATGGCAACATGTTTTGTGTGTGTGTGTTGTTTTTTTTTGTTAGGGATTCCCATGGGGGGATTACCTTTGAATGTGACCAAGGGGATTTGTGTATTTTATTAATGTGGTTCCTTTTTATTATTGTTTGCATGTGTTTATTTTGTGATGCATTTACCCCTTTCATTATTCTTTTAATTGTGGAGAATTAATGTGAGTAATCATATTGTTAAAATAAATAAATCAATCAAATTTGGGATATAAGAAAGTAATTATAGAAGTTGTTGGCTCTTGTATTAAATGTGGTAAGTGATGTGTAAGTATGTGTAAGAGTTGTGTAAGTCATATTTTGGAGTATGAAACACTCCACCTCCTTGGAAATTCAATTTGTCCTTGGAGGCTGATTTTGGAGGCTTGTGGGACAAGTAAAACTTGTCTCATACCTCTTAATTTTATTTACCAACCATACCTATGGTTGGAGGGTTGATTTTAGACCTTTTTAATGCATTTTTATAAGTCAAGTTGCATGTTTTAATTGCACTTTCTTCATGTTTTAAATTTGTAGTCCTTATGGGGTGTGGGCTTGGTTGGAGTGTGTAAGTAATTTGTCATATTTTCACCCACCTATTTATTATGCTTGGGGGAATGAATTTGACTTTTGTGTTGGAGTTGAGGATGTGTGATGTGGCATCCTACATGGATCCACCTCATCCTCTTCTCTTCCCTCTTCTATAAAATTGGAACTCCTTGCTTTGTTTTGGGTTGTTGAACTTTTGGAATGCTTCCTTGGGGTGAATTTTCCTTGGCTGTTTGGAGCTCTTGTTGATTTTGGAGGAGATTGGAGAGCATTTCATACTTGGGCATTGCTGATTTTGGGACTGTATTTTGACATTGAAATCTTGTTGTATTGGAAAAAAATCTACCATGGAGAGGTAGGAGCTTAGCTCTTTATATATGCTTTTATTTCTTTTTATGTTGTGTGAATGGTGAATGTTTTGTGTGTTTGTTGGCTGGTTGGGTAGACTACCTAGGAATGGTGTAGGAGAAGGCTATGAGGAATTTGTGTGGGGGCATAAGGGAATGCCAGTGGCATCAGATTTATTATGGAGGGAGTTTGGGATTGGGATCCACCATGGAAAATAAATAGCTTACATTTCTTACTTTGTGGGGGGCATAAGGAAATTTGTGGGGGCATAAGGATATGTGTGATGATTTAAATTGGTGGTTTGTTACAGGTGGATACCCATTTCCCATTGGGAGGCATAAGCAGCTTCCCCCATAGTTCCTTGCTCCTTTGGCTTGCTTGATGAAGCCTTAGTCTTGTTTGTATGTTTTAAATGTAGTTGTAAACTACATTATGTTTTGAACTTGTATTTTTATTGTGAAATCTGCATGTGTGTGTGTGGAATCCTGTTGTTGCCATGAGTTGAATCACACCTTCTATTGCTTTGTGGTTGGGGATCGGGGCCAATGAAGAAGGATGGCTTCTCCTTTTCATTGGATGTCTTGGTTGGGTGGAGAGCATTGCCTTTCCCCTACTCCTGTTGTGATCAAATTGGATGAATGAGAAGAAATTTATGTTGTTGTTCTGGAGTAGAGGAGAAAGATTGTTTGACAGTTCCATGTGAAATAAAATCTCATTGTAACCCTTCCCACTTTGAAGTGGATGAATTTGTAAATGTTTGAAATGGAAGGATGTTGTATGGATTATGAAATTTGTAAAGTGAAATGAAAAATAAATAGACTCTGTTTTTGCTTTGAAAGAATGTGAAGGAAATGTAATCTGTATGATGAATTTTGGGAAGGAATAAAAGAAAGAAGTTGTAAAAATTGCCTTTGGAAATCAATGAATGAATGAAATGCTTTTCCCAAATTGCATTGTTAAATTGAAACTGATTATATCGATGTTTTGGAATCTCTGTTTGAAAGGAAGAAATGTGTGTGAGAAAAATACAATATTTTGTCTCTTTTGGAAATGTGTAAAATTGGAAATCAGAATTGCATTTTGGGTTTAGAATAGTTTGATTTGAATCCACTAAATGTATTAGACTAGAATAGAAATGAATCTCCATACTTGGAAGGTGAAAAATGATAAATAAATCCTTTAGAAATTAATCTCTATTTTGTATTTCATCCTGCAAATAATTTATCTAAAATGAACAGTTCGAACCTGCAAGCAAGAAATAACAATGAAACATTAAAATCTAACATGTTATGATATAAATGAACTCAATTGGACTAAAATACTTAAGGAAAAATCCTTCAAACATTGCAAAATCGGGCCCAAACCTTTCACAGATCTTTTTCTGTTAAAAGTTGTAAAAAAATTTGAATTGGAAATCAATCAAGCAAAATTACCTTCCAAATGCATCCTAAATTCTTCTTAGAAAAATCCTCCATGTCTATTTGACATGTTGAGAGAGGAGGAAGATCAGATTGAACAAATTTTATAAGTTAAAATTTACCAGTTTGCTTTTAAAAAGATTGCAGGCGTTTTCTTAAAATTGACCCCTTAAACCTTATCAAAATCTAAAATTAATGATCTCAGTGCAAAGAGGGCGTCAAGATATTTCTAGAAAGTCCTCGTTTTCCCAAAAATGAGCTCTCTATCAAAATTTATGGCCCTCTGAAGTTTTCCTTCCTTGGCAGAAATTTTTGGGAAAAATTTCCTTGGGGCCCGCGGCCCGAATTTTTCCCTTAAAACACTTAGGAAAATTTTTGGGAAAATTTTCTTTTCCGACCCACCGACAAACCCCAATCGAGGTCTGCCATGTGGCACCATAAGGTGATAGCGAAGGGGCAGAACCCTTGAAACTTAATCATTTTGAGAAAAAAAAAGTTTTTGGAATTTTTTATAATTTTCCCCGCAACCCCTCTCGAACCTGCAGATAGAGGTGTCTTGCCGCCACGTGGCTTGCGGAGGCGCGGGAGTATTTTGGAACTTAACCTTTTTACCCCCTTTTGGAAATTTTTCTTAAATCTCTCCACCGACCTGCTAGCCCACAGCCAATGAAAGGCTGACACGTGGCAACCTTAGGCGTCGGCGGAGGTGCATGTAAAATTTAACCCCTTGCACTTTTTGAAGCAAAAGTCTAAAATTTGTATGTTTCCCCGCATGTCTAGTTTTCCCGTGCAAATCTGAGCTTGACACGTGTCCTCTTCAGGCCCACGGGTGCACGGAGGCAAATCGTGCTTTTGCCCTGAAAAGGGAAAAAATGCTAAAACTCTTCCCTGCTCCGCCGACCCGCGCAAGGGAAAATTTTCACCCCTAGGCCCGCAGCCCGCCCTTGGAAAATTTTCCTCCCAAGGTCCGCCGGCCCATAACTTGAGTTTTATGAGGAGTTAGGAGGACTTCTTTATATCATTGGAAAGGTGAGGAAATTTTCTATCCAATGGGAATAATTTAGGAAATTTTTGAATGCATTAAGTGTGAGAAAAATCAAGTTGAATCTTTAATCTTGTTAGAGAGTGGGTATGGTGAGGAATTACCCTCTGAACCTTTTGAACCTTCTAACCCTTAATTTTGGACCTTATGACCTCTAATAAATGTTATTAAAATAAAAGTATATTCTAGTGGATTAGAATTATTCCAACCACATTAGTGGCAACTGCTGCCTTGTAACATGGTTGTAGATTCTTTTAATAAAAAAAATTATTCCATAATTTTCTTAACTAATCCTAGGTTGTTTCTTGGGTCTTAAGTGGGTTATTTTAGCGGGCATTACACGATCCATGGTGAATGCCTCTTCAAAGGTTTAGAATGATTTTATTTAAAGAGTAGAGGAAATATGATCTGCAAAAGACCATGAGAAGAGTTCAATTAATTCAGTTCGTGGAGGGGAAAATGACATTTGGTTGATTATGCCACGCCATCGTGTGACAAAATCTTCCATAGATTCATCATCATATTGTTTAATGATGTAGAGGTATGTGATAGTGATATTACACACAATATTGATTGAAAAGTGTTCTAGGAATAATTACGTAATTTGGGTGAAGGAAAATAATGAATGTTGTGGGATACCATTATACCAATCTAATGCGGGTCCAGCTAATGACATAGGGAATGTGAAGCATAAGGTATTGATTATGGGCGATGAGGTAACATGAATGTTTGAAAGCATGAAGGTGTTGTTGTGGATCCTATTTTCTATTGAACTTAGAGAATTTCGGTAATAACCAATGACGAGGATAGGGATTCAAAAGGATAGATGGATTGATAGGTTCATTACAGATTTGTTCTTATGAAAATGTGGTCTTGGATCGCAAGATACGCGGCCTCAAGATAAGCCATTCTACTCAATAATGCTTGCATGGGATTATTAGATGGATGGGGTTGAAAAGTTGAAGGATGAGATTGTGATGCATATGAAGTGGATGTGTTAGGTTGTTGATAAGTTTGATATGTTTGATGATGAATAGGCGTTGGTGGAATTGGTTGATTAGGGGAATGTAATTGAGGGGTGTGATTGAATGGGCTGAGATAAAGGTTTTCTTGGGAAACAAGGATGTGATAAGATTGATGGGATTGTGTTGGTTTTGAGAGATGGAGACATTTAATTGGTTTGATATAGGATGAGTTGGGATGTAAGTAATGGGTGGTTGAGATAATTGAGTTGATTGATTAGGAAGTATGTAGTGATAAACACCTTGAGGAGGAGGTTGATGGGTTTGAGTTTATTCATAAGGATGGGGCATGAAGAGATCAAATTTGTATAGACATGGAAAGTGAAAATAAGGGGTAAAGTTGAATTAGGCTCAGCTTTCGGGTGGAGGAGGAATAAAGTGAGACTCTTGTGATGATTGGATAGGGGAATTAATAACCGAAGTGGATGATGAGGTGATGGGGATAGGAGTGATAGTGGTGTTAACGTGAGGCAAATTAGGAGGATGAGGACCACTAATTGAGTGGTTTTATGATTGTGAGGGATTTTGGAAGAATTTTGGTGAGGATCAAGCTCATGTTATGCCATGGAAAGTTCATTCATAGCTCTTGGAAAGAATTCAACAAGTCATGATGTGAGGATTGACATAGATTCGGGATTGGAATGGTAAACATAGATCTGTTGCAAATGTGGTCCATTAACGGGGAGGTTGGTATAATTACAAAGGAGATAGTCATGAAGAGAAACCAGATTAACATCAAGAAAATCTTGGAATTCTACACACCCACGAGGGATGCTAGGAATCCCAAAATCTTCAATAGAGGTGACAGAGAAGGGGGCGTTTCTAGTCTAGATGAGACAAAACGATGATGAAGGAAGGGATTGATTTCAAGATGGGTGGTAGGTTGGATGGGTTGAAATTCTTGAAGGGAGGAAATGGAAACCATTGGTTGAGTAACTAGAACAAGAGGTGACCAAAGGGGTGGAGGTAATGATAGAAAGAGCGGAAGTTTGTTGGGAGGCAATAGTGGAAATAGGAATTTTGTTGGATGACATGTTTTGTTCCATTTTTCTTGCTTGAGATCGTGTAATAACTGGCATGAAACAAAAATAAAACAAAATTATGCTAATTTTTATTTAATTCAAATAAGTCACACAACAAAATTTTGATTATCTTGATTATTAAAGATGTAAAAAGAAATGAAAAATGGGCTTGAAGGGAACCTAGGAAATGGCCGATCTATGGATGGTTTTAGGTAGTTTTGGATGGATTCCTTGATATACCTAAAGGTACGTGAGGCACAAATATGTGATGACTACCAGTACAAGGATTGGTATTAGGGCCTACCCCATCACTGATGGTCCCACAATGATAAGGGAGTCGGGTGCTTAGCCAATATACTTGATAGCCAAAAAAATTATAACGTGGCTAGAACACCTGTGGCAGATTTCCTATTGGGTGATGAAATCCCAATAGTTCCACCTGAGAGGAAATATTTTAGATGTGTAGTTTTGATGCGTGTGTTTTGGATGTGTGTGATAAGAGTGTATGCAAAGGATTAACCCCTAATTAGACTAGATTTCCAAGCAGATATGAAGGTTATTTTTAGATCCCAAAATGAAATGTTATGTTTGATGAAGAAAATCAAGCAAGAAAGGAAAGTATGATGAAAAAGGAGAAACTAAGAAAAAAGAGGAATACCTAGATAACGCTTTTCCTTTTTATTATTTTTAATTTTTAAGCAAGAAAGAAAATCCAAGAAAAACAACCCATGCACGCAAGAAAGCAAGCAACGCTCCTTCTACAGCGAGGTTAGTAGAAGATAGATGGAAGAAAATGGAAATGAAAAAAAAATGAAAAGACTCACCAAAGAAGGGTGGTCCCATCGGCGTGCGAATATTGTACAAGTTTCTCTCACTGCTTTAGATTAGTGAAATCACAACAAGAGAACAAACAACTCTAAGTATGAGAGGGTTTAAGGTACCTTTAGATGGGATGGCGATATGTATAAGCAAAAATGAGAGATCCCTCCACACAGCTAGCTAGATGAATTGAAAATCAAGGGAACTCAACACGAAAAATATATTAGTAGATAGATGGGTGGGTTAACTAACAATGTTAGTCTCGAGAAGTAAAAACTTCCTAGTATGGATGTCAAACCATGTTTTTGATAAAGACAAGATAAAGTAATGATTGATAAATTAGATGTAGTAGAATCTAAGATAAAAAAACCTAAAATGTAATAAAGATGATAAAATATAGATTTGATCTAAGCAAATCAAATCAAACCTATGCAGGTTAACGACAACCCGAGACTCGAGGGCTCACTCGACGGTGATCGGAGAAGATCAAGTGGAACAATGACATAAAATGTAGATCCAAGGCCTTGAAGGTAGATCTAAGGTTGGTGATGAACTGAGATGAAAAACAAAATCTTACAAGATATCTAGAACTGGATATGATAGAAAGGATGTAAGAAAATTATGAAATCTGAAGGTGAATATAATGAATATCGGTTTGGTTGTGATGACTGGCGCATCAGCGACAACTAGAGTTGACAGATCAAATATGAGGTGTAAGAAAGGGAATAATGGTGACTTTTGAGGGTTTGAGTGATCAGTAAGATCAAAGAGGGGATGACTAGGGATTTGAATTATAGAGAAACTAAAAAATGGGAGCTAGGTTGGCGGTGACCAAGAAGGGTCGATGATGATTAGGGATGAGCTAGGGTTTGATGGAAAAGGATGGACAAGAATGAAGATTTGCAGATGGAAAATGAGAATCGAGAGGACAAAAATAGGGCTCTGGATGATTACTAAACCTACAAAATATCTAATGAGGAATATGATGATAAAATTGTAATAATAGATCCAAACATGCAAGAGAGAAAAAGGTCTCCAAATCTCCCAAAGTGAAGCACAAGATATCCAAGATGATGATGAAAACTGCAAGAGAGATCAAAAATAAAGGAAAGATCAAAATAAAACCTGAAGTCTCCAAAATTACATCTTGAGAAAAGAAGAGGTAAGGGCGACTTTATAGGGTCGAATGACGACCCATATGGCTCACTATCTTGATCATGAGGATCCATCCATTTGGGTGTTGGAAAAGTGACGAGCTTGAGGCAAAGTGAGCCCTTATGAGGCGGGATTAGGGTTTTGAAGGGTGAGGATGAGTTAGGGTTGCTTAGAATGGATAAATGGGTAGGTGGAGGGTGAAAATATAAAAATAAAGGTAAAGGGAGGTGAATTTATTAAATGAGGGCCTATGAAGGATAAAATGGAGGATTTAGGGAGAATAAATGAATTAAATGGGGATTTAGAATTAATTAAAGATGATTAGGGATGATTAAGATGGGAAATAATGATAAGTGGGATAAATTGAATTTAGGAGGGAAGGGGAATTTGAATGGGAAGAGAGGTATGTATGTAGAATAGGCAGACGACGAGAGAGAACATGGGGTGAGGGCTAGCGATACCAAAAATCAATGTCTACAAGTGTCACATAGAAGTCTTACGAAACATAAGGAGTTATTTGCATGGGGATATGAAGATATTCCTAGTATTGATCCTGAAATCGTCCTCCATAAAATCATCACTTATCTGAAACCGCTCCTATTTGGAAAAAGATAAGGAAATTCCCTCCCAAGATCAATGATTTATGTCATAAAGAAATCATCAAAATCTTAGACGTAAAATTCATTCATACAGTGGACTATTTCGAATGGGTTTCCAATATCATCTCGGTTCGAAGAAGGTTACCTTGACCATGTGTATTTGCATTGACTTTAGAGACCTTGAACTTGCTTTTCCTAAGGATAACTTTCCTTTAACTCCATCGACTCCATCATCGACACCATAATAGGGTTCAAAATGCTATCTCTTATGGATGGGTTCTTAGGGTATAACCAAATTCAGATTGCTCCCAAGATCAACACAATACTACCTTTACTACAGAATGGGGTGTTTATTGTTATGTAAAAATGCCCTTTGGACTCAAAAATGTTGGCCCACCATATTAACGCACCATGAAGTATATCTTCCATGACCTCATACATAAAATAGTGAAAGTCTATGTTGATGAAATACTTGTCAAATATCAACCCATTGGTGATCACGCTCATGAATTAGACATTGCCTTTATACGCCTTTGCAAATACATGGTTCGCCTCAATCTCGAAAATGCATATTTGGGGTGACACGAGGAAAACTCCTAGGATTCTTAGTATCTAAGCATGGTATTGATGTTGATCTAGCAAAGAATAAAGCTATTCTTGACATGCCACGACCATCTTCCATAGAAGACATACACACTTTTATCGAAAAATTGGGGTAATTTGACACCACACGAATTCACATATCACATTGATGTCATAAATAGCCTCTTTCGAAAAACTACCAAACTATAATGGACCAAGGAATGTCAACAAACATTCAACAATATGAAACACTCTCTTTCCTTGCTACCAATCTTACAACCTCCTTCTCCGTATCGACCTTTCTTCATATACCTCTTCCACTGGGTGTCCACTAGGGCAATGTTGGCATATAAAGACAAAAATGGAGAGGGAAAAGTTGTCTATTATGTTAGTTGAGCCTTACTAGACTATAAAGCATGATATACATCCATTGAGTGGGCTTGTTTAGCCATATATTACGCAGCTACAAAGTTACATCACTACATGTTGTATCAAACTACTTACATCATTATCCATATAGATCCCTTGCGATTATCCTCCCCATGGATCACATTAGGAAGTGGATGACCCTCCTTATGGAATTTGACCTCTGCATCATCACACGAAAGGTGGTAAAAGGCCAAGTCATAGTGGACTAATTGGCTACCACCCCATATTTGCCCATAAAACTATTCATGATGCATTACCCGATGAGGACATCCTCCTCATTGAGGGCATAAACAATGTTGTTTCCATAAAAGACTACTACTATAGCTTCACATCCGGTCTTGAGGTGTAGTAATCCTATACTAGTAATGAAGCACTCTCCCCACCTAAAACCAAACCAACAACCAAAATCATTGAGGAGGAGGTCACCATCGATATCCATGAGGATACATGGATGCTACACTTCGATGGGGCAAAGTGCCTCCAAGGATCTAGGGCAGGTTGTGTACTCACCAATCCCTCTAGCCAGGATTTCCCTCTCTCTTATCGACTTGAGTTTGAAATCACCAACAACATGGAAGAATATGAGGCTCTTATCTTAGGTATATAGGCTTCCTTAGCTAAGAATGTCTCCTATCTTCATGCCATGGGGAATCTCAGTTAGTGTGTCGACAAGTTAGTGGTGCATATCAATGTCACAATGAAAAAACCTGAAATCTTATTATGACTTAGTTTAGGAATTGATGCCATGCTTCACTTCATTTACCATTAAATCAATCTCGTGCGAACATAATTCCTTGGCTGATTCTTTGGCCATGTCTACCACTCTGTCCTAGTCACATTTTGATTCTCGTGATGACGCTATTATAATACAATTCCAAAAATCCCAGCCACTTTACTTCCTCGAAACATTCGAATGTATGTAAAATCAAGTCACATGACCCTACATAGACCCTTGGTATGCGACATCCATTGATTTATACAACATTGGACTTACCTAGATGGTACTTTGACCCCAAACGTGCTTACAAATACACAAGAGGCTCTCAAATACATACTTAAAGACAACATCTTGTACTATCGCAACTTCAAGGTCCCCTACTCCGATGCATTGAAAAAATGAGGTTCCTTGTATTAGAAGAAGCACATGGGGGAACTTGTGGTGGCCATTGTAGTGGTCATGCTACTGCATGCAAGTGCTTATGTATGGGTTATTATTGGCCTACACTAGAATATGATGCTCATGCCTCTATTAAAAATTGTATACTTTTCCAATTTAATGATGATTTGATTCACTCCCCTTTGGCTTAGCTATAATCTATCGCAACTCCTAGCCCTTTAGCATATGGGGATTGGATTACATCAAGAAATTGCCTCGATCTCAAGATGGTCATGTCTTCATCATTACAACCACAAAATACTTTACTAAATGGGTTGAAGCCATGCCTCTCACCAATATGTTTGGCCTTACTACATCTAAATTCCCTTAACCAAATCATTTTCCACTTTGGAATTCCCCATACCATCATATATGACAATGGTGGGAGCTTCAAATGCAAAGAAATGAAACAAATTTGTGTTAAGTTCAAAATCAAACATCGATTCTCAACACCATATCATCCATAATGCAATGGACAAGTCGAATCTATGAATAAAATTCTCAACAAGATCTCACAAAACGATTTGAGAATCATGCACATCTTTGCATACAAAGCTATATTCTACATTATGTGCATACCGCACCGGTGTCCATATGGCCACAAGGACATTGCCATTCTCACTTACTTATGGAGATGAGGTATTCCTTCCACTTGAGGTGGAACTACCTTCACTTTGTATTTTCCCTCGCAATATCATTTCAGATGAATAACTCCGCGATGCACACTTCTATGATCTTGACTTATTAAAAGAACAATGTGACAAAACATACACTCATAATTAGAAACATAAACAACGCCTTGCCAAATAACATAACAAACTTGTTTGTCTACGTACTTTCGACGTGGGTGACCTTATCCTTAAACTTGATTATACACATGACAAAGAAGGAAAATACACTCGAAATGGTGGGGTCCCTACCTCATTAAATATATCATAGGTCCTAATACATATCATCTTCAAACCAATGAAGGCCACATCTTCAAAGAACCAACAAACGCTCAATTCCTCAAAAGTTTCATGCATGAAGGAACTCTGGGAGTTTCAGTACTCACTAACTACCATCTCTCATCCTTCTCAAATTTACTACTTCATCAACCTCCTCTTCACATAGACAACATTATCAAAATTTTGGCTTTGTACGCCCTGATATTTCCTATCGGATTGCCACGGTATTCTGTGCATCCTCACTTAGGCTCATGGCCTTTCTTGGATTTATGTTTCTACCATATTTCTTATAGCATATACCTCATATTTTTTTGCAATTTTCAACGTTGATATATGCCCTTTAGGCTAATCATCAATCTTTATTTACACCTTTGGGTTTATGAAAATTTCTCTTTTTAGCTTCTACCATACATTTTTTACACTTTTCAACATTGTTACCTGCTTGCTATGCCATCACATCACCATACAATATCTACAATATCTATAACACCATAACATCCCAACATCTCGAAACTACATCGCGACATCCATCCCATGAACCCCTAGCTAGGTGATTTATGTCTTATTTTAACTATGATCCTCTAGTGTTTCCTTCCAATTTTGCTTCTCCATGGTTCTTGCAGTGTTGATTGTTGCTGCGCACACTGGCAGACAAGTGATGTTATGAAGTACAAGTTGGTGGGTATATTTCATTTCAGCTAGCCCTTTTGACATTCCTTTATGTACTTACTTTCAATATCGATGTTATAGATTTTTTTCTAGCACGTTGACCACCCCATGTTTTTCTATTACAACATGTGGTGATCAACGATTGGGCATATGTATACACCTAATTTTTCACTTTTCATCTTTCATACCTATTATTAACAATTTCCTTTGTGCAAATAAGGGTCACTGATGCATCTATTTCTTGAGTGGGTTCCTTAAGGGGCCTGTCGGGAATGGGGAATGGTTATTCACGTAACCATTATGGGTTAGAGACAGTACATAAAGAGAGTGTCGCTATTTGGTCTTGGTCTTAGTTGTCCATGCAATAGTTTTCCTTATCCTCCTAGGTCTCATGACATTGCACTCACAACGCCTTGCTTGCATTTCAACACTTGGTACCTTGTTTATCCATGTCCATGATCGACGACACCTTTCTATCACTTTTCATGACACATTACCTCATTTTAGCACCTTTAGCCAACACCATCTCATGTGGGCTATGGTGTCGTGTTATGTTTCTCTTGGCCGACACCATCACTGCATGCGATGACATCCTATATACACACAACACATCTTAACACTCATAAGAAAAAGGAAGCCAACATCATTCGAACTGCCATTTGCTTTGCTCTTTTGTGTCATCTTCGCATCTGCTCGCCTAGCTCTTGGTTCATCTTGCACTTTTCTTGGATTGGATTGAAACTCTTCTTCTTGGATGGTTTGCTTGCACTATTAGGTCACCTATAGTGAGTTTAGGATAGGAACGGTGTTCCCCTTCTCCACATAATAGCGATTCTCTCTCGGTGTTTTGCTTCTTTGGAGAGATAGATGCATCAGTGACCACCCTACAGTGAAGGTGAGCTCACTAACCATCTCTTGCCAATTTTCCTAGATAAGTTCATCTTCTTCCCTCATTGTGCTATGTTAGCTTAGTATTACATATGTTTGGATGCTAGTTAGCATAGTACTCTTATTCATGATCAACTCCTTAGCTTTACATTCATTTCATTTCAGTTATATTATGCAAGTTTTTCTTATTTATTGTTGATCCATGTCTCTCCACACCCAACTGCTGATATCTTAGTAGCGTTCTCTCCTCTATCTTGACTGAGGGCCTTGGAAACCCTAGGTTGACCTAGTGTAGGGATTACTGCCCTCTAGATATGTGACCCTAGCGCTCGATGTAGCCCCTTTAAATCTACCCAATGTATGTTGGTTCATGTGTGTTTCCTACTCGTGCCTCGATACCCTTTATAAAACGGATGATTTAAGAGTGCAAGTTATTGAGACACATTATTGGCCCACCATACATCACGTGTCTTTTCTAGTGTTTCCTACAAAACTCAAATTGCATCATCTTTGATCCATGATTATTCAAACCTTTTAGGTTAGAACCCTTCATATGATAGAGTATCCTTTTGGGTGATTGCCTTCCTCCATGCAAATTTTACTCGATTCAACATACTTCAAAGTGAAAATTATTTTTTATTTGGAAAGAAAGGAATTCCCTTGTTTATTCTCATGCTACTATTGATTGCAATCTTTTGGCTTATAATAAAGCTATGCCTGTTTCAAATGTTTTCTTAGGCCAAGTCCAAAAGGTGGTATTACGGAAATGCTCCATACACGGTGGCTCGTGTTCTACTATTGCCATCTTATGAAAGCAATCTAAGAGGAAGGGGTTGCCACCAAAATCACTCTTATTGTTGTTCTCACCACCGATTTACATGGAGCTCTCGCCTCGTAGCCATTCCGCTTTACACTCATCTCGTGGGGGTGGGGCTTTCCTCCTCCTTGACTAGCATTGACTATCTTTACAGTGCAAGGTCAAACTCAAGATCCAAATGAATCTTTAGAGATGACTCGAAAATGTAATCGCATCTAATTTCGATTCCATTATTGAGGGGAAGGACCTTCCAAATAGTAGTTGAGGCGACCCTAATGACATCCAACCAACGAGTTTGTTGGTGCTATTTGATATTTTCTTTATGTATATAATATCATCTATTCTAAATTGTGTTTCTAGTTCACAAATATGGCCTAGTGTGACAACTTACATGACTTACTTCTGCACCATCTACTCTCTCTTTTGGGTTGGGGAGGTGCAAATGCAAAAATAATTGTACTATTGTATTTATTGAATAATATAATTGTTATTTCATTATTTGTTTTAAAAAACCTTTTAGGTAATTGCTTAAAAACAAAGATAAACTACCAAAAAAACTGCTCATAAATAAAATATTGAAAAGTCATGGTGATGGAGAAAGCATTTACTTAAAAAATAATGGACTCGCAAACATGAGATGCATATAATTATGCGAGCACAATAAATTCTTAGAATCCATTGTCTCTAGGCATTATATCCTGGAATATATTTAAAGCATAATTTTGTGCCAAAATCTTGGAACAAGAAAGCACAACCCCATCCTGAATCTTGTACATTTACATCAATTTTGACAATGGCAGATGGGAATCATAATCTGCAATAACTGCCACTCTCTGTGTGTCCTCATTTCACAGAACACTCTTTGCCACACAGATCGGAAACAATCTACAATACCGACAAAATGCACCGTTTATCACAGAAATTAGATTTATACGTACGGAAGGAGCATTTGAACTTGTGTGGATAAGATTGTTGACACTTCACCTTAAATATAATAATTGCTCACACCCCAACACAGCACTGTGTCCATGTTCTTGTTTTCCTGCTCAATTACATAACATGCACAACACCCACCACATTAATGGGAAACACATGAAAACATTCAGGCTACATCATATATGTCTCTGGTAGCAGTGCCCATTAATCATTTGCTGGCTTTCCAGCTTTAATTCAATTGGGGATTGTGGGCAG
The DNA here is from genome assembly GCA_018340775.1 of Taxus wallichiana var. yunnanensis. Lineage (NCBI taxonomy): Eukaryota > Viridiplantae > Streptophyta > Pinopsida > Cupressales > Taxaceae > Taxus > Taxus wallichiana. The sequence continues at coordinate 725,444,935 of CM031235.1, forward strand.
AATAAAATCCTCTAAAAATAGCAGGCCCACACATAGGTCACACTCACACTCTCACTTCTGGTCAGACAGTACTGCATGAAAAGACCCACTCACATGGGGTGCCCAAATTCAGTTGGTTAAGGAAAAATAAAGCATTGAATCATGTGCCAGTGTGTACTTTCCATTATTAAATACCCACTATCACTCCATGCGTGGCATTATAAGAATAAGCCACATTTCACCTTGGTTGTTGAATTGCTGCTAGGGTTGCCATTTGGGTGCACTTGTTTTGTTTTTCTGGAATTGTGTACACTCATTTTTTCTTCTCCGGACATCTTGCAGTTGGTTCTTCAAGATTAAAAAAGGATCCAAAATGGCTTTGGAGACTTCCTGTTCATCAATGGAGGATGAGGGAGGGGTGAAGGATTTAGAGGAGTCATTAGTGTTTTCAGGTGCAGTGGGTACTTTGCAGAAACTTATTCCTGGTGGAGAGGGTATTGTGGAGGTGGATGTTCTGTTCAAGGAGACGGCCGATTACATCATTTCTCTGGAAAGGCAGGTGAAGTTTTTGAGGACTTTGGCAGGTTTGTATGCCATTTCAGAACTGGACTCCGAATCTAATAGCTGTTAAGGAGTACATAAATCAAAGATCAAATGGATTTTTTTGTATGGGTTATGAAATCTGCTGTTTAAAATGCATTGTTCAATCAATCCAGTGTCGTTTTAAGTTACATGTTGAATTATCTTATTGTATTGTTTTTCCATCTCTTGCATGCAATCTCTTCCTCATTCCAAGAAAAGAATTGAAATTTAGCATTTCATTTTTCTCCTTAAAATTCTCCAAGGGCTTCTTTCAATAATGATGTAAAATTTATATGCCCAAAGAATTGGGGTGATAAAAAAACACGTTTATTCTCATCAATTTTGAAACCCTGGCATTCTAAGAAAAATATGGTAACTGATCCCAAGTAGAAATCTAAGAACTGAAGGGGCTATTATCACCCAGTTTGTAAATTAAAGATATGGATTATTGAAAGGAACATTAAAAGGTTATTAGACCTTGAAATCTGTTTTCTGGATAAACTGTGTAAAAATTTTGATCAACGGAATCAACACAGTTTATATAAAATAAACAGATTTCAATATTATGGACTGTGGAAACATAAAAAAACTCTAATTAGCAGGCTTTTTTTAAATGGCATATCACATTTATAATGCTTTCTAAAGGAAAAAGCTAATTATTGGTACATTACCGAGTATAAATGGGAAAGAGACAGAAAAATGGATCCAAACGAGCAATGTTATGTTACATGGAATACAAAATTTCTTTAAGAGGGTATTCGAGTAAAAATTATATGTGCATATTGCTAGTAGTATAGATGAAATATATTGTTTGATTCTTTTATTTTAAGCATTGGGTACCTAAACAAAAAATATTAAGATCTTCCAAGTCAGATTGCAGTTACTTTACATTTGAGGTAGGATATAATTATTAGAGTTCAATTTCCTTATTCATGTACTAAAAATTTAGCTCTAGCACAAGTAGAATAGCTACACCTCTTCTAAAATTATCAATATATACATTATATAGATGGAATACAAATGATTTGTATGTAATAATTTATGGTCTGATATTCATGTCGAAAAAATCACAGCTCAAAAGGTTAGAAAACAAGTTGGCTATATATTATTATGCTAGTATCAAAATAGCAAATCAAAACACCAAGACCACAATATAATTCAAGCACAAGGAGCAGCATCGAAGGAGGTGGCAGCATATCATCTTTTAGAGGAATAGCCAAAGCCACCATAATGTCCCTCTAGGGGCATAGACATCACCACCCTCTTATCACCAACATGCACCAACGAAGACCACCTAGAGAACCCAACCATGGATTTTCCACAATGCGGTAGACTTCAACACCCCCGCTCTATCCTCTTCATTCACCCCTCTCCTTGATTATGGGGGTGGAGAAACAATTACAGTCAGGTGTAGTAGACAACCGGTTGCCTTGCAACAAAGGATCTAGAGGTAGTCCGCTTATGGTGCAAGACACATTCCCTAATGGTTGAGCGATCGCTAGAGATGTTGAGACTCGAGAGAAACATTTTTTTGCATGAGCTTGAATTTACAAACTAGCAGAAGAGATAGTAACTTTATCATTGACTACAAAATAGTTGTGAGGAGCTCATTATTGAAAATAGTTGCATTTATAACTTTCCAAAGCTAAAAAGGAGTAATAGATTTGAAAAATTCTGCATATATGCCATATATGATGGACCATGCGAGTTGTCCCAAAACACAACCATTCTCCATTTGATGGGTTCTGAGTGGAATAATGTGTGAATCCATTATCATGTCTCACGAGCATGAGGGAAAGTCCAAAAGAGGTGATTGAAAGACTCGAGTCTAGCTTAAGAAGGATACTTAGGATTAAAAACTCTCGTGTGCTTGAGCCTCTCCCCAAGCAGAAGACCTTGGTAGACAAAACACTAAAGGAAATGGTTAGTTTTTAGGCTCCTATTTGGAATTCCATATGTGTCTAAGGAGAGAGCTATCTTTAAAGGAAAGAATTTAAACCTTGACAATTTTGTTTAGTTTTCCAAGTGTAGGAGATAAAGGGCTCATTAATAGATAGAGTATACCTAGAGAGAAGTGTTTGAAAGTGGTACCACAATTCCACCGCCAATCCCTCCAAGAAATTGGATCACGAGACCAAGCTTTTGTAAAATAAACATCTAATGAAAGCTCTTAAATGCACATATGACAGGTAAGTTTGAAGCTAGAAACTTGAATTTCCTTTGAAATGCGAGGCTATATAACCCACTCCCCATATGATGCAATATCTAAAATAGTGGTAATGCCTTTTCTAAATAATCGAAAGGATTGATTCTCAATATTAGCAAACAATAAACAATTACTAGAAATGATAGGGAATAATTATAAATTGTGGTCATTAAAATTGAGAGAAAATCTAAATCCTTTTTCAACCCATTTTATAAGGTTTGACAACTTCAAAATATTTGCGAGATGCTTTTAGCCACGAAGGATCCTCAATTCGAATAGGAGAGGAGGTGATGAGTAAGGCACAAGATTGTGTTTTCCAGCGGGTTTCTCTCGAAAGGAGATCATGGAAAGAAAAATGCTAAGATAAAATAATCTTCCAAGCTTCACCACCACAAACAACCCATTTAGCGCAAAAAGTTTTGTTTTTCATGTAGATGTTAATGATAGTCATACCACCCTTATCCTTTGGAAGACAAAAAACCTCCTAGGCCACTTGATGAAACCCTATGATCTACTTAACATTGGCTCAAATAAATTAAGCGAGCAACTTGGTTACTTATTGTAGGAGGCTTTAGAAGATAACCCAACATGAAAAATAACAAACATGAGTAACAACAAGAATTTTGGTGCAAACTTGAAATCTACCAACTAAAGAAAAGGGTTTGGTGATCCAATTGGAAATTCTCTTCTTAACTCTCTCAATAACTTATTTCCATATTTTGGGGAAACAACCAAAGGCAAAGGAAATGCTAAGGTATTTGAATTTCTCCCCTCTTCTAATCCACTTTTATTGGTATTTTTAAGCCAATATGACAAGAGTGTCGTATTGTATCTAAAGCATTGAATCTTTGCCCATTATAGATTAGATAGTGAATCTTTACAAAATTATTAAGGTAACATATGAATTCCTTGAAGTGAAGCTTGTTCTCCGTAAGAATGAGAAAAGAGTCTTTTAAAAAGTGGTCGATGATTTAAAATTCCACTGTCATGAAGTACAATTTCTGAATAAGCCCTCTTTACTCGCTTTGTGGGAAAGGAGAGAACCAAATGCTTCATCCAAAAAAAACATAGTGTTTCAGCTATAGGACTACCCTTCAAAAATAGAGTAATAGAGACCAAAGCATTTAGACCTTTGGATATTGATGGTTTAGGGAAGATAAGGCATCCGAGAAGAGAGTTTGTACATCCAAGAGTGAAAATTGACCAAACCCTAAATCCTTTTACATAGAGAGGATATAGGGCCAATCAATATGATCATAAGCCTTTTCAAAATCAATCTTCAAAAATATGATTTTTTCTAAGATGCATAGGCCCATTCCATACCTTCCTAGATAACAATGATATCATGAAGAATGTATAGACTTTTAATAAAGCATATTTGATCTGGTTTGATGATTGGTAATAAGATATGATGAAGGTGAATAGCTGAAGCTTTATCTATGATTTTGTACTGAAAAATACAACAAAATGATATGCCTCTAGTTGGTAATAAGCTCTAGATCTCTTGCTTTATTAAACATTTAAAGTTATCTTTGTTTATAATTTCCTAAGGATTTGGTGCTTGAAGCTTAAGAATAGACTTGTAGCAATTTAAGATCCACAAACTATTGTGTGGCCTTGTATAATTCACAAAGAAAACCCTCATTTTTGAGAGCCTTGTCATTAGTTAGGAAAAGCATGACCACATGAAGATCCTCCAAAGTGATTGGGATACCAAATTGCCTTCGGCCAAGGGGCTTATAAACTGCGCAATGGATGACATCCAAGCATTCTTGTAGCGTTTGAGATCACTATGTTGTAAACTTATTTGATTAGAATGCCATCTTCTAGTGATCTAAGAACACCAAAATTTTAAGCAAATAGGTGGCTCGGGTTGTGAGAAGTTTGGATAGCTTTAATCTTCTTTTTGTCTTTCTTATCTTGTTGAAGTTTGAAAAACTCTTTGGAGGCCCAATTGCCAATTTTGAGCCGACAGAGACAAGTTTGAATCTAAGTACTTATATTAGTGTGACATTCCAAAACTTTAGATTATGTTTAATCCTAGTAGCAATTGATGATTGAACATGTTAAGCTCAAGCTATGATGATACTTAAAAATTATTGGTGTAACACGGTCAAACCACTTTTCAAACCACTTTTAAACATGCAACACTTTTTGCTAAAGTGGTGGAGGAAGGAGGTTGTGTAGTTGATCATATATCTCTTCCACTCAATCCAATGAGAACCAAAAGGCGAATGTCACACCAAGTGATAGATTCTAGAAATGAGTTTGGATAATCCTTGTGGTTGAGGAGTGGCGTGTAAATGAAAAATTGCATGTGGGGGATTCTCTGAGGCCACCTACCCATTCTAGTTGGAAAGTGGTGGGATTGTGGTTAGTCATAACAAACTTAGGGTGGACACAAAGAGCTTTCTTGCCATAAAGGTGAAAGGGAAGCATGCATTTCTCAATGGGCATGACACAATCAATTTGTTGGACAACATGTTTGACATCAACCTATAGATTATACCATGTAAAAAAGGGTTGGGAGTTAATGATTGTTTCTAGGATGAAGGGTCTTAACAACCCCCAATGGTTTTCAAAATAGAACCATGTTTCACGATCTCATAAGCACCATCTCATTGATAGCTCACCTTATTTATCCTTGGGAAGTTCAATCATAACAAAGTTTTCACAAATGAGAAAAAGTTACAAAAAATATCGAGATAACCATCACCATAATGTCACTATTTTCGAGCCATCATTTGGTGCATAGACATTTATTAGGCCAAAATAATGCACATCATTGTTAAGGGTAACTCAAATGACTCATTGTGACTAGTCTTTTTCCAATGTAACAACTAAGGTACCAATTTTTGGGGAAATAAAATACTAACATTGCCACATCCGTCTTCATGTGAGGAAGAGTGTTTCATGCCATTTGAAAAAGTATACTTCAAGGAAGCCTACAATAAAATTGTGAAAGATTAACTTCTGTAAACACTCAAAATCTAAAACTCCAAGTTACTTGACAAGTGAATCACATAGAAATATTTTGTGAGGACTTTGTGAGACCTCATACATTCCAAGTGAGAATGTTGGTGAAGAAGATACCCCCATGTGAAGTTCTCCTTACTCATCCTCTAATTCTTCATCTAAACCCAAAGTTACAAAGAGGATGCTTATAATATTTGGTAAAATGAAAGATTCCAACAAAATGGAGCAGTGTGTAGCCTCATCCTCTCATTTTGGCAAGTATCTTCTCTTATGATGTGGATTGCATGAGGACTAAGATGGTGGAGGGAATGTTGAGGAGGTCCCAAAACTTGAGCCAACTAGATGAAAATATTTTTCTTGAGGAAGCTTGAATTTTAGGGATAAACGAAGGGTTTTGAACATGGAGCACAAGAACAAGTGGGGGGACATTCTTATACATTCTTGCATTCTCGGTGAGGTTTTCCATTGGAAACTATGATGTCTGCTAGAGGCATATTTTAAGAAACCATAGTCCTAATAACATTTTTTTCTCATGTACCTCTAGTAAAATGGTTGACGTGTTAAAATTTTTAATTGTTGAATGAAAGAAAAGGTATATATTGCTTTATTTTATTACTACTATTGATTCAATTAAGTCACTATTAAAAATTAAGGACAAACTATCTTAAAGACATTTAGTATGTCTTAGTTTATTAGTACTTACAATTCAAGATCCTAATATGCATAGGAAAGTTAAGAATATGTGTTGCTAAACCCTACCATTCTGCATGTCTCGAAATAAACCCATGTTTTGCATATTTCAAGCTACCATACCCCATTAGTACACACACACACACACACATCTTTCCATATTTAAGGGATATAAACTTTGTATGTATATATCATCACATCAAATCTAAAAATGTAAGCTTTAAATACATTGTAATGTCTAAAAAATCATCATTAATATCTAACGTCATCATTGCTGGCCTTTAATTTTTTCCCCTACTTTATCTTTTTATCGGTAAAGAGGATTGGAGGGTCCCTTGTCCCTTCCATTATATATTGAACATGTACATAAAGTTTTTTCCTCTAAAGTCATCAAAATAGTTCTATAGAGGTGCCCATTCTTACAATTATTCAAAATCTTATCCAGCTACAAAAGGAAAGGATTATATAAAGAGTCCTAAAACTAATACAAAACCTACATTCGTTCAACTCTTAATCATGGGGAGGGGGAAGATTTCATCTCTTCTATATTTTACACCAAAGAATGCCCTCATTACAAAAATTCCTTACATACCTATTATTCCCACTACTTACCTCCATGTTGAAGATTGTATGTATTTTGACAATTTAAAATATTATACTTCAGAACACACAAGAAATTAACCCACTTCCCCCTCTTCCATAGCTTAATAAAAAAATACTTCCTCTAATACAAAAATTATTCCAATGATATGAAATACTATTTCAAATCCCGAACCACCCTCCCTAACATCATATCCCCTTTCATAATCCTCTTGATTCAGATTACAATTTATCAATGGGGCTGACGATATCTTGGGGCATAGCTAAGAGCTAATGTTATTAGAGTTTGATATATTTCTACATATGCAAGTAGATTCACCACACTAATAACTTAAGGTAAGGTATGTCAATACATAAGAGAGGTAAATTCTTTGTCCAACTCTTGTGCTTTATATAAAATGTGATTTAGCTTTTAGTTAAGAGTTGATCCTTTCCACATTGCAAAAAGTAACAATCATCGAGTCTTCCTCTAAAAATTATGAAAATCCTATATCTTTGAAAATCCTTAATCCTTCTAGTAGTTTCACTACCACCGCTTGATTGTTAGTATCTTTCGATATGAAAAGCCAACCACCCCATAATAATCAGCCTTGTGGATCACGAGGAGAACATATTGTACCTACCTTTCAAGATTTCCACACATGAAGCACCATCAAAATTTAGCTTAATAGTCCTCACCCTTGGTGTATTTCATCCTACATTATTTATGTCTAGCTTACTAGTCTTAGAAGCCTTTGGATTGGGTAATTTGATTTTTGGCCATTTTCCTAAAATCCTCCACTCATGTCCAAGAAGAGTTTAATTGATAGTAGCTAAGAGAAAAATATTACCTATTTTTTTTTCGCAATCTTGTCCCAATGCCTTTCCCATTTGATTCATTTTTCTAAAAACAATTATTGCATTCCTTCCAAAGGTTACACATTAAAATTTATTGGGTTGCAAACCACAATTTAGATGGTAATTTTAGGCCTTCTAGGCATGAATAAAAACCCCATTCATAATTCAATGACATATCGTGGTTTTGCTAATCTAAATCAAAGGTTAGCTAATATATTCCTCACACACATGGGCAATGAAGAAGAAAATTCTCAACCATGCCAATATCCTTTTATACAACATGCATACTGATGGTGCTATAAATTTCAACTTATGTAGTCTTACCTAAGTTAGGATTATTTCCAAGAATGTTAACCATGAAAATGTATTCTATCTTAGAGTACTAGTTTTATTTCCAATTAAGCCCCCTAACCAAAATTCTTCCACATCTCCCTCAACAACCAACACTTTGTAACCTACTTTTACAATATGAAATCTAGATTAATCACTCATCCACCTAAGGAAATTCTGTTTAACTACAATGTTCCTTATTTCCAATATATTAGATAAGAATACTTTTAAATTGTAAGATAGTAACAATCAATAGATCTCTTCCATTTTTTTGAGTTACTTGCAATTTCTTTTGAATTATGCCAATAAATGTAAACCTTTTCACCTCATTGTTGTTTCAAAACTCTTATGACATCTTCTAGGTAATCGCTTTGCTATAAATTTGGCTCACCCTTCCATGAATCTATCGAGAAGATTACCATTTCGCTATTTCCTATTTCCCAACTCAAATTTACACATACCACTTTCCTTGCTATCATAATGAATTTCTAGTTATGCAACACCAAAGGTGGATTATGAATAGTGAAGATATTTTCTATCCACTCATTTTGCAAATACTTTACTCTTACCATACAAATTCAAGGACTAAATTATTCATCATACATCGTAAAGCCAAATTTTCCCATAGAGATAGGTTTTGGTGATGAATATATTAGTATCCCATCTCCTCCATCATATTTTGGATGACATAAATTCTCCTATTTTGTAAAATATTTGTTCTTTCACCCCCTCTTTTCCACTCTAAAATAAGTTCCTAATAATTTTAGTCATCCCGTGTATTATACCCGCTAGTCTTTAACACTAAAAAAAAAAAACTAGTTTTTCATGAAAAAAATCAATCAAAAAAATTCTTCATGCAATACTTAGCCACTTTTCATTCCATTTTACGAATCTAGCACATAGATTTTGAATATATTTTTCCTTGATGTTGCATCTTCGTTTTGCATGAAAAGATGTTCACCTAAATATTTTTGGAAACATTTATAATTAATACTCCAATTACCCCCATAATCCTCTACATATATTCCATTGGGAAATTATAAATAATGTCTCATATTTATGTACGCTAATATGCTAGCCAAACACCTTTTCATAGTCTTTGATTTCTCCTCTTAGTGTCAAAATCTATTTCATTTACACTTCTCTAAAAGAAAATTATCATCCACACACTATAAATGTGTTATTTAACCCTCAATCTCCTTATTCGCCTCAATTATCCTAGAAATATTCCCAAAGATTCCACCATAATAATAAATAGGTAAGGGGAGAGAGGATCTACCTAACAAATCCTACATGAAAATTGGAAGAATCCAACTAGTCTACCATTGACTAATATTGACAAAAAAACCTTGTTACTGTTGGGAACTAAACTGTGGAATAGTGCTTTATGATTCAATAACAAACCAAATCATGCAAATACGGAAGTAAACAATTCCCCAAAATCTACAACAGTGGAAGCATATACTAGAAAATCTAAATCAAAACAAAGTACACACACATAACACAACATGTACCATGGTTCACCCAATGTGGGCTACGTCCACCAAAGATAGAGATCTCAATATATATAATGAACAAGAGTACAAATCAACTCTTCCATACAAGAGTACAATGCATATCTCCTGAGTATCTCCTCCTGATCTCTAAATGGATCTACATGAGTGCACTACAACTGTGCCTCCAAACCACCACTAGATCTCACATAACCAAGAACTACTACATCTCCAAACTTGTGCAACCAAGCTCTCATGTGAATATGCAAACAAGACCTCTCAAATGGGTCTACCAATGTGCAACCATAATTGTGCACCAAGAAGTAAGTCTCTCCTCCATCACTGCATCAACCTGTGCAAACAAGAAGACAACCTCCTCTACAATATTTGGATACTATCACGTACCCACAAGCTATCCAATGAGCTATAATACTAGATCTCTATGGACCAACAATACAACATGATCTCATGGATCTACAATACAATATCTCACAACAACATGTGGATCTACAAGAAGAAACCCTATGTGCTTTGCATACTATGCAAGCCATTACATTGAGACAAAACAATACAAAGGAAATACAATAGAAGACATTACCCTCTTCTCACCATTCAGATGTACTTGCCATTTCCTTCTGTCTAACTTCTCTCCATGGAAGCTTTGTCTTCATGCAACCCTTTTTTCTTTTTTCTTCTTCTTCATCATCTCAACCAAGGAGAATCAATATTCTTCCTCAATTCTTATGGATTCTCACCTTCTAACCCTAGCTTTCTAGCTTATATAGGCATATACAAACTTAGGGCATCTTAGCTATGCATTTACAACCTTTAGATCACCTTTAAATCAAAGGTTGGATCTAATCCTGCGTCTAAAATAAAAATAAATGCACATGTAACTGATTTCGGTTACTAAAACCGATGTCGATTTCTTCCCGTGATCGACGCCGGTTACCCAACCGACGCTTCTTCGTGTAAAAATGTAAGTTTGTAAATCAACTATTTGTGAAGCAATTTAGCTCCACAACTCAACAATCTCCCACTTGGAGATAAATTGCTGAACATGTACTTGTACATTACCGTCCTCTACATACCGTGAAGACCAACTATTCTTTACTTCAAAAATTCTCTCAAAAATCAGGAAGATTAAACCATCTTCTAAAACCAAGAAGATAACAAACCGTGACTTACCATATACCTGCACGAAGCTACTACTGATCCATGATACATGAGCTATCCATACATCAAGCTCCCACTGAATCATAACACCAAGCCTCTCATGCAACCAAGCCACCATGACTAACATACTTGTAAGAGCTCCCGCCCAAACTTAAATACTGAGCTTCAATCGTAACCATAGCCATACCTATAAAACCAAACATGTTCTCCAATCATCTATCTATGTCTCCATGTAACCACCAATGCAACTGACCAAAGACAAGTCAAACTGGAATATGCATAAGTAAAAAGATTCTGGGTAAAGAAAATCCAATTGAGTTCTACATGAAACTAGTGGGTGATCAATCCACAACACCTGCATAACTCAAAGAATCCAAACACTGCATTTTGCAAATCCAACCCTGCATAAACAACTTGCATGTCCAAGAAAACCATCTATAGAAAACATATCTATCATGGAGTAACATAGTAATAAGAGGAAATACAAACATCCCCTACTCATGCTCAAGGGAATCTAAACCATGCTCATATGCATCCATGTGCAAAAAAATATCTGCATCATCATAGAATCACAAAACAAAATCTATCCACATGTATAAAATCACCATGTACATCCATCCATATCACTAAGCTCTCCAGAAGCTCCAAGTCTTTCACCGACTAACTCCAAAACCACACATGAATATTTTGTTAATCAATGTCAACAAAAAAAACCATGCTTAACATATTATTAATAACTAGTGCAAATACCAACAAAAACTGTCATCAAGATATTACAAAACCATCCAAGATGAAAGAAAACAAGGACAACATCAATAAAATGTAAATACACACTACTGTCACACCTGTAACTTGACCGACCATGAAAAATCCTTCCGACACTATTCAACCGCCTATTGATGTGGGTAACCCAAATTGACACCGGTGACTGTAACAAATAGATTTTCCTTCTTTCACCCTTCAAAATCTAAAACATTGATCTCTCTTCTTAACCCAAAACAACCATCAATTGTCATCCCATAAGGATATCCAGGCACTACAAAATAAAACTAGAAGTGACGTCACCATGCACTAAACACAAAATACCTGCAAAATCATGACTGTCCTCCAAAAACAACTTGTGCCTCATGCCACTCTGAATAGTAGCATTCTCCTCTCACTTTGCATGTGCATATGTGTCCAACCTGTAATGCCAACAACCATGGCTTGCTCCCACTCAACATGAACTCCCTTGCACTACCTCTAATCACCAAGCTCAAAAGCTCATATATATATATATATATATATATATATGTCGATGAGAAATAAAATAGATGAAAGAAAATATAAAACCAATTCTTTTTTATCAAAGAATACTTCTACATCATAGAAGTTTGGGCTTCTTGTGAAGTAGGCTAAACCACCTTCTTTTCATCCATGTGTACTCAACATCTCCCGTTACCTGTAATTGTGTCTAAACATGACTTTTCATTAAGGATCTCATCCTTAGACTAGATACCCTTGTCCTTAAGATTCCAACACATCCTAGAAATAAAATTCAAACTCACCAAATATCCATGGTGCATATTTTACTTGTGCACACAATCCAAACATAATACCAGTTGCTTCAAACGAAAGAAATAAAACATGAACCATATAGAGATCCTGAATTTGACCCAAGTCTCATTGGACTAACTCGTGTAGTGCCCACATTTTTATAGCTCCAGTTATCTGTTGGTTCCTTTATGCATAGACATGTTTTGACTGAGACTCTGATATATTTTGGACATTATGCTATGTTATTTATCCTCATGGACATTATGGTATTTTGGGCACGTAGCGCCAATTGGACTAGATTAGTATATTGATATATTCCTTATGATGTTGATGACACTAATAGAGTTACATGATAGTGAGATTTATTGGTTAGATGTTGATTTCTTGTAGTCGATTTGATCAATGATATAGTCTTCTGGATTTAATAATGGTAACTCATGCTAGCATAGGTGTATGTCGTTGTAATTATATCTGTGGATGATTCATGGTGGACTATGTGTATAATTGTATGCGTTGCACTATCAATTGTATAATGATGTTAGGATATTATAGGTTTGATTAATTTTGTGATGAGTAGATGATGTTTATTGTATTGGACAGATGCGGTTAATGTGTATAACGAGTGTGCAGGTGACAGGTTATGGGAGAACGTGGGTTTCAGGGTTGCTATGTAATTGTGCACAAGCGGCCCACAGGCTAAGTCCTAACCATGTTAAATGTTTGAGGCCTTAGAGTAGGTGTATTAATTGGGCACCATGAGTGAACCCTCAATTGTAATGTATTTATGTCTTGTAAAATTAATTATGTTTAGGGTGTGTTTTATTTAAGTAAACTAGTTTAGGGGTTTAATGATCTCATTTTAATTTAAGTGATGGTTTTGGGTAAGTGTGTGTGTGTGTTGGTAGAAGGGATTGGGGCCACATGTGAACCTTGGGTGGACCCCACACCCTCTACCCTTGTGCCCAAGTGTGCCAAACCCGAAATTGGGCTATTTTGGGCATTTTTAGTGACCCCTTTTTAGTTTGGGAGTTCACTTAGCATGAAAATGGGCCCTTGGACCCTACCTAATAGGTAGGGGGGCTTATTTCCAAGGCTTGGAGGGAGTTTCCCTCCCATTTTTCCTTCCTTTGGTCACATCCATGTAAGGTGGATGGGGAAGTGTGTTTTGTTAAAAGTTGCTCCACTTTGTTTTATTTACATTTTTAGTATTTTGGGTGATAAGGGCTAAAAGGTGAGTTTACTTTTACTTATTTGGTTTTTGGGAATCTTTGACTTGAGGGAGGAGAGGGATGACACATGTCATTTTCCTATTGGTGAGGAAACTTTTGGGTTCCTCTTGATATTCTTCCTCATGGTGAAGGAAGGGGACTTTTTTTTCCTCATTTTTTTTTTGGACTTGGGACTTGGAGAATTTTGGGGGAGCTTGAGGATTGCTTGGATCAAGTGGAAAAGCTTAGAGTTTTGGGAAGCTTATTGAGGTAGGATTCTTAATCTCTCTTTCCTTGTTGTTGTCTTGCTAGCTATGCATTTGTCAATGAAATAAAGTGTGTGAAATTTTATGTTGTAAAGCTTGTATGAAGAATGTAGTCTTGGTTGTTTTTTTTGTTGTTTTTGTTTTACTCTCCACCATCATATGGCTTGATGGTTTTTGGAGAATGTAGGGGAAGAGAGAGGGATTTCCCTCTCAAACCTCATGGTTTGTTGGTCAAGCCATGAAGGTTCCTTCTCATCCCCTCATATGGTTTGAGGTGGGAGAAAGGTTCATATGGCTTGAACCTTTCCCCATTCTTGGAGAGGAAACCCATTGGGTTTGAAAATCCTCCCAAGAAGGATTTCATTGACATAAAGGAGAAATAAGGAGGATGAATGTTGGGAGAAATAAGGAGGTTATAAAATATGTATTTGGTGTATCCTATGGTTGGACACCCTTGTTTTTGGGCATCCTATTTCTTCTCTTCCCCCTTTTTGTGAGGGTGATCTTGTTTCTCCTCATAGTGTTGTCTCATCATGTGTATTATGTCTAAGTGTTTAAATGTTTCTATGTATTCTTGTTGTGTTTATCCCCTTTATACTTGTGCATATTGTGGAAGCTAGTTCCTCTCTCCCATGGGCTTGGGGAGACTAACATGAATTCCAACCATGGAAAGGCATGTGATGATGCCTATTTGGCTAGGTGGTAAACAAGCCATGTCTCTTGATTCAACATTTTTAGAAGAACACTCAAGGTTGGAGACTCAATGATGAAGTTTAGTTGGAGTTGTGACTTTTTTCTTTTATCCTCAAAATCATTGTAAATATTACACCTCATTGTAACTATGTTTTATATGGTTGATTTTGGATAGCCTCATCTTGTAAACTTATCATATTGTGATTTGGAAGTCTTGTAATACCATGTCTCTTTTGTTTTGTAACTCTTCTCTATTGTAAAAAAATTAAAAGAAGGAAAAAGGAAAGATTACAATATTAAAATCATGAGTTCTTTTATTTTTACTTGTCTTCATTTGAAAGTTTTGTTTTGTTTATAAATCTGCAAAATATAGTTATGCATTACATAGTAAATCTGAAATATTGAGTTGCGTTTATTTTTAAAATGAAAAAAATATGGCATTACACACCGAGTCAACTCCATCCTGCTTTTACGATTCAAACATTGAAGTGATCTACTCCGTTTCTTCCTGTACACTATGTGCAAGAAACTCTGATCCTCTAAACTGGACATTAAACCTTTAATATGCTCTTTTGTTGCGAAAACTAATATAGAATTACTATCACAAAGAACAACCTCACTGTTGGTATCGGGTACCAGTTCCCCTATGACCAAAGTCAGTTCACCGATCGACATCGGTATTGCTTTGAACTACTAAAACACCAAAAATGACATAATACACCAAACTAGGTGCCTACTTGACCAAAGCCGATAAATCTGTTTTGAGCTAGTCATTTCAAGAAGCACCAAAATATTGCACAAAAACTTTACAACAATAATACATGCAATAAAAATGCACCAAGATAAAATACATCACCTTACTAGCACCAAGACACTCACCCACATCTTCAACCAAAGTAATCACATCTTTGATGGTAGCCCCATTTTCATTCTCAGTGCTATTTTATTCTCGCTCTCTAACGAATCATGTCCATCTAACTGCACCAAGGATGCATAACTGATCCTCTATCTCTTACTCAAATCTACAATCCAAAACATGCATGTGCAACCAAAACATACAAGCACTGCAATAACAAGATAACAAAACCATACCTCTATAATTTAGATCTGCAATCTAACCAACATGCATGTGCCTCCAAGAACTAAGGACACCTTAGCAATAAAGACACATTCACTTCATCTTCTCAAACTACTTTATGTTAGGAAATAAGAGATAAAATATGTGGAATAATCCCTTACGAGAATCACAACAAAGAGAAACTAATATGCATAAAATATTACGATATCAAATAAAAGTGTATAATAAATAACACAACACGAGAGACAAGATTTAACGTGGTTCACCCAATTTGGGCTACGTCCACTAAGAATCACTTGCTCAAATTTTATTACAAGCCTCCACTCTCTCAATACAATACCCTAGATCCATTTGGAGCTATGCTCAACAAACTCAAGAATTCACACCCAAATTCAAAACACATCTGCAATACTTTTACTTGTACATCTATCATATGCACAAGACCATATAAATAGACAACTGCTTAAGTAGTTTTACAAAACCGTGGGTATCAAAACTATGGGAAAAACTCGTCCCATAAACCTATGGGTCAAACAACTCACCCATATGAGAAGAGCACGTTTCCCGATATGTCGGGTGCATTTTTCGAGGCCAAAAAATTTAAGCCTAATTTTTTTTTCGAGAGTTGTGCCCTCAACCCCGCTACTGAGGTCGCCACCCCTGACCCCCGCTCGAGGCCCGGCCCGGCCCAGAACTCCGGTGAGGATACATGAAAGTGTACATTACTCTTAGTGTATAGTCTTCAACACTTTCACACATGAAAACAACCTCCACAACCTAACAATCTCCCACTTGGAGACTAGTTTTCCTCGGAGCAAGCTTCTCAACCCTTCACTAGTTTCTGTGAAGACCAACCAAAGCTGAACACAACTTTAGTTTTCCCTTGTGAACACCTTGGTCATCATGTCTGCAGGATTCTGACTGGTATGAATCTTCTCCAACTTCAACTTCTCTTCCTCCAAAGCTGTCCTAATGAAATGGTACCTTAGTCAGTATATGCTTCATCCTGGAGTGGAAAACGAGTTCTTAGCTAGGTGTATAGAACTCGACTATCACTATGTAGCTTGCATTCCTTCCCGCTTATGCTCCAACTCCTCAAGCAATTGTTGTAACCAAATCATCTCTTTGCTTGCCTCTGTTGCAACAACATACTCATCCTCCGTGGTCGAGTTGAAAAGCCACCACTTCGTAGTCGTGAAATCCAGCTCACTTTTGTCCCACCTACAATGTAAATATAACTCTGTCATGCTCCTCATGCTGTCTACATCTTTAGCCATGTCTCGAATCTACATAAACACGTAAAGTGGTGTCGATCCATCAGTAGCACAAAATCGCCCCCATGGTTCCTCTCAAATACCAAAGGATCCACTTTATCGCTTTCCAATGCTCTTTACCTAGATCACTCATAAATATACTCACAGCTCCCCACCGCATGGGCAATATCAGCCTAGTGCACACCATAACATATATCAAACTGCCAACCACCGATGAGTAAGGTACCTTGGACATCTGGTTTCTTATCTCGCTTTGTCTTGCCCTCGGGACACTTTGCTCCTTTGATAACTTAAAATGGCCTCGCCAAAGGAGTCCCAACCGGCTTAACATCCCGTATGTTAAACCTATCCAATACCTTCTTAATGTACTCTTCCTGAGATAAAGTCAACTTCTGTTCCTTCCTATCCCGAGTTATCCTCATACCAAGGATTTGTCTGGCTGCCCCCAAATCCTTCATATCAAAGGATTCACTTAGTTGCTTCTTGACTACTTTTATTTCCCGCATGTTTTTACCTCGTAACCAACATGTCATCTACATAAAAACACAGGATAATATAACTTCCATCTTCAAATTTCTTTGTATACACGCAATGGTTAGAATGACATCTAATATAACCTTGCTCCATCATGAAGCTATCAAACTTCTTATACCATTGACGTGGAGTTTGTTTCAGGCCATACAAGCTCTTCTTCGCCTTTGCACACCATCTCCTCTTTACCTTTAACTTCATATCCTTCTGGTTGCTGCATATATAGCTCCTTCTCCAAATCACCATGGAGAAATGTAGTCTTTACATCTAATTGTTCTAAGTGTAAGTCTTCTGCTGCCACTATTCCAAGAACAATTTTGATAGAAGTCATTTTTACTACAGAGAAAAAAATTTCATCGAAATCTATACCTTGTTTCGTGCAAAGCTTTTGACCACCAACCGGCCTTATATCTTTTCTTTCCTCCTTCATCTTTAACTCTGTACACCTACTTGTTCTATAATGCTCTTGTGCCTTCCGGTAGCTTCACCAAATCCCAAGTCCGGTTCTCCATGAGAGACTTATGCTCCTCATCCATGGCTTGCTCCCACTTCTTCTCGCATCTACCCATTGCTTCATCAAAGCTCTCGGCTCTCTACTATCAAGTGAGTAATAAATAATAAAGAGAAGGAGAAAAACATTCAAGTTCTTTTCTTACCCTAGAATACCTCCTCACTTTGTAGGAGTTTGGGGTTCATGTTGAGTAGGTTCTGAACCGATTCATGTGTCACTTTCCCATCCAAAGATCCTCTACCAAAGTGCATATTCTTTCTTAGATTCTTCCCTATTTTCCTGCAAATCAAGTTGCTTATACATGACTTTCTCATTAAATACCATATCCCTAGACCGAATGATTTTCTTGTCCTTAATACTCTAACATTTAAATCCAAAGTCATCACCGCCATAACTAATGAAAGTACATTTTTTTGATTTAGCCTCTAGCTTGGTCCTATCATCCTTGTCTATATGAACAAACACCTCACATCCAAAGACTCTAAGAAATGAATAATCAACTTTCTTACCATACCATGCCTCCTCAGGTATGCCTCCATCCAAGGCACTTGAGGGTCCTCTGTTTATCAAGTACACACCATGTGCTCATCGCTTCTACCCAAAAGAAAGAGACAGATCCCGCATGTAACCTCATGCTCCTAAAGCACGTTCCATTATTGTTCTGTTCATTCTTTCGATACCCCATTTGCTACGGAATTCCTAGAACCATCTTTTACTGCGGATTACATTCTTAAAACAAGAATCATTAAATTCATTGCTGCAATACTCCCCTCCATTATCTGACCTGAGACATTTTAGCTTAAGACCTGTTTCATTCTCTACCAAGGCTTTCCATTTAACAAAAGTGTCAAATACATCATATTTGTTTCTAATACAATAAACCCAAAATTTCCTTGTTGCATCATCAATAAAAGTAACATAATAACTTGAACCCCCAAGAGATGATACCTGAGCCGGCCCCCACACATCAGAATGTACCAACTCTAACTTACTCTCTTTCTTTGTAGGTCCAACCTTGAGAAACCTTACTCGCTTTTGTTTCCCATATATGCAGTTCTCACAGAAATCCAAACCTGTTTCTGTATATCTAGGCAAATTCTTCTTTATGATGTTCATGCCCTTATGGCTCATATGACCGAGCCTATAGTGCCATAATGTTGTATCTGCATCTAAAGCCATAAGATTACAATCATTAGTACTATCAGTGGTTAAATACAAGGTTCCAACCTTCTTACCTTTTGCCACCATAAGAGCACCCTTGGTAACCTTCCAAGAGTTTGTTGTAAATATCACAGTACAACCATCACTTCCCAACTGCCCTGCCGATATCAAATTCCGTCTTAATGTAGGCACATGTCTGACATCCTTCAATAGCCAAGTATTCCCATTCTGCATCTTAACATGAACAGAACCTTTTCCAACTATGCTACAAGGCTCATCATCACCAAGAAAAACATGCCCAAAATCTTCTTGAACATAATCAACAAAATAATGCCTATGTGGAGAAGCATGGAAAGAAGCCCTCTGAATCTAAAACCCAAGATTCAGTAATATTATGTAAAGAGAGAATCAAAGCATCCTGACATACATTACCCGTTGCCACATTTTCCTCCTTGTTTTCTTCCCCGTTGTTTCTTCTTATCCCAAAGCTCCCAATGTCATTCTTTTCGCATGCCTGTGGTTTCCACAATTCCAAAGATACAATCTTGTTCTTGGATTTTGACCTTGCTCGATTTTTTAATTTTCCACAGCTTCCTCTATTCTTCTGTCTCCCTCTAGTTTCCACTCATCAAAGCATTCCCTCAAAGTAGAAGATTCCTAGATCTTTTTCTTCGCATTTCCTCGCTTAGAATCACCCCTACAACATCCTCAAACTTCAACTTCGAGTTAGGCTGAACCGAGTTATTTACCGCCATTACTGTGCTATTCCAACTCTCGTAAAGAGGACAGGATTAATAAAGCCTTAACTTCTTCATCAAATTCTATTGTAACCGAAGCTAGCATATTCACAAATCATTGAAATCATTTAAATGATCTGCTACTGAACTATTCTCAGACATCTTCATATTAAACAACTTTTTCATTAAAAATATCTTGTTAGAGGTAGAGGGTTTTTCATACAACTTCCCTAATGCATCCATTAGATCTTTTGTAGTCTTTTCCTTTGAAACATTAAATAATACCAAAGATGCAAGACACAGCTGGATTGTCCAAGTGCCTTCCTATCCAAAGAAATCCCATTCCACATCTGTCATACTCGAGGGTTTGTTCACCTTCTCAGACAACGGAGTATAAAGATCCTTTTGATAAAGGTAATCTTCCATCTGCATCTTCCAAAGACTGAAATTCTACCCGTTGAATTTATTAACCCTAGATCTTCCATCATCTGCCATAGCTCCCACTCAAGCTAAAAACTTTCCCTGTGATTCAACACTTCAGCAAACCAAACTAGGCTCTGATACCAATTGTTAGGAAATAAGAGATAAAATATGCGAGTAATCCCTTACATAATCACAACAAAGAGAAACTAATATGCATAAAATATTACAGATCTCAAATAAAAGTGCATAATAAATAACACAACACAGAGAGACAAGATTTAACGTGGTTCACCCAATTTGGGCTACGTCCACCAAGAATCACTTGCTCATATTTTATTACAAGCCTCCACTATCTCAATACAATACCCAGATCCGTTTGGAGCTATGCTCAACAAACTCTAAAGAATTCACACCCAAATTCAAAACACATCTGTAATACTTTTACTTGTACATCTATCATATGCATAAGACCATATAAATAGACAACTACTTAAGCAGTTTTAAAAAACCGTGGGTATTAAAACCATGGGCAAAACCTGTCCCATAAACCTATGGGTCAAAAAACTTGCTCATATGAGAAGAGCACATTTCCCGATATGTCGGGTGCATTTTTCGAGGCCAAAAAAATTTACGCCTAAATTTTTTTGGGGCGCACCTCCCACCATCTTCTTCTGGGCATGCCGCCCTAGACTCCCTACTGAGGCCCGGCCCGTGCCCTCGAACCCCGAAAGTATACATGAAAAAGTGTATAGTACTCTTAGTGTACAATCTTCAACACTTTCACACATAAAAATAGGCTCCACAACCTAACACTTTAGATATGTGATTTTATGATTAACAAGTCATCAACGCCGCTTTCTAACAAACCGACCACGGTCACCTTGTCGACATCGACTAAGGAACAATACATGAGACATCGATATAGCATACGATGTCACCACTATCATTTTCTAGCAACCTTACATTTCCAACTCCCACTTGATATTAAATCTCTCCTTGTAATTTACACATCAGGAAAAACAAAACCCTTCTCTCATACATCTATCAGTAATACCACTAACAAAACCCTGAAGCAAACCCTTGCTCTGAAAACTAAATCCATCACTCTAATACAAGTTGTTGGGATCTAAACTGTGGAATAGTGCTATGATTCAATAACAAACCAAATCATGCAAATATGGAAGTAGACAATTCCCAAAATCTACAAAGTGAGTGGAAGCATATACTAGAAAATCTAAATCAAAACAAAGTACACACACATAACACAACATGTACTTGTGGTTCACCCAATGTGGGCTACGTCCACCAAAGATAGAGATCTCAATATATATAATGAACAAGAGTACAAATCAACTCTTCCATACAAGAGTACAATGCATCTCTCCCTAAGTATCTCCTCCTCCAGATCTCTAAATGGATCTACATGAGTGCACTACAACCGTGCCTCCAAACCACCACCGATCTCACATAACCAGAACTATTGCATCTCCGAACTGTGCAACCAAGCTCTTCTGTGAATCTACAAACACGACCTCTCAAATGGGTCTACCAATGTACCACCATAATTGTGCACCAAGAATTAAGTCTCTCCTCCATCACGACAAAAACTTGTGAAAACAAGAAGACAACCTCGTCTACAATATCTGGATACTATCATGTACCCACAAGCTATCCAATGAGCTACAATACTAGATCTCTATGGACCAACAATACAACATGATCTCATGGATCTACAATACAAGATCTCATAACAACATGTGGATCTACAAGAAGAAACCCTATGTGCTTTGCATACTATGTAAGCCATTACATTGAGACAAAACAATACAAAGGAAATATAATAGAAGACATTACCCTCTTCTCACCATTTAGATGTACTTGCCATTTCCTTTGTCTAGCTTCTCTCCATGGAAGCTTTGTCTTCATGCAACCCCTTTTCTTCTTTTTTTCTTCATCATCTCAATCAAGGAGAATTAATATTCTTCCTCAATTCTAACTCAATTCTTCATACTCATGGAATCTTACCTTCTAACCCTAGATTTATAGCTTATATAGGCATATAAAAATTTGGCGCATCTTAGCTATGCATTTACAATCTTTAGATAACCTTTTTTTTTTTTTTATCTAATCCCACATCTAAAATAAAAACATAAATGCACAGGTGTAATAGATTCTAGCTACCCAACCGATGTTTGGTTGCTCTGGGTGACCGACGTCGATTACTAACCGATGTCGCATCGTGTAAACTCGCAAGTGTGTAAAAACTATTTGTGAAGCAATTAAGATCCAAAACTCAACATTTACACACTCCAAGACCCAGTGAAATCCATTCTACGCTAAATCCAAAATCTAACAAAACCTTCTTCAAGAATATTCAATTCACTTTGTCATAAGTTTTTTGGATATCCAATTTCAGTAGCATTGTTGACTTATTTTCAATTTTGAGATTATGGGGTCATTATAACTCCATCCAATATATTTAATCCACTAATAAATCCCCCTTCTTTACAAAAAATTATCAGCATAAGTAGGAATTTTATTCATTTTTCTATCAATTTTGATACAATCTTAAATGTCGTGTTGCATAGTAAAACTGGTATGAAATTAACAAATGCTTCTAGATGTGATTTTTTAGAACTAGTGATATGAATGTGTAGTTGAAATTTGTTAGCATATTCATAAATGTTAGAGATTCAATCACCACTCTTGTTAGATCCTTACTAATAACTTCCCGAAACCATTAGTTTGGATGATGTATTAAGTTTCATCGATGGATCTTAACCTTTTCCTTTAAAATGGATATAGAAGTTCCTCATTCTATATTTCAATTATTATTTTTGGAATATGACGAAAAAATCTATTCATCACCTACTCATCTCTCTTTTCCTCTTCACATAACAATCTCTTAAAAAATAACCTTTGTTTATTTTATAGCTTTTTTTCTATAGTTGTACCACTTAAGTATTTTACCATGCGTAATCTAGTTTACTACCTCTCACAATACTAGATTGGTGGAATAATTTCATATTTTTATCTCCTTATTTTATCCATGTTTCACATGATTTTTTGTTTCCATAAGATTTCTTCCTCATATATACTTTGTGAAGCTTACCTAAAATATTTGTTTCTTTACTATAACCACTTTGAATAGTTAATTAATATACAATATTTTTGGCATCTAATAGTTCTAATCCATCTTTTATGATATCATTTTCCTTAAATATATTTTGAAGACATTCCTATCCCAAAATTTCAAATCCTCTTTAAGAAGTTTAATTTTTTCTTAAAATTGAAACTTCAACTAGGTACTTTGGTATGGATCCAAATGTTACTACCACCTCTTTGATTACTCTTCAAATTTTGGATGCATCAACTACATTAATTCAAACTTGAATGGACACCTTTCAAGAGATTTATTTGTCTTAATATTTAAAGATATTAGAGTATGATCTAACCCTAAGGTATTCAAATAACATATTCCATGATCCAATTACCTTTCAACCATGAAGGAGAAATAAAAACATATCCAATTGCTCAACAATATTGCTAAAACCTATTTACCTATTTGTCCAAGTAAAATTTCCTATTTTAGGGGAGATCAATTAAATAATTTGAGGATATAAACTCCTAATTTTCCCCGAAGTAGACATTTTTTTATCCCTCCTTGTTTATCCTTTGACCGAGGGTAACCTTAAAAATCTCCTCTTATAATTATCTTCTTATCACATAATTGTTGTAATACATATGAGATTTCTCTCTATTTTTTTCCTTTTTTGAGTCGAGAGATTGGGCCTATATGACTTAATGAGCACCCTTGATATGTTATCCCCATAACTTTGAAACTCATTATCCAATTTCCTCGGTTAAGAAGTACAACCTTTTTGACCATGGAAGGATTCCATAATACACAAAAATAATCCACGCTACCTACTAAAAATGCAGACCACCCTACCAAATCCACCCATTAAATTCAATAATATCTCCTATCATCCTCTGTTAGTTTTTTTCTTGTAAAAGAACAATGTCTAGTTTTCTCGACATCCAAATGATGCTTTACAAGGCACATTTTTCAGGACTAGTCATGCCCCCCGATGTTCTATGATAAAACTAATATGTCAATAGTGGAAGGACCTATCCCCTCTATTGTAAAATCATAGAGTGAATTCTCTTCTAGGACTCAAGTGGTTTAGTGAAAATGAAATCTTGCAAAAAAATATCTCAATTATGTAGCTTTTATTTTTAACCGTGTTTTGTATTTGGAAAGAAATATTACCATTTTGTGGAAGTTAAAATCATATCTTCTTAATATTATTAATATTCCAACTTTTACTCTATACATATCACATGGAGTAGGTGGGTGATACCTCTTTGTTGGTATGAGTATTACACATGAAGTTGAATAAAGTAGTAAATAGTTTCGATAAAGGATTCACAATCAAATTTCCCAAATTCTCCTCTTTATCTACATCTATATATCCCTCAATTACAACCCCTACATACTTTTTATTTCTCATAAACTATTGGATATCTTCCTAAAAAGTTAATATTGGATATATTGCAAAATGTTTCACATCAACTTTGAATGTAGATGGAAAGTGGGAAATGGCAGAGACATCAGTTTTTGGAGTGATAATTGGTCTAATCTTAGCCTCAATGATAGATTTGGTGCAACTAAGGAGAGTCTTGAACAAAAATATGGTACTAAGGTCATTGATTATATGGAAATTGATGGAAATAAAAAGAGATGGAAACAACTCTCAATGGATGGTTTTGATTTGAACTCTGTGTTGTCCTCTCTTCAGGAGCAACTGGACCTCATCCCCTTGAATCGGTGGATGTCAAAGATGAAATTGTTTGGCACAATTCTAGAGATGGGGACTATACGGTTAAATCTGGATATAATTCTTACTTTGAGAATACCCAGAGTGAATTTAATTGGAGCAAAATATGGATGACTGAGTTAACCCCTAAAATCAACTTTTTCTTTTGGCTTGTGCTCAGAGGAAGAATTCTTACTAATGATAACCTAATAAATAAAGGGTTCATAATGCCTAATAGGTGTCACCTATGCAAAAAAATTCTGAAGATATTAAGCACCTTTTTATCCACTGTGATTATGCTACCATGATTTGGAGCTATGCCTTTTCCAAGTTCAATGTTCTTTGGACGATGCCTAAGGACTTCATCCAATTCTAGACCCAATGGAATCCTCCTTTTAAGCATTGTGTTGTGAGAAGACTTTGGAAACTGGTCATGCCCCATATTATCTGGAGAATATGGAAAGATAGGAATGATATCATTTTCAGAAATAACAAGCAACATTGCAAAGTCATCTTTGTTAAGATTGGGCATGCTATTAAAGATAATATTGGGAGATTTAAACCTCCCAAAAATAAGAAGTATCCTATTGATGAAGATTACATTCTTTCCAATTAGAAGATTGGAACTACTAGTTTGCAGATTAGGAATACCTCAAACATTGATAGGTCTTTGATTCATTGGATTCCTCCTGAGAGAAACTAGCATAAACTCAACTTTGATGGTGCCTCCAAGGGTAACCCTAGTCTTTTGGGGAGGTGTTATTAGGGATCACAAAGGTTGTTTAGTTACTACTTATGCTGGTAAAATGGGGATTCAGATGAATCATTATGCTTTGAAGCCCTAGCTGCTCTATGGGGGCTAAGGATTGCCAAAGATTATGATATTTAGAACTTAATTTTGGAAGGGGACTCTCTTAACATCATCAACCATTTAAACCAAAATTCTCCTCCTAGCTGGACCATCAAGGACTTCATTATGGAAGCAAGAAATATTTGTCAAAATATCAAGAATATCATCATTAGACATACATATAGGGAGGGGAATAAGGTTGCAGACACATTGGCTAATATGGGCATCAATATTAATCTTATCATATGGGATAATGTAAATAACATCCCTAAGGAGGTTCAAACTAGCATTAATGTGGATAATTATGGGATTACATACGTGGAGTAATTTTAATAATGACATGGAGTGGGCCTTAATGAAGGTGAAAGTTCACACATGTGTGAATTATCCTCCTTATTATGGCCACATTAAAGCTATTAAACCTCACACAGTGGGAGGAATTTCAAAAATGGGACAGACATAAGGAAGAAATAGACTCTTACGAGGGTTTTGAGTAGAAAATTCGCAGGATTTGCAGGAAGAAGAAGAAAATGGGAGGGGCACCATGTCAATTGGAGCCATGTTACGATCCGGCCTGGAAGAATAACGAGGTACTTTAGAACCTCTTACACAAGG
This sequence comes from Taxus wallichiana var. yunnanensis, assembly GCA_018340775.1. NCBI lineage: Eukaryota > Viridiplantae > Streptophyta > Pinopsida > Cupressales > Taxaceae > Taxus > Taxus wallichiana. Next base: position 725,471,507 of record CM031235.1, read on the forward strand.
GAGGCATCTCAAATTTCATTGAACGCATTCAGGGTCATGATCAGAACATTTTAGTTCATTTTGCTATGGATTGGAAGGATAGAAGGGTCAAATATGGTGGCCACTGTGTTACTATCAACGAGGAGTTGATTGCCGAGGCTACAGGCCTTGAATTGGAGGGCTATCATTTTTTCAAGTAAGAGGATTGACAGGGTCATCGAGGCCAAGAAATTCTCTGACGAGGGCAAGGAGCTTGATTTTGTTGCTATGTGCATAAGGGTAAGTTCTATTCCCATACCGTATGATGAAGTGACGAATATGATGGTCAGATATATTTCTTTGGAAGGGCGTTATAAAATGGTCCCTGTTAAACACCTTGTCTTTTTAAACCATTTTAGAAGGCATTTTGCAGTCTTCTTCCCGCACTACCTTCTCAATTCCCTTCAGCGCTCTATTCTGATTTTCAAAAGCACTCCCGTGCTATTCCTTTACATCAGGGCCTTATCTTCCTGTTGCACAAGCTTTGTGTTTCCAAGTTCCTTGGCTTCCCGACTACTCCTAGTGATCCGCACGCTACCACCTCCTCTGCTCCCACTCCCATTCTTGACACCCCTTCCAAATCCAAAACCAAGAACCCCAAGAAAATGGACACCCCTCACACTACCAGGATTCTCAGAAGCACCAAAGAGATGGAGGTTTCTCAAAACTTGTTACATATCAGTAATGTTGGTATTGATATGGCCCTACATCAGGAGGAGATTCAAGTGCCTCATAGACTGGAATATCTGGAGAAAGAGATGAAGCAGCTGAAGAAGGACCTTCAGCGTATGGAAAAGTAGAAAGGGAAAAGAAAAATTGATGAAGAGAATGATAATGGCAAGGATCAATTTACTGATATATATAAGAAGTTGAACTCTCTAGACACTAGACTGGGGAGAACTAAAGATAGACATGATCAAAACATGGCTATATTCAAAGCCATAAGTGAATTTTTAGAGCAACAAGTTTGGAGCATTGCTATGCTCAATGGGATCCCTACAACTATTTGGGGAATGATAAAGAGAGGAGTCTGACCATCTCGCAGTTGGATGCTTTGGACTCAATGCACATCACCACACTGGCGTTGTTTACCTCGCTGCAAATGATCCATCCAATTAAAAGAGCATCCAAGAAGTAAACTCACTTGGGGTGGCAGGAATCATTGTAGATGTTGATCTTTTGTGGTCTTTTTGCTGTGACTTTGCTTTTTTTTACGGTTTTGTTGCAGTCTATGTCCTTTTTTTGCTTCTTGTTGTAACTAACTCTTGGTTACTTTTGGAAATACTGTTCTATCTGGATTTTGATCCTTTTTTGTTGAATCTTCATAGTTATATCAGGCTGGTGAGCCCTTTTTGTAATAGGGTATAGTCCCTTTAAAACTATTTACCAATAATAAAAAAAAAATGTTTCACATCAATGCATTTCCCTAAAAGTATAACAATTACTTCCATTAGATCAATATTAATTATTCCTTGACATTATTTTGGTTGTTGAAACTTTTTATTTTCAGATTTCATAGCTTATGTATCTATCACTATAGGCCCTTTTCTTTGACCTTCCAAAGAACTTGGTCCAATTATATGATACTTCTATAACCATTATGGTTGTGACTAGATAAACTCCAACTTTCCCTCTTAGTTGAAGCTTAGTCCTATCTAAATATATGCCATTCTCATGAAGAATCAATTATATGAGATCCTTTTGATAACATGAAAACTTCTTTTATCCCTAAAGTATTCTCCCCTTATCTAATCTCCTTGGTTGACCCTTATGAGAAGGTAAATCTCCCTTTTATCTAGTAGTGTCCTCTACAATATGCACACATCATTGTAATAAAGTTTGCTATCTCACATGATATTTATCGTGGATATCCACATATCTTTCAACACCCTAAAGCTCTTTCCTCTTACATGTGTCATTTGGAGGATTACTATTCTAAGTCCAAATATGGTCCTTATTTTGTGGAGCCTTCTCCTACTTGAGTTCATTCTAATCATTTTCATGTCTTTCCTGCTATTTATCTTTGTTATCCATAGTTTATTGAACATATCGACTATATTTATTATTCCATATTTCCTTTAGAGTTATTTTATTCAAATTCTAGATATAGTCCTTATACTATGAAATATTTTACTTCTTCACTTCATTATCATGTTGTTCAAACACTTTTTCCTCCTTGTTAGTAGTTACATTATTGATCATTTCCTCATTATCCTAAAATTATACAAACAATACCTCCAAGTATGTCGGGATGAGTGACACATAAATAATTCTATTTTGAAGTCCTCACATTTTATGTATTGGAAAAATTTACCAAATTCAGAGGAAATTTGAATATACCTTATAAGTGGTTCACTAAGGTGTACTTTAACCTTTACCCTAACATAAATAATTTATTTTATATTCCTCATTCTAGGATATAGTGCTAATAATTATCCCATCGAGTTTATAATATCCCGAAGTATATCTTGCATCCATTATTCAATTAACAAGTCATACATGTTTATAATTGTTGTGATCGCTTTTAACCCAAAACATTATCCATTGTTGTATTGTGATAAAATTCTAGGTAAAGTACACCTATGTCCTAATGATTCTCAACTTTTGGAAACTCAAACATTACTTCAAAGAATCCTCTTAGTAAGAATGCATAAGGGGAGATTATGATTTAATAAAATTTAAATCTAATGTAAGGGAACTGTTGATTAGATAAATATAACAATATTCAAACAAGATCTAGTTATAAAAATACAAGAAATTGTGATAGATAGGGTTTGTAGAATGAATCATTTTGCCTCCGTAGGCTTGAACTGATTCTGGGCTAGTGATTGATCTAGAAAGGCTAATTTTGTATTGTTCAAGATCTATTTCTCAAATTGTGAGTTGACAATCTCGGGAATAGAAGCATCAAGAGAGGACACAACCTCCTGGGAACTAGTGTCCATTATGGACATTGATGTCTGCAGAATAGTTATGATCATGGTTCTTTTTGTGTCACTTCTTATTTTCTATAGATCACATAACGTTCATTACACTTCTACTCACCACACTGTATCTACAAAAGAAACCATAACTACCTACACATTACTCAAGAACACATTAGATGAGTAAATAATTCATATGCTTGAGTCAGACTAACTTTGACAGTCACCCTAATGTGATTGTCATTGAGCATTGCTTTACATTTTAAACTCAATGTAGTTCTTGTGTGTGTGTGTGTGTGTGTGATTAGAATAGTTCCCCTTGAGCTAGGAATCCCTAGTGTCAATCGCACAAAGAATAACAGGCTACAACTACTTTGTCCCAATAAAAAATGTGTGGTATGGAATTATAATAGCTCCCCTTATGTAGTGAATAATGCGAGTCCTGCGATGATGCAGTAGATTAAGCTCCACAACTCAGCAATCTCCCACTTGGAGATGAATTGCTACATTGTATTGTACAAATCCTTCCTCTGATCCTTTCCTTAGCCTGTTTCTCCCTCTTCAAGTCTCAAACTCAAAGACCAATAAAAGTGGAGTGTAGCTCCAACTTCTCCTTTGCTAATGGCTTCGTTAGCATATCTGCAGGATTCTCCTTTGTATGAATTTTCTCCAACTTCATTTTCCCATCCTCCAATACCTGCCATATGAAGTGATATCTCAATTGAATGTGTTTCATTCTAGAATGAAACATTGAGTTATTTTCTAGATGAATCACACTTTGAATATCACTGTATAATCTGTAATCCTCTTGCTCCTTTCCCAACTCTCCCATGAACTTGCTCATCCATATCATCTCCTTGCTAGCTTCTGTAACTACAAGATACTCAACCTCTGTAGTAGACATGGCCACAAACTTTTGCAATCTAGAAATCCAGCTAACTACCGTGCCACCTACTCGTGAAAACATTACTCACAACTCCCACTTCATGTGCAATGTCCGGTATATTAAAACCATAACATACATCAAGCTCCCAACTTCAAGCATATGAAACTTGTGACATGTACTCAACCTCCTCATGTGATGTATGACATCGATCTTTTCTCTCAATTTTAAGTGTCTAACCATACATGTACTTACACGTTTTGAATTTTACAAATCAAACCTTTCCAACACCTTATTGATATAATGCTCCTAAGACAAATACAACTTCATGTTCTTCTTGTCTTTGTGAATTTGCATGCCAAGGATTCTCTTTGTAGCTCCCAAATCCTTCATTGCAAATGTGTGAGCTAGCTTTTCTTTAAGCTCACCAATGTCATGCATACTAGATCCTACAATAAGCATATCATCCACATACAATAACAAAATAATATAGCTCAGATTTCCAAGCATCTTGAAATAAACACAATGGTCATATTTATATCTCAAATAACCATGATCATGCATGAAACTATAAAACCTAATATTACCATTGGCTTGGAGATTTATTGAGCCCATATAGGTTCTTTTTCAATCTACACACAAATTTCTCCTTACCCTTGACTTCATACCCAAGTGGCTGATTCATATAAATCTCTCCTCTAAATCACCATGAAGAAATGTCGTCTTGACATTAAGTTTTTCTAAATACAAATCATCTAATATAACTAAAATCAATACAAAGTATGAATAGAAGTCATGTTAACAATATGAGAAAATATTTCACCAAAGTCAATACCTACTTTCTATGCAAATCCCTTTACTACAAGCCTTTCTTTGTATCTCTTTTGTCCACCCTCTTCTTCTTTGATCATGTAAACCCACTTGTTATGCAATGCTCTTTTACCGACTAGAAACTTAACCAAATTCCATGTCTAGTTCTGCTATAAAGAGTCCATCTCCTCATCCATGCCATGCTCCCACTGCTTGTGGGATTTATCCTACGTTGCTTCTTCAAAGTTTTTTGGTTCACCATTATCAGTCAATAATAAATGAGACAAGGAAGGTAAAAATATTTCTAGAGGTCTACTTACCTTTTGTGACCTTCTCACTCTGCTCAATCCGCTCATCCTGTAGATTTGTATCTACTTCTGACAGTGAACGATGTCGATCACCTTCTAACGATGCCGGTTCGGATAACCGACGCGGTTGTCTCTTCTATAATCTATTCAAGTACAGGGACCGATGCTAGTCGGGGTAAACTAATACCAGTTATTGTGTAAACATGTAGGTGTTAATTTTAAATCCAAGAGTTCATTTTCATCCATAAAATTCTCCACCGGTTCACCTTTGGGTACCAAAACCTGATCCATGTACATTCTCTGTTCATTTCAATCAATGTGATGACTCCTAATTATCTTATAACCTTTTAAATCCCAAAACTGAATCCGAAATCACCAGAGACATAATGAATGAAAGTATATCTTTGGATTTAGCATTTGATTTCTTTCTATTTTCCTTATCAATATGCAAAAAGATTCTTGAGCCAAATACTCTAAGAAAAGAAAGATCTACCTCCTTTCCACCAAGCTTCTTCTTGTATTCTACCATTCAGTGCACTCGAAGGTTCTCGCTTAATCAAATAAACCGTCGTGTCTACTTCCTCCACCCAAAAATGTAAGGGCAATCCAACATGTATCCTCGTGCTTCTAGCATGTTCCATGATTTTCCTATTCATTCTCTCTCTGCAACACAATTCTCTGTGGTGTTCTAGGAACCATCCTTTCTATGTGTATTCCATTTACCGAACAATAATCATTAAAAGCCTTGCATACAGTAGTAATCACCACCATTTTCAGATCCAAGACACTTTAATTTTAAATTTGATTCATTTTCCACAAGGGATTTCTATCTTTTAAAAGTTCCAAAAACATCATATTTACGATTAATACAATAAACCCATACCTTTATTGTGGCATCATTAATGAAAGTAACATAGTATTGGGGTCTTCCATGAGAAGTTACCTCAGGCGGGTCCCCACACATCTGAGTGTACAATATCTAATTTATGCTTCTTATTTTTAGCTCCAACATTAAGAAATATCACTCTCTTCTTCTTTCCAAAATACAATGCTCATAGAAATAAAGATGTACATGCTTCGATCCGATAATTACCTTTTTCCTTTAAGATCTGCATTCCTTTTCACTCATATGGTCTAACCGATTGTACCACATGCTTGTATCTGAATATGAAGTAGATATAATAGAAAAATAATTAGTAATATAGGTAGACAAATACAATGATCCTACCTTCTTGTCTCTTGCTATAACAAGATATCCCTAGTAACTTTCCAAGATTCAATCATGAGTATAACCATGCAATGGTTTCACACAATTGTCTGCATAAATTATATTTCTTTTGAGGCTTGAAACATGCCTCACATCTTTCAATATACATGTATTTCCATTCTACAATTTAAGATGAACTTCACCTCTACCAAGATATTGCATGGTTCATCATCTCCTAAATAACATGCCCAAAATTACCCTTGACGTAATTTCGTAAATAGCCCTTACTAGGGGTTACATGGAAATAAGCTCTTGAATATAAAACCTATGACTAACTTTTATTATCCAAGGAGAGAATTAGGGCATCTTGCATTACCTCTTTTGCAACAACATTTTCTTCTTTACCTTTCTCTCGGTACATTCTCTTTGTTTTCCTTGAACCAACAATCCTTCTTTGCACGACCTTTCTTTCCACAGTTCTAACAGATTATACCTCTATCTCTGGATTTAGATTTTCCATTCTTAGACTTTGATTTCCCATCATTCTTGTTCTTAGGTCTCTCCTTCTGCCCTCCCCTACTTTCTACATTCAAAAAATTCCCAGATGATGATTCTCATGTACTTTTTCTACGTATTTCTTCATTCGGGATTATAATAACCACATCATCAAAATTTAAAACATTAGTAGCAAAAATTGTATTACTAACAACCATTACCAAGTTATCCTAACTATATGAAAAAGATAATAGTAATAAAAATGCTTTCACTTCATCCTCAAATAGAATACTAACTGATTTTAATTGATTTACAATAAAAATCATTCAAATGACTTGATGCAGATCCACCTTTTTGCATCTTTAAATTAAACAATTTTTTCATCAAATAAACTTTATTTGAAGCACTAGGTTTTTCATATAGATTTGCTAGATGTTTCATCAACTCTACCGTGGATCCTTCTTCGATAATATATTTAAAGCCACGAGATGCTGCCATGATCAATCTTATAAATCCTAGAGCCTTTCTATAAAAATTTTCCATTCTTCATCAATCATCTTTGCAGTCTTGCCTTCTCATCCAAATGTAAGTATAAATATTTCTGATATAAATAATCCTCCACCGCATCTTTCATAATAGATAGTCACGGCCGTAAAATTTATCTACTTTGAATTTTCCTTCTTCTCCCATTGCTCTGTTCCCACTCAATCAGAAATACCTATGTGAGTAAATGTGTCAACACACACAAACCTCAAATAAAGATGCTCGATACCGTTTTAGGGTTAGCATATCGGTTATACTGAGACATATTAATCAAATCTAAGCATAATAACAATCAATATGGAAATAAAAAAGAAGAAACAATACACAAGATTTAATGTGGTTCACCCAATATGGGCTACGTCCACCAAGAAACAACCAATTTATTATCACAAAGGAAATACAATGAAGATTTGCAATCTTCCACACCTTCTTGGATGTCATGTACTTTCTTCTCTACAAATTTATTTTTTTCTCTCTAAAGGAAACTTCTCTTAATTCTCAATGAATTCTTTCTTATAAACCCTAGCTTTATGCTTATATATACATCTACAATCTTAGGGCACTTTAGCTATGCAATTACAACCATTAGATTCACTTTACAACTAAAGATAGATCTAATTCTCATAACTTAATTATAGTAGTCACGCACGTGCAATTGTTGTTTGGTTAGCCTTAACCGATGCCGCTTATCCCTTACCAAAGTTGTTTCCTATTTTCCCGACCGATATCGGTCCATGGGTGACCGACACTACGGTTCATCAACCGACGTTGTTACTTGTGTATTCTAGAAAGTCTATAAAACCATTCCAGTGAAGAAATTAAGCTCCAAAAATTAACATAATCATGTATATAAATTAATTATTTAGAGGCAAGATATACATAGTAAGTGTGTGATTTAGTGATTACATTTTCCCCCACTTTATGTTGGTGAATAAGGATTCGGTAGCATAAAGTAGAAAATAAAAGTGTACCTTGGGGAGTCTTTAAAAGATTGTTCCCAGAGAGTGTGCCGAATGAGTGTTGTAGCGTGCCGAATGGAATAATGAAAAATGTGTACCATGGAATTCTAAGGAAGGGAAGGATAAGGATCATATGGGTGACATTTACATGCATGGAATGATAATGATGTGTGTGTGTAGTTCCTTGGAATATCATCTTTGTCGAGCATGCTTGATATTTGCTTCATAGTTTCTTGTGTGTTTTTCCTTCGTTGGGATAGGACGGGACATGTGAAAGAAAACAAGTTTAGTCAATTCTCTAGGTAAATGTAATTGAACTTTAACTTGAACAATATGTAAAATTATAAATGTGTATTGGAAAAAGCTTAACCAAAAGGGTTAGAGTAAACTTGAAATGCTTTGAAAGAGAAAGAGGTAGAAATTTTTTTGCTTCTTGTAGACTTGTTTAAGTTACGCTGGTTGAAATAATATGAAGGATTTGAATGTCATGTCACCAAACTAGGGATTTGAGTGTCCCGACACTAAACTTTAGATTTAGGTGTCATGTCACCGCTAAGGGAAAGTGTATTGGAAGAGCTCATAGGTTTTTCTTTCTAACCATTAATGTTGTCCCATGGATAAGTGCCACTACAAATGATCATAAACCCAATTTGTAACTTACCTTAGGTGACACATTTTTCTAGGCATATTAATGTCACGCATATGCCCTAGGTGTCACTTCCTTATTTTGTCCTTTTTGATTCCTAAGTAAATAGTTAGTTCCTTATTTAGTTTCTGTTAGTAACTGATTGCAATCTGAAATTGACTATGTAACTATTGATACTATAAAATAATATAACCGTGAAACTGCTGTTGAAACTACTTTGTAATCGTTTATGCCCACAAGACAATATCACTCAAGTGGGACAATAGCGCCCACCATTTTTGTCTCCATGTTGAAAAGTTCTATCCATGTCGAGTTTTGTCGCCAAGTATGTTTCGGCACTGTTCTATAACTAATTTTTTTGTTCCTATGCTAACCGTGATTCTCAGAACTCACTGGGAGGGTGAAAAGGTTCACCCAATGTTTTCCCCACTCGTTTAGGGTGCGTGAGATGAACAAACGTGAACGGAGCCAAAATGAGGAAGATTAAAACAGATATGCATATCCAATATAGTAACTCCTACAAGGAATAGGGATTATGCATGGTAGCTACCATGGCACAAGAAAAACAATTGGAACATGATAACATACAAGTGTTAGTGATAAAAAACAATGCACACATAAATAACAACTAGTAAAATCATATATGAAAACAAAAACAAGGACACATCAAGGGGCTAGTTGCATACATGGGATACCACTCAGATTTCACAAGATAATCGAAGTTGTCAAGGATTGTGCAAGTAAGGAAATAAGAAAACATAGGGCATAACCCACAAATAATAACAAACAAGATACAAGTAAATTAGACAACCATGATTGGAAGGAGTCCTGCAAGGAAAATACTACACATGAAGCACTGTTAGCATGTTAGGAAAGATAAATAGTTTGCCAAAATGTAATATCTAAATATAGGAATGAAAATGTGAAATATTGCAATGATAGAACCTGATAGTAAAGTAGGAAAAAGGTAGATGCCCCGGGAGCCTTAGTAGGACTATTAATGGATAGGCCCAAGTATCATACATTGTGTAACAACATCTAAGTTACCTATATTCACCTTAAGATACCATGTGAATGCACATGTCTATATAAAAAATTATAAAGCATACTATGAACCGTAATACCATTGTAAGTAAAGGTATAACATACAATAGTAGAAGAAAGAAACAACGCATCAATCAATATAATATAAAACATGATTTTGGATTTTTAATTGCAAATATGTGTAGTAAAATAGCTAGAAGGGAGGAATAAGAATCTTTCTAAACTCCCGATGGCACGAAGAGGAAGGAATAAGCTTTGAGAAAGTGCGAAAAGTTGCGAGAAAGGCAAATAGGTTGATCCGGAAAAAGTGAAAAATTCGGCTAAGTCCATACAGGAGGAGCGATCGGGACAAGCGGGCGAGAATACCGAAACTCCCCGGCCGAAAGGAAGAGCACAAGTCAGCCCAAAAGCAAATGGGACAAGCGGGCCAGAAATACCCGAACCGGCCGAACCGGCCGAAAAGAGACAAGTCAGCCCAAAAGCAAATGGGACAAGCGGGCCAGAAATACCCGAACCGGCCGAAAAGAGACAAGTCAGCCCAAAAGCAAATGGGACAAGCGGGCCAGAAATACCCGAACCGGCCGAACCGGCCGAAATTGTCCCAAAAGGTCCAAAATCAAAATAGGACGTCCGGGACAAAAAGACCCGAAATACGCGAAGAAGCCGAAGGAGCCGAAAGCCAATCAAAAGGTGCCACGTGTCTTTGGCCAAATGAGGGACAAGGAAGCCCATTTCGGGCGGATCGGAGGTTTTTGTCCCAAGCAGCATTGGGACATCCGGGACGAATGGACGCGAAGTACGCGGAAGACCAGCGGGCCGAGAACCATTGAGAAATTGCCACGTCATCAAGGAAAAGCCGAAGGGTCAAAGGGCAAGATTTGAAGCGCTGGCCCGAGCCAATAGAAATTGGACACGTGTCCAATGGAGCATAGAAGTGCGGAGCTCGGGGAGGAGTTGGAAGGTTTGGCCAAATCTAAGCCAAAAGGGGTAAAAGTGAAGGAAGACCCGGCAGGTTCGTGAACCAACCAATGCATGCCACGTATCCCTAGTAGCGGGGCGTGAAAAAGATGTGGAAAATATTCCAAGAGCACCAAAAGTCAAAATTCAAGAGACAGCCCGCCGAAAAGCAGAGGGGAGAGAATTATTCAGCGAATCAGAGCATGCCACGTGGTGTCCAAGTGGCAGTACGCGGGAAAGCTTTTCAAATCCATTATTGCCTGTTTTCTTCAAATCGTCGTATCTTTTGATCCAGAGCTCGGATTTGCATGTTCCTTATATCAACGGAAAGCTAGTGAAATCCTCTACACGATTCTGGGATCAATCTCGAGTTTTGGTGCAGTCTGAAGAGTGAAAATCAAGAAACACCTCTGGCGCGAATAACAAGCAGAGGTAATGCTTCAACAACCACTTTAATGCAGCAAACAACCCGCCGCTTCTGTTAGGCAAACCGCCGCTTCGCCAGAACCCGCCGCTTCTGCCATGATGGATGAATTAAATGCAACCTAGAGGTGGTTGGGGCAGATTTCGAATTCCTCTCTCTTTGCTCTCCCATTCTTCCTATAAATTGTAAGGAGGGGTTTCTTTCTAACGTTGGACATTTCTGTTTTGCGACCCCTCCCTTCTCTCCTGCTTGCAAGAGAATTCGTGGAGTTTTCAAACCTCCCATATAGACTGTAACACCATTTTTGCCTTCTGGCTATTGCAATGTATTGAATCGATCCTTGAGCAATATATATGTGTCTGTGGTTGCTTTTAAACCCTCTTACATATTTATTACTGTCATTCTTGATCTTTCATTGCATTTTTGCTATCTGTGCATGATGTTGTGTTATATCTACATGATCTGTGTTTAATGTGGCAAAGCATATGTTCTTCATTCCTCGGTGCATCACCTCTATTAGCTTAGATTTAGTTTATGCATCTTCTTACCTTGTCTCCTTGGCAGATTAGATTAGATTTTGAGGAAACCCTCTGCATATTTCGTGTGCACCTGAACAGAGGAATAGGAACCAGCCTTTCTCTGGAGATTCCTTTCTCACTCTTCAAGTCCCACACTTGGAGAAAGGATTCAATGTTATGCAATCACACTGGATATTAGTGATCAACCTAGAAATCTGATCAACATCCAGGGGTGCTGTGATTTTGCACTAACAGTTTTGGCACGCCCGGTGGGACCAGAGGTCTCATTTTTATTGCAGCAAGGTTGATGTGCATCTGCTGCAATTTTCTTGCTTGAAAAGAGCTATTATTTGCATATCTGGCGACTCCACTGGGGAAGAATCAACTGGTTCCAGCAGTCAGGCCTAAAAGCTTATGAGAAGAATCACAAGGTCAAGAGCTGGAGAAGAGGAAGTGCTGTTTGAATACCTGCAACTATCTCCAAGAAGAAGACAAAGAGGAAGAAGGATTCAAAGGTCTCCATCTCCACCAAACAGAACTCTCTCAACTCCTCCACACCAGCGGCCTTTCTTTCAATATACTGAGGATTTTAAGACCAATCGAGATGGCGCGGACCGGTGAACCCCTATGTCAACTTCACAGGCAGCAGCCCACTTGCTCTCAATGCACAAAATCCAATCCCAGTAGCAGCACTGAAGAACATTCCATACTTTACTGGAGAAAATCAGACCACTCCTGGCGATCATGTCAAGGACATTGCTAACATTTGTGCAATCCATGAGATTAACGAGATGCAAGTAGCTGTCAAATTGCTGGCGTCTTCATTCAAGGGGAAAGCATTGCAATGGTTTAGGAGCCTTGAAGCTGCTTCTATCACGAACTGGAATCAGCTGTGTGTTGCACTTCATAATCAATTTGGAGAGAAGGGAGACAACTTGTCTCTTTTGGAGCAGCTGACAACCATCAAGAGAGCTTCCATGAGCGGCTAAGCGACTTGACTTCAGATTTCAAAGATCTTGGGATAGAATTCCAGTAGCAGTCAGACCAACAGCAGAAGGTGCTTTTCTATACTACCTTAAAGCTTTAAATTCTGATATTTCTATGTTGATTCAATCCATGGGAGGCACAACTATCCCTGCTGCTTATAATATTGCCATTAGAGCTGAAAATTGTCTGATTCAAGGTGGCAAGCTATCTCTGAGCCTCCATGCCATTATATCCAAGTTTAGAGAGCCCAGTACTAGTCGGGCACTGTCGTAGCTCCTTCTCCCACTCCTAGAAATCGAGTTCAAATGAAGCTTCCACTTCATCTCCAGTGCCCCAAATGAGCTTGAGAAGTCATGAAGCAGCTGCAAAAATTTAGGTAATGAGCTGGTCACACTTAAGAGGCAGCAAACTCAAGCCTTTAGACCTTCGTATCAGCCTCAAGCTCAACCTAATAGGCAGCCATATCAGCCTCAAAGGCCACCTAATCCAGCTGCAAATATGAATCAAACAAGGCCTCACAGTCGATAGACCATTCCATTTTATAATCCAAATGCCATATCTGCCTCTAAGGCATTAGTACCAGCACAAAACAATATTGCCCAGGAGTATGAATGGTGTTTTCCATGTAATGAACCCCATAATCAATCCATGTGCTATAATGGTGCTTTAACCCAAGCTTTAATGGTAACAAGTCTTTGGTGTGGAGGGTGAAAGTAGTCAAGAAAACAGCCACTACTACAGAAACATTCCAACAATGACACTTTGCCCCAAATGACACCACATTGGTAAATTGGCGGGCGGAGATTTACGTGGTATGAATCGGGCGGTTTCTCAAGGTGTCGCTGCCAACACAAGGTCAAAAGGAGAAATTTGGGTGAAGAACAGCCGTTAGCCCCACCAATCCACACCTTCCACACTCCACAAATGATTGGCAAGCAAAACCCGGTTTCAATGCACAAGGGCGATCGAGAACAGCCCCTAGGCCAACTCAAATGCCAGCTGTTGCTGCCCACATACAAGGAGCGAATGTGCAAACCAAGGGACAGCAGAGAGATCCTTCATCACCATTCAGTATCATTGATCAGATGAAGAAGACAAACGTCAATATATCTATGTGGGAATCCCTATCCATCCCAGGCCAAAGAGATCTGCTGCAAGCTGCTATGAAGGACTGGCCAACTTCGAATCAGCAGGTTCAGAGGCAAGACAAAGTGCTTACAAATGCTGCCCAGCCTGAAGGAAATCATGGAACACAACAAGGTAAAATGTTGAAGCCCCCTTTTATGTTTCGTTAATCATTGGAAATCAGCTAGTGCATAATTGCATGATAGATTCCGGGGCAAGTAGCTCAGTAATGCCTAAACAGATAGCTGATCAGTTAGGGCTCCAATATGAGATAACATCTAAGGGAGTAGTGCAGCTGGATGGGACAGCAATAGCAACAGTTGGAGTGATTAGAAATTTGAGCCTTACCTTGCATGCATGTCCAAATGTTGTTGTCTTGCAAGATATATCAATCATAGACCTTCCACCACTCTTTGCCCTCTGTTTGTCAAGGGACTTTACTGCCAAGATTGGGGGATATTTGTCCGCTGATTGGTCACACATCTTTGTTGAGCGAGGTATGGAACTAAAGCTACAATTAGGTCAGAACCTATTGCAGATTTCCACATTGAGCCCTATACTCCAAGTCATATTAATACCAATTGCTCAGCATTTGATCAAGAAGATCACCTTGGCATAGATGAAGCCGATACTAAGGTTGGAAGTATCCCAGATTTGACTCTTGATGAATGGGCAAGCAAGGTGCATGCTTTTGATCCTTATCAAAAAGTAGAAGAATCTGAACTAGGGGCCTATTGTATACACGAAGAATGTCAACCTATTCCTAACATCACCAGGCCAAGCCACAAGGATGACAATGAGGTATGGCAACTGTTTTTTGATGGATCAAGGAGTAGACAAGGCGCAGGAGGTGGAGCCATGCTTATTTCACCTCAAGGAGTAAAGTATTATTCAGCTTTTAGATTTCAATTTGCATGTTCCAATAACACTGCTGAATATGAAGCCTTGGTGCAAGGGATGCATTGGGCAATAAAGAGAAAAATAAATAACTTGCAAGTGTTTGGGGACGGTGAGCTGATTGTAAATCGAGGTCAAGGGACAACATCTTTGCCAAAAATGATCTACTCGGATGCTACTGAGAACGGGGTGTGGACCTCATGGAAGATTTTGAGGTTTCGGCATCAAGGCCATTCCCAGAAAAGAGAATCAAGCTGCTGACAGGCTTGCAGCAGTAGGGGCAGCCTTTGACATTGTAGAAAACATTCAACAAGACAAGGTACAGCCAAACATCCACGTGATTGTGAGGCCTTCAGTGCTGGATAACGATGTCAATTGGCAAGTATTTGAGAATGACCAGCAAATCATCCACTTCTTGCGAAGAAGAAGAGTTCTCGGCTAAGAATCAAGAAGAAGTTGAAACAGAATATGGTGACCGGTGATACTGGTGAGAGCAGACAAGCTGCCCAAGGACTTGTCACCTTGGAGTCCATTTTTAACCCCATGATCGGTTTAGAAAGGAGAAAGCAAATATTCGGTCAAGAGGGAAGATTCGGTATCCATCTTGGTAAAAGAGAACAAGCCATTGCAAATTGGAAAAATGACAAGCGAGCAAGAGAGATATGAGTTCATACTGACTTTGTCAAGAATTCCCAGCGTATTTGCTTGGAGCTATGAAGACTTGAAGGGCTTCAATCCCACTTAGCTCGGCATACCATCGAGTTGGATCCAAATACTAAGCACATCGGGAAAGCAGAGACCGATCAATCCACACATGGAGCCTCTCATGAGGAAAGAATTGGACAAGCTGATTGAGTCGGCAATTATATTCCCAATCAAGCATTCTAGTTGGGTTGCCAACTTAGTTCCAGTCAGAAAGAAAAGTGGAGAGATCAGGCTATGTGTTGACTTGAGAGATTTGAATAGAGCCTCTCTCGAGGACCATTATCCACTCCCTTCCATGGAGCAAATATTGCAGGTTGTAGGCTTGGGTCGAAAAGGTTTTATTTGCTTGATGGATACTCGGGCTTCAATCAAATTATGGTGAAGGAGGAAGACCGATTCAAGACAGCCTTCACAACCAAATGGGGCACATATGCCTACAAGATGCCATTTGGGTGTCGAGCGCAGGAGCAACATTCCGGAGCTATGGATATGGCATTGAAAGGCTTGATCAACAAGATAGTCTTGATATACTTAGATGATATATTCTTGTCTTCTCAAAGAATCTGCGAGACCATCTCTTTCACCTCGGGCAAGTGTTTGAGAGGTGTAGAAAGTTTGGAGTGTCTTTAAATCCTAAGAAGTGCATCTTTCTTGCACATGAAGGAAACTTCTTGGCCATATTGTCTCCAGGAAGGATTAGCAATTGATCCGAAAAAGGGTTGAAGCCATAAGAGCTCTGCCATTGCCAAGTTACAAAAAGGCTCTTCAAAGTTTCTGGGAAGGATAAACTTTGTTCGGAGGTTTGTCCCAAATTTTGCAGCCCTTGTCAAGCCCATCACCAAAATGTTAAGAAAAAGCATGGCTTTGAATGGGCGAGAAGGCAAGAGAGAGTTTTGAAGCAATCAAAGAAGCCATCTCCCGGGCACCCACTCTCATCAACCGGACTTTTCCAAGGATTTCATCCTCTATGCATTTGGGGGTGATGACACTATTTCTGCCATTTTGGTGCAACGAGAATAAAGATAATGATGAACAGACCAATTGCCTTCTTTAGCCAAAGCCTAAATGATTTGTGAATTGAGGTACTCTTTTATTGAAAAACATGTGCTTGCGTGTCGGGAGCTTGAAGAAGTTCAAGCATTTAGTCTCAAACAACAAGGTCCGAGTTCTTTGGTCTCACATCTTTGGGGTCGAGACTTCCTCCTCAACAAGGATTTGAATGAGAAAAGGGCTGGATGGATCACCCGTGTCATGGAGTATGACATTGAGATCAAGATCACCAAGCTGGTAAGAGGCAAAGGTTTGTGTGAGCAGCTCGCTTCCAAACAACTAAACAACCCAGAAGATAAAGAAAATGTCCTATTTATTACAAAATGATCAAAAACAGGAAAATGATGATGTGTCCACTCCCTGTTGGACTCAGAATATGATACATTTCCTACAGACGGGCATGTGCCCTCTAGAAATGAGCAAAGCAAGAAGAAGACACTTCAGGTTGCGGGCTATTCCATATACCATCATTGATGGAGTTTTGTTCAAGAAGGACGTCAATGGAGTGCTGCTGAGATGCATTAACACAGGTCAGATTCAAAGGGTATTAAAGGAGTTTCATGATGGACCAGCTGGTGGCCATTTTGCACCAAGAGTGACAGCTCTGAAAATCATGAAGGCTGGTTATTATTGGCCTAAAGTCTTTAGTGATTGCTATGCATGGATCAAGAAATGTAAGAATTGTGCATTCTTCACAGGAAAAGAGAGACTTGCAGCCCTCCCATTACATCCAATCTCAATTGACCAGCCATTCATGCAATGGGGTTTGGACTTCATTGGAATCATCAATCCCAATTCGAGCCAAGGGCACAAATGGATTTTGACAGCCACAGACTACTTCACCAGATGGACAGAAGCAGTAGCACTCAAAGAGGCGAATGAGTCTAGCATCTTGGACTTTTATGAGGGGATAACTACCAGATTTGGTGTGCCTGCTACAATAGTCTCTGATAATGCATTGGCATTCATTGGATCTAAAGTTACTGAGTGGGCGTCAAGAGCAGGATCTACACCGAGCACTTCATCAAACTATTACCCTCAAGGTAATGGCCAGGCCGAGTCTACAAACAAAAACTTGCTGAGGATCATTAGGAGGACTCTTGATGAGAATCAGAAGGCTTGGCATACCAAACTGAAATCAGCCTTATGGGCAGATAGGATAACTCCCAAAAGATCCACAGGTAACTCTCCATTTAGGCTTGTCTACGGAAGAGAGGCAATCTTGCCCCTGTCACTTGAGTTGCCAACGTTGGAACTCATGAAACAGCTGGAATTGCTAGAGTTTGGACCCATGGAGGTGAGGTATGCAGAATTGATGGAGCTGCAAGAAATCAGAGATCAGGCATTCCAAGCAATGGAAAAGGATCAGGCTTCGATCAAGAAGACCTTTGATAGGAAGGCCAAAGATAAATCTTTTCAAGAAGGAGATCTAGTATTGAAATGGGATGTGGACAGAGCAAAACCAGGAAGGCATTCAAAATTTGATGCCATTTGGAGTGGCCCATACATGGTCACAAAGTGCAAGAACAACAATGCTTTCCAATTGGCCTCATTGGATGGTGAAGAACTGCAGATTCCAGTAAATGGAATCTATCTCAAGCGTTGCTTCTAGAGGGAGGTTCACTACATCTGTAAATACTAGATTAGATTTTCTTTCCTCCAAGTGCTTGTGCACATTGTTTCTTTGTAGGTTAGTTTTGTTTTCCCTAAGTGCTTTGCACGAGTTTCTTGCTCTCGGGTTGTTTTCTACGATTCGAGTGTTCTTTGGAGGAAGTTGCGATATCGAGGCTTGTTTCAGGTTAATGCTTAACTCCATGCCCAATGGATGGCTTCAGGCAACTGGCCTTTTCATCTAGCAGGCAGATGATCCCACTGAGTCGCCAAATTGTTATCCAAAATTCACCCCCCCAGGGTAATTTTGATAACATGCATCAGAATATTCAAGTCCCAAGAAAAATGACTGATTCAGAGCAAAATCAGGTTTCTAGGGTCCCTTCAGGAATCTTTCTAAACTCCCCAGGCCGAAGAGGGAAGGAGCAAGCTTTGAGAAAGTGCGAAAAGTTGCAGAAAGGCAAATAGGATTGATCCAGGAAAAAGTGAAAAACTGGCTAAGTCCTTCTAGAGGGAGCAGTCGGGACAAGCGGGCCAGAAATACCCGAACCGGCCGAACCGGCCGAAAAGAGACAAGTCAGCCCAAAAGCAAATGGGACAAGCGGGCCAGAACCCGAACCGGCCGAACCGGCCGAAAAGAGACAAGTCAGCCCAAAAGCAAATGGGACAAGCGGGCCAGAAATACCCGAACCGGCCGAACCGGCCGAAAAGAGACAAGTCAGCCCAAAAGCAAATGGGACAAGCGGGCCAGAAATACCCGAACCGGCCGAAAAGAGACAAGTCAGCCCAAAAGCAAATGGGACAAGCGGGCCAGAAATACCCGAACCGGCCGAAATTGTCCCAAAAGGTCCAAAATCAAAATAGGACGTCAGGGACAAAAAGACCCGAAATACGCGAAGAAGCCGAAGGAGCCGAAAGCCAATCAAAAGGTGCCACGTGTCTGTGGCCAAATGAGGGACAAGGAAGCCCATTTCGGGCGGATCGGAGGTTTTTGTCCCAAGCAGCATTGGGACATCCGGGACGAATGGACGCGAAGTACGCGGAAGACCCAGCAGGCCCGAGAACCATTGAGAAATTGCCACGTGTCATCAAGGAAAAGCCGAAGGGTCAAAGGGCAAGATTTGAAGCGCTGGCCCGAGCCAATAGAAATTGGACACGTGTCCAATGGAGCATAGAAGTGCGGAGCTCGGGGAGGAGTTGGAAGGTTTGGCCAAATCTAAGCCAAAAGGGGTAAAAGTGAAGGAAGACCCGGCAGGTTCGTGAACCAACCAATGCATGCCACGTATCCCTAGTAGCGGGGCGTGAAAAAGATGTGGAAAATATTCCAAGAGCACCAAAAGTCAAAATTCAAGAGACAGCCCGCCCGGAAAAGCAGAGGAGAGAGGATTATTCAGCGAATCAGAGCATGCCACGTGGTGTCCAAGTGGCAGTACGCGGGAAAGCTTTTCAAATCCATTATTGCCTGTTTTCTTCAAATCGTCGTATCTTTTGATCCAGAGCTCGGATTTGCATGTTCCTTATATCAACGGAAAGCTAGTGAAATCCTCTACACGATTCTGGGATCAATCTCGAGTTTTGGTGCAGTCTGAAGAGTGAAAATCAAGAAACACCTGCGGCGCGAATATGGCAGCGAGAGTAATGCTTCAACAACCACTTTAATGCAGCAAACAACCCGCCGCTTCTGTTAGGCAAACCGCCGCTTCGCCAGAACCCGCCGCTTCTGCCATGATGGACGAATTAAATGCAACCTAGAGGTGGTTGGGGCAGATTTCGAATTCCTCTCTCTTTGCTCTCCCATTCTTCCTATAAATTGTAAGGAGGGGTTTCTTTCTAACGTTGGACATTTCTGTTTTGCGACCCCTCCCTTCTCTCCTGCTTGCAAGAGAATTCGTGGAGTTTTCAAACCTCCCATATAGACTGTAACACCATTTTTGCCTTCTGGCTATTGCAATGTATTGAATCGATCCTTGAGCAATATATATGTGTCTGTGGTTGCTTTTAAACCCTCTTACATATTTATTACTGTCATTCTTGATCTTTCATTGCATTTTTGCTATCTGTGCATGATGTTGTGTTATATCTACATGGTCTGTGTTTAATGTGGCAAAGCATATGTTCTTCATTCCTCGGTGCATCACCTCTATTAGCTTAGATTTAGTTTATGCATCTTCTTACCTTGTCTCCTTGGCAGATTAGATTAGATTTTGAGGAAACCCTCTGCATATTTCGTGTGCACCTGAACAGAGGAATAGGAACCAGCCTTTCTCTGGAGATTCCTTTCTCACTCTTCAAGTCCCACACTTGGAGAAAGGATTCAATGTTATGCAATCACACTGGATATTAGTGATCAACAGCCATGTGTGAAGGAAACTGAGATGGATGTGCAAAAATTGATTTAGGAGGGAAAGGGTTCCAAATCCCATAGTAGGTGTCAAGGATAATGATCCATCATGAATAGGAGAAGATGCACTAGGAGTAGGAGAAACTGAATATGGGATGACCGAAGGATCCAAGGACAAAGGTGTCTATAGTGGAATACCTTAAATAGTAATATGATGGAATTCATGGAAAAATTAAGGCACACGTGAATAATAGAAGGAATGACCTTGGAAGAAATGAGCCAGGGAGTCCTAAGACCATGTCACAATGCATAACAATATATCCAACAATAAATGACATAGAAATAGTAAGAGGCCCAATAATAATGGGTAGAATAACATGGCCATGAGAAGTGGGAGACCTATATGTCATCTAAGATAAAGGGAAGCCAATTGAATGCAAGAAAGATAAGGATAATTCATTATGGTCGAATGCAAGATGTACCATAACATTATTGATGACATGGGGCCCAACAGAAGCATCAATATGTAATATATGGGAGGATAATGAGGCATGAAAATCAGCATCAGTGAAAGTGATAACAGTGATGGGAGTTCAAGAACACCAAAAAAATCCAAGGGGATGATCTGAAGAATTAGGAGGAGGCACTACGTGGCAGGTATGATTAGAACATGAATTTTGGGTGACTTGTCATGATTTTTAACTTGTCATTGTCATTGGTAGATTTGGGAATGGAAGTAGTGGATTAAGGTAACTGGATATCATTATTGTCAACTAGATATTGAGTCAAATGATGAAACTTGAAACACTTGTTGGTAGAGTGGCCATTGCATCTATGGTAATCAAAATGTTCATGTTCATCAAATTTTTTTCCATGGGGCATATCAGGATCATACTCGAGAGGAGGTGGAAGAGAAATCATAATGCTTTCAATAAGTTGGGGTAATAGCTATAAGAATGTTGTGATTTTTCATTGATGTTAAGATTGAGATTTTGTTTTGTTGATGCCAAAACATGACGTGGAGAGTTTGTTTTGAGTTGTCATTGATTTCAAGTTGAGTTTGTTGGCATGTTGTGGTCATTGATGTTAAATGATTCCAAATGTTGATGTCATTGGTCAAGGTTATGTCATGAAGGGACCTTGTGAGATTGTTTGAGCTTGATATCTTGGTGAGATGAGTGCACACATGTATGAGAGGTTGTACATCATTTTTTGAGCATGATAATATGATGTAGAATGCATGGACAAAGGTATGAGAGTCAGTTTCAAGGTCAGTTGAAGCAAGAATTCCAAGGTGTAGAATGCAAGTTGAAGAAAGCAATGCATGATGATAAATTTTTCAGAGAAAGTATGCAAATGTGAGTATGGAAAAAGGTTATGCATGTTTTTAGGTATGTTGATGCAATTTTGTGTTATAATTTGGAATATTTAGTAATAAAATGAGTTTTTGGTCTTATCAAGTTCACAAAATGGAGAATGAATCCATTACACAGCCATAATGCAGCCAATGTGCAACACGTATGCAATGAATTGATATGGAAGGCCAAAGTACACTAGTCAATGATGAATCTTTGAAGAGCTGACTCATAAGAAGTGAAGAGTCACATAATTAGTTATAAAGGTAGATGAAGCTGAAAAAAGTAGAGCAAGTGGAATAAGAAGAGAATGAAGAAAGTGAAATAAATAGAAGAGAAGTGGAACTATGGGGATAAATTCATAAAAGGAAAGAGAGGTTAAAGAAAATGTAAATATTGAGGAGGAAAAAAATATAAAAGGAAGAGATGTACAATTATAGAGTAATAACGAATTGTTGAAGAGGAAGAAAGAGTGAACTGCTGAGAAGATGATGAGGATGTGCTAGAGAGGAAAAACAAAAAACTCAAGATGAATGAAATGGCAGAATATTGAAGAGGAAGGAAGAGTGAGTAGTGCAGATCTGTGGCAGCCAATAAGAGAAATAAAGCACAAGTGCATGTGGAGTGAGTGGATGAAGGTGTGAACAAAAGAGAAGAAGGGCAAAGAGATGGTCATCATTTGTTGATCAAAAACAGAGAGAAGGTGACAAACATTCAGAGGTGGCTAAGTTGGTGCTGAGTCACTTGGAGATTTGGAGCTTCCTTACAAGTTGTTGCCTGCTAAGACCTCGTGGGTTTGTGCTCCTTATGGAATTTTTCTTCACTAAATCTTGGGAGTTAAAGCTTCCTTGCAAGTTGGTGCTTGCTAAAACCTTGTCAAGTTGGTGCTTGGTAATTAGGGGTTGGTGCTCCATATGGAGTTGGTGCTTCACTAAATCTTTATTTTTTTTTATTAATACAAAGATCAATGGGTTTTCTTCCCTTTGAGGGTTTCCCACATATATGTTGTGTTCATGTGTTTTCTCTCTTGTTTCATGTTCATTTGAATTTTTTTCATGCATTATAAGTTCATTATATTTCTTTGATGGTTCATGCAAGTTAATGATAAAATATAATTGAAGGAAAGTTTACAAGAACATTGATTCACCCCAAAGTGATTATGCTTCTAACAATTGGTATCGAGCTTAGTCCTTTAGAGCAGGCCTAACAAATTTTATGAGATCCTAGAAGCACATGTATGGCTACTAATCAAGTTCAAGGAGGATTCTCAACCAATATGGCTCCTCTCTTCAATGAGACCAACTATGAATTTTGGAGCATCATAATGAAGAACTATCTAATGTCATTAGGGTATGATATATGGAAATCAGTGGTTGTTGGCTACACTATACCTACTACACCCCCAACTGATGCGGTAGAAAAATAAGGCTTGTGAAATAAATTATAAAGTAATGAATGTTATCCTATGTGGTCTCGGAGAGGTAGAGTTTGTCAACGTCATGCATTGTGATATAGCCAAAGGAATTTGGGAGAAGTTGCAGACCATCTATGAAGGAGACAACAAAGTCAAGTTAGCAAAGTTACGAGACCCATTGAATATAGTTTAAATTATTGAAAATGAAGGAAGATGAGAACATTTCTTCTTATCTTTTGAGAGTTGATGAAGTGGTTAATATCATCAGAGGTTTAGGAGAAAATATGGAGGAATCAATAGTTTTCCAAAAGGTATTGAGGTATTTGACACCCAAGTTTGATTCTAAGGTATTCGTTGCAGAAGAAGCCAAGGATTTAATCGCATTGTAGATGTATGAGCTTCATGATATATTTACTACCTATGAGATGAGAATAAAATATGGAATAACTCCCAAGAAGGATGTTGCATTCAAAGATGAAAATAAGGAACAAGGTAAGAAGGTAAAGGATAATTCTGATTTAGATATTTATGATGACAAGTTAGAAGCCATGTTTTTGAAAGCTAAGAAGAGAATCAGGTAGTTATGAAGATATTTGTCATTTAAGTGTTTTAATCGTGGTAAGATTAGTAATTTTACATCCAAACTTCCTAACAAGAATTAGAATAAACATGCTGAGCATGATGATGAGGAAAAAATGTCTCATAAGCACGGAAAAGGAGTTTCAAGAAGCATTATGGCAAGAAAATTTCATTCAAGAGAAAGAGAAATTTATATACCAAATAAGATAGTAGTGATATCAGTTCCTCTAATGTTAGTGAAAATGGTTCATCTGATAGTGATGGTGACTATGTAAAACATGAAAAAATGAAATTCTATTCATGACCAAAGGAGCATGTGGTGAAGATTTGAATGTCTCATGGATGATAAAGTTTCGAGAAGATGAAGAGGTAGAAGTGAAATTAGAAGCGAGCTGATGAGTGCTCTAGATGAGATGAAGATCCAAAGAAAGAAGAACCACAAATTGAAGTCTTTGATCAAATATTATGAAGAACAAATCAGTAACATGGATGATGAACATGATGAGATCACTCAAGAGATGGAAACTTAAGTTCAATTTGTGACAACAAATATCAAGGATACAGAGGAAGAATGAATAAAATTCAAGACAATAATGGAGTCCTTGAATTCGTAGTTGGATTAGTCATCTAGAAATTTGAATACCTTTGAGAAGTTTGAAAAGATCATTAAGGCTCTAAATGACATGTTGAGTAGTAGTAAGTATGCCAACGATAAGGTGGGTCTTGGATTCAATGGAGACCACAAGAAGAGAAATGAGAATGACAATGAAGGTCCTAGTTTTAATGAAGATAAAAAGGATAACAAGGAGGATGCTAATGTGAAAAATAAGGTCAACCTCAAGAACAACGAAGGACTAATCCTATCGTAAAAATAAATTCCATAAGGTATGTAAATTTTTTTAATGGTTACTATGAAATAAATAAAAGAGAAGCGAAACTATGAGGATCGATTCATAAAAGCTAAGAGCAGATAGAGAAAATGTAAATTTTGAGGAGGAGAAAATATAAAAGGAAGAGATGTGCAATTATAGAGTAATGGAGAATTGTTGAAGAGGAAGAAAGATCAAACCGATGAGAAGATGATGAGGATGTGCCGAGAGAGGAAAAACAAAAAAATCAAGATGAATGAAATGGTAGAATATTGAAGAGGAAGGAAGAGGGAGAAGTGAATATTTGTGGCATTTAGCAAGAGAAATAAAGAACAAGTACGTGAGGAGTGAGTGGATTAAGGTGTGGACAAAAAGAAAAATTTCATAGAGATGGTCATCATTTGTTGATAAGCAACAGAGAGAAGGTGACAAACATTCATAGGTGGTTGAGTCGGTGCTTGAGTCACTTAAGGAGTTGGTACTTCTTTTCAAGTTGGTACTTGCTAAAACATAGGGGTTGGTTTTCCTTATGGAGTTGGTGCATCACTAAATCTTGGGGAGTTTTAGCTTCATTGCAAGTTGGTGCTTACTAAAACCTTGTCAAGTTTGTGCTTGGAAATTAGGGGTTGTTGGTCCTTGTGGAGTTGGTGCTTCACTAAATCTTGATTTTTGTTTAGTAATACAAATATAAATGAGTTTTATTCCCTTTGAGGGTTCCCACATATATCCCGTGTTCATGTTTTTTCTCTCTCATTTCATGTTCATCTTGATGGTTTTTCATGAATTATAAGTTCATTATGTTTCTTTTATGGTTCATGCAAGTTAATGGTAAAACATAATTGAAGGAAATTTTATGAGGACACTAATTCATCCCCTTGTCTCAATGATTTTCTTCCAACAAGAGAGGATAAGGAAATTGAGTAAATGTACACCGAGGGGCTTGGAGATGAAACTTGAGAGGTTAAGAAACAATATTGATAGTAGGCTTAACATCATTATACTTGAGTTTAAAGAGAACATTTCTTCAAAATTTAGAAGAGGAATGATCGAAAGTATTAGAACCATATTTGAGTTTTCCCAAAGAAAGTAGCTTAGTCTCACGAGTCTTCAAGGTATGGCATAGATGGTCAAAGGAATGATATGAATCAAAAGCACACATTATTGTAAAGGATGCAAAATACTTTGAATAAATAGATCTTGCAATTCATATTCAGCTAATACATTGTTCATTTTAGAAATATTGTTCTTGTAACGCAATACATAATCACTAAGATGTTCATTAGATCCTTGTTTAATTTTATCCATTTGTGCATAATATATTTTCATTCCAATATTCATAGAAAAATGAGCTAAAAATAAATAAAAGAGTAGTAAATGATTTAAAAATGCAAGGGAAATTCATAGAACCATCACAAAGCATAATCATGTAAGCTCCTAGGAAAAAACTTGGTCAAGAGGGTGTCATCACATGCATAGTCCAAGAAAGAAATATGAAAGGATCTAAGGTTCTCTTGAGGGTCTCCATGACCATCGAATAGAGGAAACTTTAGTGAAGCAAAATTGGGAGGGAGTGGATAAGAAGACACTTCGGGTGTAAGAGGATTGTGAAGAAGAAATAAAGAATCGAGGGATGGAGAAGAAGTACCTTGTTCTAATTGACACATTTGTGCTTGCAAATATTGATAAAGAGACTCTGAAGCATGGGTGCTTGAAGAATAATTAGGATGAATGTGTGAAATAATAGGAGAATAATAATGAGTAGAAGGGGTAGGAATAAACATGTGAATGTTGGAGACTCCAAGATTAGAAGGAGAGGAAGAAATTGAGATAGAAGAAGTAGTGGTGGTAGAGGGTGCCAAGGTACGAAGCATACTATTATTGGTAGCACTAACACGGGCATATTGGGCAGCCGATAGAGCATCTAGGATATGAAGAAAATGGGTCAAGTTATCACACATTGTAGAGCAGAAATTGGTAAGGGAATGTGATTGGGATTGATCGACATTAGTATCTTCATCACACAAATGTTCATTGTCGGATGCTTCTATGTCATGGAGAGGGATTTTCTTGGAATTGCTAAGAATTTTGTCATTGATGGGGTCAACCATGGTAGCATAACAATGACGAGTGTGTGTGGAAATATTTATATAGGTTGGGGATCCAAAGTAGCCACTATGGGTAATGGGCATGAAAGAAGAGATCCATAATGGGCATGCAAGAGATCAGGTTCATCAAATGATTTAATAAAATTTAAAGGTAATGTAAGGGAACTTATGATCATAAAAATATAACAATATTTAAGCAATATCTAGCTATAGAAATAAAAACAAGAGTGATGGACAATATTTGTAGGATGAATTACCTTTCCTCCATAGAAGTCCGAACCGATTACTGGGATGGTGATCTAGAAAGGATAATTTTGGATTGTTCAAGATTTGAGTCTGAAATTGGGAGTTGATAATTTTAGGGGTAGAAGCACTGGGATAGTGCACAACCTCCACGAGTGCTAGTGTCTATTCTGGGTGTTAGTGTCTATGGAATAATTGTGATCCTAGTTCTTTCGTGTTTCTCCTTGTTCATTATAGGTCAAGTCAAATTATCTCGTACTTATTCTTAATCACACTTGTACATATAAAATAAACCTTATCAACTGCAAAATAATCAAACACACATTAGATGAATAAATAATGCATATGCTTGAGTCATATTGACCTCGCAGTGGTCACCCCAATGTGATTCTCACTGAGTGCCGCATTACATATCGACTCAATGTAATTTTGGTGTGTGTGTGTGTGTGTGTTTGTGTGTGTGTGTGTGTGTGTGTGTGTGTGTGTGTGTGTGTGTGTGTGTGTGTGTGTGTGTGTGTGTGTGTGTGTGTGTGTGTGTGTGTGTGTGTGTGCGTGCATGTTTGGAATAGTTTCCCTTGAGCTAGGATGCCCTAGTTCTAGTCGTAAAAATAATAGTGGGCTAAAACTAGTTTGTCCCAATGTAAAATGTGTGGTATAGAATTCAGAATAGCCCCGTATGTAGTGAATAATGTAGTCCTTTTATGATGTAGTAGATTGGAAATATTTATCTCCTTGTGCTAGTAAGTTCCTCTTGAAATACTCCCCCTAATGAGGTTAAATAAGCCATGCATATTGTTATCGTGTAAATGTGTAACAAGAAAATTTCCAATTTTCAAACACAACAATGATATCCCCTGTGTCAAACATTTTGATTCTTTCCTTCCAAGGAACTTTAGGTTAGTCTATCTAAATCACCAGTCTTATCATGTCGATCTAATGATCCTGAAGTGATCAAGTAAGTATTCCCTAGGTGATTTAGGATCTTCTGAAACATTCAAGTATTTGAGCAGTTTGGGAAGGGCTACCATCAACCTTCCTAGGACTAGTACACCACCCTTGGAGCAGATCAAGAGGATAAAAAATCACCATGGAGGAGTATTAAAGTGCTAAAAATGTTGTGGAGTTGATTTTGGAAGATTTAGGAAGTTTGGAGGTTTTGGAGCCGATTCAACGAAAGCATTTTTGGCTTGAATGAACATGCCCTGTGAAAAGGGACATGAACTTAAAAGAAATATTATGGGATATCCATAGTGATTTGGAAGCCAAAAAAATTACCTATGAAATTATTTTCAATGCTCTACATGATGGAAAAAATGAGACTCCTCGAAACCCCATACTTTTTTCTAGGCAACTCATTCTTCTGGCACAAAGCTGGAGGTCCCGAGAAAAAATGAGCCATTTTGAGGTGTTGAAGTCAGAATTGAGCCTTGGTACCATCACCATTCTTCTCAAAATTCCTTTTACAGTAAAAATCATATAAATAAGCACCTGAAATCTCATCCGGGAGCTCAAGATATGGCCTTCACAAGTCGGCTCTCAAGGTACACTCTTCGACACTTAGTCAAATTTTTGATGGGACACGTGGCAGCCTGTGGTTAAGGCACATTTTCATGTCCCTTATGTCCCTTTTTCAAAGGGAAAAAGGGGAAAAAAATTGTGCCCAGCCCTTTTTAGCCCCCAGAACACCAATGTGACCTCCTGTTTGCCAGTTAAGCCCCCAAGAGCTAAGTTTGAGCCTTCCCTCTCCCTGCATGGATGATCACCAAGTGTCGCAATGAGGCGCAAAGTGGAAATTGATGTCCCTTTCATATATTTAATAAAGGGACATAAAAATGCACCCTCCCCCTTATTTCCACATGGTTTTTCATATGACCCAGTCTCAACCCCTATGAGGAGAAGGTAGTCAAAATAGGTACTTGATCTTTGTCGGACGATTACGGGAGCTCCGTAAGGAGTTAGAAGGAAAAAAATACTCATTGGAAAGATGAGAAGATCCTCTACATGATGGAACATTCATATTTTAAAAAAACCCCGTGAGATTTCTAGGTAAGTTCATTTTTAACGGGAACATTCGGTGATTCCAAGGAAGGATGTCATGTTTGGAAGAGTTTTAAGAAGAATCAAAAGATTATACCCATTGGTATCATTTTCCATGATTAGATAAGGATAAAAAAAGAAAAAAACATGCATTTTTGAAGGTTCCAAGCTTGTTCTTTTCCAGATCGACTTCGCAACCCATGAAATGAAAAAACTTCATATCTCCTAAAATATCAAATGGATCAAGATACCATCTTTTACATGCTTCTTCATTTTTTGAGAAGATCAAGATGCAAAAAATATGAGATCAAATGGTGCCCCGAATAATTTTTTCCAAAAAATACCACTTTTCATGCCCTAGCTTACATTCTTGGATTTCACATCAATCCGGAAATGGAATCAAGCTAAAAATTTGCACATAGACTCTAAATGAAAAACCTATCGCAATGGAGTTAATTTCATCACAATCGTGGCTCCATTAATGGCTAGGTGAAAATTTCAAATTTTATTTCCAAGCATTCTGGTGGGTGAAATCAAGTAAAATTTGGGGTATAAGATCACAACGACAAGACGAGTACAAAAATATGTTTCCCATCACAAAATGAGCACTAGAGACACACTTTCCAAAAATAGTAATCTTTCCTACAGAGGCTTGCTACTTTTGGAAATTCTTCATTGGAATAAGTAGTGGCGAAGATAATGTGCATCCAATATAACCCAAAAGTTAGACTAAGTGTTCAAGTAGAAAATAGTAAAAATGACCTTGATGTAAAATCACGTAACCCCTGAATGGCCTTAGATCTGAGTGGGGCATCCAATGTGACTGCATAACATGGGACCATCTCTCAAGTTGTGGGACTTGTGGACTTGAGATGGGCCTACGGAGAAATCCAACTTCTTCTTCCTGATCCTAATGCTAAACTACTTCTAAGGAAGGAAATGCAACTATCTACTCCTAATCTAACAATTCTAAGGAGACAAGGAGAGAGGAAGTGCATAAGGAGGGAAATCCTACACTAACAAGGTGATAGCACCAAGAAAAGGGGGTGCTGGTCATAATCTTAGCTTCCTGAAATGGAGAGAGGTGAGCAATGGAGAGGATGGATAGATGCATCACAGACCAAAGATAGAGTTCACACAGAACACCACTTCAAACCCATTAAACATAGCTCCCAAAACCTACAATAGACATCAAAAGTATGCACAATACACCCTACAACGATGAGAGGCAAGAAGAGACAATAAAATAAGAAAGGATGGACAAAATGCATCACAAAACAGATTTTATTGCTCCATGAGTTCACACAGTACATCATCACGAGCAAGAGGCAAGAAAATGCCATTACAGAGAAATGGGAGGAGGCTTAAGCTCCACATTCAACCCAAGGGGAGAAAGAGAGAGGGGGTAGAAGAGAAACAATGACCAACCTTTTGAAATATACCCCTCCTTTACAATATATAGAAGAATGAGAGAAGGAGAGAGGAAATTTCAAATCCTACTTCAACCACCCCTGGAAGAGCATTAAATCCACCTACTCTAACCACCCTAGAAAGCATTAAAATCCACCAATAATAATGATGGGTTTTACTGTAAGACCCATGCCTCCATGTGTTGTTCCTTCTTTGGGAAGGAAAGGAGTCCATTATTCATCATGGCGATAGGTGAGAGACTTGACAGCCTCGAAAATGGTGGAATAGATCATTAATGGTGGCAGGTGAGTAGTAGGCACCGGAGCTCTCCGAAAAGTCCTTTCTCACTCAATTCCAAGCTCCTGGTTGAAAGAGACAACTATTTGAAGGTCGAGGGTCGGCACTTAACACATACTTGCAATATGTGAAAGGATCTGTCTATATAGGGTCCACATGGCAGCCCCGCACATTTTGAAGATTCAACCCCTTCCTTCTTACTCTTGAAGTTGTGCCAAACCAACACATGGCGTCATCCATGGGCCTCGCTTGTTTCCTTTGTGTTACGCTTTGAGCCTCTTGTTGGAGAAGACACATGCCTCGACCCAAGACATATGGAGAGATGGTGCATGTTTGGGGACTACTTTTGGATTCACCTCTTGAAAGAGAGAAGAAGAGACACGTGGCTCCTTGCATTGCCTCACCTTATGCTTGGCCGATTCAATGGCCGGTTTTTCCCCCCTTTTTGACTTCTGGCCACATGGCAAGCTTGCACTCATTTAGGGACCGCCTCCGGATTTTAACCTTGAAGATGCACTGTATTGATGCATGAAGGCTTCCTTCGGCCTGTCCCGAGCTTAGACTTTTCAACTGCCGGTGTCCCCTTTTCGAACCTTAGACATGTGGAGGGATGATGCTAGTTCAGGGTATTTTTCCTAAGGTCACACCTTTGAAATTTCACCGATGAGGCACGTGACACCTTCTGCGGCTCTACTCTACCTCCCTTGTGTTCTACCCAAGTCCTTTCTATTTGAAAGGCTTTATGTCTTACCTGGGACACGTGGAGGCTTCCGCTGACTCTACGATACTTAGCCAATTCAACGGCCGACTCTGCCTCCACTTGGACCCCGCCACGTGGTGAGATGGCGCTTGTTTAGGGACTACCTTTGGATTTGATCCTTGAGGTGTGCTAACGAGACACGGGGCACTTTGTCCACTTGTCTCGTGACTTTTCAAATAGCCAATGAGACCCCCTTAGATCTGACTATGTGGCGGGCTTGCACTTGTTGGGACTCGCCTTTCGGGCCTAACCTTTGAAGATGCGCCGATTAGACATGTGGAGGCCTCTACTGACCCTATTGTACTTAGCTGATTCAGGATTGCTCCTCTTCCTCCGTTTTTTGGTTGAGTCCCTTATGCTTATTTAGGAGTGACTATGTTGGGTCCTGACACGTGGAAGATTTGTGCTCGTTTGGGGTCTCCTTTTTGCTGCGCCTTTTGGAATTACGCCGAGTTGACACATGGCGCCTTCTGCGACTTTGCTCTATTTTACCCCAAGTCGAATTGTAGATGCAAAGTCTGAAAACTTTGAGTCCTTTCTCCGATTCTCTCCTGTTGAGTCTCTTGTTTCCTTTGATGCCATTGGCCTTCTTTACCGAGCCTGCTCGTCCATTTTTGAGCATACCTGCCCCTTGATTGTTAGATTTGAATGTGAGCTCGCAGGACAGAGCCACTTTCCGATTTTCTTGTGCAAGGTCATGTTTGATCAATTTTTCTTGGGGGGGAAAAATTGGGATAATAGTTTGGCAACTCACAGGGACATTTTCCTGCTAGATGAAGAGACCAGTTTCCTTGTTGCATCCATTGGGCATGGAGTCATGAATGATATCATGATACTGATCTTGTCCCTAAAACTGCTAGCCCGACTGCTTGCACTTGGAGACCCCGAACCTACCATGCTATCTCGCACTCTCAATTTTTTTCAAGAATTTTTCAAAGATGAGGCTTTTGAGAGTAGAAATTTATATTGACTTGGGGCTTTCACCTGCTCTGAAATGGATTAGAGGCACACTAAAATTCACAACAGAACATCCTAGGAGCAATAAAACGCCACAACACCTGCTATGTATGTAAAATCGAAAATCATACACACCCTAAGTGGGATAGGTAGAGTGTGTAAAAGAACTTATGTTACTGAAAGAAAACCTAAACTAACCTAAACTAACTAGAGGAAAGGGACATTCAAGTAAAACCTGCAATAGGTAGGGAGAAGTAGCTTCCCTTCCTCACAAATTATGACAATGTAGTTGATTTGGCACTGAACATGGTCAGAAACGAGAGTAAAAATCACCTTGCAGATGACGTTTCACCCTAAAAGTATCAACAAAAAAAATATACTCCTCCTAAAGTTGTTTTGTAGTAGGATCTAGGAGACACTATTGCTGACCTTTGCACAATCTGAAGCTCAACCTCATGCTCTGAAATGAGCATGACTGGTGGAAACTCTTCATGGCGGGTTCTTGTGGTTGAAGGATGAATGATGGGGCAGTGAAAGTTGTAATTTCTATGGGCTCCTCATGTTCAAAACATTCCTCCAAGTCTGATAAGAAATCAAACTCTTTGATGTCCTGTTGCAAGTGTGAATTCCATGAGGGGAATGAAGTCATGATTGCACAACTTCATAGAATGGAAGAGAAGATGGAAGATGTAGAAAGAAGAATGGGTGGAAATGGATGGGTAGTGTTATCCATATTTCACTCCGTGCCAAATATTGGATCGACCACGATCCCGCATGCATAGAGGAAACAAAGTCAAAAGGCGAACAGAAAAGGCTTCAAAATTAGCTAAGTATAAAGGTGTAAGCTAAGAATGCCAAGTGTCAGTATGGCACTGTTTCAAGGGGTAAAAGTTGTAAAATGGCCCGCAACTCCACCCAAGGAAAAAGTCAACAAATTTTGTGGAAAAAAGGGGAAAAGGAAATTTTGGGCCCGCGAACCCGATTTTCACCATTTTTTCCCTAATTTGGTTATAGAGCTTCAAATGGCCATATCTTTTGATTCCATGCGGTCAAAATTCATCAAATTTGATACCGTTGGAAAGATGTTGACACCCTTTACACCATGGAAGCTTCAATTTTGAAATTTGGTGAGGTTTGGTGGGAGAAAAATGAAGAAAATTCCTAGGCACGGAAAAAACACATAACAGACATCCAACCACCGAAATTTAATGCGGTATGGCACCCATTTTTCTCTAGCATGGTCGAATACATTGGAAAATGGATTTTTGAAGGTGCCCTTGCCATTTTAATGGATCTTGTTAGGTGGTTGGACCTACAAATCAATTTCCTACATTTCTCTCTCCTTTGTTTTCCTGCTTCATCGATAAATGCCAATTTTGGGTCATTTGTTAAGGGTTGGAAATTCTTTGTTTTGTAGGCTCCCTCCTCATTCTAGCAAAGGGATTTGTGGGGTTCAGGGATTCTATCAAAATTGCATTACATTTATGCCTTTTGGCTACTTTGTAATGGACTATATCAATTTATAGCAATAAAACATGTCTGTGATCGATTTTAGATCCTCTCTTGTCTCTTTTTCTTTCATCTAGTCTTCCATTATATATCTCGTTATCTATGCTTGTTTATTGTATGCATGTTGTTAGTTTGTGTCTATTAGAAAAATAAGTGTTCATCATTCCTTTGGTGCATCACCTTATAGTTTAGCTTTGTTTTAATTTATGTATTCCTTCTATCCCTATCTTCTTGGTAAAGTTTAGATTAGGATTAAAAACAAATCCTCTGCAAGTTTCTACGTATGCACCTAAATAGAGGAATAAGGAACCAACCTTTAATCTGGAGATCTTTCCCATTTTGTAAGGTCCCACACCTTGGGAAAGTTCAATGCTACGTAATCACACCAAATGACTCTTCCTTAGAAAAACAGACTTGTAGAACTCATTTAGGGGTGCTGTGATTTCACGTTAATAGTTTTGGCATGCCCAATGGGTCTAAGAAGTATCCATCTTATTACAGTAGGTATTGATGTACACTTGCTGCGATTTTGGCTTCTAAGAAGCCTTAAAATTGTACATCTGACAACTCCAAAAGAAACAAATCTATTGGTTTCAGTAGCCCAAGCTTGGAAGATTCATGAGAAAAACCTGGTCTAGAGCAAGGAAAGAAGGTATATTTGAATACTTGCATCTATCCCCAGGTAGAGAAAGGAGAGGAAGAAGAGTTCAGAGGTCTCCATCTCCACC